>JANHMN010000006.1:79810694-79884489 GCA_030674055.1 Rhabdomys pumilio | reverse complement strand
CAGTGGCATGTCTCATGTTGACGGTCAGTGGCATGTCTCATGTTGACTGTCAGTGGCACGTCTCATGCTCCCTCTTCCATGTACATTATTGCTGCCATCTCATAAACAGGGCTGGAATGACTTTTTCTTTCCATTCACCCACCCTAGAGTCACTCCACCTGCCTTCCCAGGAGCCATTGGCAGCTCAGCCCTCTCTGATCTTTTACCCTGAAAGGACTCACCACTGGCCCCATGTAAGGGGATTGCCTCATTCAACAAACATCTGCTCAAAATGGCCTTCCCCAAGTGCCATTTTGGGGTGCAGTGCTCTTATCCTGGTGCTAAAGCCCTGCTGTTCCTTAAGAGCGCAGTTCACTGGCCACAACCTCTGTCTGCTGCTATCTTTTGTTTCTGTCTTCTGAAGGGAATATCTCACAGGCCAGAGGAGAGGAGCATCTCCTGGACTCAGGGATCATTGGGCTTTATCCACTTTATGGACATTCCTCTAAACAGAAAGCCACTGAGGATTCCTGTGGCCTCTGACTATGAAGACATTCTAAGACATTGTAAGGAAGAGTATTGGAAAAAGCAATGTAGAGTTGAAGGGCCTAGTTGGGGGAGATCTTGTCTTGGAGTCTCCCATTCTGAGGTAGGACCTTACTAGGAAAGGATGAAAGGGCACAGGGTGTGTGGAGGAGGTGTTCCCCACCCAACACCTGCTCTCCAACACAGGCCAACAGGTAGGAGGAGGGAGAGAGGCAGCGGCCTGGGGTGGTTTTATGGATTACACAGTGAGTGGCCTAGATTTCATATTGGGATGAAAGAGAGAGAGAGAGAGAAAGAAGAGAGAAAGAGAGAGAGAGAGAAAGAGAGAGAGAGAGAGAGAGAGCACTGCTGAGGAGATGTGAATGCCAGGCATGTCTTGTCTGTTTTCATTGGACTTCTCTCCTCAGCCCTGGATGGTGACAGGCCCAGCATAGGCTCCTTTTAATTAGTGAGATTCACTTTCCCCACAGAGAAGACCAGCAGTGCTGAGCCGAGGGAGGAGGATGGAATTATAACTGAAATGTGTTAATTCAGAAGATGAAAATTATTTTGAATGGCATCAGCAGGTTGCTCTGTGGGTCGTGCCTTCGTGAGGAGACACTTCCAAAAAGGAAGAAGCTCAGCTTCAGCTGGAGCTAGAACAGGGGCGAACTTCGGGCCTGTTTTCTTCTTTCTATGGAATGTGTGTGGGGATGGGGGTTCTTTTCCAAGAGGACGGGTGTACACAGTTACAGTGAGGGAGGCAGGAACGGGAGCGTAGCACTTCATGCCAAGAATCAGCATAGAGAATCCTGGACCACGGAGCGGCTAGAGCTGCAGGCTGGGGACTCAAATTGTCTCACTCTAAAAATACCTGACACCCTTTCTCTACAAAGCACAAAGAACATATTCCATTGAAGTTAGAAGCAAAGAGTGACAACCCCTGAACGGTATCTGGTTTGAGCAAGGATCAAAGCTAGCTAAAAGTGGGCTCAGTGCACAATAGTGAGAAGACAATGGGGACACAGCATGACCGGTGCTTTGTAGTCCAGAAAGCAAGAAAGCTGCTCAAGACTCCACCGTGGGCCGTGGGGAGGCGCGCTGGGTCCCAGCTGCTTACTATTTGAATGTGTTTCTTCCACCCACAGTCCCTAACTTCTGCAAATTTTGACTATTCCCCCTTCAGACCTTAGTTCAGCCATTTCCACCTCCTTGCTGACATGGTTAATCCTCACCCCTCATGCTCTATAAGACCAGTGCAGAGTGGATGTTCAGAGAGTGCCATCGACCTTGAATTAAAAATTGATGGAGCCTTGGTCTCTCTAAGTGGGTTCGTCAGGCTGCACTTCTCTGGCAGCAATTTCAAAAGCAAATGGTAGGTGTTGGAAGCTCAGTGAGTTATTTCATTTTAGAGAGAAGATAGATAATGTCACAGGAGTACATCAGAACAGAACCCTATGCATCCCAAAGTGGCCATGTTGGGTTCTGACCCATTTCAAAACAACCTAATTACTCTAAAAGAAACTCCCCAAAAAAGTTTTTTTCTTTTTTAATTTGACCACTTGTGTGTGGCAGGCACCTATGTGTGAGTGCACATACACTTGTGTGCAACGTACATGTGGACTCCTAAGCTTGCTGTAGGCAGTGATCCTCAATGTTCTACTTTATTCTTTGAGGAAGGTCATTCGGTCCAACCCAGATCTCATCGATATGGGTGGCCTTGCTAGTCAGCTTGCTCTGAGGATCCTCTTTGGTTACTTACAAAATCTGGAATTACAGGCCTAACTGGCATTCATGTGGGACTCTGGGAATCAGAACTCTGGTCCTCACATTTCCTGACAAGCGCTTTAACCACCAACCTATCTCCCCAACCCTCTTATTTATTATTTTTTTTTCTGATCAAGCTTTGAGGAATTGTGTTAAGATATGCGATGAATGGCCCTCACCAATCAGACCCTGCCAGATGTCCCCTCAGCTAGACAGGAATTCCTGTTGATGAGAATACTCACCCCTTTCATTCTCCATTACAACTGACAAGACACAGACCTTTAAGGCCTTAAACCCAGCGGGCCTGTGGTTTGTATCACGTGCTCTCGAGGTTCAACATCACTTCACAAAATAATCAGATAGTAGATATTACACACACACACACACACACACACACACACACACACATACACGGGGGTTGGGGGAGGAAGAGAGTCAAGGAATCAAGAGAGACAGAGAATAGGAAGGGGTCTTTTAAAGGTAAACTTCATGTGTTACAGGTATGTGGCTTCAAACAGACATGCCATTCTCCTTATTGCTAACTTTGGATGAAGATTTTTTCCCTTCAGCAACAAGGAATCAAAACTTGGCTAAGACCATTTTCCCTGTGGGTTCAAGTATGCCCACAGTATCCAGACTGCACCAGGGACCACACTGCTTCAGAATATGGCCTTGTGAAAAGGAGGCCTTTGCACAGTTTTTTTTTGTCTCTGTTGCTTGGACACTAAGCCTCTTGAGGGTGACAGATTGACAGAGAAGCCCATGTGTTTCTTCTGGGCCACTCTTCAATGACACAAACTAAATGTTACCTCTCCCCTTTCTCCAGTTGCTGTGACACCTTCATGTCCCCTGTTTTCTTACAAGCTTCCCTTCTTCAGAATTTCAGAGAGAAAATAAGGACTTATTTCCTTTGTCAAGAGCAGTGCATTTGGGTTTCAGAATCTGCCAGAAGATCTTGGGCTTAGCATGAAGAAAGCAATGTGAAGGTGTCATGTCACTTGGCCCTATCCTACTGGCTTCCAGGTTGTTTAGATTCCGCTTGAGGAGTTCAATGTCTTCCACTAAGAGTCTGACCCTCATAAGAGCCTGTCCTGCTCCTATGCAGATCTGTGACAACCGATCTCAGCAAAGCTCTTCTCAGACTGTTGGCTGGGCTGCCTTGTGTCCCAGAGGCAGTGACCAATGACCTGGTATTGTCTGTGTCAGAAAAAAAGAAATGCTTGAACCATTCTTGCTGGAGTATAAAGAACATGTGCAGGGAAATCAAACACAAGCCTCTGATCCCTGCCTTTCTTGGCCACTGCCATGTTGATTAACCCCAGCTTCTTCCTGCATCTCCGATGCACTGCCTTCTCACTTGCCCTTCACCTGGAGGACCACGAAAACCTGATCCTCTCCCATCTCTGCCCCCGCTCCTCTCTATCCCCACACTGAGTGTTTGGCTAAGGTCTCAGGCTTTCATCGCTCTCTGAACCATGCAGAATTCCAATCAGAACTTTAAGGCCCCTGGACCCTCCCTGCCTTCTTAGTTTTCCTTGCCTCCTTTTCCCCTTTTCAATGAATAGTTATGCTATTAGACTTTTTTTTTCCTTTGCACAAAGATGTCAAGCTATTTGCTGCATCTGGAATGTTCTCCCTTGCCAGCCCCTTGGGTAACATATGTTGGCTCTTAGAGCTAGCTTAATGGGTATTACTATAGAAGAGATTCCTAGTCTCAGTACTGGGCAGGTCATTCAGCTAAGCTCCTATAGAACCTTGTACAGTTCCTGCACCATCTGTGGTTATCTATCTGACAGGTGATTTAGGACATGCCTGCCTTGCTCACTGACATACCCCTATGACATACTAGGAAGGCCCTAGACACATCTTGGGGAAAGAGCCAAGAGTAGTTGTGAGAAAGGCCCTAGCTTCTTTCCCCAGGCCTGCCACTTCTAAGCTGTGTGATCTTCATTAACTTGTCTTGATCTCAATTTTCTCACCTAAAAATGTGCATGATGGGGCTGTGGATGTAGCTCAGCTGGTAGAGTGCTTGCCTGGCATCCATGAACCCCTGGGCTCATCCCCAGCACTATCTGAACTAGATGTGGTAGTGTGTGACTGCAATCCCGGGACTCTAGAGGTGAAGCAGGGGGATCAGAAGTTCAAAGTCAGCCTCTATTACAAAGCAAATTCAAGGACAACCTGGGCTATATAAGACCCTGCCTTAATAAATGAAGAAAATAATAATCACGTTGTACCCAAGATTGTTGGAACCAAATGATAAACATGGCTTCCAACATAGCTTGGAAGGTGTAGGCCATTACATGGTTGTGAAGTTCTGTGTGTCTTTTGATTGGGTTGGTCATTTAGCCTGACCCTCACATTTCATGCCTCTTAGCCATCATGACTTCCATTCTGAATAGCCAGGGGAATGCTGGCGCCCATGACTTGGTTGACTCTGACTCATAAGTGTGGGCTGTTAGGGCAGAGGGATGAGCCAAGTGAAGACTGTTGAATAGAAAGGGAGCTAGGTCTTTCCTACTATGGGAGCCCTTTGCCTCACTTCCCCACGGGAGCCCTTGGCCCTTGCATAGGTCCTGTCTCGGGCCAGTATGATTTCACACCTGCTCTGTCCCCAGGATCAGGCATCCTACCCACGTTCTCCATTTTCCTTCTCTTCTCCTTGAGGCTGATGAGCGATGCATTCTTTATAGCAAGACATCCGTTCTGTGATAATCTGCTGAGCAATGGTTCTCCTGAGCCTTCCGTGGAGGAAGGGCACACAGCCAGGCTGAAGGGTGTAAAGCAAGCCACAGCAACGGCAGTGCACTGAACTGCCTCTCAGGCTCCCAGTCCTCAGACACACGGGAGCCACGGCAGGTCACATGAACAGCCAGCCATTCGTTTTCTGCATAGCAGATTTGATTAGGAGTTAGGGGTTCTAGTCTCATAGGCTAATAAAGTCCAACTGACAGCTGGGCAGAGTGTTACTGAGCCCTGGGGTCTTCCAAGCTCACAACAGCAAACATGTCCTCATAGCTGTAACTCAAGCATCTTTTCCCTTGTTGACTAGCAACTAAGAATGAGTTCCTTTTCTCAGATACTTGCAGTCAATTAATTAGAGGCTGGAGAAAGAGCTAGATTCCAGTAGGGGAAGGAATTACTCAACAGTGTGAACATTGGGCATGGGAGTCACGGCGGCTGGGGGCTAAGGACTCAGCTCAGTTGGTAACGTGCTTGTTAGTCTAGCACAAGGATCTGGGCTTGAATGCCCCTCACCACCAGAAAGCCAGGCATGTCAGGCAGAATGTGTGCAAGGGGATGTAGGGTTGGCTGATCAGCCAAGTCAAGCAAACCACCAAGTTCTGGATTCACTGAGAGACTGTCTTGAACAATATGGCAGAAAGAAGAATGAGGTAGTGAGCAATTGGAGGGGAGATTTGTTGTTGACTTCTGGCATCTACACACACAGAGAGAGAAAGAGAGAGAAAGAGAGACAGAGAGACAGAGGAGAGAGAGACAGAGATAGAAAGACAGGGGGAGAGAGAGAATTACAGAGGTTTAAGGCTGGAGAGATGATGCAGTGGTCAGTGGTTAAGAGCACTTCCTACTCCTGCAGAGGACCGAAGTTCAGTTCCCAGCACCCACATCTGGGGATCACAACCACCTGTAACTTCAGCTCAAGGGTCTCCAACTCAATCTGGCCTCGGCAGGAACTCACACTCATGTGCGCATACCCGCACAAAGTCACACAAAGATGTACACCTAACTTTAAAATAATAAGAATAAAATTTAAAAGAGAAATCACAGAGGCCGTTTAAAAATTCAGCACGCCTCTCAGTCGCTGAGCTGTCTCTCTCCCTCGCTTCACGCCCTCCACTGTCTCTCAGTCTCTCTTCTCATCTCTTGCTCTCCTGCTCCTGCTCGCTCTGTAACAATGATCATCTTCCTCTGGGGTCACTTTAGCAAAATCAGGAGAAATTTGTTTAAGGAAACAAAGATGTCCTGCAGATTGGTCCTATGGAGCACTTCCTGGCACGGGGATGCCCAGCCAACCCTTGGGGAGCCATGTCCAGCCTCTCCAGTGCTAGACTTTGTTTCACTCAATCCCAACCACATTCCCTCGTCTCATTGTCTCTGGCAGAATCAGGCCTGTTTGTGTTTTCTTCTCTCTCCTGGACCCACTGCCCGTGTCCTTGTGGTCATCATCTGTGACTGGGGGAGACAAGCACATACCACAGTCATTGCTGCTAGGACTCCACCTGTAGTGGGCATATAGAGAGAGAATCTGGTGTGGAGCACCGAAGGGGGAAGTCCCAAGCGTTTCTGGATAGTGTTGAACAGTGACATCAATGGCCAGTGGTCATGCCCCACTTCATGTGGGGCATTAACAGCAAAGCCATTTGGTCGGTAAGAAAGAAGCAGATATGAGGTCCCTCGGGGTGTGCCATGTGCTGTAGGCACCAGGGACTTGACTTCAACCAGAAGTGACTCTTGACAAAAGGAGTTTAACATTATATGCTCATTAGCTCAACACCAAGTAGGAAGCTGGTTTCCACAGGAGGCTTCAGTAGCTACAGAGAAGGCAGGTTCAGGCACAGAAAGCCCAGGTCAGAGACACCTTCACTGGCATCTTAGGAACCCTTTCCAGGAATTGGCTGGGGGCGGGGCAGGGCTGTGGAAAAGCAAGGAGCACTGAGTGATCAAAGCCCTGATGGAGGAAGGAATGTTCCAGCACGGACTGTACAGCTCACATTCTGATAAGAGCAGAGGGAGACACAAAACATAATGGGGGCAGAGCCAGGAATTCAATCTCGGCCGGCCATGTTCTGAAGCCTTTTTACCTAAGAAGAGGTTCTTACCTAAGAGGAGCTGGTGTGAGACTCTCGAGTGCCTTATGTAGCTGCTTTATTGATGTATGAACTGGTGTGTCTCTCACTCAGGGTATGAGTACATCACCAGCAAACTCCACTGTGAACTTCACAGATTATTTCCCACACTGACGTCATGGGCGTTTGTAACCCTGGATCAGGTTCTGAGCTTCCAAGGGCTCTAGGCATCTCTCCTCATATATCTGTGTCACTGTGGCTCGGGGTTAGAATCTCACAAGGTCACAGGCAGCTGTGACTGCCCAAGGACTGCTCATCTCTCTAGCATAGTGCCAGAATGATTAGGTGCACAGAAATACTCACTAGGGGCTGGAAAGATGGCTCAAAGGGTAAGAACAGACATTGTTCTTGCACCCACATTGGGTACCCCACAACTGTCTCTACCTCCAGCTCTGAGAGATCCAATGCCCTCTTTGGACCTCCAAAGCTACATATATACAGGTACACCATGCCCCCCCCACACACACTCATAATTAAAAATAAAATAAAATAAAATAAAATAAAATAAATAATGTACTTTTCTCATACTCCCTGGCATGAGTGTGGTCACAGATGTGCTGACCGAATCTTCCATCTGAGCAGGACTTCGGCTCATTTGCCGCTCAGTTCACATTTAGACTGAGTCTGAGATTCTAGCCCTTTCCTGTGTGGTTGGTTGAGAAGTATTTCCTGCTCCATCCCCTCAGGGCACTCCCCTATATTTCCTCACAGATATAATTGCTCACATATAGCACAGGTTAGATCACACTGTTCCACTTAACGCCATAATAAACCTTTGCATCTGGTAAGAAACACGATTCTCTCTCTGTATCCTCTCTCGCAGTTACAGTGGCTGTTTTTGGAGGTTTGCTCTCCACGTGGATATATAAAGTTCTGTATTAGGGTTTGCATTGGAACGTCACAGGTTGATGTCTTGAGGACGAATCTCTACCACACTGGTTATCTCCTCAGGAGCATAGTTCAGTAATATCAACTTAATAAAACTTCAAAAAAGCTTTCTCATCAAAAGATTTACAAATCTTTTGTTTTGTGTATACATGCATTTGATTGTTTTCCTTGTAAATGTTGAGTTCTAAAACTAGCACTGGAAGCATTCACGGTTCATCTATGGAAAACACTAGTTCTGTAGGACTGTCCAGACTCTACACTAGACAACCATACCCAGAAGACATCTTCAGCTCTGTCTCCCTCCTCCCCCCACCCCAACCCCACCCCCGTTTCATTTCTAGTTTTGTATTTTTGGAGACAGTCTCATGCAGCCTAGGCTGACCTCAAACTTTCCATGTAGCTAAGGCTGGCCTTGAACTTCTGATGTTTTTGCCTCTCTTCCCAAATGCTGGGCTTGTAGGCCTGTGTCCCATACCAGTTCCTAGTTCCTAACTTAAAGAGAAAAGACACTTTGGTATCCAGCAAAATGCGTCCCACAGTGTAGGAGTTTTTGGGTGCTTTTGGTGAGGCTGAGAACTTTCAGTTTTCTTTGCTTCCATCTTTGTTGCCTTTTTAAATTGCAAATAAGTGCTAAGTACCAAGCACTTATTCAGTGCCTACATCCACCATCTCGTGGGCTGCCCCTTTTGATCTGCTGTTTGATAAATAACTCTGATAGATGTTTTCCAAAGCTAGATAGTCTGTGCGTTTTGAGGGTATTGGTCTTATTTTGAAAATGTTTCCTCTGGGTTTGCGAGTACTTCAGATGTGTTACAGAGATGCTTCTAGATGGAGTGGCATATCCTGTCCTTGACCAACTTAGGAATCGTATTATATTGTCTCATAAAACAAATGGGATGGCTTCGTCTTTGGCTGTATTCTGGAACAACGTGTGTAAGACGGGATGATCTGTTCTCTGAGCAGAGCCATCCTGTTATTGTCCATTTTGGGAAGATGCTTATGATGACCAATGCTTCTCACTTTTTCCCATTTTTTATCACACTGGCAGAGTTAATATACCAAGGGCCAGGTCCTCCTCTAAGCTCTTGGTCCATAATTAATATTCACGTGGCAGCGTGGTGGCAGCCTTCAGCTCGGCAGCCTTCAGCGTGGCAGCCTTCTGGGCAATTTTTACCCATGAGGAAAGAAGGTGAGGAGGGATCAGGTTTCTTGTCAGCTCACTTTAGGAGCAGAGCCAAAATCGAACCCAGCCAGTCTGCATTCTAGCTGCAGACCCATGCGCTTAACTTCACACTGTAGTGAGCTTTTCTACTTTTTTTTTCCTGACAAAACTTTGTCAGGAAATTTACATATTTTTAAATATTATACAGTGATGTTTCACATTTCAAAACAATTTGAATGTGCTCTAACAGCTCATCGCTCGACTCCTGCTGAACGTTAAGTTTGCCCATTGTTACTGTGCCTCCTGTTCCTTCTTTATTAATTTTACTATTATTGTTGTGTATGTGTGGGTGAGGTGGGGGTGGTGGCAGCGCACATGTGGAAGGCAGGAGACGACTCTCTCTTTCACTTTTATGTGAGTTCTGGGGGTCACACTTAGGCCGTCAAGCTGTGAGCAAGCTGTTTTCCTGGCTGAGTCATCTTGCCTACCCTGTGCCTGCTTTTTAAATTCATGAGTTATGCTAAAACTTTGTTCTCCGTCCAGCCCGTCTAAGTGGTAGGCGTTTGAGGTCGGGAGGCTGACTGACTGGGAGGTAAATGTACGGAGTCAGGGGAGTCAGAGCACGTGGAGCTGAGTCAGCTGGGCTCCGGAGCTGCTCTTACCCGTTGTTGTAAGTTTCCACAATGGAATGTTAAAAACAAAAGAATAGGATTTTGTTGTTGTTGTTTATGTCTCTGCTGGATTTTACATTCTGATTATTTTTCAGTAGGGTATGACTTTATCTTTATTTTCTAATTCTTCCTTTAGAATTTCTTATTTTTTTTTAATTTCGCATCAAGTGCTTAGCTGGGGCTATGGTCGATCGGTCAGTGGTGGAGTGCTTGCCTTGCATGCTAAGGGCCCCAGGTTCAGTGTCCAGAATGGCCAGGAGAAAAACAGCTTAATTAAATAATGCTCAATTTTACTTTTTAATGCGCACATTTAAGGTCACACATTTCTCTGGAAATACCAATTTTACTTTAGTCTTACAAACCTTTTGGCATATAGTAACTTTTTTAATTTTTAAGTAATTCCCAGTACGGTGGTTTTTTAACCCAGGGCTGTCTCCAAAGATATCTTATAACATCAGTTATCTGCAGTTAGTGGAGATTAACTTTGCACCCTCCTCATTAAGTCATGTTTCAGAACTACTTTAAAAATTACCTCGGGACTGAAGAGATGGCTCAGTGGTTAAGAGCACTGACTGCTCTTCCAGAGGTCCTGAGTTCAATTCCCAGCAACCACATGGTGGTTCACAACCGTCTGTAAGAAGATCTGATGCCTTCTTCTGGACCGCAGATATATATGCAGCAGAGCACTCAAACATTAAATAAATAAAATTAAAACAAAAAATACTTTATAGGGCCAGTGAAATGGCTCAGCTAACTCTGAGTTCAATCCCAGGACCTGCATGGTAGAGAGAACCAGTTTCCATAAGCTGTCTTCTGACCTCCACACACACACAAAATACATAAATAACTACAACACAATTATTTGTACTATTATATCTATATATGTTTTCTAGGATTTTTTTTTTTTTTGGCACAAAGTCTCATCCTGACTCAGGCTGGCCTTGAACACTTGATTTTCCTGCCTCAGTCTCCCAATGCTGGAATTACAGACACACACCACTATGCTTAGTATGATTATGTCTTTTCGATCGGTGTTTAAGAAGCTCATGTGAAAGCCTCCTTGTTCTGCCCTGAAGTGAGGAGACATTAAGCTTGTCTTTGTCAAGCTGTCTTCTTATATTTATTTTTCCCGTCACTCTGGTGCACGTGTGCTTGCTTGTGATGGGTAACATTTTTTTTTTTTTTTTTTGGATTTTTTTTATTTGCTATTTTTAGAAATATATAAGAACCTTACTTTCATTTTTTATTTTTTGATGTTAACATGCCATCACAGATTTTTATCAGCTACTAATTCAAAGCATGTGTTTCCTTATTTTTAAATTCATCTTCATGTGTATGAGTGTATGTGTGTGTGCATGTGTGTGTACCACACATAAATGCAGGAACCAGAAAAGGCCAGAAGGAGGCATCCAATCTCCTGGAAATAGATTCACAGACAGTTATGAGGTGTCATGTGGGTGCTGGGAACCAATCCAGGTCCTCTGCAAGAACGGTAGGTAGTCTTCACCTCTGAACCACCTTTCTTTATCTTAGAAATTTTCTGTTTTCCACTTTAGATTTGTGTTTCACAGAGGCAACACAAAGCTCAGTTTCTTAGACACAATCTCAGAGTAATAATCACAGCTAGCTAACTTTTTATAATGAGCTCTTAATGATGTCCTTCAGTGTCTTTTCCCTAGCTTTCATGATATGTTCTACTTACATTCATTTTTCTTCTGGCCTTACTCTTTTTCTGCCCTCTATTGAACGGGCTGTATCCCGCTGTATAAAATAAAGTAAACATTAGCCTAAATCTGTCGCTGTACTTTGAATTCTTGGGCAATAAGCCACAGCCTACATTTTTGTAAGATGGCAGGATTTCATCCAATCACAGACTGCTGAGCTTCAGCCAATCACAGACAGCCACTGGTCAGGGTCAATAAAGCAAACAACCAATTGGGTGGTTTCTCTGATTCTGTTTGCCTACCACTGCTAAGTACTGAGTGGAGGTCTTAAAACCTAAGTTTGTAATGTAGCTTTGTTGGCTCTTTTCCCCCTTCCCACTGAGTTCAACTATAAAGTTTTCCTTTAAAAGATGGTCACAGGGGGCTGGAGAGATGATTCAGCAGTTAAGAGTGTTGGTCGTTCTTGCAGCCATATAAACTTGAGTTCAATTCCCACAATTCATTTGGCAGCTCACTCCATATGGTAACATCTGGTACCCTCTTCTGGCCTCACCAGATGCCAGACAAGCATGTGGTAGACAGAAATACATACAGGCAAAACACCTGCATATATTATAATAAATTTAAAAAATGATCACATACGTAAAACTTTATTTTCTAATCAAGGATAGGATTACTACCTCTAGTCTCCTCCCAACAACATCAAATTCTCCTCCAAATGTGCTGTTACTGTTGCCATGTTGATGGATAACCATTGATTAATTAAAAGCCGATACAATTTAGCTTTACCAAGTCTATCCTGACTTCCTTACTCAACTGGTTTCTTTCAGAGGGCTTCTCTTCTATCTTACAGAACTGCACTCTTTAGAAGACTTTCTAACAACGAAGAAGTGGGCCTTTGTTACACTTGCAGTTTTGAATTGCTCATTCTTGAAAGACATAGCTTCACACAAAACACTAGCTTCATCGGTCTTTTCTCTTTAGACGTTAAAGCTGTCATCTTACTTTATGCCTTTTTGCTACATAGTAAGTGACTGTTTTCTGCAGGCATCCTGTGTCTGTTTCTTTTCTGAAGTCTTGGGTGTTTCTTCCATACTTGGTATTCAGCAGTCTGGGTACAGTGCTCCAGGTATTTCAGGTATTTGTATATTCAAATGGCTCCAGGTATATTCAGATGCTTGGTCTCCAGTTGGTGAAACTATTTAGGAAGGATTAGGAAAGGCAGTGTGGTTGAAGGAGGTGTGTCACTGGGGCAGGCTTTGAGCCGCTCTCAGTTAGTGCTCTCTCTGCTTCCTGTTTATGGATCAAGATGTATGCTCTCACCTGTCCGCACTACAATGTCTTCACCTTGCCGTCATGAACTCTAACCTGAAACTGTAAACCAATAAAACACTTTTCTGAATAAGTCACCCTGGTCATGGTGTCTCATCACAATGGAAAAGAAACTAAGACAATGCTGTGTTATTTTTTTTTTTTATGACCATATATTCCGGTGTTAGAACACTCTTAGACGTTGCTCTTTGAGCTTGTCTCCACTTCCACCACTTTCTTTGAAATTTCTAGGGCGTGCGTGTGTATCTAACTGACACTGTCTCAGCAATGCACTCTGGGTTACACCTGATTCAGTCTCCTCTCTATGAACTTAAAGGAGTCCATTTGAATATACAAACTTTAAGTGCATGTAGTTTTAAAACTACCACAAATTTGAAAGCACACAGCAAATCGAAAGAGGTCTTCCTAAAGGCTTCATGTATGTTGATTTTTAAAACAAACAAAAATACAAATAACCAGTTAGCACTCATTTTCAACTTGTTTGGACTTACTAATCCAATACACATGAAAGTAATGCCAACAAAAAAAGCAATCTTTTCTGGTTTGGTGGAATATGCAAATTCTACCATAGTGTCATCCTGAGAACACAATGCCTGTGACATTTGGGGGAGAAGCTGGCAATGTATATTAACAGCTTCTAATGTATTCAATGTATATTAACAGCTTCTAATGTATTCAATGCATAATAACAGCCTCTAATATATTAGCAGCTTCCTGGGCTGGAGCCATGGCTCAGGTCCTGAGAGCTCTGGCTGCTCTTGCCTAGGACCAAGGTTCAGTCCCCAGCACCTGCACAGCAGCTCACAAACATGTATAATTCCAGTTCCAGGAGGTCCAATGTCCTCTTCTGGCCTCTGTGGGCATTACACACTCATGGTGCACAAATGTACTTGTAGGTAAGACAAATCACACATAAAATGATATTAATAATAGAGATTAATCTTTTAAGTATTAAAACTTTTTGACTTGGCAATTTTTCCTTTAGAGTCCTAACCTATGGAAGCCATCCCAAAACACATGGGGCGAAATATTGTATGCCATGTTCTCATAGCAAGAAATAATTTAAAATACAATAAAAACAGAGAAAAGTATTTGTTACATTTACACAGTAAACTATTAGTCACTAAAACATGCCTACAGAAAATCTGTAATCAAATAGAAAAGTATGCATACTATGACTTTATGTGGATAACAAAGTTTACAAAACTATGTGTAAGGTTTACCCAAGGGAGTGAAGTCCAAGTGGTGACCATGTTCACCTCTAGCTAGTGGACTTTTTTTTTCTACTTTTAAAATTTTTTCCACGTATTATATGATGCCCATCAATAATTTTCATAATTAAAGGCTAATGGTTACACAAAGAAATTCAATACACAGTACACGGGAAGGGTCTTTATTCTCTCTTTTATCTATTCTTTATCCTTTCTTCATTAAAAATCAGTCTTTTCTTCTCCCTTCCAGGAGCAGCTACTGGCTCGTTCTTGGCCAGTGTGCACTGGGTCAAATCAGTGTGCCACGCAGAGGTTAATGTGAGCAACAGAACCCTGACATTTGACAGTAAGCTTCAAGAACAGTTGACATTTCGTGTTGGCGATCTTGAAGTGACCTAAGGTTTATGAGTCAGTTTTCCCATGGGAAACTGCGAAATCAAAACCCAGCACTTAAAAGGCGATAGCATCCCATGGTATACAGTTTCTTTTAGATTTCATGTTTTGATTGGTAGACATTTTAAGACTAAAAACACTTATTATTCAAAAACAAAACAAAACAAAACAAAAAAAACAAGATTGGCTTCATTAAGAGAACTGGGTCTCCCAAGCAGCAGACATCAAGACAGAAACATGTCAGAGGCTTACAGCCACAGGAAGGAAAGGTAGAAGAGAGCCTGGGCAAGCACCCATCTGCCACCAGTAAAGGGGGTGAGAAGGAAGGAGGAGTGGTAGAAAGAGCCAGAAACTCTAGCACGTCTCTGAGATAGATTTGGCCATGTTCAAGAGGAGTCAAGGCTGCGAGATGGTGGAGTCTCCAGCTGAGACAAAGTAGTCCAAGTCTACTGCCTCTGGTCAGTGCGGCATGGAAAGAGCCATGGTCACGATGTCCCTTTGCAGTGGATCCTGAAGCTGGAGCACTTAAAAGCTGTCAGTCATCTTCATTCCTTCCAAAGGTTGTAAACCAAAAATGAGGCACGATTACTGCACCTCCACGGCACCCACAGGAATGTATTGAAAGTGCATTTTCTTCCACATCCTTCCCATCCGCCATGAAGGTGAAATTCCTTGCAACCCTGTCTGTAAGCAGCAAATGGACCATGCCGAGCTGGGGTTTGAATGTCCTCCACATCCATGTGTGCTCCAACCTTCCTGCCCAGCAGGCGGCGCTATTGCGGGCTGTGGGCCGTTTAGGAGGCGGGACCTAGCTGAAGGAAGTGGGCTGCTGGAGAGCTACGGCTTCCTGTCCTGTCTCTGCTTCTGAGCCATGGGTATGCAAGGGAGGCCCTGGCCTCTCCAGATACTAAGTTGAATGCCTTCCTGTCCACGATGCCAAACTGTGAGCCAAAGTAAACCTGTCCTCTCTTTAGTTGCTTATTGCCACGCATTTGGTCTCAGCAATGAGAAAACTGATAAGTATCTACAAAAAAAAAAAAAAAAAAAAAAATAGTGACACTTTGAGCAGTTATGAGATTCGAGTCTAGCACGGTGCCTGGCATACAAGAGTGCTGACTGTGCCTTCCGTTCACCTCTCATCTGATCGAATACTGCGGTTCTCCTTACTAAAGCCAGCTACGTTAGGTTTGATGTCGACCGTTCTTAGAATCTCTCTACACAATGGACATAGGGATTTTTTACAAGATCTCCTGAGGCTCAGGGTGGCTGAGTAATTTACCCCAGGTCTCACAGCTGCCAAGTGGAAGTTCTAGGACTCAGAACCAGTGCTGCACTGAAGCTGGGCGCACGTTTCCTTTCTCTTTACATCTGGTAGGTTAATGAGAAGCTAGTAGGCGATCACAGCAGGAGAGCCAGAATGGAGCTTAGGAGGCCCTGAAGCCTGGTGGCATACTGAGATGTGGCATTTTTAAGCATGAAACCTGCCATTAAAAACATTTAGATGCGTGCTCAGGCTTCATCTGTGACCAGTGAAATCACTATGTGTGTGAAGGGGGCTGGGGGGCTGGGGGGGAAGCAGTACATGTTTCGAAATGGTAGTTCACTTGCCTAACACATTTGAGGCCTTGGGTTTGACTCCAACACTGACAAAGCTGCAACAAAAAGGTATTTCTGTGGTAAGGTCTGTCTCCCATAGTCCTTGCCTTCTCATGGTGGAGACAGTAAAGCAAAGCATAGTAAAGGGAGATTCTGGTCAAAGGACAGTGTACATGCGCCCTCTGGTGGATCCATTCAGAAAAGCATCCTGGACAGGGGCAGGGCTGGTTAGACAAGGGATATAGACTTCCAATTCATACAAGGTATGTGGTTAAATGGGCCTCTAGATGCCTTTGCTGGTTTGTTTTATCAAGTTGGCACAAACTCAAAACACCTGGGAATCAGAAACCTCAAATAAGGAATCACCTCACCGGAGAAGCCTGTGGGTAAGTCTGTCGGGTGTTTTCCTGATTAAAGATTGATGTGAGAGCGACCAGCCCACCATGGGCAGTGCCACTCTTGGACAGATGGTCCTGGGCTGCATACAAAGGAAGCTGAGCAGCAAGCAACAGCCATCCACGGTTCCTGCTCCAGTTCCTGCTCCTGCTCCTGCTCCTGCTCCTGCTCCTGCTCCTGCTGAGTTCTTGCCTTGATTTCCCTCGGTGATGGAGTGTGATCAGGACACAGGTCTTTCTTTCCCAACTTTTGCTCATGCTCATCACATCAGCAGACAGCAAATGAGGGCATCCTTAAAGTTTGATGTTCTGAAGGACACAATGACACAGACCACCACCCCTGCCGCTCACTGCCTTGTGTCTCTGGAGACTCCTGTATATGACACCAGCTTCCTCACAAGGAACTCCCCACATGAAATCCCTGCAAGGTTTTTTCAGTTTTTCTCAACCCTAATTTTTTAAGAATCTATTTATTTTTATTTAATGAGTACACTGTAACTATCCTCAGACACACCAGAAGAGGGCATCAGATCCTATTACAGATGGTTGTGAGCCACCATGGTTGCTGGGAATTGAACTCAGGATCTCTGGAAGAACAGTCAGTGTGCTCTTAACCACTGGGCCATCTCTCCAGCCCCCCATTTTTTTTGTTTTTCAATACCATACATTAAGGCCAGAGCGTTCTGAGGCTTCTCCCTCAAGTCCGTCTGCATGGTGTGTTAATCTCATCAACTCTGGTGAATCTTGTGATTAATCTGTAACTTTATCAGTTGCCAAGTGCTCATTACAGTCTAGTCATACAGCTGAGAATATTAAATGTGAATGTCAAAGCTTGATACTGGCCTGACCAGAGCTCCTCAACACAGAAAGTATCGTCTGCCTTCTCTGTGAGTGGAAAGCAAGGTTGGGTTGCAGCCCCAGGGCACTACTGCTGGACAAAATAAGAGCCTATCATAGGACCAGGCATTGAGTTGTGTTTCAGACACAGACGGTCAGACAAGGAGAGGTCCAGTAGGCACGTCTGTGATACAGTTCCTTAAATCCAAGGCTTGCTTCATTCAACTTCAAATTCAAGTCACAATAAACACAAACGAGATGCTCAGACTTTATTTTCTAATATTTACTTAACCCACTCTAACAAAGTGCTCTACGGTATTTAGAACAGCTCTGATAACGTCAGGAAGTTAGACCTCACTTATCCGCCATCAAAACACCACACAAATATTATTTTAGAATCCAGTTAGCTATGATGATATATCCTAAGTACCGCGTGAGAATTCACCTCAAGCACTGGCTTTAAAAAAAAATAAGATGATGAACCAAGACAAAGTAAAACGATGCATAACAAAGCCACAAGAAAACCCATCACTCTGTGGGTGTTTGTTTGTTGTTGGTTTTAGACACAAGGGAGACACAAATCCCCATAGGTTTGTTCTGAATTATTTCAGATGACTTTTTTTTTTAAAACCTCCCTTCCCAGTACTTAAAATTAGGTTCAAGCCCCTTTAAGCAACAGGAAACTAGAGAGTTAGGCAGATTTGAACAAAGCATAGCAACTGTTTTTGGAGTCTCCACTGAGCCGTGCGATTGGCTCAATTGTCACAGGTAGAAGAGATTATTGGCTAATTCCAGACTTGGTTCCTTGTGGATGCTTTGTGCCACCAGGAAGGTCAGCTTGTGTGCATACTGACAAGGTGCAGGGACACTTACTATGCCCTGGGGAGGAAAAGGAAAGATAACATTGCAGAGATAACGAGTTTGTCCTCCAAAGTGATTGTTTTTTTAAAAAAATTGGAGTTCTCACCCACCGGTTACTTACACAGCAGAACTGGTCCTCGATAAATAGTCACTAAACTCAACCAACAAAGGGACCTTGAAAACTCAATCTCACTGGCAAAATGGGCGGGGGGGGGGGGGGGTCTCTTCACTGTGTGCAAGCTGGGAGACATGGCATACAGGCCTACCATAAACTGCCTGTGGTCTGATGCTCTAATGAGGCTCAGAGCTAACCTGAGTCTTGGGCTCTTGCCTAAGGCAAGGCACATGGGCAGGCTCCCACATCCTATCCTCACCAGGCTCACCCTGCTGGCTTTCTGTCTCTCCCAGCTTGCTATCCTCAGTCTTGCCTGAGGTAATTAATGAGTATCAAGTCCTATCAAACTCAACCTGGGCCTGCTGATACGCTTGCTCTCTGTTGCTTTATTTAGTTGAGAGAGTGGGCTCCACCTACCATGGATTTAAGGAATCAGTACCCACTCCCCTCTGTGAGGTCAAGGTTAAGGAGCGGATGGAGGGAAAGGACAGGGCAAGCCCCAGTGGTGATGTCATACCTACTTCGGTAAGAAGCTCTCCCTCACCTGCCAGTTGTAGTAGAGGTGGCACAGTTTGAAGGTCAGCCGCTGCATGTGGTCAGGCTTCAAGGCATTGTCGTCATAGATGACGTTGTAGTAGGTGGGACTAACAGTCCCCCGGTTAGCAGTCTGGCTGATCAAGTAGAAGTCATACCTGCAGAGAAACAGGGAGGGGCGGAGAGAAGGAGTCACAAAACAAGGCTGAACCGATGCACGGTGGGTACGTGTGAAAAATCAGTCTTTCTGGGAGATCGCTCAGAGTGGAGCGCCTGCATGGCGACCTGAGTTGGATCTCCCAGCATTCATGTAAACACCAACAAACAAACAGGCGTGGCTGTGTGCCTGTAATCAATCTCAACATAGGGGCAGCAGGGACTGCCCAGCCAAAGGTAGGAAGCAACCAGGAAGACACTCAATGTCAAACTCTGGGTTTCTACATAAGCATGCACAGGTTTGCACATGCATACACACCCACAAGCATGCACAAACTCACACGCATAGATACACACATACATACACAGACACACACACAGAGAAAGAGAGAGAGAGAGAGAGAGTTAGTTTTCCAGGGACACTTGCCACTCTGGCCGTGTTGCTTCTGAGTCCACAACAGTGCCGAGTGGGGGGTTCTGCACAGTGTGGCCGGTCGCAGCAAAGAGGCGCAGCAGGCATCTCTTCCTGACCACAACCACGGACAGTCTGCAGCTCCTGCAACCGAAAAGGCAGGGGTTGGGGCACGGAGGCTGAGCCAAACAGCTCATTTTTTTTGTTTGTTTGTTTGGTTGGTTTACTGCTGTTTGATCAGGTTAAAGAAATAAATAGAAAATCATTCTAAAAACACTACAAAACAAAGAGAAAAAAAAATCACCCATGAACCTTCCTCCCCTCAACAAAAATGCAATTATTTTAATTAGGATCTATTTGGATTCATAACAATGGTGAACTATGCTATCTGCCTAGTTTATAGCATTTAATAGGCCAGAAGAATGGTGTTACTTCAGTTGCCTTTTCTTTCAGAACTGGGGGTGGATCACAGGGTCTTGATCATGCTAGCCAAGCGTTCTGCTGTTGCTAGATTGAAGCAAGGCCTCACTAAGCTGAGACTGTAGGCCTGTATCACACAGACTTTCAACTAAATTGTAAGGAAAGATCTTCCAGAATTTCCTCTACAGAAGATTTCCCTGCGTTAGCAACAGTCACCCCATTCTACCTTCACTGAGGCACCAAGGAGAACTGTGGTCCCTCCTGCGCCTCAGACAACCATGTAGAATCCATGCTTAGGCAGACAGCTGCAAGGATGGATGAGTGGACAGACAGACAGACAGATGGGTGAATGGAGGGAGGGAAGGAAAAACAGACCAGATGCTGATTGACCAAGTGCTAAATCTATTTCACAACACCAAGGCAAACTCCCAGGATTCTCTGTCATGGAAGGAACTTGAGGGAGCGGAGTGAGTGTGAGGCTTCACTTTGAGCAGTTTTAGGATGTGAGGACTGAAGAGCTCCGGGCGGTATTCACAGTATTCTCACTGAAACAATGCTCTCTTACAGTGTACGCTACGTCATTCTTCCTAGAAGTCAGTGACAAATCAGTAGTTACGAATGTCTCCTACACGGAGACTTAAATGTTAACTCCTTAGATTGCCACTGCTCGATTTGCCCACCTCCTCCAGTGACACCATTTTTAGTTTTAATCATTCAACTGAGATACAGTCACTGGAGGTCTGGCAAGGAGCAGACAGATTTCCCTCTACCAGCTTGACTGAAGCTACAAGTGCCAGGAAAAGCCCGAGGACAAGACCATTCCTCTGTGGTTGGTGGCCAGGGCGTTGGTTGATTGCAATGGGAGCATGGCCAGACACAGATCTGCACTGCCTGGGAATAAGATGGTCCATAAGTACTTTTTTTTAGTAAGTAAGTAAGTAAGTAAGTAAGTAAGTAAGTATCTGTCTGTCTGTCTGTCTGTCTGTCTGTCTGTCTGTCTGTCTGTATTGAGTGTTCTATCTGCATGTACACCTGCATGCCAGAAGAGGGGATCAGATCCCATTACAGTGGTCATGAGATACCATGTGGTTGCTGGGAATTGAACTCGGAACCTTTGGGAGAGGAGCCAGTGCTCTTAACCGCTGAGCCATCCCTCCAGCCCCCAGGCCATCTCTAAGAATGGTTGGTTTTAAAGACACCAACTTGAGAGCACAGTCTTTACACACTTCCCCATTCTAGGATTTACCGTGCATCTGGTCCTCCACGGAATTACTGGAGAAAACTACCCATGGCAACGCAGGGTCCAGAACTGAAAAATGACCACGGTGCTCACTGCATGGCAGAGAGGCTCACCACATCCCTATCCATAGCCTTACCTGTGTGCTGGTGACTGTAACCAGAGGCTCTGCCTGGATGCTGATTTGAAACTAAACTTTTAAACCCCAACTCCATACCCCAGTGGAATTCTAATCTGAACATCCTATGTATGTATGCAGACATGTATGCAGTGTTTCTGATATTCTGGCTTCTACTAACTCAGAAAGACAGCCAGTTGCTCAGGAAGATGCCTCCTCCCTCTAGGTTCCCTACTCCAGGCTCCCACACCTTACAGCACTAGAGTATCTATATTAGACCATCTGAACTACACTCTAGCGTCAGGAAAACCCATCCAAGCTGGGCGTGACACAGAAACACAGCAAAACTTCACTGTCTGAAAAATGAAAGCCATGTCCACAAACCATGCATGCAGGAGCACAGATATGTATGTTATCACACAAGTGTCAGAGAAAGGGAAGGAACAGAGTACCTGGCATCTGAGCCGCACTCCGTCACACTGCTCAGCAGCTGTGGGACTTCATATTCCAGAACTGCCTTTAGCTGGCCATTGCCCACACCATCCCGGTATGCGACTATCCGCGCCGGCAAAGCATGGTTGTGTCTGTACCACCTGTTGAGAGCACCTGGAGAATGTAATGTTAGTGAGAAAAGTGGCCTTGGTCCAGGGACTCCAAAAATAATATTTCCATGGGTTTTCATGGTTAAGTAACCTTGCTATTTCAGACCACAGTACAATGGTAAGGCTTAGTGTGGGTTATACTGGCAGTAACAGAAAAGTGGCTAACTAGGAGCAATCCTTCATGTCTGCTGTTTGAGCAAGCACTGGGTTTCTGTGGCATAATAAAGTCTTAAATACACTTCTTTAGCCAAATCTGAGTGACAAATCAAAATTTAACTCATGCAATAGACAAATGCTTAAAACCAAATTAGCACTAATTCAAGCCTTTGAATCTGCTGAAGACCAGACTGGCTGTGTTTGTCTCATTTTCTTCCCTAATGAGAATAAATACGAAAATATGAGGAAATGACTCTGACATTCCTCTCAAAACGGCTCCTCGCACCAACTCTCAATTCGGGTCTAATTCTCACAGATGGGATGGAGTCTGAAAACATTTCCACCCACTCTAACTATAAACCGCCTCCGAGTAGGCACCAGACGGCAATTCCTCCACGAGAGAGACTTTCAGAAGGAATGACTAAAACATTGGCCAGGTTTTTAAATGGGGGAAAAGTGATAAGATGCAGTATAATTCCTTCTTGTGTCTATATCATATAATTTATTTCAGGAGAGTTTACTGCCTAGGAAATTTGGTTTGGTTTAACAGAAGATAATTGTGCTTCTAAGAGTGAAGCTACCAAGAAATACTTAAAAAACAAGTTCACTTAAAAAAAAAAACCCAACCCCTCAAGTTTGCAGACTGGAAACTACGGATGGGAGTGGGGAAGATACGAATATGGATCCCATGATAAAACCAAAACGGGCTGGGGCTGTGAAGCAGAACCCTGTGTCATTTCCTCTCCCCTGTCTTGCCTTCCCGCATCCTTGTCCTCAGGGTGAAAGGCTGGTCTTCCGTGTACACATTCACTGCTGCTCTGTCATCAGCCTTGCTTCTCCAGGGCAGGCTTCTATTAGCCACAAACTGCTTGCTAGGGACACTTAGGTGGCCACACACTTTCTTTCCTCTTGGCTTTGTGCTCAGCACACACAGCGACATAAATGCTACTCAGTCTGTCAATCAGATACACAGATATAGGAATCTCCAACCGGGTGAGAGCTGACAGGTTTGGGTGTTCGCTCCCATCAATCTGTAGGTTAGGGGTATGAAGGAGTAGTCCCCAGAGCCCACTGCATTACATACCAGTCATGCAGACTTTTAGGCAATCTGCAATATCA
This sequence comes from Rhabdomys pumilio, assembly GCA_030674055.1. NCBI lineage: Eukaryota > Metazoa > Chordata > Mammalia > Rodentia > Muridae > Rhabdomys > Rhabdomys pumilio. The sequence continues at coordinate 79,861,471 of JANHMN010000006.1, read as the reverse complement.
GCTGCCGTCCTCTGAAGGACACATCGGGAAAACCACCTGAAATAAACAGAATTCACAAGTGAGATTTAACTTCTAGATGCCTGCTACAAACACACTTCCATTAAGTTAGAGACAGATGCAGCGGCCAAAAGCCAGGGCCCCTAACTTTGTATACATTGTCTATTACAGTCATGCTAAAGGGTCCTCTTCCATCCTTCAGTGTTGCCATCTCAACTCACACTCTGACCAGGAAATCCACCAGCTAGATGGCCTTGGCACAAACCCAAACGTGAACTTCTCTATGGGCACCAGGAAGGTTTAAAGGATAGTAGTTAGTATGTCCCCAAGTGATAAGAATGAAATTCAATATCACACTCGCAATATTTGTAAAAATGAATGCTACCCGGTGCCCCATGAGAGCATTATAATACAAGCTCATGCCTCGATTGCAAGAGAATGTGTTAGTTTAGCAGATCTGCTTGCAAATGCTCTAACCCAGTCCTAGAGGTGACTCTTCCAGAGTTACCATCTCAACACGGTTAAGCTCTCAAGACTTGAAAAGTAATCTTGATAGTTGTTAACTGAAGGTGCATGAGAAATGAAAATTGGGACTTAGCATGTGATAGGGCGTGGGAATGAAGGGTCCCCTCAAACAGGCTGCATGTTGGAGGCCTCCTCTTCAGCTTGTGGGGCTATGGAGAAGCACCTGTATCACCAAGTTGCCAAATGCATCAGATTAATCCACAAAGCTGAGTTGAACTCATAGCTGAGCATGCTCGGATGAAGGAGGCTTTGCTGGATGCCAGACACTGGGGGCATGCCTTTGAAGGCTGTGTCTTTCTCTCTTGACATGTATCTTTCTGTTTCTATCTCCTGGCTGGCCCAAGGTGAGCGGCTGTGTTGAGCACAGACTGTAGCCTCATCTCAGGCCCACAGCAATGGGGCCAAGTGACCACTGCCTGACACCTCTTCAACTGTCAGCCAAGTCAGTCTCCTTAAAGAGTTGTTATCGGGTGTGTCACAGCCATAGGAAGTGACTAACACATTGTGCCACCACTGTCACAGTCCCCTGACTGTCTGCAATTACAGTAACACAATTGCAAATGCTTTTGACAAGTCAGGAGCCTTAAGAAGCATGGAGAATGAAGCAGGCACCTTCTAGGATCCACTTGATAAATGAACTCATATTTGTGACAGCATGGGCTGGGTCCATGCAAATGTAATGTTTTCCCTTCCTGTATCTTAAAAGTGTGGATCCAAGCTAACACTAATTTAATGGAGAAAATCAAATAGCTGAGACCAGGGAACAAACAATTTGTAAGTAGCTGCTATGTCCTCAAAATAAATTATTTAATTGTGAATCCTGAAGCAATTCTAAGACAACAATTTAACAAGCGCCAGGAGCCTGTTCAAGGCATTTCTAGCTTTTCTCCATTCGATAGGATTTCCATACTCCCCACCTCAAGCATCTGCAAGAGTTGACAAGAAACATAACTGGGTGCAGAGGTATTCACTTCAGATTGCAATGTCTGGAGCACTGATCTGATATAACCCCACGGACACCTTATGAAACAGGCACCGTCACTCTCCCCTAACTATGGGGCTTGTAGCTGAATTAAACAACTGTGCTTCAGCTGCAAAAGCAGACCAGGTACAACTGCAAGTGCTGTTTCAAAGCTAAGGTGCCTTACATAATACATGCAGGTGCCTAATTCACAGGGTGCTTCTCACAGACACTTAGAGCATAACAACATACACAAGAATTTCCATGAATTCACGAGACAGCAATGCGGCAGGCAGACAAGCAATAACTCACCCCAGTGGATGTGTGGAAAAGGATTTAACTGAGGCTGCCTCTTACTTCAGGAGTGCCAATCACATTATAATATGTAACTCACAAGCTTAACAGTTGATGTTCAAAATTTAATACAGTCTGGTATGTATGTATGTATGTATGTATGCGTGCATGTATGTATGTGAAGAACGTGTATGTTCTTTAAAGTATACTTAAACATCTGGTGGTGAGAAGACAGGATGCTCACAAGGAACCTGACACAAACATGGCATCCTGGGTCCAATCCACAGGAGCCACATGGAACAAGGAGAGAACCAACTTCTACTGCAAGCTATCTTCTGACCACTCTCCCCCAACACACACACGTGTACACACACACACACACACACACACACACACATGCCAACCTGCACCCCGTGACACATGTATGTCCATACAAATACACATATTAATAAATGTTTTTAAAATGTAACAGAATAATAATGGGGTGGGCTGATCAAAGTACTTTCTTGTATGTTTGAAAATATAATGAAACTCATTGTCTATTCTATTAATACATGCGACTTTAAACTTTAAAGCATGCTCTAACAATAAGTCTTTAACACTTATATGTATTTTTTGAGAATTTCATGCCCCCATCCTTAGATGAAGAGCTACAGGCCACAGATGTCTGCTAAGACGGGGAGAATTGGTCTTCTCCAGGGATAAGCCCAACAGGTTATCCAGTCCAAAAGGGTCATCCCTAACCACACATCCACATGGGCAGACGTAAGAGGTTAAGGTTAGGAGAGATAAGAACATTTAAAGTACCTGGTGATCCTGGAGTTAATGCTGGCTACAAAGCCAACGACCACCACATCCTTGCTGAGGGCGTCTCTGCAGACATCAATACCCACGACCATCAGGGACTTCAACTGTTAAATCAAGTTAACTATGGTTCAATGGAATGAACTTATTTCTCCCAAACAAGGACATTTTATAAACTCACCAGTTACCACATTCTCAAGTTAAGCTGTGTGACAAAGAAACGGAGTTCCAGATGGGACAGGTGATTAAACCAGAAACCAAAGACTGAAAGATAGGGGAAGATTATGACAGATCTTCACTGAGAAGCCTGTGTGACCGTCAGCCTCCCTGGGGCTGGGCAAATGGCAGAGGTGGCTAAGGAGGTAGCCAATCCCTTTATCCTCTGCCCGGTCAAAAGTGCCCGAGGATGAACCACTCCTGTTTTTCACAGCTGCCATGACTGAGGAGGGACGAGCGACAGGCAGCACGTCCACTTCTTTTCCCTCACTTCCTTTCCAGGTGGTATCTGGTGAGTCCCCACCACAGCTGAGCCATGGTCCCCTTGAGAAGGCATACTCTGCTGAACATAGGCAAAGGTAGAGGCCATGGGACAGGACTTAAAATGGCAGCCAGGAAAACCCAAATCTGTGACACCCATGTATCTTCCATGAAGAGGTCGATGGGTAGGTAAGTAGAAGCTTGAGAGCTGTGCCTCTCCTTCTATTGGAATTTCTATGCAAAGGCTTGTATGATGCTACAACCTGGGGGTGGGGCTGGGGAAGAACCACGCACATCAGAACCAGTGAGCCCCAGAGGGTCACAGGTTTAAGTGCCCTCCATACGAGCAGCTAGAAGCAATCTGGAGCTAACTGGAGGCACGCAGGAGACAGGCATGGGCCATCTGCACACATTACACCAGTTAATTATATAAGGAAACCGAGGCAGGAAGATTCAGGCATCACATCTTCAGGGAATCTGAGAACCACCACCCCAAAGACCTCAAGGGCAACCGAGACACTGGGATCACATGATGCTATATCTAATTAGGTCTGGAAATGAACTGGCCATCAGAAAGGAACAATCCTCACTGGAATCTCCACAGCCCACAGCTCGCCGCCAAGTTTGCAGGTCATCTGCATGGCGATCTTGGTGGCCACGCTCAGCATCATTCCCTGCTTATTCAAGGTCCGGGTCAGCACACACTGGCTTGGGACTGGGCAGTCAGAGCTCAAATACTTTTTAATTGAGTCGTAATAGTTCTTCTGATTAGAAGGCAGAATGCACATCACCTAAAAGCAAAACAACAACAGATATTCAGGTCCAGCTCCTTACATGTGTGAACAGCTCATGGACAACATGAAGGCGTGGAGTCTCCAAACATCAGGATGTTTGGAGATGTTTAAAAACACCCTGAACAGGTCTGGGAGAAGAATCAAGACAAAAGCACGATTCTTTAAACATCGACAGTCCCATGCTCCCAAGAAGCAAAAGTAAACACACCAGTGGATCACTGAAGTGGCCTTGAGGCCACTGATTACTTAAAATGACATCTTAGTCAGATTCCCTCCAATTGTACCCACCCTCCTGGAAAAGTCGGCTATAGAAGTGTTCAAGTTGTATGGACACACCCATGATTCCTCTTCATTCCTCTCCTGAACTGACATTAGGCTCCTCAAACACCCTTCTTGCTTTTCCTTTCTCTCATGGTTAGCTGGCCACCCTGTGGTTCTGTAATAGAGTGGCCTTGTTTTTAGGACATTTGTATCAAGAGCAGTCAAGAGTAAAGGGTACCCTGCAACATACCCTCAAAGGGTTCCAAAAATGACAGCACATGTCTGGAACTCTGGGTTCTGGGGAAAGAACATGCTTGTACATGTTTTCAGGATAGAAAACGTGTGTACATGTGTGCAGGAAAGAACACGTGTGTACATGCTTGCACTTTTCTTTACAGTTTTGCTTTCATTGGACTTAATATCCTTAGAGTGAGAATTCTGATCATTTAACGTAATATCCATGAGAGAGAAATTGCTGTCTGTTTGTCTGTCTGTCTGTCTGTAACAGACAGAGATGACTACAGTGATCTGCACAAGAACTGAGCAGGCATGTGAGCAATTGCATGGCTCAGCTGGGCCCAGGCCTGGTAGGTGAGTACAGTACACATTTTTATTGTACGTAGAAAGGTTTCTGGTAGCTGTATGAGCCAACAAGGCCCTTTCCTCCACGGGTTGCTTTGGTCATGGCCTTTCATCACAGCAACCCGACTAAGACAGACAGTATGCTCAGAGTCTTTGTTTGTTTGTTTGTTTTTAAGACATCAGACATAAAGAAAATATAAGAATTCTCCATCCACAGCCCAGAGCACAGCCAACACTTACCAACTGAACATCAGGACCAACACGCAGCTGGATGGCTCGAAGGAACGCCGCCGGGTTTTCGTCCACTTTTATGCTACACGGAAAGATGATTTAGTTGTCTTTTTAGTGCACTCAGTCAGTCACAGGGTGTTAGAAAAAGTGCAGACGGGCTCTTCAGCAGACCAGTCATTTTACAGAAAAAAAAGAAAATCCTTAGAGAGAAACAAGAACCTCTCATGTCTAACGTGTTTCTCCAATGCCTGACGTGCCAAGTATTCCATAATTGGCCGGTTAGCGTGTAAAAACAGAAATGTTCTCAGTTGTACCAAATCCCCTCAGTTAATTGATTTGCTATTCAAAATTGGGTTAAACGTAAACTTGTGAAATTACAAACCCATAATTTCAAGTGTCTGAAGCAGGCCTGAGATTTCCTGCTTTGGGAGTCATTAATTAATGACTGAGGTTTTCAATTAATCTTCATGAATCACGAAGGGGGTGATGGGTGCTCTTCTGGGGGAACAGCTTGTTTGGAACCTGTCCTATTTAGTGGTAATGAGCCAATCAGTCAGGAATTATTTGTCAATTAAACAATATTATCAGGGGCTAGAGGCTACAGAAAAGATTCCTACATAGGCATTTACATTTGTCACTATACATGAAATAAAATTATCTGCACCACCCCCCCACACACACACACACCCTCCCCCCACCGCCATGAGGTGGGGAGAGGGGAGGGAAGAGTCTCAACCAGATGCCTTTTTAAATACAGTTGCCCAGCAGGTGGCAGCGCTCCCTCTGCCAACAACCACCTTGAAGGGCTGGGAGCACTGCTTTAGTAGCCTTCTCAAAGCTAACCTCTCCAGCTCAGAGACACTCACCATCAGGCAGACATTTAGATGGGAGAGGCCAGGCCTGTAAATCTAGCAGGCAAATGGATACTTCGTAGATGGGGCAGAGTGGAATAAAGCAATGGCTTTCATATAAAAAAGTCCAGAGACATACAGGTACAGGATGGCTCTCTGAACCAGTGAGATTCAAAGACCGTCCTCCCAGCCCAGGTCTGCCATCTCTCCCTGCTCTATTAACTCCCAGCTTAGAGAAACCAGAGTAGAAAAACTGGAAGCGGAGGCTTTGTCAGCAGATTCAATGATAAGAGAATTCTAACTGTGACCTAAACAAGGCTTTGGGAGGAGCTCTGGCTCTGGACAGCACACATGCTGCTGACGTAATCAGTTACTGTCTGCTTTCAAGTACATCCAGTTCAAGTGAGACGTGGTCAATTTCAGGGCAAAATGATGTTCAGTTTAAAGCCTGACCGTGTCTGCACACATATAGCCCTTAGTAAGTCCGTCTCTTCTTCATGCCTGGCAGCCAACCGAGTATCTGGTGCACAGTACTTACTCCAGAAATGCTCAAAAGTTGAAAGCACGGCCTTGGCTTTGGGCTTATTTTGGTTCTGGTTGTTTGTTTGTCAGAAAGCTACCTTAACATGAATCTTACTGTACCTTTCTGAAGCCTAAAATCTATCAAATCAGTCAGGAAATGCAATGTTTACTCTTTAATATCATGTGTGCTATTAAGTTTGATAATAACTGACCTGAACAATTAAAAGCAGAGGAGGCACCACATAGATTCATTCGGTATGTATACCCAACTGATGAGAAAGATTCTGAGGGAAGGAGACTTCCCTAGACACACACACACACACACACACACACACACACACACACACACGACAGAACCAACTTTACAAAGATAAAATAAAATGTATTTCCGGGTCCTTCAAGTTTACTTATTTTTGTTTTCTGTATATGAGTGTTTTGCCTGCATGTATGTCTGGGTACCCCTCGTGTGCCAGGTGCCTTAACAGTCAAGAGAAAAACCCATCAGATCCCTGGACTTGAGTTACACAGAGTTGTGAGACACCATGAGGGTGCTGGGAACCCTGGTCCTTGGGAAGAGCAGCCAGTGCTCTAAACTTCTGAGTTGTCTCCAGCTCCTATATTTTAGTTAAATCTAACTTCTTGTGACTATTTTTGACATTGCAAGAAATGATACTAATGGCCTAGAGAGATGGGTCAGGAGTTGTATTTTTCTTGCAGAGGACAGATTCATTTCCTAGCGCTCCCACTGGATAATTCAAATCTACTTTCAACTCCATCTCTGGAGCCTCTGGCAGCTCTGCCTCCCGTGGCCACTCTCATTCACCTACACATAGACATGTGGACACAAACATCATTTTATAAAGGAAATCTTAAAAAGAGAAACATTACTAAAATAAATGTTTTAGAGATATATCAGGCCATCACTTCCAACTTTCAAGCCAAGTTAATAGATGAAAAAAATCACTGCACACTCACATTTTTGGGTAACCCACATTAAATCCCATGGAATCTCCAACTCTCCTCAGACAGCTCAGAAAGGCTTCGATCAAGTGCTCAGCCCTGTTACAGCACACGATCAACCATCTAGTCAAAGGCTGAGAACTCAGAACTTTGCAAGATCGCATATCTTTGGACCAATCAGCAGCAAATGCGGGTTGACACTGAGAGAAGGCAAGAGCATAAAAGGACTGAGCAAAGTTATTCCGAGAGCAATTTAGAACGCTCGTCACAACAGAGCAACTGAAAGACAGGTGGGGCTTTGTCCCTCTTCACAGAACACACAGGTTTCCTGGGAAAAGAGGCATCGGGAGGCATGCGAGGTCTGATGGGCCCTGAGTGGGGAGCCTCGGATGAGACCTGCTGCTGGTGTCTGACTGGGAGATCTCCAGTTCTTTCTCTTCTACCTTTGTTTGTCCTTTCGCTCATGCATTCAAGCATGCAGGCTGTCCTTTTTGGACTCCTTACTTAAAGCATTCAAAATAATGACTGTTGATGGCTCCAGGTTCATTGTACTGTGGTGTGTTAGGCCAGCTGGAAGGCGTACTGCTCTAGAGAGAAAGAGCTACATGGAAAAGACTAGGCCAACAGCACTTTCATGTGTGTATTGGTGTGCATGTCCATGTCTGTCTGTGTGTGTGCTCACGTGTGCTCAAAGGCCAGAACTCACAAACTCAAAGATTCAAAGCCCCATGGATCACCCTGCCTCCACGCCCCAGCACGAAGATTATAGGTGTAAGCTGCTGCACTTGGCTTTACATGGCTGCTGGAGAGCTGAACTCAGGTCCAACTGAACCGTCAGCCTAGCACTGAGGCCACTGGTATTGCAGAAGCAATGTCACGCTTCTCAGTTTTACGGACTCAAAAATGGAGCAGTGGAGAGAGGTGCTAAGAGCCAGAGACAGCAAGAACAAGTTTAAAATGTCTTTAGTGGCTTTGTCACACCCAAGGGACTTTCTATGAAGCACTGAGTTCTAGACACTGCCACGTGCATTAGGTATTTGGAGACCTTAACACACAACAGAAAGGAAGGCTATACCCTACGTGATTCCCCTGTGGACTGGGGTCATCCCAGTGTGTAGAAAGTCCTGCCCACGCTCCTCACTGCTGCAGTCATCCTATGGAGACCACAGCCCAGGACCAATGCCTACAGACGTTTAGTTCACTTGGCCTCTAGGGTCTGGCTCTAGAAAAGCCTGGGTTGAGAAGCTGATAACACAGCCACCTGCAGTCAAGCGGCCTCTTCATGTGACACCTGTTCCATTTCTTCCACTAAAACCTGGATAGAGGGTGATTTGTCTTTTCATGTCTCAGACCACAGTCACCACTGTGTGAGGTCTGTATGAAGTGCCTACCTTTTGGGGGAAGCTGGCCAATGTTAATATTCAAGTCACTCTACTAGAATTTACTTGGTCATGCTTCCCTGCTTGCTTGTCTTCAGTTGCTTAAGAGTGACAGCTGGTCATAGGCAGCCATGTGTGACTTGGAATGGTTTAAAATACCAACTGCCAACAGACCTAAACCATGCCCACTGGATGCTGCTAAGTCCACACACCTAAACTGGCACAAAAGAGAAAATCAAAAGAAACATGCACTCTTAGGACAAAGTCCGGGCAAGGGCATGGCTATGCACACACACATACATGCGCACACACACACATGCATGCCCATATGCCCATGTGTATGCTGCAAGCTCCATTGCCTTGGGGAGTGAACATTTGTACACATAGTCGAGCAAACACTTGGAATTGAAGAGAATGACTACTCACTGTGTGGTCCTGCAGCAGGATTTTTTCAGAGGGAACAACCCGGCCAGTCAGGGATAGCTGGCTTCCAAAATGCAATCCCCAGGTCTCAAGCTCAAACCGAGCCACTTGGTTCCTGTCAACAGAGTCATTTACAATCACTGCAGTGTGTGTCTTCTAAAGGTTTTTAAAGATCACAGATGTAATAGTGACTTGCTGAATTACTGGGTAATGGTCAATATTTAGAGATTTGTCTCCCATTTCTCATGATATATGTAAAATAAATATAAATATATCTACTTTGGGCAGCTCAAAAGAATTATGTCAATCTCTGTTCCTACCAAGAACAGGAAGGAGGGAGGCATAGGGGTTCCCAGACAGGACACGGGTGTTGTACCCATGAACTCACTGCAGGATGGCTACCTGAACAAGACTGAGCCTTTCCTCACGGATGGGGCAGGGCTCAGGAAACTTCACCCCTCCCCCCGGGGAGCTTTGGGCAGTTAACAGCTGCTGGGCAAAGGGAACCATAGTCCTCAGTGATGTGGGCATTGCTAAGCTGTCCTGGCTCAACCCCCCTCCTTTTGTAGGCAACCCCAACAAATGCAATGGGGCCCACAAAGGCAAGGAGGTAGAAGGGGGAACTTCTTGAGAAGAAAGTAAGGTTCCACGGGAGAGGCAAGGACTACACAGGGACTATGGTCAAAGTACATTGTACATGTATGTATTTCACACATATGAAAGTGTTAATGAATAAACATTTTTAACACACACACACACACACACACACACACACACACACACACACACAGAGAGAAAATTTAGTTTCAGAAAATCCAAAGGATACACCTGGAAGGAGGAGGACTGAGGCAGCTAGTCTTACCAATAGAGCATCCTAAATGTGTGTATAAATCTCTGCACTTGTGCCACAGGAGGCTTTGATCAGCTTATGGCTTAGCTCATGAGATCATGACACAGTGTGCTTTCACTGAGCCATGAGCTCTATGAGGGCAGTGAGTTCATTCATACCATTCCCTCCAGAGCTGCCAAGACTCTACCAGCCAGCAACCCAGAGGATGCTGCTGGAGACGGCTGTGAGAAGCCCTGCCCCATCTCCTAGAAAGCACAAAACTCTCACAGCTGTCTCTCCTCAACAGTGACCTTTTCTATACTAGCTGTCCTCACACTGGTCCTTGCAACTACAAGGTTGCTTCTGATGTTGTATGCCCATGGTGAGGCCATCACCATCCTGGACATGGTGAACAGGAGGCATATGGTGGTGATATGTCAGAAGACTTATGCACATCCCAGTTTAAGGGGCCATATGATGCAGGTATACACCAGGAAGTATCTACAAGACATGGCAAAAAATGTACCCACAGAGTGGGCACTACAGAGCCAGGGGTATGATTTGCAAATATCTGCGAAATTTATATCATTCCCTGGAATACAGTCATTCATTATTAACTTATTCACCTACTCTCTACTTTCTCTTCTCCTTTTTATTTTGCTTACATCAACTGTCACCCTGACCTAATATTACTCACAAACATTTTCAAGAAAACCAACCATCTAACAGCAATGTGGGGCCACAGAAATCTAAAAGCAAGCAGCAAATTCAATTTAAAAATTTCTAGCAGCCACATTAACAGTTAAGAGGTGATAAGAAATTACTTTAATCTCACATCTTCCAAATGTTAACAACTTAAAATGTGCCACTAGGCACATTTCAACACACAGGTCACAATACCAAGCAGTGCAGCTTTAGGAAGGCAGAAGGGAGACGAAAGCTCTCCACACAAGTCACAGGGAACCGTGATGCAGGCAGGAGGAGCCTCAAAGATGGGCTGAGGAGAAGAGAAATTTTAGAGATTGTGTTCATCCAGGTTTCTGAAATTCTCGTCTGAATCTGAGCATCCATCACCGGGAGTCCTGGGAGTCTGGAGCTGGTATTGCTGTTTATGTTCCTATTTCCTGTTTTTCATATGACCAGTAACCCTTTCTTCATTCAAAACTGTACTCAGAATGTAATGTGTTCTCTGGAAGAGAAGAGGGCTGTGCCTGTTCAAATCCTGTCAGTGGTGACTGCTGAGATCTTGGCTATACCTCTGGGCTCTGGACTTGAATGTTTCAAACTTCACAAGGCCTTGCTCTGAGTTGGCAAGATTAAACATTCTCATCAACAAATGAACAGAATCTCATCGAAATCAAAATCATCCAGTCCTACACACTCAGGCCCCAAGCTGGGTATATGTGATTGCAACTGGTGGCCCCTACCTCTGGATGTCATCTACAAGTCGGGCCAGTTGCTGCTGCCTTCTCATAGGACTGAGCCGAGTTTCTTCAGCTACTGCCTTCATCAGGCGGAAATCTGAGGTTGCTTGGCTGGTCAGGCCTGGGAGATGTAAGCAAAGGTGGATGGATTGAGGAACACAGACAGAGGGGCTGCTCCTGTTTAAGCACGCTTTCCATTCAAATCAGTAAGATGCACCCCCTGCAGGACACTGGGAAGTACAGAGGCTAGCCCCAGGAGTCGAAGACAGTGGGTCTCAGCCTTCCTGCTGATGCAACCCTCACGTTGATACAGCTCCTCACGTTGCGGTGACCCCAGCAACATTAGTTGTTGCTACTTAACTATTATTATGAATCATAACGTAAACATCTGATATACAACCACAAGGGTTTGGGAGCCACAAACTGAGAACCACCGCAACGGTTTCTCAGAGCTGAGTGTAGTGGCACACATCTCTAATCACAGCGTTCAGGAGTTTTAGGCCAGCCTGCTCTATGAAGTGAGTTCAATGCCAGTCTGGATTACAGAGTGAAAATGCTTGGTTGTTGTTGTTTTTAAGGAAGTTTTGGGCTACAGAAACGTCTCTGTGGTTAAGAGCACTTGTTGCTCTTCCAAAGAATTGATTTCCAGCACCCACACAGCAGCTCACAACCATATGTAACCCCAATCCTAGAAAATTCAACACCCTCTTCTGACCTCCTTGGGTACCAGAAACACAGTTAAGAGCACTGGCTGTTCTTCCAGAGGATCTGGGTTCAATTCCTAGCACCCACAGGTGGTTAACAACTGTCTGTAATTCCAGTTCCAGGGCATCTAACATCCCCACACAGATAAGCATGCAGGCAAAAAACCAAGTGCACTTAACATATAAAAATAAATAAATCTTAAAATGAATGTTTTCTAGTAGCCAGTTTTCTAAAAAAAAGGCAAAATGATGGGTATGAAATTATTTCAAGTAGTATTAGGTATTTAATCCAGTATATTAAACGTATCAATATTTTTAAAATGAAATATGTATTTAAAACCATTACTCAGTTAATATTTTTAATACCAAATCTTCAGAATCTGGCCTGTGTTTTTCATTCATAACCTATCTTATTTCTATTCATTGGTGGGAGTGTTAATAACACTTCAAGTTTTCAATAAAGTTATGTGATCAGAGGCTACATGTTAGATCTGCAGAGCTTCCAAATCAGAAAACCACTGAGAAGAAATACCCTCCTTTCAGACACTAGACTCCACTGCTGTCTTTCCACAAAACAATTATTTATGACGTAAGCACTTTAAGCAGCACAGGTTGTCAATCATGTGAATACTTCTAGCAGCACTGCAGACACTTGGGCATGCTCTGTTATATAGTGTGTATTGACACTCGGGCAGGCTCTACTATAGAGTGTGAATCACCACTCAGGCAGGCTCTATGATTTGGTGTGCACTGACACTCAGGCAGGCTCTTCTATATAGTAAGAATTGTTTTTCAGAGACTGGTACATGAAGAAACTAAGAGTCATTCTGGTCTCACTCTAACAAAATAGCCTGGTATCCGCCCCACTCCCCAAAAGGTCATATTATGATTTCCTCTACTCGTGAACTTGAAAAACACAGCCAAAAGGCATCTCAGCCTCTAGAAATTATCCAGAGGCACATTTGACATCAGGGTTACAAGGCTGATACACAAGAGAAAAAAGACTCAAAGGGCACTTCATTCTCCTACTTGGCCAAACTATTGCTTAAGCTACTTCAAGAGTCGCTTGTCCCCTAGCTACAGAAACACGTTGGCAGTCAGCTAACGTAAGGGGAGACAGTGGAGCTTGACACATAACCTTACCTGTGAGGAAGCAGAGCTCCGGGATCAAGTGGACCATCCGAGGCTCAGAGTCATCATTTCTCTTTCTTTTCAACAGGCTAACAAGCACTGGCTGATTTAGGTCAGATAAGGTGATATCATATTGCTGTAAAATACAAGATTAATGACGAGTAACAAACACAGAAACAGAGCAGAGGGGCATCCCTGGTTACAAGCAGCACAAGCCTCAAGATGAGTCGCTAAATAAATCTTTTTACCACTTTCTTACCAGGACTCATCTTTTATACCTTTAATTGTCCTGTATTTTAAATTATATTTTAATTTTAGTGTGTGTGGATGGGTGTGTGTAAATTCATTTATGTGATGACATAATTGTGGACTCCACTGTCTCCTTCCATTATATAAACCCTGAAGGTTCAAACTCAAACCATTTGTGCCTCGAAGGGAGAATGTTTACTGGTGAGTTACTTACTGGCCCTTTATTATCCTTTACATCGCAACACCAGTTTTAAGACTTAATTGCCCTTCAGATTCAGAACAGCCTTCAGCTGTATACACATTATAAATGAGTGAAGCACACACCCCATGCTTAAATAACTGGTTCTAACCATCTCAATTCATCTCAATTCAATGTCTACACACACATTGCAGGCTAAGGTTATACTGTACCCAGTTTCCCAAAAGAACATCCTGGGGTCTTTGATACCCAGGATGGCATGATATATTAGAGAAGTAAACACAGCCCAAAACTGACTATGGGAATTTGATACCCAGCTCTTCTGTCTACTTTTCATCTTCTATGAAATGAGGATATCAGGAAGTTCACAAGTATTGCAAGTAAAGCCCACACCCAGTGTGTGGTTTATGATAAATCCTCAGTGCTGTCTGATCATACTCCACTCCCTCCCCTTCCTAAACTCTAATTTCACCTTGCCAAAGGTTTATTTCCAAAGGCAAATCATAACTAATACCAACTTCCAGTACAACTAATGACATGACTAGAATTATAAAATTATAATCTACAAAATACCTGGGAATTATGTTTTACTGACCATCACCATTAACATTAAGAGCATTAAATGCAAACTTTTCTCCAGTCCCCAACAGAACAATGTCCCAAACCCAGGGACTTTGGGAAAAGAGTCCTCTACTCATGGCGCACCACTTCAGAAGCGGCTGTCCTAAGGTGGAGTCTACCTTCTTCCTGGCCCCAATTTTCAAATATTTTTCTTAACATGTTTTCTACATTGAAAAGAAATTTATTGTGCATTTCCTAGTTCAGAAAGGGAGATGTTTTAAAATCTGATGTGATTCTGTTTCCTTCTCTCCGTAACTACACAGAGCATGCCAACTAAGCACAAAAAAGGTCCATGTTAGAAAATGACATGTCCTACAAGAGTTCAGTTCACTGACGCAGTGCAGAGACCCAACTGCATGACAAAGTATGGGTTTAATGCACACACTGAGAGTACATAGCATGCATAGGACACCGTACAAGCTATGGTACAGCCAGGATTCCAAAGGACAACTCTGTTGTTCTAAAGAAAATGTGCCCAGGAGCAATGAGATGCAGTGGTGCAGGGGCTGCATGCTCACCTTCTGCATGAGTAACGGAAAGTACAGTGAGAAAGCTTGTAATGGACAAGGTAATTGTTAGCATTCTGTCTAAACTCCACCCCACAGTTACCTGGCAACAGCCAGGTAGGCCTAACCCACAATAAAAGGGGCTGCTTGCCCTCTCCTCTCTCTCTGGATCTCTCTTGCTCTCTTTTATCTCTTGCCTTCTTGCTTCTGCTCTGTCCCCTTGCCCTTTCCCCATTCCCTCCCCCCTCTCTCCACATGCTCATGGCCGGCCTCTATTTCTCTACTCTCCCTCTCTCTGTCTTTCTCTGCCTCTACTGCCCTCTTAACTCCTCTCCCCATGCCCTGAATAAACTCTATTCTGTACTATACAGTCGTGTGGCTGGTCCCTCAGGTGGAAGGGATGCCTCAGCATAGGCCTGCTGAGACATTCCCTTCCCCCATACCTGACTATACCTCCATAGAACACATTCTTTATCTCTTTATCTTTTCATAATCACATCAGTAACACTTGATACTGAAGCTATAATCTGACCTAGTGATAGAAAGGAAAGATACTGTCTGCTCCATGCAAGTATCTAGCTAGGGAACATGCATGGAGAATGGACCGTTAGCGAATAGCAAGCAGACAGGGATACAGCAGGAAAGATGAGCTGGGGGATGCTGAGGGAGAAAAGGCTGAAAGAAAAGATAGCCCAAGCTCTGATTTAGAAGTAAAGAAGAGGAAGGTAGCAAGGGTCTCCACCACCTGCCTGTGCTCACAAAGTGCCAGCATCAGACTAAAGGGTCCTGGTGCACCATTACTGCGTGCATTGCTTACACTACACAAAGGAGATACAACTCCATAGCACTGAGCTTAGATAGGCCCCTTACTGGGCCCTGAGTTTAGCCTGTGCATGTGAATGGGGAGGTGATGCAATGGTGCAGGTGACTGAGGCAAAGAGGAAGAAGAGGAAGAAGAGGAAGAAGAGGAGGAGGAGGAAGAGGAAGAGGAAGAGGAAGAGGAAGAGGAAGAGGAAGAGGAGGGGGTCAAAAGGATTTTCCAGCTGAGACTCACAATCCTATGGAGAAATAGGTGAGAGAACAGTGTCTGACTGAGATACTCACAGGACACTTATGTAAATAAAATGTTAAGGACATGGAAATGAGTGTGCAAATGCAGTAATGGGGCTGTGCAAGTGAGTCTAATGCAGGAATGGGGTGCTGGCTAGTCTAATGCAGGAATGGGGGTGCACTGGCTCATCTAATGCAGGAATGGGGGTGCTGGCTAGTCTAATCCAGGAATGGGGTACAGGCTAATCTAATGCAGTAATGGGGTTCAGGCTAGTCTAATGCAGGGATGGGGGTGCACTGGCTCCTCTAATGCAGGAATAGGGCTGTGCAGGCTAACCTAATGCAGAAATGGGGCTGTGCAGGCTAACCTAATACAGGAATGGGGTTCACTGCCTAGTCTTAATGTCAACCTGACACACAAAGTAGTGTTTCCTGAATGGAGGAAACTCCATCCAAAGAATGCCTACATATAATCCAGCTGTCTGGTATATTCTTAATCAGTGATTGATGCGGTGGGACCAGTCCATTGTGGATGATGCCGTCCCTGGGCTGGCTCTCCTGGGTTCTATTTAAAAAAAAAAAAAAAAAAAAAAAAGTAAGCAAAGCAAGGCAGTAAGCAGCACCTCTCCATGGCTTCTGCATCAGCCCCTGCCTTCCCAGGTTCCTGCCCTGTTCGACTTCCTGTCCTAACTTCCTTTGATGATGAACAGCAATATGGAAGTGTAAGCTAAATAAACCCTTTTCTTCCCTAACTTGCTGTTTGGTCATGGTGTTTCACTGCAGCAAAGAAACCCTAACTAAGACAAGGGGAAAGGCAAAATGACTGGGTCTGAGTAGTCCTGAGCTACTACGGAGAGAGCAGCCTTGTAGGCGCCATAGTGATTGACGGTTCTTGAGGAGAAGGAAGAAGAAAATGTCAAAAGAGCCTGACACAGATCAACCTGAATCTCAGAGGAAAGCCACGAAGGATGTGATGCAGGGGTCGAGTAAGGAAGGGATCAGGTCAGACAGGAGGCCATGTTCTCAGAGACCTAATGTCACCGTAATATACAATACAGTGTTGTTAACTGCAACCTTCTGTAGTGACAATTTCAAAATTTTGGTTTCTTTGCAAAACACAGAAATATCATGGAGGATGTTTTCATTTTAACCCCAGGCGTGGGAGATGGGGCTGCTTCAGTTTGTCCACAGCAGCTGTCTATGATTTGCCTTGTGCTCTAGCTAGGGCATGATTTTTCCCAGATGCAAATAGTGTCTGCGATTGTGTGACATTTGGAATTCTGAGGCATTTTTGAGGCCATACAAATGCTAGGGCCCTGAGAGGTTGGTGGGTTGTTGGTTGCTGTTTATCTCCATTTGTTAAGTAGTCATAAACAAAGGAGAAACAAGACAAAAAATTAGGTATCCTGATCGTGAAGATGAAACCTGCCCCAAGTAGTCTAATAATAACCTTTTCTGGCCCCTGACTTTATTCAGGGACTTCTTTCCTTTCCTCTCTATCCTTTTTTTTTTCTCTCCTATCTAGTGTTGGGGTATTGAAGGAGTGGAGAACAGTGGAAGAAATTGCTCACAAAGTAGCCAAAAGCAAGCTACATCTTCAGTGTGGATTAGCAGAATACATTCCTCCTATCTGACTGCCTTCTCCGGCAACCAACCTCTCACATTCCCCTCTATTCTGCCATCCCTGGCGGCTGGTAACCTTTGTTATACTGGCTAAGTCAATGGACCCAACAGTTTCCTATTCCAAGAACTGTGTTGTGTGTCCCTTTCTGTACCTCACTTCTTTCATTTAACACAATGATCTCAGGGACATGATGTATAAATGTCCCAAATATACATCATGGAGACGTGTAATTATCTACCCATGAAAAAACAAAATAATTACTGGTAAATTAAAAAAAAAAATCTGAAAGCCACTAAAAGCTGCTTGGGCTGAGAAAGGTTATGCGATTTTGACCTTCACGGAGCTACTTCTTTAATAACAAAAGCAGATGCATGACCAGTGACACCTCCGGAAGGAAGAACTAAGGAGGACTTGGAACCACCACAGCCATTTTCTAGAAGTGGTTAAGGAAGAAAGCACTTTCCCAGGAGATGTGTGAGGATCAAGGATACAAGTCTCATTTTTGTTTTTTTAAATTCCTCTGTGAGATCTGAGAGGTCTGAATGATTACAGGGAAGACACCTCTGCCAGAAACCTTGAAGGCAAGGGCCATAGTACCGTGGTAAATAAACAAGGAGCTTCCAGAGGCAGCAAGATTGCTCTTGAGTGTCTGCTATAGGATAGAACTCAGCTGATAAAACAGGGTGTTCAAAAATAGTTCAAAGCGTGACTTGAGGAGACAAATCAGGGGAGGGTAGACTGTTCATGTCCTGCCCCCAACAATGAGGCTGAGTTCAGGGATTGCAAACCTCCTGAATCAACACCACAGGCTACCAGGGGACTCGCTGTCTGGCTGAGAACCGAAGGTTGTTCAATGCTTGCCTGGCTTAAAGAGATATCCAGGAAGAGGAGGCATGTTCATGAACGTTCAGAGGGGAGAAACTGAGTCAAGAGCCACAAAAGGCTGGTACTTCAGAGCACAGGGAGTGATTACGGGAAGGGCATGAAGGAGACTGCTGTGGTCAGACCAGAACGTCAGGAGGAAATTTACAACTGACTCCTAAGACAATAAACGCCTGGAAACTTTAAAGCTTGGGTGTGACATGATCAGATATGATCTCAAGGCCAATCACTACAGGAAGAAAGAAAATAGGAAACGGAGTGAGGGTCTTAGCCAAACCAGAGACAATGAGGGTGGTGAAGGGACAAGCAAGAGAGTGAGTTATGTGTGAGGTAGACTCATCCTGATAGAAAGGGCAATTTTCTGGAAGGAACAGTGTTTTGGTTGACATTTTCGAAGTGTCCCCTACAGACTTCTGGATTTGAACATTTGATACTCAGATGGAAGTGTTGTTTTAGAAGGTGGTGGGAGCTTTAGAAGGTGAAGCTAAATAAAGTGGGTCACTAGGGCTGGGGGGGGCAGTACTGAGGGTCAGTCCACTTCTGGTCACTCTGTGCAATGTATCCAGCCAGCTTCTTCTCATTGTGGTAGAAGGATCCTCTGGAACTATAAACCAGGAGAAACCAGGCTCCCCTTACATTGTTTGTTGGAGAGGTCACAACCACAAGTGACTAAAACAGAGAAGGCTGTCTCTAGGCTAAGAAGAAAGGAGACAAGAGGAACCACTCCTACCTGCTTGTAGTAATCCACGTACGTGATCTCTGAGCCATCCCGCTTCTGAAAGGCGTGTGTGGGCTTCACAGACCAGTCAATGTCATCGATACGATATGTTTTGTTGTTGTATCTGGTAAAGTTGAGACACTTAGAAAGCACTTTGCCAAATCATCTCAGGGACATGGCTACCACACCGCAATCTTGAGTAAATTGCAAGATCCATGCCTGACATCATGGAAGATACTATACACACAGTTCTTTGTGTGGCAGGATCAGCTCTCTACTGAGAAGAGTGTGAATTCTTCAGTACTCAGGAAGATCTCCACATTCCAATGGACGTACTCAGCAAGCCATGCTCCACAGTGTTTGACTCAGCCAGACCCTAGCCCCAGGTAAGTCATTCTCAAATATTCCAATGATAAAGTTCCATTCGGCTTCCATGCCCTTTCTGGTGTCACATATCAAACTCCCAGGTAGTCTTTATGATAACAAATATCAACACAGCTGGCCAATCGCACAATTCCTATGTTAACCTCTCTCCTTGGATTGACCCTTAGCAAAACTGAAGAACCAGTGGATTAGGCAATTCCAAGTACCCCTTCTCTCTCAGCACTATGCTATCCTGTGCCCTGGCCTGCAGCAGAGACCTCCAAGGCAGGCTTCCCAGAGTTCTAGGTATCTTAAAAGGTGTCTCTGAAAGAGCGTAGTAAGCCAATGTATCCAAATATACGCGGGAGAACAGGGGGAATGTTCCTGTGCCAGGCAAGGTGAAACCAGCTGGCTGCCCCTCTGCTAAGATGAAAGTCCAGACTAGGCTAGTCACTGGGATGGTCCAGAAAGGAAGTCAGTCTTTGATAAGCTTTGGAGATCCCAGGAATATGCCTACCCTGCAAGTGTTTGATCTGGATCAGTGATCACTGAGGGCAAATCATAGCCATAAACCTAAAAGCTTGCAAAGGAGTGAAGCACAAACCTAGAAGCTTGCCTTAAGGGTCTCAGACTCTCAAGGGGACAGCAGTGGAGTGCACAACCTGTCATGTAACAGAACACAATGACCATGAAGTGGGTGGCCCTAAGCAAAGCACTACAGGGAGTGGCCAGAGGAGGGTGGATGGTTCTAACAGAGTGGACAAGTGGAGCCCTTGGGATCTCCAGAACTAGGTTTGAGAGGCAGATATCTGAAAGGGGGAACCAGACAGAGGAACCAAGCAGAGGTACTGGAACAACAAAAGGCCGGCTGCTGAGGGCCTGCTGGAAGAAGATGGCAAGAGTACACATTCAGCCATGTTGACTAGGGATGACCCAAGTCAGCTGTGACTACAGGGAACAAACAGGCCTTCTACAAGGTTGAGCCAAGTCAGTCAGTCAGTCAATCTGTCTGTCTGTCTCTGTCTCTGTCTCTCTCTCTCTCTCTCTCTCACACA
This sequence comes from Rhabdomys pumilio, assembly GCA_030674055.1. Lineage (NCBI taxonomy): Eukaryota > Metazoa > Chordata > Mammalia > Rodentia > Muridae > Rhabdomys > Rhabdomys pumilio. The sequence continues at coordinate 79,841,055 of JANHMN010000006.1, read as the reverse complement.
CACACACACACACTCTCTCTAAACCAAGTACTCTAGCCAATGTGGTAGGAACACTCTAGATCCCAAACACTCATGAATGTCTGTCCTAGATAACTATCAGGGGCCAACTCTTACCTGGTAAGGACAATGAGCCCCACCAGCTGTTTGTGGCACATCTCAGTGAAGGAAGACACGCCAGTTCTGAGGCAGAGATCAGTCATGAACTCCAGAACAGTCTCATTGCGGAGGACTTTGTAGTTCACGTCAGCATTGAACAGGAGTTTGCTTTCAAAGTGGGACACAGAAATGGCAAACCCAGGCCACAGGGACAATCTTCAACAACAAGTAAAGAACAACAACAAAACAATATTTTTAATATTAAAAGTATACTACCAGAAAACCTAGAGAGACTCTAACATGGTGAGGTTTCATTCTACTTCTCTTGAGGTGATGTTTTCTTGGTTTTGCTTTTTTTGTTGTTGTTGTTGTTTGTTTGTTTGTTTGTTTTGGTTTTTTTCCCCTTCGGTGACCTTTATTTTCCAGCAACAGGCTGGAAACATTGTTTTTGTTTTTGTTTTTTCAGCTGGGGTTTCTTTACACATAGACTTAGGGTAAAATTCCAGTGAATCTGAATTTCAAACTGAGCCCTGACACTTTGGACCCTGTATTTCTGGTAGGAGCTGTTCTGCGTGTTGTAGGGTGTTCACCAGAACCCATTAGCCGCCCTGGCTGTGCTTGCTGGAGACTGGGTCTAAGCTTTGATTCAATTGGGAATCTGCACATCCAAACACTAAAGGTCCTTGCCCCCAATTGGTTTTTGATCGCTCAATAAAGATGCCAATGGCCAATGGCTGGGCACGAGGCAGGACCCTCAGAGCTATGCAGGGGCAAGGATACAAAAAGGAACATGCAGATTCTCCATGATCATGACTCGAGAAGGATGGGATGCAGAAATGGCAGGAGATAAAGCCAATCAGCCATGTGAGATTTCGGGTCGGTGACCATTGGTTCCCCGATTGGGCCTGAGGTAGCAGGGAAAGGTTTGGGAGTGCCCAGCCTTTGAGGTAGCCAACACATTTAAAATTAAGCTTGTGGTGTGTGTGTGTGTGTGTGTGTGTGTGTGTGTGTGTGTGTGTGTTTCATTTGAGGATCCAAAGACAGTTCCTGAGCGGGTAAGCAAAGCTACAGTGCTTACCTCCTTTTCAGCAAGGGGACGGGACCAGATGTGTTTCAGAATGAAACATTCAGCTTTTCTTGCTGAGTATCCACAGAAAAGTGAATTCTGAGTCCCTTCCAGAATTTTATGGCTTAACAAACTAACCAAAGAACACAAACTTCTAGCTTCGCACTGGGTTCACTATTCCCCAAAACAAAACAAACAAAAGAACCCTTGAAAATTACAAAACCCCACTGTGTTCCATATCCCAGACCCTCTACCCTTCACTGGAGGCAGAGTGCCACTTACATCTAACCATTTCACAGGACCGGAAAATGTAAACAAACGTACTTGTACTGGGGGATCTCCACTGGTTCTGAAGGCTTGTAGAAGTTCCGTCCAATTTGGTACATACTCAACTTTTTAAAGATCCTGAAAGTACAGTTTTGGAATCTCTGTGATATTCACAACAGTTTAACTCAACATTTGGGGACTGGGGAGATGGCTCAGTTCACCTCATGGGCACAAAGGTCTGAGTCTGGATCTCCAGAAGCCAAGTAAAGCGGAACACAGCAGGGCAGATCTATAATCCCAGTCCCTCTATGGGGAGATGGGAGGCAGACACAGGAGAACCCTCTAAAGCTCATGGGCCACTGAGCCTGGAGCAAGCAGCTGCTAGTAATAACAAGAAATTATCTCATACAGGGAGAAGAGAACCAACAGAGGAGGCTGATCGCTGACCTCCACACACACTAAGGCAAGTATGCACAGCCAGACAAACACTAAGTATACGTGAGTATATATTTGTAAAAGCTGTAATTTCATATGTTAAAATAATGTTGTTGACATGTTTAAACACTTGACTACAGTAATACAGCCAATTCTGCGTACTATGAGTCTAGGTAACTGTAACAGTAAGGCATGCCACACATGGGTCCCTTCTGGCCTCTATTTCGGAAGAAAGAGGACGTTTTTCATAAACCACTCAAGTTCCCTGGGTGCCCACATCATGGCGACACTATTTTCTGCAACTACCCATCCTGGTCATCTCTGGGAAGGGGTGGGGGTGTCCAGTGTATGGGGAAATGTAAACAGCTTGAGACAGAACACAGGAGTGCCAACTCTGATGACCTGGCTACCGCTGTCACAGAAGCCAGTCTCCCATCTGTAAAGTAAGGGTTTATGTTCATAGTGCCTGCTCTGGTGAGCAAGGAGCAATGTGGTAAAACACACTGGAAAGCACCTTCCACACACCAGCTGGTATAGTCCCCTCACCAGGGCACAAGGGGTCGAGAATGCAACTAACATTAAGAATACAGCATGGTGCATAAGAAGGAAGTTACTTTATGTGCCCAGATATTCTGGAAAGCCCCAAACTTCCTGACTTCCTCCCCATTAGTCTGCTATGGAGCAGAAGTGTGGCTGGCATCTCTGTAACAAGGGTTCTGAATGCAACATCCTGTGTGCAGCGCTGCGTGGCACCTGTGTGCTTCCTTTAGCTCATTCACTTGTCATGGGCATGTGTGGGGTGGCGGTGAGGGGGTACAGGGAGCTTTCTCCGTTTGGTTTCTTCACCTCCAGGCCCTACAGATGGAAAATCTGTTCTTATTAAGTGTAGATAGGGGGCAAGGATTCTGAATTTGGTCAAATCCCTCCATCCTGAAGGTAATTGTGGACCACATGACTCTCAGTCCATTCTAAAGAACATCAAAGTTTACATACAACCACTCCCCTTCCCCCACCCACTCTGTGAAGACAGATATGGAGCTAGAGAAGGAGCCAGGGCATCACACAGCTAGTGACAGCCTTGTATGTTCCAAACCAGCCAGTTACTGGAGAAACAAGTCCATCTTCTGGCTAATTCCTACTCAGTGAACCAGAGTCTGGGGCTGGAGTGGGGCAGGGCAGAGGAAATGCAGGAAAGACTAAAAGCATCATGGTCTAACTTTGGGGTAACGCTAGTTACTGAGGATTTGGGCCAAAGAGTGGCTGAGATAGATAGTGTCCCATCTTACTGCTGGTATGTCACCCATCCAGCACGGCAGTTGATTGCATCAATACCCAGGCCGTTTGCCGAAAGGTCGAGCAACTTACTTTCTGAAGATGACGTTGAAGAACTGAATGCACATGGGGGAGTTTGGGAACAGCTTGCTTGTTAGGGTGAGAGTTATCTTTACAGTCTCACCTCTTTGAGTTTCACTTGTCAGTTCTGTGACCTGGGAAAAAGAGGTAGAGAAGAAGCACGGTTTATCCTCAAGAATGCAAATACTATAAAGTGGCTGCATCTGCATTAACAGCACCAGAGCTGCAGGTGTTAGTGTGTGCAATAATCCAGTCCACATCTGGGCATCAAATTACATTAAAAGTCTGCTAAAGACATCCCCATAAGAAAATCCAATGTATGTACATATAGAAGAACAACGCACATATTGCATTAGGAGGAAGCAGACTGTCTGGCCGGCCCCTTTCAAGGTCATGAATTCCTGAGAAATTCCTCCAAAAGTATATTCATTCACAAAGCAGAAAAGCTGGGAAGGGGAAGTCCTCAAGGGAAAAGGGTCAGGCAGGAGGAAGAGAAAGACAAAGGAAGGAGAGAAAACTTGAGGGCTGAGATGGGAAATTTCATTCTTTTACTAAGAGCTTACAAAGAGCTGGCAAAAGCCTTGGCTAGAAGGAAACTTTTAGCAATATAAGACCACAGGGATGGGCTCTATGTTAGGGCATCAACTAAAGAAAACTGTAGGCCATCAAAGGCTGGAGAGACGCCTTGAAGTCATCTTGTTTCTGCAGAGGAATTTGGTTCTTAGCACTCACAGTTGTGGGCTGCCCACAACTGCCTGTAACTCCAGTTCTACAGGATCTGGTGCCCTCTTCTGGAGACAGACAGACACACACACACACACACACACACACACACACACACACACACACACACCATATATAATTAAAAATAAATCTTTAAACAGCAACAGAAAACCTCTAAACCAGGTAAGGCCCAATACAGGTCTTTTCAACTACAACGTTCATAACTCAAGTCAATAAATATCAATCAATGATCAGGGGCTTCTCGAAGAGTAATCAATAGAAGCCAGCTCATTATCCAAGCACCTGCATGCGCTCATCTCCCTTCTTCTAGTTAACAGTCAGTGTCAGTTTGATAACTGGAACCGGACTGCGTAGACACAAAGACAAACCAGTCTCTCCACATGGCGTGGGATACTGCATTAAAGAGATTCCTGGCCTCGGATGAGTCACATAGAAATGGCAACAGCTACAGGGACCTCACCAAGGTCAAGATAAACCTTCTAGGCACAGGAGCAGGAGGGACATCCTGCCCCCAGCCCCACAGGGACTGCAGACAAAGGATGTGGACAACAATGGCTGTGAAGTGAAGAGCCAAAGGGAGTTGGCAACAGGCAGTCTGGGAAACTGTATTTCTCGACAGCTTCCCAACATCAAACACTTTACCCCCCCCCTTGATCCCCCTCAACAAACACCAACTGCTCCTATACTTGCACCATCTGTTCCTGGACCAGCCCCCTCCAGTTCCCAGGCTGGAACATCCACGTGCACATTTCTCATCCCCTCCCCCCACCACCTGAGCAAGCCCCACACATCCGTGCATCGGCTCTGAGTGATTTCAGCTGTACTGATGCTACCATGCTGAGAGAGACTCTGGCAGCTGCCTCTCAACGGTCTACTGTGTGACCGGAGGAAGTTGCTTCAACGCTTGAAGCTTCCTCACCATCTCTAAAGTGGGAGTGAATCCAGCTGCACCCACAAAGGTCAAATAGAGAACAAGCCTTTGGATCTTTATTCCAGCCCCTTTGACACACTACCCGGCTGCTCCATTAGTCTTCCCGCCCCTTTCAGGATGTGACCAGGAGATGCTGCAGTGTTATGCTGCTCCAAAAAAAGACAAATTCTTCCTCCTATGTTCAGTGTTCAAAAGACACTTAAAGTCCCCCCTACCTCCAGGGCCACTTCTACCCCCTGCTAATGAAACCTCTATGACCAAATGTTTCTCAAATATGCTAATCTGAAGACCTGCAAGGCATAGATCTCTACAATTATTCAATAAATGAGGTATAATAAAAATACTGATTCAACACTAATTACTACCATTTATGTCATTCTGCCTCATACTGTGTTTACTTCTAACTCTGATGTTAAACTGGAAACCTTTTAAAGAAAAATATCCCTGTCGTTTCTATCTTTACTTCCTCCTTGGTGCTAACACCCCACTAAGAACACAATCAGCTCCTTATACGTGTACAAAGGCAGCACACAGATGTTAATGATAGTACCTCCCAGCAGACAGATGGAGTGTAGAAAATACTGGAAGGCCAGGAGGCAGCTGGAAGGCGGCTTCCAGAAGTATGGACAGGAGGGTAATGTAATACAAAGAGACTGAGGTAAACTAGTCCATTCCGGTGACACACAAGTGATTTCTAACACCACTGAAGTTTCCCAACTACTGCTATAAAAGTTACTCTAAAAACAAGATGATATTAATCCTGACAAGACACTGGAAGTACGGGGGCTGGAGAGATGGCTCAACAGTTAAGAGTACTGGATGCTCTTCCAAAGGTCATGAGTTCAATTCCCAGCAACCACATGGTGGCTCACAACCATCTGTAATTGAATCTGATGCCCTCTTCTGGTGTTTCAAGGACAGTGTGCTTATATACATTAAATAAATAAGTAAATAAATAAATCTTTAAAGAAAGACACTGGAAATACATTGCATAAGGATAAGAAGATGTCTCCCATGCTACCCATGTGTTCACTGGACAAAGGACTTGAAGGGTAATAGAAACATTTTTAAACACACAGATTCAGATGTCCTGAGCCATCACATCTGACCATTTGGTGCCACACATTTCAAGGGCTTCATAAGGACAAAGAAATGCTCAGAAACTCATTTTTCTGGATAAAAGGACAAAGACTTGCTTATAATCTATCAATTTTAACGATGCTATTGGCACTACAGTGCTTTAAAATGTTGAGTTCACTGACTAAAACATTCTAACTGGAAGCAGCAGACATCTAACTCTGTTCTACTAACTTTCAAAAACCTGGTTCTTTTTCTCTTCGTAGCTCCAATCTTAAAACAGAATGTTGAGAGAGCCATGCATATTGATATCTACCTAAGGACTGATAATGTTGAAAATCTGAAAGGGGGGGGCAAGGGAAGATTAAACATTTAGCTACTTCAATGGTCTCATTTTGCAAACACTCTTAGAATTGACATCAGTAACTCCTCCTTCCTACGACTGGTGATACAATGAAAGAAAGGCGGTCCTACATTCAGAAGCTGATGTGGAGAAGATTTCTAAGGACAGTTGTCTTAAGGACCTGCAGTTTTTGAGAAGGTACTGGCGGCTGTCTACAAGGCTCTGCGTGACCACCATATCCACCTGGAAGGCACATTGCAGAAACTCAACATGGTCACCCCTGGCCATGCTTGCACCCAGAAATTTTCCAATGAGGAGATAGCCATGGCAACAGTCACAGCACTTCGTCGCACAGTGCCCCCTGCTGTCCCTGGGGTCACTTTCCTGTCTGGAGGGCAGAGTGAGGAAGAGGCATCCATCAACCTCAACGCTATCAACAAGTGTCCCCTGCTGAAACTGTGGCCCTTGACTTTCTCCTATGGCCGAGCCTTGCAAGCTTCTGCTCTGAAGGCCTGGGGTGGGAAGAAGGAGAACCTGAAGGCAGCCCAGGAGGAGTACATTAAGTGAACCCTGGCCAACAGCTTCGCTTGCCAAGGAAAGTACATCCCAAGTGGCCAGTCTGGAGCCGCAGTCAGTGAATCTCTCTTCATTTCTAACCATGCCTACTAACCAGAGCTCATCTAAGGCTGCTCCATCAACACTCCAGGCCCCTGCCTACCCACTTGCTATTGAAGAAGGGCCTTCAGCCTCTTTCCCATCACTCTTGCTGCCCTTGTGCGTGCGGTGTTGTCTGTGAATGCTAAATCTGCCATCCCTTCCAGTGCACTGCCAATAAACAACTATTTAAAGGGAAAAAAAACCCTGCAGTTCTTGAAAGATTAGCCTGCTGGAGCATCAAATGGCTCTTAGGTTTCTTAGGAAACCTTTTAGCTATCGCGCAAGGGAGCTAAAAGTGCAAAACCCGAGGGAAACAATCCTTCAAATTGTCAAGAAAATCAATGATCATCTCTGCACATATGTAATAAGCAAATATATTAATTCTCTCTCTCTCTCTCTCTCTCTCTCTCTGTCTCTCTCTTTCTCTCTCTCTCTCTCATACACACACACACACACACACACACACACACACACTGTGAAATACCGACCATACTGTACCTTTTGGTCCAGCTTTTCTGACAGGAAAAGGCTGGCACCGTCAAATGCTTTTGCCTTGTCTGAGAGTATGCTGTGATTATAAAGCAAAGCAATCCTCAGCCTCCTAGAGGCTAAATCTGGGCTGTATGTGACATGGTACTGGTACAGTTGCCAATTCTCAGGAATATCTAAATTAAAGAGATTCGTAGCCAGCTGCACAGGTATTCCGCTAGAACCTGGAGAAGAAAAAAAGATGCTTTTCACCGGAAGAGCACACCATGTTAATGTTAATCATATTTTAAAGTTTTTACGTGGACTGTGGCTGCTATAAAGCAAGGCTTTCTGAGCTGTGGTATGGGATGAATGCTTGCACTTTAACCTTGAAATACCACTGGGAGTTAGTGTGAGCTCCTGTGCACAGCAGGCATCTGAAAACAGAGGAATGATGTGAATATTCAAGCCCTGGAGAAGAATCTGAGCACAGCTACCTGGACTCCTTGATTCCCTCTGGCTGGGATCCTGCGGTTTCCACCAGTTAGCCTAATGGTCTAGAATGCCGCTCTGAGATTACACATATATCAACAACGGAAACCTACCCCTCTCTCACCATGAATGATACTACTCTCAAGCTCTGGAAGAGCCACATCACTGAATCTTCACCAGGATTTGGAAAATTGTGACAAAGTCCCACCAGAGGTAATACCATCATGCAGGTCCCCCAAAGAGGAAGAGAGAGGCTCTCAGAAGAAACAGGAACTCTGGTACAGAAGCAGCATGACTCAGGCTTCTGTTTCTATAGGCACATGCCAACCATGCATGCTTCCTCAGACAGTTTTACTCACAGCTTAAAAGTTTGCAGGACAATGTCAGAGTCTGCCTGAGCAGAGCTGCCTGTATGGAGGATGTCACAAGCTCCTCCCCAGGACAGACTCTAGGAGGGTACAAATGACTTTTTTTCTCACTTGTCTTCACAGAAAATCACTCGGTTTGCATCTTCCCACCACACCTACACCATTTTTTTTTTAATGGAGAAACTGGAAGTGCAAGGCCCTAAGGTAGAGAAATGAATGGTATGTGTACCTAAGTGCTCCTTCAGCCTTGGCTCATGATACATGTGTCTGGCAGAGGCAAGAGACAACCATGTTTTTTTTTTTTTTTTTTTTCTTTGCTTAAGAAAAATTTTGCTCTCCTAGAGTTTGAGTGAATGGCAACACATTTCAGCTGATTGTTACACAGACTGAGAGAAGTCAGTCTGGACCACCCAAACTAGTAGAGGGCCTTAGAGATCATCTGCACCAGTGTTTTCCAATTGCAGGGAGCCCCATCAATACTGGGGTTAAGAAGGTATGTAAATCAGTGGGTTTTATTGTAGAGGGAATAAAAAAATTATTTATTACCATCTGTAGACACGACCACATACACATGTGCAGGTGCCCACGGAGGAGAGCAGGGCATGTAACTCCTTGGGCCTGGAGCTACAGCTGTTTGTGAGCTCCCTGACGTGAGTAGTGGGATTTGAATTTCAACCTACCGATAGCGTAGTATGTGCTCCTAACCACCCAGTCATCACTCCAGCCCAAGAACAGCATGTTTCATGAAAAACCCACAACAGGAGACTGGACCCAGAGCACCTGCGTACACACTGTGTGTGAAACCATGGCTTCAGGTGTGCATCTAGATGCTACCATCTATTTCTAAGATGTCTGCTTGTTTGAAAATTAAAAAACCAAGCCAAACAAACAGACAGTTCCCATCAGTGAGGAGGGAGCCACAAAGCCTCCTACAAATCTCAAGAAAACCACAGACCCTACTTCCCAGGAGACAACATCTGGGATGTTGTACACACAGTCCAACTATGTGTACAATTTCACAAGGAGCCTGCAGGCTGGATGAAGAAGTGTTCCCATTGGCTGTGATTCCTTTTCTACAGCTAACACCCCCACAGGCTGATTCCCCACATAGGATAGGGGTTTGGAAAGAGACTCTTTCTGCGCTTCCAAGTGAGAAGAGGGTTGTCTTTTCTAAGAGAGGCGCAGTTTGAGGAAAATAGTTTTGTGCTACTGACAACAAAGCCAACAGGCTTAGACCACCTTCAACACAGCAGTTACTCAGCATCTGTCAGGTTACTTAACAAACTTACCTATTTCAGAATTAGAAATTTCATAGCAATACTTGGTGGCCTTTAGAAAGTAACAGAGAGAGAGAGAGGGAAAGGTGATAGCGTACTATTCCTAGGGTGGTCTAAAGAAACAGCAAAGTAGGCTCAGGAGAATTTATCATATTCTCACAGATGAGATGTCTTTCAAGAGGGAAGGGGACGACTGGAGTCAGCTCAATGTGCTAAAAAACGAAGAGTCTGGACTTGATGGCTAGTTATATCCCTGGGGATGAGGTGCTGGTGCTGAGGGATGGACGCTTTGCTTGTGCCATCTATCCCCATCAACCAGTCCTGGACACTCTGGCTGTGCTGACAGCCCACCGTGCAGGCAAGAAGCATCTGTCCAGTCTGAAGTTTCCCTATGGCAAAAAGCATTCCGGCAAGGGAACAGAGCAAGATACAAAACAGCAGAACAAACTGAGGACAGAAAGCAAAGCTGAGGCTCCTTCACTAACCCAGCCTCGAATAATCAACCCAGAATTCTCTACACAGAGCTCCCCACTGTAACAGTTGCTGCCACAGGAAGCACAGACCAGTAGCCCCTGTTCCCTCTGTCCCCAGGTCTCCTTTGCCAACTCTAGAGGTCGAACTACAGAGCACAAAGATCAGTGGGAACCTGAGACAAGGGGGAGATCAGACGCTAAAGAGTCAGCAGCAATCTTGGCCTCTGCACCTATGAACCCCACGAAACAAGTCCAGAACCATTGATTATCACACCTTCCAAAGCTCTGATGGCTCCCAGATGGACAACGTTGATGGATAAAAGATGAAAATGTTGAATTTAACTCTGATGAGGAAGAACCCCCTGATATCCCCGTGAACTAATAACCCCTTTCCCTCTTTGTTCTACAGATAAACTGCAGTGGGTCCTGGGAGCACACTGGGAAAAAAAGTAAGAAGAGGAACTGGCTACCTGTTTTAGAATCTTTTACATGAGTCAACTTCTCCCTGGTACAGACACCCAAATCTACGAAGTCTTGTGTGCCTTTGCCTCTTCTTTCCATGAAGGTACGTTCAGCATCACCAGAAGAGACCCCAAGCTCATCTGAAACAAGAAAATAACATGGTGTGTCGGACTGCATGCAGCCGTCAAAACCACAATGACCAGAATTCACAGTTTTCAATAAGATGTGCCTGCGCTGCCAACACATTCCTGGCTGTACCAACACTGAAAATTAAAGAAAAAGCTGGGAATGTTTTATTAGAAATAGATGTGTTAGTTTTTACAATGCCATAGATGTCCTCTTCTTGGCTCAGGCTACTGATCCCTCAGTGGGCCCCAGACTCACTTGTTAACAAGTGACCATCCCTTCTTTTCCCTTAGCTCTAGGGTGGCTGCACTCTCAAGAGTTCCAAGCTAGGACAATCCACACCAACTTCCGCACAGAGGGGCTGAGTCTTTCACGTTTCCCAGTGAAAAGAAAAACTACCCAGACACAGCCACCAACAATCACGCTACATTATTCCTTAAGAAGAGGAGAGTCCACCTCAACATCTACCGTTTACTTTAGGTCATAAAAAACCAAAAGAAGTCTGTTTCCATCTGAGTGACTTCTGTTTAAGTGAGAACAGCTTTTTAAATGCCTTCAGCACTTGAAAGGTAACTTTAATGCATCAAAATCCAGGATTTTAGGGGAAAAAAAAAACACACTTAACAGTCTGCTGGCCCTCTAGGTTCAGAGTTCATCTGTCCTGTAAGATAGTCACTGTATGCACTGTCCCCAAATGCCCCTTCCACCTGCTCCAAACTTCCTTCCAGACTCTTCTCCATGGAAATGGAGTCTCTCAGGAAGATTTAAAAACAAGCAAATAAACAAAACAATTTAAAAACCCTCCAATTTTCATAGATTGATTTTGACTGATCACACACACACACACACACACACACACACACACACACACATATATCACTGTTCTAGATTTTAAGTGATTTTTAGACAGTTTAAAAATTTCCAACTACCAGGGCCAGGGAACATCTCAGTTCTTAAAAGCACGTGCTGCTCTCAACAAGGACCAGTTTGATGCCCAGAACCCACATCATGTTCACAACTATTTTGGGGGGCCCCAGTGCCTCTGGCCTCACACATAGACACACACAATACACATGAAATAAAATCTTGATTTTTAAAAAGCTCAAGGCAGGCTGGGAGGTGGTGGCACATGCCTATAGTCCCAGCACTTGAGTTCAAGACCAACATGGCCTACAGAGAGAGAGTTGTAGGATAATCAGGGGATACACAGGAAAACTCTGTTGGAAAACAAAAACAAAAAGTTCATATTACCATAGAATTATAGTTCTCAGAAATTGGGAGGATGGAAAGTGGAGTTATTTTTAACAAATAATAAGTTTCAGTTTTACCATACAAAAGAGTTCCAGAGATGGATGCCAGCCTAACTGTACAATAAGAGTAAGCTTAAAACCCCAGGACTGGGGGGGGAAGAGATGACTCAGAGGTTAAGAGCACTGACTGCTCTTCCAGAGGTCTTGAGTTCAATTCCCAGCAACTACATGGTGGCTCACAACCATTTGTAATGTAATCAGCTGCCCTTTTCTGCTGTGTGTCTGAAGAGAGCAACAATGTACTCATAAAAATAAAATAAATAAATCTTTAAAATAATCAAAAAAACAAAAATAGGACTGTACACTTAGGAGTTAAAAGGAAAAACATTCAAGCATGTATGTATATTACTGTAAAGACTGGACTGTATCCACCCTGTGTTACTTACTCATGGACTGATAATGTTGAAGGGACAAGTGGCAGACTGGCCAGCATGCTGCCTCTCAGAGCAGCCCTTCTGTGTCATGTAGCACATTTTCATTGTAGTTCTGATCACCCAGACAGGTGACCACACCAGAGATGGACTCTGACAATCTGTGGGCACCTCAGCGCTTACAGCTTACCTACTGACTAGAAATCAATGACTTTACTCCATGGTCAGAATAAAGGACATGGTAGACCAGGCTTCACCCAGGGATATGAAATGAACTGTGTTCTCAGATTCATTTCAACCCTCTAGAATCAGGGGGAGACAAATGTCTCTTATTTAAGCCCCTCATGGGTTTATATCATGAGATTAAATATGATACTTCCTTATGGCAGCCCAAGCAGACTCCAATATCTGGCAAGGCAACTCAAGCTGTGCGGCCTAGAGTAGACAAGACCCCTGAGACTGAACCTGGCTTTGCAGGGAAGACCCAGAGGTACTTACTTGGCTGTGAAATGACACTTGTCCCACCGCCAGCCTCGCTGTCCCCAGGACTGGCAGATGTGACCTACAAAGTAGGCAGAAAGTTTGCTCAGACTTAAATGAACTCGCAACCCATGACGTTATCAAAAGGCAAAAGCAGTATCATGACTCATATCATAGATTACCATGATCCGGGAGCAGAAAACACCCTTGAGGGGCAAGAGGGAGATTCTCCACAGAATCTAAGGAGGCGCTGGACTGCTCGCCTTGCCAAGGGCATTCAGCTGAATCGTGCTAACATCTGACAGTGACCCAGATAACATTAGGCCCCAGAGGTGTTAAGACATGGAAGTGGATTCCTGATCACAGGCTTAATCCCTGTAAATGAACTGAACCAAAACCAGTTCATGGAACAGGTGAGGACAGAAGCCACTCATATTTTCTCTGCAGAAAGTTCTCTTTGCCCAAGAAATTATTGTTTCTTGTATTGTATCTTGGCCTGTTTAAAAAAAACAAAAAACAAAAAAACCAAAAGAGCAAAGTCTGGAGAACTCCACTAAATGATAGCAAAGGCAAAACGATCACAAACCACTGTTGTAGCCTGAATCTCCACGGTTCTCCAAACAGTGTATGTGTAGTTGTTGTCAGTATTGTTTCTGTCTGGCCACCAGCAAACAGCTGCACTCCAAGCGTTTGCTCAACCAACAGCAGTTGAATCTAAGCCACATCTGAATTTGAGACGATTTCTGATACCATTTACCAGAACCAACTGTATCATACCAAGGCAAGTGAGGATACTTCAGGTTTTTGTCTGTCTGTGTGTCTGTCTGTCTTTCGCTTGTTCTTTCTTTTTCTCATTCTTTCACAAGCAATTTACAAGGAACTGAATGGTGCTTTTTGTATTTCCGGCTCTCAACAATAGTATCCACTTGAAAGAAAAAGGTGGAAAAGCCTCAAAGACGTAAGAGAGGCACTTACCATGAGGTCTCCTGGGGCCCGCCCCACTTCCCCGGCACTGTGGCCAGTGCTGATGCCTCGCGCCCTCACATGGGCCCGTCCACTCATGTTCCTGGGCGCCCAGCAGTTTTCCAGGGCTGCTGAGCCTCGACAGGGATGTTTCCTCTTTGACAAAGAGACTTCGAGGCTGTGGCTCAGAAATTGGGAGTATTCCACTTCCTGAGATGGTTGTTGTAAACAACAACCCTAGCGTGGGCGGGCAGGGCATCTTGGACCCCCAGAATGCGCAGGAGCACAAGGGGCGGGGCAACGCGGGGGTGGGCTCTTAGAAGCATTTCTCGAATCCCTCATCTACCTACCTGCCTCCTCCCTCCCCCTCTCTGTCTATGTCTTTCTTTTACTCTTTCTGTCTCACTCTCCCCATACCTTTTTTTCTCTTCCTCTATGTCCCTCATTTGCTATAAATACCCAGCTTACAGTCTTTATCATTTTGAGGATGTATCCCTCTGCTCCTGGTTTTCAGAAATTGCCCAATCATAAGTGTATATAGAGTTGCATCACACACCACTCCAAAAGTGTGAGGGGAAGCTTGTGGGAAAGTCGTAAGATGTGCTCCCCTGAGTGTTGTTAGGATGTACCCTGAGAAGGGGTGAGATCAGGTAAAAGCAGGGGAGGTTAGTAGACAGACCATTAGACAAACTTTTGGAATGACGCCTAGGTGGATGTAGCAATGGGTATCAATCTTAAAGACAGTAGGTTGGGGCTGAAGAGGGCTTAATGGTTAAGTGTATTCTTGTTGCATTTTCAGAGGACCAGGGTTTGGCTCCCAGCACCCACAGAGTGACTCACAACTATCTGGAATTCCAGCTTCAGGGGACCTGACACCTTTGTCTGGTGTCCTTAGGCTCCTATGTGTTCCCAGTGCACATACAGAACCACACATAAAAATGTTTCTTATTTGTAATTCAGGCAACAGGTGTACAGTCTTATAAACTCTTAAGAGAAGCACAGCCAGGAGAATGAGGGAGAGCTTCAAGGGCGATGTCACTGGAGACAAAGCACTTGTGTCACTACTGACGAGTCACCACATGCTCTGTCCATCGGTGAAGTCAGTATTGTCCCAGAGTCCTGTGGGTACTGTGTCCAGAGGTCTGCTCTGGGCTTCCTAAATGAGCTGGTTGCTCTAGAGCAGTTTTCTCTGAAATGAAACCTGTGTTTCTGGGGGGATGCTCCAAACGCTCAGTCAACAGCATTTGGATATTAACATGGTAGCAGAAAGGGTGTAAAGTACAAGGGGAAGTGGCATGTTCCATCCTGCAGGCAAACTCTTAGGCTCAGGAAATAAACAACTCAGAAGTTTCACCAAGTCCCTAAAACTGAGCAGATACACTAGGCTTCTCCATTCTCAACCATATCGAAGCTGTAAAAGAGAGCTGAGAGACACTCTCAGAGATGAGCTCCATAGAAGGGGATCAGACCAGCTGGGTCATCTGGAAGAGGCTAGTAAAGCAGCCTGGAAGAGGCGCAGATCAACTGAAGGGTCCCAAATTGTTGAGCTGCCTCAAGCTGTGTAGTGTGCTCCATGTTTTCAATCTTCATCAAAGACCCCATCAGCAAGCCCACTTATGCTGTGGTGGGCTTTGGCGATGTAGAAGTCTGTGGGTCACTTCCATTCATGTAAGTAGCCCCTCATCCATATTTCTGTAAGTAACCACAATAAAACTCATTGGTTCACCAAGGTCTGGTGTTGCTTCCGCATCTGGGATGAGTAGGTGTTTGTCCATGTCCCCCCATCCCCAGGAATAGTGTCAGATAGCACTGACCCAAAAGACATGGAATCTGGAATAGCACCCAGCAAAGCTGCTGGTGTGCCAGCCAGTTCATCGTGGACAAGAGCAGCCTGAACCATTTCCTCTCAGCGACAGGAAAGCATTGCCAGGTGTCTAAACAACAATGAGAAAGGATGTGGAAAGCAGAGATTAAAAAGCAACGGCAGCAAAATAAATAAATAAATAAATAAATAAATAAATAAATCTTCCTATTTCTTAGAATATTCAAAAGCTGGGACAGTAAAGCCAAGTGACCTGTAGTTCAAGGCATAAAGGCAACAAACAAAAACTCCCTTAATACACAGAATACTCCGTAAAACTATCTAGATTAAAGCCCAGAGTTTGAAAAACGAGGGTTATTATTATCTAAGAAATTTCACTCATATATAGGCTTCTTATCTTATGTCCCAGTGAGAGAAAAAAGAAAGGAGAGAAGAAGGGAAGAGAGAGAAGGGGGAACAGGAAGAGAGGGGGATGGAAGGAGAAGGAGAGGAAGAGAGAAGAGGAAGGGAGGGAGGAACGCAATGGTAGCATAGTGTTGGTGCAAAAGCACACCTCTCAACCCCAAGGGAGTAAGAGCTCGTTTTATTCTGGAACCAAACTGAGAACACGAGGCTGCGTTACCCCAGGCTCCAGGTTTCAATACACAAACAGGTTCATGGATTTTTTACGGTAACAGGACAAAGGAAGTTATAAGTTACAGCACTTCTAAAACACATTGATGAGAGCATTCAGGAGGCAGGTCAGTGAAAGATGGGGGGAATCTCTACTACAAGGCTCAGATGCTGTAGTTTAATCGGCATTTGTAGACATAGATTCTTGTCAGGAGTTCTCATTCACTAAAGAACAACAGCAGATGGGCAGTAAAAACAGGAAGAAAGAAGGAAAGGAGAGGACAAAAAGCCAGGTCTTAGAAAGTCAGCCATCAAGTCTGTATGCTCATTATCAGTGGTGGGCTACCCAAACCCAGCCAAACTTTAGGAGGACGATCACATGACTGTGGGTACCAGGAGACCAGGACCAATGGTTGTCACCCTCCCACACTCACTGTCTTTCTCTGAAGGAGAATGATTAGAAGCAGTATGAGCTTAAAGTATCCTGCATGGATGAGGAGCTTTGCAAATAACAATTCTTGGTCAGCTACTACCTCTGGCATTTGTTCAGGAGCCATATCTTCGTTCCTTCCCAAAAAGGCATGACAAACCATAAGGGCTTCTAGCATTATCTTGAGGCGCTATTATTCTATCACCATGGTAGTGGGCAGATGTGGGAACCTTCTAACATGTTGACTTAACCTCAGGAGAACCAGAAAAATCAGAGGGTGTGGACAGGTGTGCCCCAGTTGCTAAGAGAGCAAATTCCTCTATGGGGATTAGTCATTTTGAAGGTGCTACTTGAACACAACTCTCATGTGACAGCCACCAGGTAGACAACGGACTGAGGCCAGGGGCTGCAGCACTGGCATTTTTTCATATAACATTAGAGGAACTTAGCTTGTGGTGGTGGGGTGCAGGGGTTGTGGGGATGCTTCCCTGGTTTGTGGAGCTCTGACGCTTCCAGGGCTCCCATGAGGACTTCAGTCTGTGGTTTCACACATGCTGTGATAGCTCTTCCTGTAACAGACATTTATTGTGGCAATAGCATGTGTTGGAGTTGTTGTTGACACAAAAAGCCACAGATCTCATCTTAAAGAGAAATAAGAGATAGTTTACTCTGGAGCCATTTTGGGTGACCGTTGCCTAGGAACACAGACTTAGGTTACCTGAAATCCCGGTTCCAACTTGAAAGCAACTGCACAGAGGTTTTATAGTTTTAAAGCGTAAAGTTATAGCTTGAGGCTAGTTTAAAATGCATTAGTGAGTGTATCGGCGAGGCAGGTATACCAAGATGGGGGAAGAAGTTCAAGATGCTGCCTCAAGATGACACTGTTCGCTTTTAGATTGGTAGAAGCTAGTTTCCTTCTAGATCAATAGATTTTAAAAGGTTTTAATCTATTGTCACAGACATTAGTTCTGGTACAGAGTGCAAGGCATAACTGTTCTGGAGGGGCAGAACTTAGCCCAAGGAAAGGTAGCTGGCCTTTGAGCTTGCAACTCTCCAGGCTCCCCTCAGCCCTGAAACTCTAACCAGTCAATAGTGTGCAGATTCCTTTCAGGGGTTTTCAAGCACAGCCAGATGCAGCTGCTCTTCAGAAGTTTTCTTTCCTATCCACTTCCTTGATGAGAATATACACATCTGGATGCTGTGTCTGAACCTTCATCTTCTTTATATCTCTCTGTCCGAGTGCAGAGCCTGGGCACAGGAGGCACTCGGACAGACTTGTTAATTACTAACTCTCCACGCTCCTCCTTTGAAAAGCTCTTTCACAAATGCTTAGCATTTGGTCTAATGGGACATTCTCTTTATTATATATTTATATTCATTTATTCATTTATTCATTTATTGTATATGCAGGCATATGCATGTGGGCATGCGTGTGCCATACACACATGGAAATCAGGAGACAATTTTGGGGAGCCAGTTTGCTCCTTGAACATATGAGGCCTGGAGATCAAACTGTGATCATCAGTGCCTTCCTCCTCTGAGCCATCTCACTGACCCAAGGCACTGTAATTAAAAAAAAACAAAAAAAAAAAAAACAAAAAAAAAAACTAAAGATCTCAAAGTAAATGTCATAAAAATCCAATACTTTAAGTTTCACTTGCAGTAGTTTCACAAGGCTTTACAGGCAATGAAAATGTGCTTGACATTCCAAGAAAGCCCCACCCCCGGTTTCTTTAAAAAGAATGTTGGTGATTGTTTCTAAGAATCAGTTTCTTTAAAAGTGGATATTGAGGGCTGATGACATATGCTAATTGGAATTAACATGAGATTTTTTTTCCCAGATTAAAAAAAAAGTAGCATTCATAAGCATTCAAGAGCCTGCTATAATGAATCTGGGTTTTGTGTTAATTCCTTGTTCAGTAAGTTCCTGCCTTGATTTCACTCCCATCGGCCACAGAGGCTGTTTCAAGCTGCACAAAGGATTCTTCTCAGCCGAAGGGCATGGTGGATGGTGCTCTTTCAAACTGGCCCTCATCTGGTGCACACACCCCACTTTCTTCTACTTCTTTGGGTCTTCAACCCCAGTTCCCTCTTCTCTCCTGCTCTTACCCCTCCTTCCTCAGGCTCGGCTTCTGGAGTCTCTTCTCTTGCTTCTCACTAACTCCATGCCTATCTCACTCCTCACTCTCCAGCCAACTTCACACTTGAACCCATATGTTATTGAATTTTTTCCCCCTGGCAGTCCTGCCTTCTGGATGGCCATGGTGACACTTCCTTTGATACCTAAGTGAATATGTCAAGTGTGTGTGTGCTGAAGAAGACAGAACAGAATCAATCCCCAGCGTCCGTTCCAACCTTACACTTTCTTCTCTCGGTGAACCTTGTGCCTTCTATAAAGAATAAAGCCTACCTTTTCTGTTCTCAGCCCACCACTCCCCCCATTAGGTTTGCAGTCTCTATGCTAGCCAAAATGGACATTACTTATGGTAGTGGGCAAAGCTAGTAACTATATTGTTGAGAAGACAGGAGCATGTGGGGACAAGCCTGGTGGGAAACCAAGCGTGTGCCCTTGCAAGCAAGTCACTGTAAAATGAGAAAGAAAGTAACAGAGAGAGGGCCAGCTGAGCTGGGCCTGCCTGGTGCAGTTCCACGCGGGCAAACCAGAGCCAAACCGGCTAACTCACAGACTCCACCCCACCAACAGAAAGATGCCTGTGGGTCAGAGATGAATTTGTTAGTGCATATAAACAAGGAGCTATTTTCTATCTGATTACTTCAATTATTTGTCAAAATAAACTCAGCTTATTTACATAAAGACTTGATTTGTTAAGACACCATGTAGCATAAAGGTTCCTGAGAGACAGGCAAAAGTGACCTAAATATATACCTCGCCTAACTCAATACCAAGTACTTGGCTCCTCTCCTTGGTGTCTGAGAAGTGTAATGTGTACACACACACACACACTGGAGTTAAATCCCATAGTCTCTTCCCCTCCTCCACTCCATCTCCTGGTTTGCTGCCAGTTTCCTGCTCCTGGGTGTGAAGCCATCAGAGAGCAATTAACTCAAAGCTCTAGGGAGCCAATTAGCAGAATGAGAGAGAGACAGAGAGAAAGACAGACAGACAGAGAGACAGACAAGAGAGTCAGAGACAGACAGAGACAGAGAAACAGAGAAAAGAATCAGAAGGCCCCTAGAGCTTTTGATCAGCCCCCTCATTCTGCAGTTCAGGTGGCAGTGCTCAAGGGGTGTGTGGTACACACAAGGCACATTACTGTCACTTTAGGTAAGTCCTTTAAAGGGACCTTGGCACTTCCCTCTGTAGGCTACCCCGGTGTCCATAATCTCATCGATCAGTTTCTAGGCACATCTTCAGGGTCAGGACTCCTTGAGAGTCTTATCTCAGCACTCTGGACCCCCATACATGTTTACGTTCAATTAGAGATGAGACTTCCAAAACGCAGAAAGCTTCAATAATTTGCCCAAGAGCAGACAACTAGGGAATGTTGCAAAGCTGGTCTAGGAACCCAGCAATTTCCACCCCCAGAATTCTTAAATCCTGATTATTAAATCCCTTTTAAAAGATGCCCGTCAGGTGATACTTTTTAAAAACAGTTACGTTTCCGGACTGTCTTGCATCATCTGTAAACATTTAGAGCTGAGTTGGTGAACTCTGTCTGACTCTAGGGCTAAAGTGAGCAGCTAGTATCCCTGCTGGTCTGTATCCTCCAGGCTGCTCCTGCACGCCCACAGCAAAGGAGAGAACAGGCTGCAAAGGTTGAAATATTCACTCTGGCCCTGGACAGAAAATATGTACTAAACGGCTCTAGGGCCTTCAAGGATTTGATTCTTCAAGGCATTGTACATTACTATGGACAAAATGCCTGGGCACACATATCATTCTCCAGGATGATTTCCTGGGGGTGTTCACGCCATACAATGGAATCTACAACTCAAGTACTTATATAACTTGCCTGACTTGGGCCACAGAAGCCAAAGGTAGCCAAGCCAGTGTCTCAGGTTCTGGCTCTCAAGTGCATGCTCTTTCCTGAATGCACCCTGGCACCCTCTCTGTCTTCCTCTGACTGTCAGGAAAAGGCTTGGGAATACAAAAGAATCTAAGTACTGCCAGCAAGTTCTTCTGGCTTCTGAGAATATCCTTCCAGATGTGTTCATGGATTGAGGGTCATCCAGGGGTAAAAAGGCTACATTGGTGTACAACTTGAAAGGAAAGTGTATGCCTTAAACAAAGCCATGACCATCATAGAAAATACATTTTTGAAATACATAAAATTCAGAAGCGCTCTCACTCATAATAAGCATTCCATCAGCACAGGCTAGTTTTACACAGATTTAATGCAGAAGGCATAGGTGAAACAATCCAAACTAATTTAATTACATAGCTTTATCAAAACATACACATTTCTAGACTGAAAATATATGCTTTATAGAAATTGTATGATCCTGAAATATGGCTCAGTTTTAAGGATTTATTGAAATACATAATATATGACTAACTTTCCTTTTTTTAGATATGCTTATAAAGACACATATTTAGCCAGCCAACTGCCCTCTAAACATGAGGCGGCATCGCTTACTTCACACAGTAAATCCTCCCACTTTTCACAGAAGAGGAGCTTTATGTTCATTCATCCCAATGGTCCCCAGGTGGAAGGCAAAACTAACACAGATTACCAAATCCTATAAGATCGCTGCCCAATATTTCATTAATATTTATCTTAAAAACATAACTTTTAAGCTGGGCAGTTTTAACTTAAAAGTTAAAACATAACTTTTAAGCATCGTGGCAGTCAACACGATCCCAGCCCAAGGAAGCCAGAGGCAGGTGGATCTCTTGAGTTCAAGGCCAGCCTGGTCTACAAAGGGAGTTAGAGGACTATACAGAGAAACCCTGTCTGAAAACCAAAGTAAACAAGCAAAACCCCCAGAACTTTTGTTTGCCTTTGTTGAGGGCTGGTGTTCTGCAACTCTGGCTCTGCCCACACTGTAGCACTTTAATGAAGTGATGTTATTCACAGCTTGTAATTACTCCTTTAATGGAAGACAGGGACTAGAGGCACCTGGGCCTAAGTAGCTTTGCAAGTCTGGATGTAACGAAAGCTCTTGGATGTGAACCTGATCAAAGATACAAATAACTGTCCTGACCCAACAGGGGCAGAACTTTGTATACAGCAAGTTAATCTTGGGCCCGGCCCATAACAGTTTCTGAGGGGCCTGGTTAAATAACTTGAGGCCTTCAGTCAACTGGCTGATTTAGAAACAACACTTTGTGTAACCAAAATCCCTATTCCCCTGAGGCAATAGTAGATGGTAGGAGCCCCAAAGAGGAGGCAATTCCTCACACCTTTCTTTACCTTCCTTCCCCTGGGAGCTCAAGCCTAATATTTGGCACAGCAGGTATGCCCTGACATCTATTGAACATGGAAACCAATGACTGTGTTTTCAAGATTGGTTGCACAGTGCAGGGTCCAAGGCACTGGAATGAGTGAGTGTACCTAGGAGCAGGGCAGGGGGAGAACAAAGAACAGACAGAATTGTAAGCACTAGGTCAGCTCCACTGAACAAAACATGGACAGGAACCGAACAACTACGTACAGACACCACAAACGTTTCCTTTTCCTTTTGCACAGACCCATAGTTCACCAAAATCTTTGAGTGTTCTCTCCACACAGCACTGCCAACACTGCCGAAGGACTCACGTTCCAGCTTAAATTTCATGTCCAGCAGAGACACAGAATAAACAGATTTGTGGGCAAGACGTCACCATTTATGCCTCTTCCATGTGTAAACAGTGGCTGGGAAAAGAGCGAGGAGGTTGGCTGTGGTTCTTTCATGTCTGTATTTTTAATGTTTTCCTAATCCAGGTTACAGGAAACTATAAAGACAGAAGACATACTTAGAAGATGGCCATTCACATTGTAAAGGGACTTTTCACTTATTTCTACTAAATACTTTCAGTCGCTTAGGTCCCTGAATTTGAGGTGTCACTTAAATGCAGCTTTTCAGGAGTAGGATTCTAGTGTGAAGTGAGGTGCACCCAAGTCTTCATCTTAATTTTCCTCTGAGGATAATCTTGCCTCTTGTTTCTATTTACAGGGCTGGAGACACACACACGGCTGGTGAAGGAACTCAATGGCTTCTTATCATTTCCAGGTTCAGAGGGTTTGAGGAATCCAACCACCAAAGAAAACCCCACCTGTGGGCACAATCTTTCCACTATCTCATACCCACTGGCTTTCAAAACACAGTGGTCTGCTCCTCATTGGTCCAAGCAACCATGATCAGAGAACAAATACATCTAAAATGTAGAGGCCACATGGGCCCCCTGATAAGGCCTGTGGCCAAAAGGATAGGCCACTTCTTCACATGGGTGACAGGTAAGGAAGGGCTTCCTTCACCCAGGACACAACAGCCCCTTACCAGATAGCCAGCCCACCTCTCTGTAAAAAAAGCCATGAGGGCCTGGCAATTTTCCCATCCTTGTGCTAAATAATATTAATTAGTAACTCATCTTCTTCCCATAAAGAAAAATTGGGTATTTAGAAAACTCAGCCAAGGAGATATAGTCAATTCACAGCAGAATGGCCTCATCGCTGGAACCAGTCTGCCAAGTTGTGGATGCTCTTGGACTGGTCCCCAGAGGTTTGCACGGCTTGGCATGTCCGGCACCATGGCTCATCCCAGAAAGAGGTGATGTGCACCGCATAGCTCCGGCGCCAATGGAAGTAGCGGCGATAGACAGCCACGTTTCGGTCAAGAAAGAGCAGGTAGGTAGCCAGCGAGGCAGCACTAGGGAAGTCGTCCACATGGATGAAGGCGCCACGAGGCACAAAGCGCTCATAGTTGGCACGATCTGGACCGAGCACCACTGGCACGGCCCCAGCCAGAAAGGCATTCCGCCACAGCTTCTCAGTGATGTAATCCACGTGCTGTGAGTTCTCAAAGGCCAGGTAAAACTTGTAGCGGGCCACAGTGTGCAGCAGTCCGATGGCTGGCACTGGTTGTCCGGGTCCCACCCGGCCAAACACGTCCACAGACAGGTGCCGACTGAGCTGGTGGTAGTAACGGACCCGTGCCTGGCGCTCGTTCCAGTGGCTCACAACCCAGGCCACCAGTCCCCGCTTGCGGGCCAGCGTGGGGCCAAAGCCTGGCGGCTGATCAGCAGGGTGGCTCCTGGGATAGAGGAAGCCATAGGGCACGAAGATATCCGAGTCGGTCCGGTAGGACAGTGTCCAGTTGAAGAGGTCCTTAGCTAAGCCCCGCAGCCCTGGAGTATGGGAGGGCGATTCGAAGTTCATCCACACCCACCGCTGACCCGGGGGACGAGAGCCTGCGGTCTCCAGGGCTTCGCCAGCTAGCACCACCGCTCCTTCCTGGTCGTCGAACACGCGAAGATCCAGCGCCTCATCTGTGCGTTCTTGGGCGCCCCAGGGCGGGGGCCAGTCGGGGGGTCCCTTCACCAGGTCGCGGTGGTGGAACAGCACTGCTTGAGCCTCCCCATAGGCCGCACGGTCGGTGAGCAAGCGGCAGCCGCTGATGTTGAAGCGCAGGCTACAATCGGGGGGAGGCTTGGGGTGGCCGCCGCGCCCCCCAAAGGGTTCCCACCAGAGCAGCACACCCACCTGGCGTTGCGGGGCTGGGGACGCCCAGGGCAGCAGCGGCGGCAGCTGTCCCCAGCAGATGCAGGCGGTCAACGCAGTGCACAGTAGTCCCACTGCCGCCAGCGCAGAGGAGCTCCGGGGTAGTCCCCAGCCTACGCGCCGTGCGCGTCGCCGGGCCCCCGGTGTCCCCATGCAGTGCCCACGAGTGGCCGCCGCGGCTCGCCACGCGTCCACCGGCCGTGAGGGGCGGCACCGGCTCTCATGTTGTAGCTCTCGCCCTGCCCGGGCCATGGAGGGGGCGGGCGGGGCATCGGCAGGCCCGCGGGCGGTGCCTCGCCCCTCCCAGGTCCAGGACGAGGTGAGCCGGGCGGGCAGCCCTGGCCCGGCGCCACCCTGACCCTTTCAGATACTGCTCTCCTAGCCCTGCGGGCCCGGCCTGGGGCGTTTCCTGCTGCGCCTGCGCTGGCTCCCCTACCCAGCCAGGGCTCCAGGGCTCCCAAACTGCGCCTGACTGGCGCCTCACCGGGGGTCGTGGCCTCTTGGTGCGCGTTAGCTGTCCCCGCGCCTCTCCTTGCAGTCTTGCACTGGAGACCTCCCCTAGAAGCCTCGAAGGGGTGGTGGGGTGGGAGTGCGATCCCACTGCAGAACTCAGAGAAGAATCTGTTTCCTTCCGTTTTTCACTCTGCCTGGCCAAGGACGCCCCGGGGGCGGGGGTGGCGAGGGGTGGGAGGGAGGAAGAGAGGGAGGGAAGGAGGGAGGGAGAGACGGAGGGACGGAGGGACTGAGGGACGGAGGGACAGAGAACACAAGCCCTAGAACAGTTGGAATGTAGTCGGACAAAACAGGTCAGCTGTAGAGTCAGGCACCAGGCTGGGGCAGCGTGACTGGCCCTAAGAACATTCCAAAAGGTGCTAGTGGGCCCAGCCCAGAAGGCAAACGTGTTCTTTGGGTTGGGGGGCGGGAGACGGTCTTTCCTTGACTCCACAAGAAAGAGTGAGGGAGAGGGGGAGGGGAAGAGGGGGAGGGGAGGAGAGGGGAGGGGGAAGGGAGAGGGAGGGTTTTGAAGGTGTTTATTTCACTGAAACCTATATTATACACATGACTTTACCCAATAAGATAATATAAATTTGCTTCAGTTCTTCATATCATGTGTTTACAGGTTTTTTTTAATTTTAGATTTTAATTTTAGATTTATTTATTGTATTTTATGTATGTGGAAGATTTCTCTGTATGTGTACTGCATGCATGCTGGTACCATGCAGGTCAGAAGAGGCCATCAGATCTCCGTGATTGTGAGCTGCCTCATGAGTGCTGAGAACAGAACCTAGGCCCTCTTCGAGAGCAGCAAGTGCTCTTAAGCAGTGAGCTATGCATCCATCCGTCTTCCTAGCCCCCAAATAGCTGATTTCTGAACATGAATATTCAGTGTAAGGATGACATGTAAGGATTTCTAAATACAAACCAGACAGGTTAACACACAGGCACGTGGCGCACATTGCCACGGGGATATATATCCTCAGTTCAGTTAATGCTAACTTTAAACGTAGTCTGATTTTCGTTAAGTACGTAATTTGATACGTAATGTGAGTGCGGCTGAACGACTTTTATGTAATCCTCGAGTTATATAGCTTTGCCGTGAGTCTCAGATGAAGACCGGATGGATGTACTGTAGGAGTGAGGTTTCCCTACCCCCACACTATTGCTGGCTCACAGCATTCCTCCTGCTATAGGGCTGAGAATGTGGAAACCAATGTATCACCCTTGTGTCTCATTCTGCTTTTAGCTGAGGATCACTTTTTTTTAATCGCTTAAATAATTTCTGCCTCCAGGAAGGTGATACAGAAGACTTGGGACTATAAAATGATGAATCAGATATCCTTGGTAAAGGCTGTGTCAATTCTATATGCTTGTCCCAGAAGCCATAACCAGGCATCCACATTTGTAGTCACTTGGGAAGATTTGGCCCAGAGCTAGATCATGGCTTCCTGGGCTAGACCCTCTCTTATTGAGTTACTCGACTGTTACTAGGTGGAGTTCTAAAGTGGGGAGAGCTGATTTAGGGTGAGGAGGCAACTTTGAGGAAAGTTTTAGTAGGTCCCTGCTGTGCAGCCAAGGGCTCCAAGCCTATAGTTGTGGTATCCATATAGGATGTTAGGGAGAACCTGCCAGGAGCCAGGCTCCTCTTATCCTCAGCACAGAAAATACACCTGGATTTGCCCTTCGGATGCATTTTCATTTGTTTGTTTTAATTTTTAAAAATGTTTATTGCATTTTTATTCTTTTACTTTGTGTGTGTGCAGGGGAAAGGGTGCTTAAATACCATGGCGTGTGGTCAGAGGACAACTTGTGGAAATCTCTCCTTCTGCCATGCGGGTTCTGGGAAATCATGAGCAGGATGTAGAAGCTTCTGTAACTGTTTTCTAGTGGCAGGCACTTCCTACAGCACTCAGCAAGCAAGACGGAAGTCCTTGGAGAGTTATGAACCCTCTATTTAGACTTATCTGTCCAGTAGTTTTCTCTTCCCACACCCTACATTTTATAGTGTCTCTAGGGTATTTTTTTAATTGAAAGAGAAATGAAATGAAAAATGAATTTCAAAAATGTTTGTTTGAAAATGGAAGCTTCAATAACTCCCCACAGTTTTTGTTTGAGTTAGGGGCATCTTGTAGCCCAGGCTGCCCTTGAACTGACTGTGTGTAGCTGGATGCTGGCCTTGATTTTGTGATTTCCTGCCTTCACTTCCTAAATCCTGGGATTAGAGGCATGCACTCCAATAGATAGAACCACTAGGCCTGGCTCGATTTAGAGTTTTATTAACATAAGAACTACAAGGCACAAATACCATATTTCTACCAAAAGGAGTGCAGTGGCCTCCTCTTGTATGCGACAGACAGTTGGGAGGGAAGGGATCACTGAAGACTGGGGAGCATGCCCACTGGAATACTGAGGAACAGCTAACACAAGGGAAGGAGGAGCTGAGATGTCTGTCCAGGTGTGTGTCCAACCTGGAGGCAAGAAAGTGACACCATAAGAGTCACATTTGAAAGTGAAATTTTTGTCATAAGTGGGAGTAAATATTTGGACACACACTCCTGGAAAGCTTGCCTGTTCACGAGTGTAGGCTCTAGTGAACAGGGGTGTTGGTTAAGGGAATACAAGCTTTCTGCTTCAGATGTCCTTTTATGTGGTCCTAGAAAAGGCGATCAGTAAGAATGAGCTAAGTGAGGCTGGAGTAAACAGGAGTATACAGACTTAGCGGGGGAAGCTGTGAGAAGATGGCCTGTCCCTTTAGGCAGATCCCACAGCCTGAAGAGCTAGGCCACACCTCCCTGCAGCTCTCTCTGGAAGAGAGTTAAAAGGCTTTCAATTATGGTGTCTGGCTCTTCCATGATCTTTTTCACTGTGCTGTATCGAATTCAGTCATGTTGTGATGTGAAGCTTCCTTTCTCCCTCCTCAAACTCATCAAAAGTCTGACATTTGTTTTGTTGCTGTCTGAAGAGGCTCCTCTGGCTGCCTCCTCCACATTCATGGCACATCCCTGCCCCCTCTCCTCTCTTTCATTGCATGACCTCCATTACTCAAACATCCTATATATCGTATTGTTTCTGTTTAATGCTCGTCCTGCCGCCTGGAGGCCTGATCGTGGCCTGGAGGCCATTTCTCTTAATAACCAGCATCTTCTGAAGAGAATTATGTGTCAGTGGCCTTTCCAGATCAACCAACCCCTACCTGTTCTTTTTATTCAACAGAAACAACTGTTGTAATTTAGATATGAACCAAAGAAGGCCTCAACTTCGGCAAAAAAACCGTGAGGATGAGGGAGAACATTAAAGAAGGTAGCTAAGTAGTACTCTAGGAAGGTGCACTAGGAAAGCCTTTCTGGATACCCACATACACCTGTCCACTGTAAATTGAATATAGGTGGGTGTGCCCATATATATGCTGTGTCATGAGGAGGGGATTGTGACTGCCTGGATCATAACCTCTTCCATAGCATCAAACCAGCCATCCATCCGGCAATGGTCATTATCTCCGAGCCTCCCACTGGATGAGCAAATGAATGAATGATGGCTCTTGGAGGCTTAGGTTTTTAAAACCTACTTTTAATAAGGGTTCTCAAATGCTTCAATCCCCTTCTAGCCCACCATCCAAAGGTAGGGGAGAGAAGATGGTAAATAGGACAAGGGGTGTGGACCTGATTAGAAGTAGTTCTTAGAGGTGATCCCTATCTCTGTCAAGATACAAGCAGTCCAGTTCAGTAGTGTCAGGATACCAAACACAAATCAGCAGCAGTGGCACAATCCAGCAGAAACAGCCAGGCCTCCGCCAAATTCGCACAAGTCAGTGGGAGAGACCAGAACTAGCTGTAACACCAGCATGCCTCTCTCAACAAAGCGAAGATCAGCGAAGATAGGAGACCAACAGTGTTGCAGGGCTAGCTATGCAAGCACACTGTCGCTGTCTGTTGAGTCCTATTTATACTCTCTAAACGTCACATGTCCTCCCATGGATCTTGCCTCAGAAAACACCATGTGAGTCTGCATCACATGACATAACCAGAAACTTCATCTTCATGCTCTTAGTACATTACTGAAATTATCTGTCAGTATCTCTTCCCTATGAAAAACTGACTGAATCTCAAAAGACTGTGACTATGAGAGTAGCTTACTGTGACTTTAAGACACCCCATAGGCTTTCAGTGGAAAACAGTGGACATGTATGTGTTCGTCAGAATTCAAACCCCACCAAATTAGGTCACTAGGGTTGATGCATCCTGGACCAGCTGGACATTCACACAGTAATGGCCAGGGAGGTGTGAACTGTAAACCTTTTCAAGACTGAAGAGATAGAAATGATCCCATCTAAATCTCATGGGATAAAAGTGGGAAGAAAGTAGTTTCTTGAAAGATAATACGAAATGCTGCTACCTAAAGAAGAGTCAAGCAAAAATGTGCCTCCCCTATAAGTAAGGACCTACTACTAGAAGATGAAGAGGCTGGACTAACAGAGCTCTCAATTTCCTTGAGAATTGTTCTAATTCGGTGACAAGGAGGGACTTTTATAGTTAGAGGTCTCCTAGTTTGACAGAACATTGCTCAGGGGGAATCAGCTTTCAACTGTCTGCATGAAGTTAGCAGCCAGGTCAGCTACAAAGAAAGGGTGTTTGCGCGCTGAGGTTTGTGTAGATAAACGCTCTATAATTCATATGTCAGTGGTCAGGTGGAGGAAATCAATTCACAATATGCAAAGGCTGTCTGTTGCCTCCAGTTTCATAGAAGAGCAGGCTCTGTGGGAAAGGAGCCAGGACAACTGTAATTCCTAAATTCAAACTCATTCTTTATTCTTCCTCCATGGAAATAGTTCATTTGACTTTTCTACTTGTTTTTGTTTTATATTTTGAGGGACGGTCCTATGGTGTCCAGGCTGGCCTCAAATTTACTGATTCTGCTGCCTCAACTCCATGTGCTGGGATTACAGATGTATGCCACCATGCCCAGCTAGTAAGAATTTGAAGTAAGACCATGACAGTTCTTCCTAAGACTACCTCGGTGTTACTCACAAGAGAGAGTGGGTGTTTCCTCAGGGAAGCCCCAGAACATGTTCTGATGACCTCAGTCTGTACCCAAACTCTGTGAGAGTCTGCCTGCTGTCAAAGGGGCTGGTATTTTTTTTTGGTTGGATGTAAGGTGTCTGGAGCTGAATGCACACACCTCAGATGTACGATCAGTTGCTTTGCTAGAAGAAAGAAAGAGGCAGTTCAAAGTCCAGTTTTGTGTTAGGAGTTATGTGAGTAAGTTATGTATTTACTAACGGTCAGTGAGCAGGTGTGTCAGGCATGGCAAATGGGCAGGGCTCTTCTGTCAGGCACACATTTTTATCTGCATAACTGGGGAAAACAATAGTTTAAAATTGTTAGGAATTGTTTAAGACTAACAGCAACTCTCAATTTACTGTCCTCTGCCCTGTTATATTCTCTATTGCTATTGGTGGTGATGATAGTGTGTGTGTGTGTGTGTGTGTGTGTGTGTGTGTGTGTGTGTGTGTATGTATGCACATGTGGTGTGTGTGTGTGTTTATATGTGTGTATGTATGCACATGTGGTGTGTGTGTGTGT
>JANHMN010000006.1:79729660-79810684 GCA_030674055.1 Rhabdomys pumilio | reverse complement strand
TGTGTGTGTTTATATGTGTGTATGTATACACATGTGGTGTGTGTGTGCGTTTACATGTGTGTATGTATGCACATGTGGTGTATGTGTGTGTGTATGCATGCATGTGTACATGAGTGCATATAGAGATCAGGGGAAAACCCTGGGTACTGGCCTTGGTTATTCACCCTGTGTGGAACAGATCTTTTGTTCCCCACTTCAAATATACATCAGGCTAGCCTGACCTGTAAAGCTCCTGAGATTCCTTTGTCATCTTGAATCATGTATACTGCTGGGATTACAGATACATGCTATTGTATACATCCTGATATCCAACATAGCAATCTGAACTTTGCACTCTTGAATAGCAGTCCCTTGTCCACTGAATCATCTAGCCCCTGCCCCATTAAATCCTTGATAGGAAAATAAGATGAACGCATGTGCTTTCCTGTTTTGCTCAGATGAACCGTTTCACTGACCTTAAGTTGTTATAGTCGATATAAGAATGCGTTGCAATTACTTCACAGTGTTAAACTTTAGGCACAAATGTTTTACCTGTACTTTCCTTGAGTGAAGAGTTATTGCAAGAATTTTGGGTGTTCAGCAAAATGAATATTGGGAAGTTTTGGATAAAATCAGAAACATTTACCCACTGTTGTAAACTCTCCAACCATTTGCCTCTGCATTCTTGTACACACTTTTCCCTGAGGTAGTGGCCATTTAAAATCAGGTATAAAAGAGGTGGGTTGTGGAATCTAAGACTTACTCAAACTAGATTATTCTGACTGGAAAGGGAGCTGAAACCCAGCCACCTTTGAGAAACCTAAGCCCTGGTTATGGTCTGGGCAACCAGGCAGAGATGCCGCTGAGATTCTCCCTGGACTTAGCAAGGTGAGCCTGTACTTGCTCGTGCCTGGTGTGTATACCCACGAGTTCAGGAATTGAACACGAGCGTTCAAGGGTTGTTTATCTCCCAGGTCAGTGCAGTTTGGTGGAAACAGAGGGCTGTGTCTGAAGCTGAACATTACTGTGCATAGTTGTTATTTTACGGCTGCTCTGAAAACAAACAAACAAACAAACAAACAAAAAACATAAAACAAAAACACCACGAGCCAGGCAGCTCTTAAAAGGAAGGGTGTGTACAGGTTTGGGCTTCTGGAGGGATAGGAGCTCATTGAAGCATCAAGCAATAGGTGTCACAGCAGGAGTGAAAGCTGGGAGCAGAGAGAGCAAACTGGAAATGGCAAGAACATCTAACATTTAACATCTCAAAGCCACCTCCAGTGGCAGACTTCTCCAACAAGTCATGCCTCCTAGTCCTTCCCACACAGTGTCACCAATTGGGAACCAAGTGTTTAAATATGCGAGCTGACATTCTCATTCAAACTACCACACCATGTACAGAAAAGGGCTTGGAGGATGTAGATTAAGAAGCATTTTCTTGACTGACAGAAAAGTATTCTATTATGAGCACCTCCCCCTGCTGGGCAGCTGTAATATATATTGTGTAGTATGTAATGTGTCCTGAAATCCTTAATAAAGAGAAAAGGCACTTTTTTTGTTTGTTTTTTTTTTTTTTGGTTTCTCTAAGTTGCCCTGGCTGTCCTGGAACTCACACTGTAGACCAGGCTGGCCTCGAACTCGGAAATCTGCCTGCCTCTGCCTCCTAAGTGCTGGGATTAAAGGCATGTGCCACCACTGCCTGGCCGCATTTTAACATTATTAACACCCATGGATGCTGTATATACATGTTACTGTCGCACAGTGCAGCCCCTGCCTAATGAATACTTACCAAGAAAATGAATGAGCATTGCCATTAATTTTGTACTTTGTAGAGTATTTGTTAAATGATTCGGCTTGTCCAAGTATTCAGATAATGCAAGATGCTTTAAACTGTAAGGTGATGAATGATGTTACACACTGTGTCTCCTAAGGGTTGAATAAAAATGGTAAGAACTTACCAAACCTCCTCAACAGTGCTCCCTTCAGCCCACAGCTACCTGAGTTACCACAAATTCTGTGCGGTTTCAGGAACCCAGACCAACCTTGTCAGAGTTATGGTGGTGCCTGCCACTCACTGGAGATTCTCCATTGTTCTATGAGATGGCTGGCCCCTGCCTTGGACAGACACCTGCCTGATGCTCTGGAGGAGGGGTCTGGGACTTGGCTAGTCACCTCCTTTTGCTCTCAGACCTCCTCCGGTAAGCCAGGAAATTCTCCTTGATGGACACATTCCTCTCAAGCAGATGATGAGTGCACAACAGGTTTGACTGGGCTCCATCACGTCCATTCCTGTGATCCTTCCTCTTTGCAAATGGGGCCTGAGCCACTTAAGTATCAAACCCTTGTTGGATTAACGTGAGCAAGATGGCAGGCTAATAAATTCTTGTATAATACAGAAAAGAGCAAAGTAAATGCAGGCTGCTCCTTGGCAAGGGCGAGCCAGCCAGGTGCCAGGCTGTCACCAAACAGAAATCTCTGCCCTCACAGGACACAGTGTCACATTCAGCCCTTCCACAAGAGTCACTGCTTCAAGAAAATTCCATCTAGGAGTCTAAAGGTTGACATTAGAATCTGTGAGTGGCGTATGCCCCTTGGACTGCTGGTTCTTGATTGTCTTCACTCCTTTATTACTTGAACACTCATCAGTATTGTTTTGGTTTGTTGTTTGAACTTGTCTTGAAATGGAGTGTCTTTCTATTGTTGCCCATTTGATCTTGAACTCTAGGCCCAGGCTATCTTCTCACTCCAGCCTCCCAAGTAGCTGGGGCACAGGCATTCCTTTGTGCCCATACTGTCTATTAGTCACATGACACTACACGGGCTCTCCTTTCATTTTCAGCCTTCTTGGCAAGGGTTGTCAGATGGTCAAGCAAGTTCATATTCAGGAAGCAGTCAGACCAAAGTTGTCCTTTCTCTGCTTTAGTTATAAGGATGAAATGTGAGCAACTATGTATTTGAAGGAAGCCCTTTAGCCACACATGTGCTCTAAGCAAGAACTGTAATTAAGGCTGGGCAGTGGTGGCACACGCCTTTAATCCCAGCACTTGGGAGGCAGAGGCAGGTGGATTTCTGAGTTCTAGGCCAGCCTGGTCTACAGAGTGAGTTCCAGGACAGTCAGGGATACACAGAGAAACCTTCTCTCAAAAAAAACAAACAAAAAAAAAAAAAAAAAAAAAGAACTGTAATTAAAATAAACAAAACTAAAGGCAGTCAAGGAGCCCTTCAGTTTCAAAACCCAGGGAAACCTACCAGCTAACAAACTCTGTTCATACACCAGGATTTTGAATCAGAATTTAAACACTTGTGATTTTTTCCCCAAGTTTGTTGTGGAAAGAACATTTAACAAGAGGTATGCCCTTGTAACAGGTTTTTAAATATGTGAGACTATAATGCTGTCTGTAGCTATACATGCTTAACAGATCCACAAAACTAACCCATCCTGCATCTGAAAGGTAATAACTTCGTTGTTGGTGATGATGGTGATAGAGTCAGTAGTCTCTCTGTATGTGTGTGTGTGTGCATATTCGTGGTGTGTGTGTGTGTGTGTGTGTGTGTGTAGGCACAGGTGTGGGTATGCAAAGGCCAGAGATGAATATCAAGTGTCTTCCTCTGTTGCTCTCCACACCTTACTTTTTCAGACTGAGTCTCAGAACTAATAGATTAGTAGACTGGCTAGCTAGTGAATCCCTGGAATCCTACTGTCTCCACTAGTGTTACATATACTGTGGTGCCCCCTTTCTTTGTGGGTACTTAGAATTTGAACCCAGATCCTCATGCTAACAAAGCAAACAGTTTATTGTCTAGTCATATCCCCAGTTCCTGTAAATTATCTAAGCTCCCTTCCTGCCCCCAGCCCCACCTGGTAGTCACATTCCACTCTCTTCTGTGTTGGACTATTTACATTCTTAGTAGAACCAGACTCCTGACAGAGTGGTCGTTCCATGAATGGGCTTGTTTCATGTACCATTATGTCTGCTAGGTTTACTCATGATGACCTCCAATTCCGTGTGTGTGTGTGTGTGTGTGTGTGTGTGCTAGAAACCAGCCTGAAACATTCTGAGAACTAAGGAGCTGGAAATTGTCATGATGACCAATGTTTCCTTGCAACCTAATGACTGTCTTCAAAGTCCTTCTGGCTTATTACTTCCAAAATATGAACTCCTGAAGAAAATCTAAGTGAATGGGAAATTAAAATGTCAAATTAGAAACACTAGCAGGCCTTGCAGAGGAGACATGCTTACACAAGGTAAAAGCATATCATAACATAGTATATAACATAGAATATTTAAAAATTCCTTACAGTATAGAAAATCACAAATAAGGCAAGCATATATCGCCTACAGAAATGGTCATAATGAATACCTGTGTGAGAAAAAAGTGTGAACTATAAAATGTGCGCACTGTGTATTTTTATAAATACAAAGTCTGAAGCCTCTTCGAGTAACTTTCATCTCTAAAAACAGTCCGGTTGTGAAATGAAGATGGCAAATCATAAACCAGAGGGCAGAGTGTGGAGCATTTTCAACCAAGGCTGCAAAGTCTGCTTTTCAAAAAGCATTGGCCCAGAAGAGACGGAGTCATTTTATCTTTCTAGTTTCGTGATTTTACTTCTAAACTTTAATCTTTGTGGCTCTTGGGTGCTCTGGCTAAAGCAAGAGACCCGGTAGAAGTCCTCAGGGAGGCGATGTGTCCTAGGGCTGGGGTAACACTGATGGGAACAGAGGGGGCTCAGCAGGGCCAGAAGGAACAGAGCATGACAAATTAGAGGACCGCTTTAGAATACACTCGTCCCTCCCACCTTTTTTGAGGCAGGGTCTCATGTTTTTGCTACTGTGCTCATTCTCCAGGATATCTGGCCCACAAGCTTCGAAGATGATTTCCTGTCTCCAACTCCAACCTCACCATAAGGTTGATATTACAAATGTCACCACTGGATCTGCTTTGTACAGGTTCTAAGGATCAAACCCACACCATCAGGCATGCACGCCAAGCGCCTTACCCACGGAGCCATCCCTCTGCCCCATATATTGTTTTTAAGTGTTTATTTAAAATGCAGGACCAGAGTACTTACATCAAATCATGATTCTCAGAATCACCATGTGCTGGGTGTTAGGGCGGGTTACGATCTAAATGATGCTGGTGTGAAAAGCCTATGCATCCACCTGCCTGGCAAATGAGGTATTGACCGTAAGTACAGTATTTAGCTGCAAAAGCAGTCTGGCCCTGGAGTAATATGCACAAAAAGAAGGAGGCAATGTCTGGAGCTCTGAGTTTGCCAGCATTAGAAGCTGGTCAGAACAGGGCAGCTAGGAGCAGGCAGCAAACCTGGAAATTTGTGGAGTCAGAGTGGGGTGGCTTGTTTATTAATACGAGTGTAGTGAGACTGGAAATCTCTGAGCATGTTTATAAAGTCATTGGGCATCCGAGCAGGATGAGGGTGTCATTGCTCCTGGGTGACCGGAAGTCTATATTATGTATTATGACTGTCTTCCCTCTGTATGCATGCATGCACAAAAAGGGAGAGCGATGGTAGGTTACAAGCTTGAGACATGTAGGATTAGTCAGTGCTTTGTCCTAACTCTAAGCTGTTTGGCTGTGTCTTGATTGACATTCTGCCTGTGGGTTTCAACTTCTGGCTCATAGTACTGTTTTTGAAGTAACCACTGATGGAAGGCTTCCGGAACGGAAGGGGACGGGAGCTGAAAACCCCCCCCCCCCCCCCCCCCCCCCCCCCCCCCCCCCCCCCCCCCCCCGCCTCTCTCTCTCCTCTTTCTCTTTCACACACAAACACACACACACACACACACACACACACACACCTTACCTCATTCAAAATGTGCTCTAATTACATGGAAAATTTTGTATTAAGTCTGGAAAAGTTTGGGTCTTGCCTCAAGACATTGACTGTTTCACTGGGTGTGTATTTTTAAGCAGGGGCAGGACCTAGCAGTGAGTAAATAATTGTTCAGTTTATTCCATTAGCAGTAGAGCTAAATTTGAGAATGGAGGTCTGGGCAGCCTTAAGATGAACTTATGCTTTAGGAGAGAGAACACGACACCTAAAACTGAAAACAAGGAGACAGAATCTTTACTGTCGAGTATACCACAGCTGACGTGAGGTTAAAAAACCGGAAAAGTCCAGATACCTAGCAAACATACTAATCCACGAATAAATTAGATACAATTTGTTGTTGTCTTGAAAGGTCTCCCTCTCAAGTTTGAGGCCAACCTCAAACTCTTGGCAATTCTCCTTCCTTAGCTCCCCTACCCAGGTGCTAAGATTACAGGCTGGAGTAACTACATCCAGATTTATATGAATTTTTTGCAATTTTTCAAGATGCATAAATGAATGGGAAGTATTGTTACCGTAAGTAGGATGATAGCTGTAAAGCTCTACAGCAGTGGAGCTCAACCTTCCTAAATGCCGCAACCCTTTCGTACAGTTCCTCTGTTGTGGTGAGCCCCCCCCCCCCCATAAAAGTATTTCATTGTGACTTCATAACTGTAATTTTGCTACTGTTATGATTGTAATGTAAATGTCTGTGTTTTCTGATGGCCGTAGGGAACCCCGTGAAAGGGTTGTTTGAGAACCACTGCTATAGAACATGATGTGAAACAAGTAAGGAAATAAGCATAAAAGGAAATGGATAAACTGTATCAATGTGCTGTTTGTGACTCTGGAAGATAGAATACAAACTATTTTTTTCCTTTGTATTTCTTTTGAGATAAACTCATGTAGCTCATACTGTCCTCAGATTCGTTATGTAGTGAAGGATAATCTTGAACTTCCGATCCTCCTGCCTCTACCTCTTCTGTGATGGACACCCAATATTTACCACAAACCAGGGCTTTGGGCATGCAAGACAAAGACTCTACTTACCAAGATACACTCTAGCCCTTCTTTACGTTTCATTTTTTAATTTATTTTAAGATTTATGTTTATAAAATCTAGAGTATACATTAAATAAATAAATAAATTTTAAAAAGATTAAAATTTTAAAAAAGATTTATGCTTATTTTATGTATAGGTGTTATGCTTGCATGTATGGCTATATACTAAATGCTTGTAGTAGCTGCAGAGGCCAGAGGAGGATGTCATACTCCCAAGAACTGGAATGACAGACAGTTGTGATCCACAGTGTGAGTGTTGGATTCTCTGTAAGAGCAGCAAATTCTCTCCATGATAAGACAATATATACATGATGTGTATATATTTCTATGAAATGGGTGAAAGGGCTTTTCTCTTGTTGTTAACCTCTTTTTAAACTGATTAGAATTAGATAAATAGAAAGATATAAAGATAGATACATATATATATATATATATACATAGATACATAGATAGATAGATAGATAGATAGATAGATAGATAGATAGATACATAGATACATAGATACATTGATAGATACATAGATACATAGCGAGCACCTGGCTCCTTGCTGTTTAGTGAGCAAATTCTAGAGGAACAATGAGCTCTACTGAGCTATATAAAAACAATTGTCTTCGAGCCCAGCTCTTTCACACTGGTCATGCGTTCACCAGTCTGCATGTACTGTGCATTCTGCTCTGTGGCACCCATGTCTGAACCACTCTCTATATCGAACAGGAAACGGGTGAACCAATTATACAGTAGATAAAGTTTCAATTTTATGTTTAACTTGAAACGAAGAAGAGCTGTGATTTTTGTTTGATATATTTAATAGAATAAGCTGAACAGAAACCTAATACATCCCAACTGTGAGAATCATCAAACAAGTGTATTTTTCTTAGCATATTTTTCCAATAGTATTTCATGGCTATGGACTGACTTACATATTGGTATTACAGGGTAAAACGGTTTTTTTCTCCCATACATCTTAATTGAGAAACAAGCCTGGGTTTCTTCTGTCATTGGACATTAGGTGAATGAAGTTCCATCTCTGTGAAAAGATGCCCATTTTATCCTAGAGTGAGAAAAAGAACATGTCAGCCAATGTGTTTTATGGGGAGATGACCTTTAATTCTGACCCCTTTTAGAATCATCATCCTCATGGTAGTTCGCCTGCAAGGCAGAATGTGAAAGCCACACACTTCCTAATGACCTGGAAGCCAACACTTCCTTATGACCCAGAAGCCCCAGTTCACCCCTAAGCCCCAAGTGTTGGAGTGTAGTTCTGGGCAATGTCAGCACATTCGGGTGCTGGCTTGAAAAGGCTTTGGACCCAGCCTGACCTGAAGCAGCATCTGAGTCGTCATAAGGAACCCATTTATTTACTCTGTGGTGTGTTCAAGTTTACAGTGGGCTAAACGACTGTTTCCTCTGTTGGTTTGTTAACACGGTGCAGAATAAGGAAGCGGTGATAGCAAATGAGCTAAGCTCATGATGCTATGACAGTGGCTACTGTGAGTCTCTAAATCAGGCGTGAGAACCCACCGAACAGCCACGACTCAACACTTGGGAGAGACATTCTTGATCACACACATGTGAACAGAGACAGAAACAGAGAGAGAGAGAGAGAGAGAGAGAGAGAGAGAGAGAGAGAGAGAGATTATGCAGGAGTTCTTGAAAATACAGAAAACTTGAAAAGTGTGACAGGGTCCAGGATACATATAAAATGTATGCACATTATAATTCAGTAACTAGGTTCCCCTGCTCCCCTCATCCATTCTGTATTCAAGCCACACACTCATGGAGAGGGAGGTGTGGTTGGTTGGAAGCAAGTAGCTTCTGAACACACAGCCGATGACATTCAGCAGACTCTTTGGCTCCTTCAGCTGCTGGTCATTCTCATGACAAACTAATAGTGAGTTACATCATGGTGAGCAAGACACCATCCTGGTCTTCACAGAGCTGGGGTGTGTGTGCACATATGGACATGTGCACAATGGAGACCAGGGGTCAGTGTAAGTGCCACTTGACTGTCCCCACCCTAGTCGTTGAGACAGGATCACTCACTGGACCTGAAGCTCACTGAATTGGCAAGGCTTGTTGACCAGTGAGCTCCAAGGATCCTCTAGGCCTAGCCTATCTAGCTAGGATCACAGGATAAATCAGGTTTACCCAAAGCGCTGGTTATTGTCTGGGTTGTAGGTGTACTCTCTCTCTCAGATTCTAATGCTGCCTTGCACAGCCCTGACACTTGTGCCTGGCTAACCACACCGATTTAATTGGCTCCACCCTGTTGTTCAATGACCAGAATCTCTGTCAGGATGGCTACTGGTTAAGCACAGTCTTGCAAGCCAGGTGGACAGAGGATGGTAATTTCCACTACATGGCCCCTTGGACCGTAGATTATAATGTCCTTCCTGTCACCAAATCATCCTACCTGGAAGATGGAGCTTATCATCTTCAATGTTTGGTCATGTGACCTACACAACTCTGTAAAATGCTTGCTGTCCCACCTCGCATGAGGTAAAATTATGGCAGCTGCTTTATTATTGCCAATCCACTCTCGCGGCTGCGTACTGTTCAGTTCTGTCCTTTAATCTTGTGTCTCAGTCCTCGGTGGCTTCATCATCTGTATCCACAGGCCCATCCCCAGGCTCCTCTTTTGTAGTACTTGGGCTGCACCCCTTGTCACTTTCTGTCACTATATCACCAGTCTCTGGACTCTGGGCACCAGAGCACTTCATAGATGAGGGCATGGGCTCTGGGGATGTGCTGCCAGGGTTCAAAGCACTTCCCCCTCAATAGCTAAGTGACATTGGGTAAATTCTTCAGCCTTTCTGTGCCTCAATGTCCACACCTGAGAAATAGATTGTGCCCGTTCCTTATGTCGAGTGTAATTCTTAAACAGAATAATATGTTAAGAATCTGAAACAAGTAGTGTTCATAGAATTTGCTGGCATGACTCATATCCTGGTTAAGAGTGCATGGGCTGGAGCTGACTCACTGATTAAGAGCATAAATTGCTCTATCAGAGGATCTCTGACCTCTGTGGGCACTTAGCAAACACACATAACAAAAATGTCTTTAAAAAGGAAGGGAGAAACAGAGACAGAGACAGGGACAGGGAGACAGCATGCTTGGCTTCCGTGTGCTGCTGCGTTTGCTCACAGGGTCACCTCCCAGTTGTAAAGTGACATTCAGGACTCATGTACCAGCTGCATGTCCCTACAGTATCTACACATATTTCTTTGGTCAAGACTTCTGTCTCCTTCCCATATCCTGCTAAATATTTGTGACTGACACTGAGACAGGAAGGAATGAGGGATGCTTCTCTTAAGCTTAATGTTTTTGAACTAGACAAGTGGTTCATGTACCTAGAATAAGGAGAGACTAAGGGATCCAGGCAAGAGACTTGAGGAGTCCTTCCTTCATTCCCTCACCTCCCCTTTCTCACCCATTTAGAAGGAAGGAACAAACACAATCCCTCCCCTAGAGCCTGGCTGCATGCAAGAAACACTTGTGCATACAAAGTAGAGTCAGACGTCTAAGCCTGGGTATGAACTTCTTTGATGTCTGTGGAGGTGTGCTCCTCAGCTGAACTGTTTGAGTCCCAGCATGACAGACAACAGATAAGTAGACTATGACGGGACAGAAGCAAGGCAGGAAAGGTTGGCCTCCAACTGAAGTGCTTACAAGTGTGCCCCTTGTTTGTAAGCTGTGGAACCCCCCTGGGCCATCTGTGGTTCAGAGGTCTTACTTCTCAGTCCTCCGTGCCTTGAGTAGTACTTGGCTTGTGGGAGTGAGCTGTTTCTGCTCTGCTGTCCTGGTATCATGCCTCCCACGGGGAGATTCCTTCGAATGCTCCAGATTCCATCCAGGGCCACTGTGAACGTGTTAGGAGCAAGACAATAACAGTGAGTAGTGTATTCTCCTCCTAGCATAAAGTGCTTCAAAGGGATTTTCCTGGGTGATTGGGCTTCCAACTAATTGGGCAGAATATACTTGACCAAATTCATCAAGCCACATGAGGTGTTTACCATCTATTTAATCTTTGATACACTTCACGCATTCAGTGATGAAATTAAACCACTGTGTGCTCTTATGTTTGAGTCTCCGCAAAGACATGAAAGGTCGTTATGGTAACATATATTGCAAAACAAAAAGATCAAGAATAAATAAGACAAAGTCTACATATCGTTCTGTTTTCCATATCTCATTCTAGTTTAATTCCTTCACTAAGTGGGAATATTTTCACAGATTGAAAAAACATTCAGAAGACTCTAGACTCTCCTAAAAGCCACGCGTCAGGGGTGGCTTAATGTCCCCATGAAAACTCCGTGACAAACTCAGTGTACCCTACTCTTACAGTGCTGAACACCTGGAAAATGGTGTGTGTACTGTGAT
The DNA here is from genome assembly GCA_030674055.1 of Rhabdomys pumilio. NCBI lineage: Eukaryota > Metazoa > Chordata > Mammalia > Rodentia > Muridae > Rhabdomys > Rhabdomys pumilio. The sequence goes on along the minus strand of JANHMN010000006.1, from coordinate 79,799,434 downwards.
CTGCAGATGGTAGGTCTGGGATCCTGAAAAGGGTGCCTGCACAGCAGCACATGTCTAAGTGTTGGGAATATTTTGTACTTTGATCCCCATCATGTCCTAAAACCATCTGCCTGGCTGCTTCTTTAACTCCTGCGCTGGATAGTTTTATATCAATGTGACACAAGCTACTCTTTTTCGAAGACGACCCTCAACTGAGAAAATGTCACCACTAGATTGGCCTGTAGGCTAAGCCTGGGGGAGGGGACATTTTCTTGATTGATGATAGACAAGGGAGGGCCCAGCTCACTATGGGTGGTACCAATCTTGAGCAGGTAGCCCTGGGGAATATAAGAAAGCATTCTGAGCAAGCCAGGAAGCAGCGACTCTCCTCAGCCTCTGCATCACCTCTTGCCTTGACTTCCCCTAGCGATGAAGTGTTACCTGGAGTTATAAGCTGAAAAAAAAACCCTCTCCTCCCACAGTTGCTTTTGTCATGGGGTTTATCACAGGAATAGCAATGCCAACGAAGACAAATTTAACCACAAAGAGAAGCACAATCCATGCTGATTTAGAGAACTCAGGAAAGCTGCTATGACTTGTTATGATTCTGAGCACGTGTGAGCATTTTATTGCTGAATATTCTCCTCAGGGCCAGCAGCAGTCTCATTAATGCTCTCATGACACTTGGTACCTCCCTAAAAGATTCCACAGCAAGCAATGTCCACCGGGAGACTCTCCGGGCTCATAGGAGAGTGGGGGCTTCAGTCCCAGCTCTCCCAGCACCGACTGAGAGAGCCTGGGCAAGTCTTGTTAACTCGCTGGGTTTGTTTCCTTAGATTTGAAATGGGGATAATACCGCTTTGTCGGATTCTTCTTGGATGTGGACCGGATGCATTGAAGGTTTTGTGTTTAACAAATGGTTGCTGTTGTTTTAGCAAGGACAGTGATTTCACTGTCAAAGGGTGACCTCAGAGTCCGTCCGCAGAGGTGCAGCTCCAAGGGCTTGCCAAGCTGAGTGTTACCCTAGCCTCTCTTGCACCAACTGGAAGGAGAGTGGCTGAAGCTGCCTATCAAGATGAGAGTCAGCCTTTTTCTAGGTCCTTCAGGACAGACTTCACAGTCTCTTTCTGTCAAGATCTTACGAAATCAAAGCCATTCTTTGAATCTAACCTAAATCTTACCCTCCCATTCAAGCCAATCTCCTCCTCTGTCCTGTCTAAAGAGAGAAGAGGCTCCTCTCAGCCACTGAGAATAGGTTCTCAAAGGCAGAGGACCACAAATAACTGCCTTAGAAGATTTAGTTGGTAGAAAGCAGTTTACAGTCTAGAGCAGGGCTCTGCAGACCAGCCGCCACGTTGAGCTGGATACGAAAGTGTTGTGAGGGCCGACTCTGGTCGTGCTCTTGCTGATACAATCACAGGAGTGCTAAAGGTTACAACTGAACAGAGAAAACATTCAACATATACGCGCAGATGCTAAGGAGTGTTAAAAAAAAAAAACCTCAAAGCAAAACATACTGTGCAGAAGTGATTATCGCTTTCAAAGAAGAAGACTGATAGAAAAACTAGTAATAAAACTGTTTTTACTCAGTCTGAAACTTTGGGTGAAGAAGTTACCAGAGCTGAGATATTCAAGTAGAACAAAAGGTGCTTTGATAACACTGCTCTGTTGGGGGGAGTGGGCCCCCATGCTCTGGAGTCCTTTGATACACTGCTCTGTTGGGGGGAGTGGGCCCCCATGCTCTGGAGTCCTTTGATACACTGCTCTGTTGGGGGGAGTGACACCCCCCCCCATGCTCCAGAGATGTGCCTTTTTGAAGGTAGCAGGAAGACAAGACAGGGTTGGTACCAGCACAGCCTCAGAGCCTGCATACCTGGCCAGGAAGGGAAGAGAGCACCAGGCTCCAAAGATGCAGATCTTATCCTAGAACATTCTAGAGATTCTTTTTTTTTCCTCATACCCTTGATCATTTATATTCAAGGACCTTTTTCTGTCGGTTTTGTTTCTAAATTTAAAAAATACAAAACCCGCCCTAGAGATTCTAGCCACTGCCTCAAGTTGATCTCATAGAGAAGTTAATCTTATCTTTAAAAATATGTGTTTGAGCCGGGCGGTGGTGGTGCACGCCTTTAATCCCAGCACTTGGGAGGCAGAGGCAGGTGGATTTCTGAGTTTGAGGCCAGCCTGGTCTACAGAGTGAGTTCCAGGACAGCCAGGGCTAAACAGAGAAACCCTGTCTCGAAAAAAACCAAAAAAATAAATAAATAAATAAATAAATAAATAAATAAATAAATAAATAAAAATATGTGTTTGTTCTGGTTGGCTGTCTGTGGGCTGAGCGGTGAATGAGAGGCCCTGAAAGACCAGTTTTAAGCCCTGCTTCCCATGCTTCCCTGTATAAACATGCTCCAAGATTTGATAAGGAGAAAAAAAACTTCAAGAGATTTTAACCCCTGTACAGTGACTTCTAGGCCCTTGACCTGCCTGCTGGGAGGCCTAGCTTAGGGTTATACATTGTACATTGTACCTTATGCATTGTAGATACACAGATCCGATAGTATTTGGGGTTTGGAGGGGCCAAACCCAGACCTTGTTGCATTCTAGACAAGTGCTCTATGACTGGACCATATCCCCAGCCTCTTTTCTGGGTTCTTTAAGACAGGGACTAACATAACTCAGTCTGACCTCAAACCCTCAGAGATGTAGTCAGAGATGACTTTGAACTCCTGACTATTGCTGCTTCCACTCAAGCATTTGGATTACAGGTATGAGACTGATTTTTTTAATGTTGACAACTGGTTCTGATAAAATATACACGACAGAGGGAATATACGTATTTGAAGGGTAAAGTTGGCGTATGGCCAGTGGTTTGGGAGCTTGATCTAAACTAAGCCTTATTAGATGTAGGCTTTGACTGCCTGGAGAGGCAGAAGATTTTGGAGTGGCCCTGTCATTTGGTGGCCTCTGATGCAGGGGGAGGAGTAAGTTGGCGAGGTGGGGTGGGGTCAGGTGCGAGGAGTTAATTTTTTCCTAGTGCTGATCCTGAGTGACTATGGGACATCCAGGAGAGAGTCTGCCTGGAGACACAAATATCAGGAGTGTGCTAGTAAGATCACAGAGAAGGAGCTGGGGGGCAAGATTAGAAGATGGTAGATATCATCCCGGCAAACCTGAGTGTTGAGCAAAGGGAGGTAACAATAGTTCTTAAGGAACAAAAGAAAAGGGTGTTCCAGGCAGAAAGCCAGGACAGCTTAGTGCCACAGAGTCCAGGGAAGAACCATCGAGCACACTAAACATTGAACTCTCAAGTCAGTGAGCAGTGGCACAGACCCCACAGGGCTTGACTGGGTGTCACCAGAACATCCCAAGTCCAAAGTAAATGGCTTTGGAATCAGACTTGAATTTGAGGTCTGATTCTGCCATTTATTGCATAACCTTAAACGACCTAGAAACCTCTCAGAGCCTCAGTGAGCAGGAGTGTGTGGCTTATTCTAGTGTTTGTTTGTCTCAGCTTTTCTATAGTCCAGGCTAGCCTTGAAATTATGATAGAGCCAAGCATGACCTTCAACCCCTGATCCTCCTGCTTCTACCTCCCAAGTGATGGGATTTAGTTTAAAACAATAAAAAGACAGTGTAGAGGTTTGAGTGTGGAGGTGACCTGATTAGCCCTGTACACCATTCTGGTTTCTGTGTAGAGAACAGACTTAGGGGACTACAGTGAGGCAGCTGCAAGCCCTGCTGCTCTTGAGAGAGAAGAAAGATGAGGTGCTCAAGGGTGCAGCTGGGAAAACTTAGGGCTTTTCCACACATGGAGTCAGCAAGTTTAGCCAGGGTCTGGAATGGAGCTTGAGGACCTGACTTCTAAATGTTGCCCCAATCAAGTAAATGGAATGTTTGCTACTTCTTGAAGAGTGGGTAAAAAAGTATCTGGGTGCAGAATTCTCTCTTTGGAATGTATTAACTTGAGGGGGATGCGATTATCAGACATCCATTTGGAAGGCAGCTACGCTCACCACTATACTGCCAATGCAACCAGACCACCAGTTGGAAAGTAGGCTCCGAAGTTTGAGGAGGGAAAACGGAAGCTAGGTGTTTTGGAGTGGTTATCATTATAGGGCCATATGTAACAGCTGGATGTAGTGGTGCATGCTTTAATCTCAGCATTTAGGCAAAGGCACGTAGATCTCTATGAGTTTGAGACCAGCCTAGGCTACATATAGAGACCCTGACTCAAAAACAGGGGGTGAGTTATCCATATTTTTGAGGCCAAGTAGAGGTAGAGAAGTAAAGGGGGGGGGGTGCAAAAAGATCAGAGCTGAGCCAGGGGAATGAAGACTGATGCTCTCCGGGCCATATTGAGATATTGAGGCTTTGAGAACAGAAAAAAAAAAAAAGAGTAGATACCCATGCCAGGTGCCACTGAGGGGATGGATATGGAGGAGAAATCACAGGTTTTGGCCTTCAAACAAACTGTTTGGTTTCATGGGAACTAAAGTGTACTTACAATAGGGAAGAAAGAGGAACAAAAGACGAACGGACACAGAAGTAACCCTCTATGTGCACTCACTCTTGGCATCTATACATAGCTACTGTGGCACACTTAAATAAATGCTGCATGCAGAGTCCGGGCGGGCTGTGTGGGGGAGTGTGTGTCTTCTGGAAGGAGAAGCTCCAGCTGTCGTCAGGTTTTCTGCATACCCGACTAGAAGGTCAATCGCCAGTTAGGGGCTTCCCCTCACTGCAGTAGCCAAGAGTCTATCATTTTCCCTGGGTACGCGGTCCCAATTCTGGATTCTGGAGGAGCCCTTTAAAGCACAACTTTGTATCATCTAATTTTTACTCTGAGACTTTTTCTAGGTGAAATGGTGCCTTTGTGCGCCCTCTAGTGGATATCATGAAAATGCAGCCCTAGTAGCTGCATGCTAAGTGATTATTTGAAAATACTTACAGAAACAAATGTTTCTTTCCTATTCTCTTAGGTTGTCTCACATTAAAATGCACCCAGGGAGAATGATACAACACTCATTTCCTCCTCAGAGAATGGCAAATATGTTATTTAGTTTCTATGTGGTCCTTCAAAACAATGAAGCTAAATCTAAACTATTATAATAACTTAGACAAAAGTTGCTTAAACACCAAAAACATATTACACATAGGTCATTCTACATCTATTCACAGAATGTAGAGTTTTTCTTGAAGATGCTTCATGTCATTGGCGATACATTAAGACCCAAAAGTAAGTAACCATGGCTGATTAGAAATGTGAACTGGGCTAGAGTCCGGATGATATGCCTTAAAATTGTCAGCATCTCTTATTGGGCCCCACCTTCCCGGAACAGTCCTCTCCAGAAGTTGCCAGTTCTCTGAACATGGTACTCACGGTTCTCTCATTTATTTTTTTATTAGTATTATATGTGTGCATGATGTGGGGGGGGGGTGTATGTGCTCTGGCATGTATGTGAAGGGCACAGCACAGCTTTGTGGAGTTGATTCTCTCTTTCCAAGTTTATATGATGTGATGATTAGCTCTGTCAACTCTACACCACCTAGAATCACCCAGGAAGAGTCTCAATGAGCGATCGTCAACATCAGGTGGGCATGTTGGTGGGGGACTATCTTGATTATGCTAATTAATATGCAAAGACTGAGCCACCACAGATTGGGCAGCATGCTCCCCTGGGCTTGGGGTCCTAAACTGAATTAGAGTACAGAGGGCAAGTTGAGCAGTGGGCAAGCATTTCCTCTCTCTGCTCTTGACTGTGGGTGTGTCTAGCTGCTTCACGTTCCTGCCTTGACCACCCTGCCATGCTGGAGTGTGACCTGGAATTATGAATCAAGTAAGCCTTCTCCACTGAAGTCACTTTTTTCAGGGTGCTGTACACCAGCAGCATGAAGGAAATTTAGGATTCGTAGGTTCTAGGCACTGAACTCAGGTGAAGAGGCTTTCTTTCACAGCAAGTACGTTACCTCAGGAGCCAACCTGCTTATTTTTTTTATAAAATTCAAGATCCCATGAGCATTATAATAAAAAACTGATTATATTCTCCACAAGTGAGCAGCTGCTGAAGAGGAATCAGGGGTGCGTGGGGCCAGTCATCCCAGACTTGTGTCTGAGCATGGGCATCAGTCATCACATCAGCCATCTTGGGAGCTCTCCATATCCAGTTGTGTCACTCATGTGCTACATTTTGATAAAATGAGGTCTTTGTGTGATCTGACATGGTTTAGTGACTCACATTCTGCTGTGACAGTAGTTGCCAGGGAGGGGCTCTGCACAAGGAGCACCAATCACCTGGGAACTTGGTAGTCTAGGCATCCAGGTACAATGTACCATTTGGGAACCCCTGCCATTGAGCAAATCTACATTGATGAGTCCGAAGATGTTCCTGTGTGTCCCAAGCATGCGAAGTGTTCTACTTACAATTAAACAGAAGGAAGTATCCAAAGCATGGGCAGCAATGCATGTGTTGAAGATTTAAGGTCATCTTCCTCTACATGTGGGAGTATATTTGGACAGAGGCCAAAAAGCATCCTAAGATTTCCCAAGAACTTACATCTCTTGGTGGCTATGGTTTCGTTACAAATAAAATAACCAGCCTGTCATCAGACAGACAGTTTCATATTCATTTAGTAAATGTACTTCCTTGAGACATGATTACCTGCAGGTGGGCTTTTCACATGGCATTCATCCCTCTTGATAGAAAGTTCTTCTTCCAAAACCTCCTTGATTCTCTTATGGGGCTCACAGTATAGAAACGTCTTCCCTGGAAAGACATTCACAACGGATTTATTGCCAACTCTGCCCAGCCTTCCAGCCGTCATTCCTATATGAATAACTCTTTAAAAGATGACATGTCATTCCTTAGAACCAATAGACTGCTCGCCCTGTGGGCTCTGTCTTGGAATTGTCTCTCTCATCACAACTTCTGGTTTGGAGGACTTCGTCCTTCCCTGTAATTCCTGAGTGTGTGGGGCAAGCTTCGGGATTCTCTTTAAGTAGGGTGAGGAAAAATATATGAAATGTTCTCGTTGCCTTAGTGAACTTTCCCGTATTAACGAGGAGGGATTCCAGGCTTGTGGTTTGCTTTGCTTTGTGGCAAGGTCTCCTTGTGTCTCCCAGGCACCTTAGAACCTGCTGAGATTACAGGTGTGCATCATTGTGCCCAGCAATGAATTCTGGTTAAAGACCTACTCTGTTCCTGACATTTGGCTTGGGGACGAAAACAAAGTAAAGGGTAAGACAGATCGGTGCCTGGATCTTGCAGTCCAGATGTAGAATGCAGTGTGTGTGTGTGTGTGTGTGTGTGTGTGTGTGTGTGTGTGTGTGTTGCATATATGTTCCAGTGTGCCTGTGGAAAGGAGAGAATACTCAGGTTCAGTCCTCATCTTCCACTCCTTTGAGACAGGGTCTCTTCTCTCTCTTTGTTGTTTGCCATTGTGCATTACCAGGCTGCATGCTCTGAAAACTTCCAGGGCTAGCCTCCCATCTCACCACTGGTGCATGGAACTACAGGTGGATGCTACTGTTTCTAGCTGGGTTTGAACTCAGACCCTCAGGCTTGCACAGCAAGTACCTTAGGCCAGCCTCTCTAGCCTTACTTCAGCATCTTTAGGGCTTGCAGCCAACCACTAGACTAAGCAAGGGGTCCCTGATGGAAGAGTTGGAGAAGGGACTGAAGGAGCTGAGGGGGTTTGCAGCCTTGTGGGGAGAGCAACAATGTCAACCGGCCAGACCCCCCGGAGCTCCAAGGGACTGGACCACCAACCAAAGAGTAGACATGGAGGGACCCATGGCTCTGGCCATGTATATGGCAGAGGATGGCCTTGTTGGACATCAATGGGAGAAGCAGCCCTTGGTCCTGTGGAAGTCCAATGCCCCAGTGTAGGGAAATGCCAGGGTAGAAAGGTGGGAGTGGAGGGGAGCACCCTCATAGAGGCAGGGGAAGGGGGAATGGAATAGGGGGTCTCCAGAGGGGAGAACTGGATAGGGGATAACATTTGAAATGTAAATAAAGAAAATATACAATTGATCCCCACTGATGACTCATCAATTAAAAATGCTTGCTGCTCCTTCAGAATACTGGTATTCTGTTTCTACCACAGAGTGGTTCACAGCAGCCTGAAACTCCAGCTCTAGGGAATCCAACGCCTTCTTCTGGCCTCTGTGGCCAGCCATGTACAAGGATGCATGAACACGCACAGATACATGGACATGCACACACACACAAAAATTAATGAATCTTAAAATAAGAGATTAAACCCATAGAAGTTAACTGCGGGGAAGACTTAGAACCTTTTCTTGGTCTCTGAGGCTGGCCCCATCTCTCCCTGTTTGCTCCAGCCCAGGACTGACATTTATTCTCAGTGTCTTGCTGAGTTCTTTCTGTTCTTCCCAGAGAACAGAACGATAAGAACAGAACATGTCCCCAGACTCAGAAAAGGTACAACCAGGCACTTTGAGGTTCTCATTCTTGTTTCCGAGGTTGGGAGTCATGTGAGCAGAAACAAGCACTGCCTGAGCCTAACTGCTTTAGGCTTTCTCTCTAGAATGACAACCTTCACGGGAAATAACGTGGCAAGGAAGGAGGCAAAGCTTATACTGGGTCACAGAGAAGAGCTGAACTGCTCAAAGTGCAGGTCTCTTGACTGACCGCAGTTTGGCAACAAGAGGAAACTGCTGAAGGAGATTTGTGAGACCTTGGAAATAAAGAATGACAAAAAGCTAGAGAGGGGGAAGTCCTCTGTTAAGAAAAGGCAAGGGAAGGAGGGAGGGAGGGAGACTGGAGACAGAGAAAAGAAGAAAAAGACAAGGGAAGGGGAAATCCATGCACTGTCCCTTTGCGCATGCGCTGTGCTTAAGTGTTAGCTGGGAGTCGTGCGCAGGGACAAAGCACAGAACTGCTGAGAACTGGGCTGCTCTGGGATTTGTTTTACAATAAGATTTTACCAGGTTTCTAACAGCAATTGGTGCTGATTTTTATAATGCACCTGACTATTTTACCTTTTTCTCACAGTTGCCTGTGGGCTAATATAATTATTTATGTTTTAGAATAAGAAAAGCCTGGTGTGGTGGCCAAGATTGATTCCTGGAACTCCCTGGCCAGACAGCCAGTCATCCAGCCAGTCTAGCCTATCCTGCACGAAAATGTCAAGATCAGTGATACACACTTTCTCAATGAATCTGAGGAATGAGAGCTGGGATTGTCCTCTGGCCCTCATAAGTGTGCTATGAGGGACACACACACACACACACACACACACACACACGGAGGGAGGGAGGGAGGGAGGGAGGGAGGGGATAAATTGATCAGGATAAATATAATGACTTACACTCTCCTAGAGTGCCCAAGCAGAGGTAGCCTCCAGATGCTCCAGCTAGTCCCCAGAGAGGCAATCAAGGAGGCTCTGAGCAGCCCGGGAAGCTGCTTACATTCCTCCTTGGCCCTGTGTTTTCACCCATCATCCCTCACCAGATGCTAAAGGAGGCTGCAACCCTCTTAGAAATACAGTTACAACTGCCTCAAGACAGTCTTTACTGATTTGAATATTGCTTGCATATTCCTTGGGCAGAGGACATAAGAAAGATTGCCGTGTGAAATTCTAACCCAGTTAGTGATTTGTGGGCTTTGACTGCCAGAGATGAGAGTTGAAAGTTTTAAGTGTTTTGCCAACCCTGGCTAACTTCATCTCCTTCCCTCTGCTCCTTGGTTTCCTGATCTGGGGATTGAAGGATGCCTGGGGAGAGGTGAGTGGTTCCTACCCTGCTTCTCAGACAAGTACGAGGGAGGGAATGAACCTAGGTCCCTAGGTCCTGGAGCATGCTAGACAAGTGGTCATGCTTTACCCCCAACATCATTATACACATTCCTCTGGGTTAATGAACTTATGGTCCCTTTGGAAAGCAATAGCAATGCTGTTAAGGACCAACTCAGTTGAGGATGATATCCAGCCCTTGGACTCAGGAATCCTTGGTGAAGGGAGGATAGCCCTCTCCTACATAGCCCTTGGCCTGAGGGCCTAATCTTCTCCCTATCCCCACTCACGGAGGCCTGCCTCTATGGCTGTCCCTACTGTCACAGTAGCTTTCTGCGAGTGTCCTTCGCTCCAAACAGCGACTCTCCATCCCTCCCCCAGAAACTTTAAGTGCTACAGGTAATTCCACTTTGGGGGTGCCCACCCTCCGGCCTTGATGTCACTGGTCCCACCACTGCCAAAGTCTGAAGCTGGAGCTGAACTCACATTGTTGGCGAGACTCTTGGGGGCCACCAGCCTCAGCACGCGCGCGGCACCCCAGCCCTGCGGGCCTAGGCTGCTCCCCATCGCGGCCCGCCTCCGAAGCTGTCCCTGCTGTCACCACCAGCGCCTCCTGCCGCCTCATGCCACCGGGGTCTCCACGGCCTGCCGCTACCAGGCCTCTCAACTCTGCCACCGGCTGCTCTGGAACGCAAGGCGTCTGAGGTTGTCATAGTGACCGCGGATGCTCCGGGCCTCCGGGACTCTGCCAACTTCCCCCAGGACCCTGGTGCGTGCAGGCGACAGCCTACGTGCTAGTGGGAGCAGCGATTCAGACCCATGGAAAGGACCCAGCTTTCTCAAGAGAGATGGTGTGGCTGGGAATCTGAGAGTCACAAAGGTTTGGGAAAGTGCCCTAGGCCACACAACTGGGATGTGACTCAGCAAAGGCTCCAAAGCCTCAAAGAGTTGATCACGGCTGGGTGAGTGTTGGGATAAGCCTCCCGAACAGGACCAGCAATTCTCCACTGGTCACCCGTTCTGTACAGTGCTTTACCGTCACATCTGGACTTGGACATGATTCCCAATCATTCATTTGAAAATTCACAAGTTTGGGAGTGCAAGTTGCTAAATAGCTGTAGTTAGTTTACAAGGATTTTTGTACTCAGTCTATGACAGCTCACAAAATCACCATTTTTTTTCAGGTGATAAACCCTCAGAGTTGGAAACGTGAGTCAGAAAATCAAGAGTTTTATTTGAAGCAGTGGTTACCTCCTTTCTTTCTTTCTTTCTTTCTTTTTTTTTTTTTTTTTTTTTTTGCAGTTCTTAAAAGTGGCATTGATTTTACAAAAGTTAAATGTGTATTATTTTAGAAAGTTAAATAATTCTATAGGACTTTTAACAAATTCAGGAGACACCCCCCCCCATATGTCTAGTGCCAACTGCTTTTATTTTTGATAATTTCATGTTTGCAACCATTTATCCACATAAATAGGGTTGAATTGTCTAGAAACTGACCTAACCAATTATGAGCACCCGGTATAATACAAAGGTGTGTGTGTATATGGGTGACTAAGAGAGAAGGAACTATTAAGCGATGGCATTAGGTAAATTGGTTGCGCATCTGGAAAAAACTTGAACCTTGACTCCTAGTGTACAGTAAACACAAACAGCGGTGTCTTAGGGTTTCCATTACTGTGAGACACCATGCCCAAGTCACTCATATAAAGAAAAGCATTTAATGGAAGCTGGCTTACAGATTCAGAGAGTCTATTATCATCATAGCAGGAATCATGGCAGCATGTAGACATGGTGCGGGAGAAAGAGCTGGAAGTTCTACATCTTGATCCAAAGGCAGTCAGGAGAAGATTATCTTCCAGGCAGCTAGGAGGAGGGGTTCTTCTGCAATGGGTAGAGCCTGAGCATAGAAGGAAACATCCGAAGCCCACCCCACAGTGACACACTTCTTCCAACAATGCCACATTTCCTAACAGTACCACTCCCTATGGGCCAAGCATGTTCAAACCACCACAAGCAGATTAAGATGGATTGTGGTCACAAAGGTGAAGCGCCAAGGCTTCTAGGTGATAACTATTGAACATGTTCATGACCCTGAAGTTGGGAACAATTTCTTATGCAAGTAACAAAAGACATTAACCATAAGAAAAATGATACGTTAGAGAACATAAAAATTAAGAGAGTCTTTTGAGTGAAGTCAGCTATTAAGAGTGTGGGGAGTCAGGTCACAGACTGGGAGAACATTTTCTCAAAACACACTGGCCAACAAATAATCAGGACCCAGATTACATAAAGAACACCTACAGATCAGTAAGAATAGGGTATACAACCCAGTAAGAGCATGGAGAAAAATAGACAAATGGATGCATGACAAAAGAGGACATCTGAATAGATAACAAGCACATGAGACATTGTCCTAACTATTACTCATCTGCCAAGCAATGCAATCTTCAAGGTGCTGTTACTTCCCACATGCTAGAGTGGTTGGTTGCTAAACCAACAAGCAGTAAACAGTCCCAGCATCAGTAGCAAGGGTTGGAAGGAGCATAGCAACTGGGTTTTCCTTCCTACTGTTGGACATCACCTTAGCTGGCCATAGAGGTTTAGATAGGAGGATTGTTTCTGTCCAGCTGGGGCAACATAGTGAGAGCTTGTCAGGAACAGAAGTGTAAATGTTAACCAGTTTGAAGAGCTGGTGCTTTGTTTGTTTGTTTGTTTTTGCTTTTAATAAAGAGTATAAGGACGTCACAGTCCTAATATGAGACACGTACTGAACTGTGGAATAGATAAACCCAAAGGGTGTCCCAGAATGGTCCCAACAGCACCCTTCACCAGAGCCCCAAAGCTCATAGAAAAATTAGAACTAAGATGTATCTATCCATTATTGTGTTTTTAGGATATCACAATGAGAAGCAGCAAACTCTTTCCTTTTATTTTTATTTTTTTTCCAGCAAACTCTTCCTTTATGTAGAAATGTGGGAGACCCACAGATGTGGTGTTTCACATAGTAAATGATTCCATGGTGTGGCAGAAATTAAGCAGTGATGAAGTCAGAGCAGTGGGCAGCTTTCAGGACGAGCAGCGGCTAGCTTTATAACTGAGGGTGTGCTAGTGGCTAGATTTGTGGAAATACCGAGGCTGTGCAAGGCAGGCTTCAGGGGCCTCAACTGTATTTTGCACCTTGATTTGAGGGTAGCTACACAGTTTGCTCATTTTGTATCTAAATTTTCTAGATTTCTAAAATTTCAAGGTTTCTAAATTTTTTCCTATATGTTATATATCTACAAGTTAAAAATTAAGCGTATTTTAGTTAGTCTAAAATGTTAATAATAAAAACAATGTGGTTTATTTGATCAAATAATAAAGAATCACACAGTTCTTGTTTCCTCTTCTCTCCAACAGCAAAACCTTGGCACTTATTTACTCTCTGGTTGCAGTAACTGTATTAACTTAGGTACTTTATTTTCTTCTCTCTCTTGTGGCTTTGCCTTTTAAATTTTTCTTTTTTTAACTTTTATTTATTTATTCTCCGTTAGTTTAAGTCTGGGATGGGTACAGCATCACATGGATTCTGTGTCCAATGGCCTTTGCAGGAAGGTTGCTTCAGAATTTGGCATGATCCATACCACTGTTTCTGTGGGCCCGAGTTACTTTTCCCCAGATCACTCCGGTTTTGTTTGGTTTGCCTCCAGGAGTCACTGCATTGTTTTTTGCTTTGTACACATAAGCACATCTCTTGCCTAAGTAGAACTCAGTTTCATCTCGTGCATAAACACCTTCAGTTTTAAGAAGAGCCGTGCGCTTTCTTTGGTTCTGGAGATCTTGCTTATAGCCAGCAAAAATGGCCTTGCACCACAGCCTTCCAGACATACTTGCTTTTAGAAATCCTGTTCCCAGCAGGTCTCCACAGGCTCCAAGATGGTGGAAAGAGTGCCTTTAAAATGTTTTCAATCACCATATGTGTATGCCACTTGAAATCCTTTTGTATATAAATTATTGGCTAAATCTAAGATATTATTTTCGCTGTTTATATTTTTATTCTGGAAAACCAACCAAACAAACAAACAAAAAATCACAACCAAACAAAAAAACAAAACCAAACCAAACTAGGTTAGTCGATGTTTTCCTCTTTGTAATTAAAAGACCAAAATGTCCACCAGGTGGAGGCAAAACCAAAGACCTGATTGAATAACACACAGATACGCACAGACGCACAGACAGACAAACACATATGCAAACAAATGCACACACGTGTACCCAGTGTGAAAACATGAAGTTTTTAGCAAAAGAAACAAAAAAGCTATTGCACTATCAAAATTACTACATTAAACCGATGATCTAATAGTATTTTAGTGAAAATATAGGTGGATATATTAACATTGTATTTTTAAGGAGAAAAAATAACTTTTTATTGATTTTTTTGTTTTGTTTTGTTTTGTTTTGTTTTTTCGAGACAGGGTTTCTCTGTGTAGCCCTGGCTGTCCTGGAACTCACTCTGTAGACCAGGCTGGCCTCGAACTCAGAAATCTGCCTGCCTCTGCCTCCCAAGTGCTGGGATTAAAGGGGTGCGCCACCATTGCCCGGCCTTTTTATTGATTTTTTGTGAGTTTTACATTATGCATCCCAGTCTCACTCATGCCCCTATCCCCTCATATTCAATCTTTACCCTTGCAACCTCCCCCACCAAAAACTCCAAAACAACAACAACAACAAAAGCCAAAGCATAGAAAACGTCTCATTGCAGAAGCTGTAGAATGTCACAGTGTGTTCCACCGTATACCCCTCTTCACTTGCAAATATTAGTTGCATGAGTCATTGGTCTGGTTCTAGATCTCTGGCTTCTGTGACACCACCATATTGGATCCTCAATGGGACTCCTCCCAGTTACCCTGTGTTGCCCCATGTCATGGAGATCCTGCAGCTTTGGAACAGCAGGACTGGCCCTTTCATGGATCTCAACCATTAGGAGATGATATAGATTTTAGGGTGTGGCATCTCAGAGCCCTGGATCTGGGACTGCGTGGTAGCAGAGCTAGTCAGCCCACCAGCTCTCTCTTGTCTGCACCACCTGGGCAAGCTCTCTAGCACTACTCTGGATAGTTCATCCAATGCCACCATCAGCAGGAGGCAGGGTCAGCTCTCCTGCTCTCATGCCTTCAGGGCCAGCTCAATGCACTCACAGCTGCAGAACCATCTTCACCTTGTTGCCCAGTCAAAGTACAGGGTTCACTCTCCCAAGTGCTCCTGCCAGTGAGGGGCGGGCCAGATCTCCAGACTACTGAAGGTGGTGAGGGGTGAAAGTGGGGTGTGGTGGGAAAGTAGGTGGTGAAGAAGGGAAGGGCACCCCCTGCATCCATGCCACCTCACTGCAGACAAGTGATGGGGCCAACTCTCCTTCACTCTCACTCTCAGGGATAGCTCACTTTCACCTTTCCACCAGGCGAGCTGCAGGGCTCACTATCCTGAGTGCAGCAGCCAGCAAGGGACAGGCCAGCTCTTGTGAGCTTATGACCCTGGGGGCAACTTTCTTAAGTGCCGGAGGTGGTGGGAGTAGGGAGCATCACCTCTGTGCCTAGAGGCAGGGTTAGCTCTCTCACACTCATGCCCTCAGGACTGGCTCCACTGTGCTGCCGAGGTAGTGCATTGGGCCATCTCTTCTCAGTGCTGCATCCAGTGAGGGGCAGGACCAGTTCTGCACAACCCCTGGACATCTATGTGGTCCCTGGTGGCTGTACCAGTCAGGGACATCCTCACATTTTCTAGTAGTAATATGAGCCATGGACATTGACACTTGTAGCTGCCTGCAGCCATGATCACTGGGTTCTCCTGAGACGAAGCCTAGGAAGGAGGGCGAGAGAAATGTGGAGCCAAGACAAAGTATTCTGATCAAGGCCCAAAGTTTAATAATTTGCTTTCACATATAAAGGGGAAGCCCCGACCCCAGAGTCTCTTCTCGGTTCAGCCCGGGGGTGGGGGGTGGAGTGGGGGGCTAGGCGAGGGAGGAGATAGTAGTCGGGAAGGTGTCAAGGCTAGCTCAGCAGGCAGTCCATTCTTCTTAGCTCAGTAGCAGACCACAGGGTGCCAAGACTGGCAAGGCAATGCCTCCTTCTAGGTCCTACTGTTGTTTAGTCTATTGTGGAAAATGACAGGCCTGCTCAGGCCTGGGGGAAGGGCACAGACACTGACCACAGTGGGTAGCTACTGACTCAGACATGGCCCTCAGCATCACTTTGGGCTAGGTCCTCACCATGGTCCCAGGAAGTAGGGCTGACCACTCACAACAGGCTACTCCTCTCCACTCTTGAGTCTCCATCTCTCTCCACAATGCTCAAGCTGCTCCACTTCCCTCTCTGTCATCTGACCACCACATACTCACACATT
The DNA here is from genome assembly GCA_030674055.1 of Rhabdomys pumilio. Lineage (NCBI taxonomy): Eukaryota > Metazoa > Chordata > Mammalia > Rodentia > Muridae > Rhabdomys > Rhabdomys pumilio. The sequence continues at coordinate 79,783,324 of JANHMN010000006.1, read as the reverse complement.
GTGGTGACTTCCACTGCAGGATGGCCACATGGTTGGCAGGGCCTTAAGTGACATCTTCCATCCACATTGTGTGGAATGTCAGCTAGCAGATATCTATGGCCCACTTGTGACATGTGGAGGGCAGGTCTGTGGGTGACATGACAGTACACAGGTCTCTGTCTTCCTTCTTTTACACTGTGCTTCCTGGATTTGATTTTATTTGACTTTTATGTGTCCTAGGCATAAAACAGCTTTGTCTGCCAAGCCAGGCATCAAGTGAGGATGAACAAGGGACTGCCATCTACTCTGTCCCTGCCTGACATAATAACACCAACAACAGCGTGTCCCTTTGCCCATTGCCAGGGAGTTAACACTGTAAGTTTAATTCTTTAGATTTAGGACAGTTTTCAAGAATTCTTAACTGTCTGTTTAGGTTTTGAATAATGAGTAAGAATCAGTGTGTTCAGTGTTCTATTTCTTCAGAGGATTGGATTCTGTACTCACACCAGCATCTCCTCACAATTCCCACAGCCTTAAACTATTTTCAAAGCCAGTTAATCCTTCTTCTATAGTAAGTAGCCATCATTTCAAATATTGAAATTTTTTCAAATAAATTTTTTCAAATAAAAAAATTTCCAAGTGGATTAAACTTAGGGGCAATTGACTTTATTTCCTTGTCTGTCATTTAATGAAGCTCCTTATAAGGGCTTGCTTGCCTGGGATTTTAAAATGCTAGTGACTTGGTAACACACAATTTTTTGATAACTTGCAATATCTCAAAGGATCCTCAAGAAAATATATTTCCTAAAATTGGGGCAAGAGGTCATCATGTGTTCCTATTTGCTATAAGAAAATAAAATAAAAGGATAAAATTAGTTATCCTTGGATATCTACCTTCAAAAATCATCCTCACTGAAACTGAGTGTAGGCCCAGACCTGTAATTCCAGAACTCTGTGGGCTGAAGCAAGAGACCATGAAGTCAAGTCAACCTCGGCTATAGAAAGAGTCTGTTTTGCAAGACCATTAAAAGAAATCAATGTAATTGCAATACACTTTCTGTGCAAGAACAACAATTTGCTCAAAGACTATGGAAGCAAAAAGATTTTTGAGAGTCATGCCTGCTTAAATACCACCATAGTCAACAGGTAGAAAGTTCCAACCAGCCATGAGATGACTTGTCCAGCCATTCTGCAATCTGATCACTGTCCATGTCACTAAACAAATCTGGGATTTGTCTTTCTGTCTATAGAGGAGTTCTTTCTTTCTCCCCAGAGGAACAAACATTTCAAGAAAAAAGTCAACTAGTTATCTGTATCTGGATGTATTTCAGCTTTATTCTGTTGACCACTACCACCCACTAGTAACCCACTGCCCCTCACCTCTGTTTCACAGTTAATCTTGAATCCAAGTAGTGTGAGTCACCAGCCATCTTTCGTTGCAGAGACTCTTGCATACGTATATTTTTATTCTCCAAAGTGAAATTTGCTTCTTATTGTGTAGTTGTGCTTGTGTGGGGTTGTTGCAACAAGAAAGTTCACTGGTGTGGAGTAGAAATGTGTTTTCCAGGGTGGGACACAGAAGCAAATGAGGAGGGGGTGTTCACTGGGCACAATGTCTCAGTCATGAACATGTTAAGTTCTACATGTCTGCTGGCTGGCACTGTGCCTGTGGGTACACCGTTCTCTGCACTTACAATTTTAAGAGAGGAAGACTTATGATAAACGTTCTTCCCACTACAACAACAAAGGGGGAAATTTTTACATAAGAGAAATAGCATGAAATTTTATGTGGGAGGAAAGAGCAAAATAACACAATTGTGGCTACGTAAAATGCATATATCACACGTGGATATGTGGCCTACCAGCATACAAAGCCGAGTGTAAATCATCACATTTAAGACAGTATGTGTTCTTGAAGTGCTGGGCTGAGAGAGATGGCCCGGGGACTAGGGATGCACACTGCTCTTGCAGAGTATCTGAGTTCTGTTCCCACCACTCACATCAGTCAGCAGGTCCCCTGCCCTTAACTCAGGGGATCTGACATAGTCTTCTGGTTTCTTCTGGCCTCTTTGAGCACTTAAACTCACGTGCATATACCCTCACACACACAATTAAAAAATCAAAACAAATCTTAAAATATACACACTAAACATGTAAAAACACGCACAGTTTCTCCCAGTACTTTCTATGTCCTTAACCTACCATGAGATGATATGGAAGGAAACAGGTTCTGTTTTCTGTATTGGCAGACTAACAAGCAATACACAGTTATTGTTGGCTAATATTCTCTCTTTTTTAAAAAGACAAATCTGTGCAAAATCCGTTGCAACTTTATTCAGTAATGCAATACAATTTACATTTCTATTGGTGCAAACGATTGAAAATCAGGCTCTTCAGTGAATCATAGAAATTAGAATTTTCTAAAAAGAAACTCATTTGAGCTAAGGAATGAACTTCCTAAAGGCCAAAATTAGGAGTAGAGAATGGTTTCTTCCAAACAATACCGAGTATTGAGCAGGTCTCTTTTTCTAACGGTATGTTTTAGCTCAGTATTTGAATGTATTTAAATGAATCTATCAATTAAATATAAGACATTTAAAATAGAATCAATGATTAATTTTTAAGTATATGATGATTGTCCTGATTTCATTTTTGTTGCCATGACAAAATGTCCTATCAAAAAGAACAGTCTCTCTCTCTCTCTCTCTCTCTCTCTCTCTCTCTCTCTCTCTCTTTTAAATTTTAATTTATGTGTGTGTGTGCATGTGACCTCATTCATGCAGGTTAGTTTGGATATCTTCCTCAGACATCTCTACCTTATTTTTTGAGGCAGAGCCTCTTACTTAACCTGAAAATAGCCTTTTCTACTAAACTGACTGGCAGTGAGCTCCATGCATCCTGCTGTCTCTGCCTGACTAATTGGGATTAGAGCTCTAAGTCCCCACCCACCTTACCCGGTTATGCAGGTGCTGGGGATCCAAACTCAGCTCTTTTTATTTGCAGGAGATGCACTCTGCCCTCTGAACCATCTCCCCAGACCCTCTTTTTTTTTATTATTAAATCTCTCCTGTGTCAGGGTGGCTGTGTGTGAAAATGGAGCTCATGGCAGGTCAAAAGGTCCCATCTCAGTTTAATTCTCTAGCATTTCCTGTCTCAGCTACAGGGTATCTCAGAGATGAAATGCTGAGCACAACAAAGAAGGGAGCAGCCTGCTTTCCAACTGTGAGAGCTATTTCTTTCATAAGCTAATTCTGGAGCATACAAATCTTGCTGCAGTGAGACCCACTGGAGGATATCATTAAACCCACAGTAAGAACTACTAAATGAACCTGAGTTTTGAATAGATAAAATGATGAACCAGAAATGAATGCTTTACGGATTTTTTTTCTCATTTTCTCAGTATTAACAGGAATTCATACTAAAAACAGGAAAAATTTGGTAACTAATTTTGGGGGCTTCAGAAAGATGCACCCAGAACGAACCATAACCCACTCAAGACCTGGCATTTCTCCAGAGATAACATTTTCTCTCAGAATCTCAGTTCTCTATAGTTCTTGTAATTATTTCCTTATTTTTTTATTTTGCTTATTGTTAATTTTTCTTAAATTTTTTATTGATGAAACCTTTGATATATGGCTGGAGCCTCTCAAACTGGGGGAGACATTTCCTTCCTTAAGCCCAGTTGCTTGAATCATTTGAGAGAAGTTCTATGCTGCTAATTTTACTGGAAAGGTGAGGAAAAACTACAAGACAAGGAGAGAGCTGTAGTCAGACCTCAAGGATGCAGATACCTAGTGTGGAAACAGCATGTGCTAGAGAGAGCAACTACCGTGTGATGAATAAGGACTTTATATCATTGCATGTATGTCTCTCAACATTTCAACAGAGGAGATACCACACTTTTATAGCTAAAGATCTGCATTTAGTTGTCTGAATAATAGCATTCAGGACTTAACTTTGTTTAATGCTCAATTTACACAGCCTGCAAAGGCTCGAGGGCAGTGGATCTCAAACTTCCTAATGCTGCAACCCTTTAATACAGTTCCTCATGTTGTGGTGACTCACAACTATAAAATTGCTTAGTTGCTACTTCATAAGTGTAACTTTGCCACTGTTGCGAACTGCAATACAAATATCTGATATGCAGGACCCCCTATGGGTAAGAGCGACTGCCCTAGGGAGTATGTTAGACACCTAGACCTGTCTGGTCCATGAAGTAGCCAGCACTCAATTCTGTGGTTGATGGGAACTTGTAATGTGGCTGGTGTGAATCAAGATGTATTACAAAACATGCTATACTTGGAAAATGTACTATAAAAAGCAAAATGTCTCAACTTAAAAATAACATCCATTCACTCATTTATGTGTATGCCTGCTATGTGCATGTGTGGGAGACAGAGGACTGCCCCATCCGATGGGGCGGTGAACTGGGACTGGGGGACCACCTGAAAGAGAGAACTGGGGGACAAGGGCACGCAAAGAACGGACCGCAAGTCAAAACATCTGATCAAGCTGTCAAATTTTTATTGTTCCCACACCAGGTTATATGCAGGATATGGGGAAGGGGTGATGTAGGATCTCTTTGTTTCTGGGGAGCACAGGTGTTCTCAGTGGGGGTGGTGTAATTGTTCTCAAAAACAGGATATTGGCTGGGTGAAAAGTTCAGCAGAAGAGACAGAGCAGAACAGGTTGCCTGTCCATAAGATCTATGATCATTTGTTCTGATCTAAGCTAGTACTTTCCCACCAAGGCTACCTACCCACAAGATCTATAGCTATTTGTTCTTAACTGGGTTAGTGCTTTCCCACAGAGGCCAAGCCTTTGTGCCAGTAAGCACGTATGACTGACAAAGCAGTTAATGTTTAGGCAAGGTAGCTCCTAACAGAGGACAGCTTGTGGGAGTCGATTTTCTCCTGCCACTATATTTGTCCCAGGAATCAAACTTAGGTTCTCAGGTTTGGTGGCAAGCCCCTAATCAACTGAGCCATCTCTCCAACCCTCAGTTTTAAAATATGCATCTCATGCTGAAATGAGCATTTTAGATGTATTGGTTTACATACATTGGTTTACATACATTTTCTTAAAAATTAATGTCACTCACCTTAGTTTGTTGTGGCTATTAGGAAAAAAACCTAGGTGCCCTACTTAGGTTCTAAGAAGTAAACACTTGAAGGTTTTAAGGAAAGTTTCCAGGAATTAAAACCATCAATTGTCTACACTAGATCCTTCCTGTGTTTGGGACTCAAGAGATCTCAAGTTGATTTAGAGAAAATGCTGTCTAACACATGCACCAAGAGCCAATCCAGACAGGTGAAGATGACTTGTAATCTGTCAGTTTGTATATAAATCATCCATTCTCGTGTGTGTGTGTGTGTGTGTGTGTGTGTGTGTGTGTGTGTGATGGAGTAAATCTGAGATTTGATTTTAATAAGAGAACTAAACCTCAGACAGTCTCTGAGCTTTTTTTTTTTTTTTTTTTCTTTCTTTCAGTAGTAGGATGCCATCAAAGAGAAGTAATGCTCTCAGGTCTCTAGAAAAAGTCTCCACAATCACATCATTGTGATAGGTTGTGGGCCAGAAAGTCCTCTGGAGAAATGTCAAACTTTATAAAGGCAATGCCAACTAGTGGGCTTATGAATTCTTTCCATTAAACAATAACATTATTTCTTATAATATAAATCAAGATTATGAATTTTACTTATGAAAGACTTTAAAACTTCTTTGGAATAATTCCCCAAGATTAAAGAAAACTTTGCTTATAAACTGAGCCTGCATAAACTGGAAAGTACAAGTATATAACACAAGTCAAAGTGAGGGCCTTTTGGGGACGAGAATTTCATAAACATTAAAAGACAATTTAAGGAAGCAAAAAAGGCAGAATGGACATCTGGGAAAATGGACTTCTATGTGCTTATTGTTCTCTGGAGAGCAGTCAGGTCAGCTCCCTATTATGAATAAGGAGAGGTAGGATCAGTTCATCATCCTTGACTAGACAGCCAGTTTGGGTTACATGGAACCCTGTATTTAAAGGTCAAAAATCAAACATTACACAGAAAGGTAACAAAGGCAGGGCCACAGCCCATTTCCAAAAGGAATATAGCCAAAGGCTCCTTGACTCTTGGGTAACTATGCAGCCTTGCTTAATGGTCTCCTGAGACGTGTGCAGACTCATTCTGTCACTTCTATCAACTATTCTTAGCATTAGTATTACTTTCTTGGACAGACTTAAAAGATAGCTGCTTTCCATTTCCTGCCAAAGCCCTTGTACTAAAGATACTTAGGAACAGAGGCATATTTAATCCTGAAATCTTTGGAAATTATTGTAATTTCTAAGATGCCATGTAATTCAATTCTCTAGCTTTCTTTCTTTTTTTTTAGGCTTTTTCTAGACAGGGTTTCTCTGTGTAGCCCTGGCTGTCCTGGAACTCACTCTGTAGACCAGGCTGGCCTTGAACTCAGAGATTTGCCTGCCTCTGCCTCCCAAGTGCTGGGATTAAAGGCGTGTGCCACCACCGCCCGGCTATTCTCTAGCTTACAAGAGACAATCCAATATTGTTCTGATAAAAATCCTCACATATACATTTAACAGAAATGTCTGTTGCCTACATGTCTGTGCAACACATGGTACATGCAATGCCTATGGAAACTAGAACAGGGCTTTGAATCCCCTGGAACTGGAGTTACAGATGGTTGTGAGTTTCCCTCTGGGTGCTGGAAATTGAATATGGGTCCTCTGGAAGAACAGTCATCACTGCTTTTCTCTTTAGCTCCATATACATTTGATTAAATAACTATTATCTATTACCTAAAGTAGAGAAGTCACATGGGCTGGCCCAAAACCAAAATGACGTAGGCATTTAAAAATATTGACAAGAACAACTGTTTTGGTGTGTTACTTTTTTTCTTGCTGTGACTAAACACTTTAAACAAATGCTGTAAGGAAGAACTTATGGCGTAAGACAGTATTCATGGTGGGGAAGGAAGAGCATATGTGAGGTAGCTGGTCACTACCTAGTGAGGAAACAGAGACAAACACTGGTTCTTGGCTTGCTTTCTCTTTATTTAATCTAGGACTTGAGCCCAGGTGATGGTGCCACCCACATCTGGATATACATCCTTTCTTCAGTTAAACTTTTTGAGAAAACTCCCTTCCAGACATGCTAGAGGTATATCTCCTAGGTGATTCTAAGTTGACAATGAGCCCTCAATGTCCTTTTCCTGGATTCAAGTTCTTAAGTTCAGAAGACCTCTCAAAAATACAGAGGGGCTAGGGAGTCCATCAAAAAATGTTGCAGGCACCAAGAAGATAAAAGTTAATATAATTTGAACAAATGTGCCATAGATTTGGTGAAGTTATATGCAAGTTGCCTTCTGCATTGTCAAAACTTGTATTCTATTTGTATTTACAGTCTCTGTTACTATCCATATTATGAGTTTTTTCATTTGTGTTTGTTTGCTTGCTTTTGTCTTTTCCATTTTAAGAAAGCCTGAGCCACTTGATGTTCTGGTCCCATATGACAATCCTCACTGTTAGAATTCCTTGTCCTTTTTATTTTGTCATGGCTTGTAGAAAATGAGGGCCGTAGGGGTAGTGCTGGACATTTCCTGGAACTCATGAGTAATGTCTAATCCAGCCGGAGAGAAAGGTGAACACTTCGGAGGGCAGTTTTAATCTTTTGGACCAATGTACAGTTTTGTGCATGTCTAAATGGAGACACTGTCTGGCCATAACAGTAAAGGTCACATGGGTTGACCAGCGTGAGGTAGGACTGTCCACAGGATTATGAATGTGGTGGGGGAGGCAGTGTAAAACATTCAAGGATTAAACATCTCCCTAACTGTGTCTCTCAGAATGGTCTACATCTTAAAAAAACAAAACATCTAAACATTCCACTATTATTTTTTGACTTACAAAGATGTTAAGTCACTAATTGTTTAGTGTTTCTTGTTTAGAATGAAAGCAACTGGAGATGCAGAGAAGACAGCTGAACTGCACCAGTATGCTGAAGATGAAAATTTGGAGTTAGCTTATAAAAATACAAGTCAGTATGCTAAACTGAACAAAAATCCAGGGTATGGAATATTTAAAAATACTTTTCTCTTGGATCAGCACCAAAAAATATCCTTAGTTTCTATATCACCCGTGTCCAGTAAAATTACTTCTGATAAAAATCACAAACTGCAGAAATCACCACAGATGCACTCAAATACCTTTCAAATACATGTGACATCAAGGTCAGGCAGTTCACTTGGAAGAAAACTGTGATACATACAACAGAATTTCTGTAGTGAGACATCTGTTCTCTGTACATGGGAATATTTTAAATCTCACACATGGGAGGCACTGGTACTTTAAAACTTAAGAAAACTACTAGTCATTAAGACGGAGGTGACGAGTTTGTACAGCCTTCCACGATTTCAAAGAGGTAGTGATAGATGCTTGTCCTCCTGGCAATATCAGAAGCAGTTTCCTGTGAGTTGTTCTTCAGCTCTGGTTTGATGTAACGATTCATCAGGAGGAGTTCCAGGGTGTCTCTGCTGTCTCTGTTCCCAGCAGCAAGGTGCAAAGGAGTCAAAAGGCCTTTTGTTTGGGCGTTGATGTCTGCATCGTGCTGAAGTAAGAAAGAGGCCACCCTGGTATTATTCCACTTACAAGCACTGTGCAGTGGTGTCCAGCCATCCACAGTCACTGCATGAACATCTGCCCCCTGAGCCACCAGCTCACGAACAACATCTAAATGTCCACTGTAGGCTGCTCGGTGAAGAGGGGTATACTCATCTTCATCCCTAGTGTTCACTTCAGCAGCCTTCTCAGAGAGTAGTCTCTGCACCGTAGCAAGCTAATGGAAAGAAAGAGAACTTTAAAAAAGTCCAACTCGAAAAAGACAATGAAGAGATAATTAAAGCATCCAGTAGCTTTAGACTTTAAGATGTTTTTAGGAGAGGAGGGTAACTGATTAATAATGAGCAAGTTACAGCTCATTACACTCAGGAATCTGGTTCTGATTATCACCATAAGCTCTCACATTATCCTACTCTAACAAATGCCTCCTGGCCCATTCCTGGACCCTAGATGAACAAAGGGCTTATCTATATTTTATATTTTACCTCTACAACAGGCCTAACTTTCAGATTATATCAATATACATGGTGTAAGAACCAGAAAATAAAAACGAAACTCCTTTTAACAGTAGAATAAAGTGATGTTGAAGCAACTTAGAGATTAAAGAACTCCTCTCCTCCTAGAGATGTGATCATGTTGCTGGGCATCAAGTTTGGGTTTGGTCTATGGACCAGACAGGATGCACTGTGCTCTGGGATTGAAGTTATTATAAAGTACAAAACCTTTCAGTTTAAACTGACTATCACAGATATGGGAGAACTTAGTAAAACTAAGTACAAGTGGGAAGAGCAGATTTTGATAGTGTTTTTGGATGACTCCGGTACATGTGCCTCCTCGCAGGACTTTGTGAGGCATAAACAAGTGCAATAACACACTTGGTGGAGTTGCATCTAAGTCAGTCTCTAGCTTACCTGTCCTTAGTAACACTGATGAGTAGAAGGATCCTAATAATTTAATTAGAGGGCTATTTATAATTACCCTCAGACAGCTACAGCCAGCTTATAATGTAATGTGCACGTTCACTAACAATACTTCATTTGACACGCATATAAATTAGACAAATATTAAGCTACCACTTTTAAAGACAAGAAATTAAAGGGTCAAAAATGGTGGAATGCGCCCAAAGGTAAAGAAAAATAGAGGTTCAGGGTCAGGTCTTTGGGCTCCAAACCGAATGCTTTTCCAACCATGTAATGGTTTTTTTTTTTTTTTACCCGATTTTTTTCAGCAGCCCAAAGAAGCAATTTGCTTGGATCTTTTTCCAGTTTTTTTTCTTGCAATTGATACCACTCTTCGTTTTTTTCCTCTTGCTCCTCGTCTTCATCAGAATTGCCTACCCAAAGACTCTGAGTACCAGTGGGAATCAGGTGTCCGTGGGTTTTCAACAACTCAAGCTGGTTAAACTGTTCAGAAAAGTCCACAGAGTTTTCCAGGTCTGGCTTTTCATCATCCTTTACTTTTTCTTTTTCCATTTTTACTACTCTTCTAAATAAAAAGCATTTCAAGTACTAGGGTGCAATCTTTAAAGAGATGAATTATGTCTGCATTGTTTGATTCTTCTCAACCTGAAAACACAAACATTAACAGTTGTTAGCACAGCAGTAACTAGATATCAACAGCACAGATAGCAACCTTATAAATAAGCCGGATAAATTCTATGTCATAAAGGCTTTGGTGTTTTCTCATAATATCCACTAAAATTACTAAATACAGGACTTCAGAGATTTCTGCTATCTATGATCACTTATAGTCTTTGGCTTTTAAAAAATGTTTTCTTCTACCAGGTAAATGGCTACAACCATCTTAATTTGAATCTATTTTTAGGAATGTTAAGAATGGCTACAACCACTTTAATTTGAATCTGTTAATTTAGGTATGTTAAGACTGACAGAGTTCAGGCAGTGAGTATACAGGAGAACCATAATTTACCCAGTCCTAAAAGATTAGTCTTCTGCTAAACTGCCATATTAATTCATAAACTGACATCAGCTTCAAGAGTTACCAGCTTTAAAGAAAATGAGATGTTACTTTGAAAACCATCAATCTTTTAACTATATTTGTTGAACTTGGCAGTTTTTCATTGCTATTGTCAAATGTTACCACTTTCATTCTGTTGATCCCATTAGATTCTAATGTTTATTATTTCAGGTGCTATGTCTTATACTGTTCTGCCATTAACCTTTTAAGGATAGGGCCATCTTTAACACAAGATTACTGTGCTATTTGTATGTAACCTGCATTGAGAACTATTTGTATCACTGAACTTAAGACCTATCATTTAATTTTGCTCTGAATGGCCTCTAAGAGGAACTTAGTTATATGCTCCTCATAGTTTTGTTCTACTTAATTTCACATGTTTAATAGTCTGTTGTCCTATTAAGCTTCATCACTAGTGCTAAGAGCACCAGAATCATGACCAGTAACTTCTTAGGGCCTATAAATTCCACTAAGGGGTTTGTAAGGTTTTGGCTGGATTGTCTTTTTTTTTTTTAGAGCTATCAGAACTGCTATTTCCTTGACGTTTTCAATTTTTCCTTTCACCTCAAACTTATTTTCTAAAAACCTACCATACATCAATTCATTAAACGCTTAACAGAAGTCAATAACCAAAACACAGCACAGATCTCAGCCCTCCTTTCCACACCTGAAAACTTCATATTCTCAACTTATCGTTTCAGATGTAAGCTACATATAAAATTGTCTTGGTATGTTTAACTCAAAAATCAAACCCAAACGTATATCGACTCTGGGTATAATGCTCGATGCATACTACTACGGAGGAATAGGATGTGTTTCCTAACTTAAAGGGAACACTCCATTTTGAGAGCGCTACGAACTATTCCAATTCTTATCTCAGTGGGTGAAGCTCCACGTCCCACTTCAGAGACCCGCGCTAGGGTTCTGACAGATTAAGACACGTTGTGGTACCTCAGGACCTTCTGGGGTCCTGAGGAGTCTGATCTAATTCAAGCTCCAAATTATTTTTACTACACGCTCTTCAAGGTTCTCTGAGCATACAAAGCAAGGCAGACGTGGTGAGTCGGCGATTCTGGGGCGATTGTCAAAGGAAACAGGGAAGAAAGATCTTTGGTCTAGCCGGTGAGGCCTTCCAAATCCCAAAGCGAAGAAACTGCCATGGTGCTACCTGCGAGGTGGCCGGCCGCCCACAGCTGCCCGCCCCACCGCTCCGGACACGCGCCTCACCTTCTACAGAGAGAACCTCACCGAGAACTTCGTTTCCGGGTTCGCCCCTTCGCTGCTCAGGATTGGCTCTTGTGAGGGGACGAGCCATCCTGTAGCCAATGACAATCTAGAAACTCTGTGACATCATGTCATCAATGGATCTCGCGAGAAGTACGGATGCCGCTCTCCCGCGCCTAATTCAGGTTTCTGGTAGCTGTTTTTCTTTCGTTCTGGCGACTCCCGCCCCTTTTTCCTGAGGTAGAGTTGGGCTGTGGCGTCGCTGGTCGGCTCTGACAGGTCCAGGTTGGGGTGATTTAGGCCTTGCTGCGGTCTTGTAGCGTGCGGGTCCCGGGCGGAAGCTCCGAAAGTGTGGGGCCGTCGGGCAAGACGGGCCGGGTGGGCTGGGAGGGATGCAGGCTCTGCGTTCCGCCACGGAGTTCAGCGGGTGGAAGATCGTCGGTAGTGGCAGCGCCGCCTTCGCAAAGTGACCACTCTGAGCTGTCTGTCACCGTGGATCCAAGAGGTGTTCCACGTAGACCACGTGTTTGGTTATTTATCCTGGCTTTAAATGTGGGCTGCCTCATAAAGCCATGTTAGTGTTAAGAATCTGGGGTGACCTCTGATTCAAAGTCCTGCGCGGTGCAGCTTAAATTTATGCACGTAAAAAGTCACGTTTGATTCTTCCTGTCCAGGGATTTACTACACACCAATCTCATGAGGAAAATAGTAGAGAAATAGTCGTGATAGTGCAATTAGGACTTGACTTAAGGATGTGACTTTCTGTTCTTAGATCATGAAACAATTATACTAAGTGTTGAAGACGAACATAGGACTTTACCAAAATTGCCAGTGCTTGTTCAAGAAGTCTACTCTACAACTGAACTCACGTTGGTGAAATATGTGCAACCTTTATAATGTGTGCATTTTGGTATTTATTTTAGAGTTTGGAATCGAGTGGCTTTTCTGACATACCTGAACACAACCTCAGGGTACTCGGAGAGGAACCTGGTGCCAGAGGAACTCTACCATAAAAATGAGCCCCACAGATCCACTGTAAGCCTGACATTTTAACTGTGATGCCCTTAAGAGAAAAATGACATTTTAATAAAAACAGCAACAGAATTTGATAGTGAACAGAGTATACCTAAAACGTGTTTGTCATGCTTAATTAAAAGCACATACTGTATGCTTATTAGCAAAAAAATAAGGTGGAGCAATAGATGAATGTGTTGCAGTAATTTATTACATGGCCATGCAGGGAAGCTCAAGCCCTTAAGCTTTGTCTTAAAGTGTCGAGTCTATAAATAGTCTTTTAGAGTAAGTTGCCCTAGTTGAAGTGAATTTGAACAAAATGGAAAGAAATAGAAGGACTATAGAAGTTAGGTAGGAGAAGAAAATCCTTGGACATGAATCGAGTCTCCCACTCTGGTTTCAAGCTCTTGGTCAAAACTAGTTGTATAGTGTTAGGAATAGCAACAATTCTCTCGGCTTGACTGGTTTTATTTTTCATTTGTATAACTAGCCCAATAATATTTCTTTCCAGTTAATCTTGAGGTCTAAATGAGAGTGGAAGGGTATAACTGTGGGAGCTGAGAAGTTTGTGGTACAGCCAGGGCTAAGTGCATGCAACTGTGGAAGTCTGTGAGTTGTGGAGTTATGTACAAAATTGAATTAATTATAGTTGAGTGAAAATAGCCTCACTTTTAATGCTCTTTAGCCTTGTTTCTACTACTGGCTGTGTGATGAATGAGTTCCTTTCTGTGTGTCTGGCTTTATTTTTTAGAGATAGTGACCATCTATGGGGACTGAGATATAAAGTGTCTTAAAGAACTAAACTTAATGCTAAGTTTAAGTGAGTGTTAATAACTGTTAAGCTGCTAATTTACCTGAAAGTACCTTTGTTTGGATTTAAACAATTCTGTTTTGTTATTTGGCCAAATTTATTATTGAAAACTGTGTAAAGAGCAGAGTCAGGCAGATGTCATCAGAGTTTGGGATGTAAGCAACTAGTATATTAGTATAAAATCCATTCTTACATTTAGAGGAAGATTTTCAAATGACTTTCCTAGAAAAGTGTACAGTCAGATACTTAACAAGGGAGCAAACAAAGCCTTCTGAATTTTTGTGGAGCTATCTAGGGAACAGACTTGACTGCGTAAAACTGGTCATAAGAAGCCTATAAATTTGAGATCAGACAGGGAACACTTACACGTGTCACTCTGTATTTGCTCTGTATTGAACCTGTGATTAGAAAGCTGTGACGCTAAAGATCTGTTGAGTACTGCAAACTTTGATGCCAAGTCTGAGGCTACAAAAATAATTTTGCTTTATAGTTGCTATTGTTTACTTTATGCTTAGGTCTCCATTTGTTTGAATATCCTTTTAATAGATCTCATTGCATTTTGTTCTCTTCTTTATACAGTGATGATGAAGACACATTTAAAATCCTGGTTGCCACTGATATTCATCTTGGATTTATGGAGAAAGATGCAGTTAGAGGAAATGATACATTTGTGACATTTGATGAAATTTTAAGACTTGCCCTGGAAAATGAAGTGAGTTTGGGTTACATTGTGCATGCTCTAATATACTTCCTTGGTAACGGACTCTTTTCCATTAAGTTAGAGTTATTATATAAACTCATACATTCGCATTTCTTGGCTAAATACCAATACACTAAAAGGTAAAATTAAAATCTGGTTAAAATTTTGAGTTCTTTGTGTTTACAGTTGGGGCAGAAACTGCTGTGACAAATAACCTTCAGATTTAGAAACACGGGGTGTTTAATGATGTACCAACCTGTTATGATTTCTACCTGAAATAAAAAGATGGCTGTTAGTTTTCAAAGAACATATATCCAACCAGAATGTGAGACGACAATTCCCAAGCAGTCAAGTACAAGGTCACAGTTGTACCTGGGATACTATTTCCTGGGACTTTGGAGGTAGAGGAGATTGGTGTTTATATGAGACCAGTCTAGGAGGTGACATTTAACACATGTGTTGAAGGAGAAACAGCCTTTAGTTATGGGTGACACAGAGAATGTACGGTCACTGTGAAGCAGAGTTGAAGGCCCAGGTATAAGACAACAGGGGACTGTGTTAGGGACTGGTTTAGCTTGCCTTGTGGGCCATGTGTGTTCTGAAAGAGGGCTGAGAATATAGCTCAGTTAGTAGACTACTTGCATGCCAGCTACAAGGCCCTGGGATGAATCCACAGCACTACATAAGACTTGAGTGCAGTGGCACACTTGTAATCCCAACACCAAGAAGGTAGAGGCTGGAAGTTCAAGGTCATCCTCAATTACCATAGTGACTTTGAGGCTAGCTTGAACTACATGGATGAGATCATATATATATATATATATATATATATATATATATATATGTATGTATGTATGTATTTATTTATTTATTTATTTATTTATTTTGGTTTTTCGAGACAGGATTTCTCTGTATAGCTCTGGCTGTCCTGGAGCTCACTCTGTAGACCAGGCTGGCCTCGAACTCAGAAATCCGCCTGCCTCTGCCTCCCAAGTGCTGGGATTAAAGGCGTGCACCACCACCGCCCGGCGAGATTCCATATTTTAAAAAATAAAAATGTCACAAGCCTAGAACTGAGAGGGTTTGAGAAGTAATAATATGTAGTCACCAGACTCAGTTTGTGCTCAGTGCAGAAGAAAGTCTAGCAGCCTGGTACTGTAGCAGGAGTTGGAGACTATTTTAATGTTTTTAAAACTGGCGGTATTGGGTGTAGAAAAGAATGAATATGAGAGACGTTACAGAAAGTGTACATATGTTAGTTTTTAGAATTTGAAAGTGAGGTATGTTGAACGTGGGTGTCTGATGGTGGCATTGGCTTAAAACATCTAATTGAAGGAGAATCTGTCTGGGAAGGTGTTGAACTCTAACTTAGCCAGAGTAGAGTTGAAGATTGCAGTGGGGAATGTCCCAGCAGGTAAGTGAGTGTCTGCAGAGCCCAGGAGGGAGCAGGAGAATAAACATAGGAGCCCTGCCTACTCATCAGTTTCCCTTCAGCTTATGGCGAGACCCCTAGTGCCCTCTACATCTCTAGCCCTCCTCACTGTCTTGGTCAGGCCCATAACAGAACCCAAACAGCTGCTGCCTCAGTTGTCCCGCATTGTAGTAGCTCCCGCTCGGTCTTTCTGCTTCATACTTTGCCTTCTGTGAGTATTCAGTGTCACAGCCAAAGCAAACTGTTGACACTGTAAGTCAGATCTGTCATGATGCTCGAACTCTTCTCAGCAGCCTGTTTTGAATCTAGAGTCAAATGCACATACAAGGCTATACCTTGACCTTGTTCCTTCCTGGGCTCTGGGTCCTTTACAATGTTACCTGTTCTCCCAGGGCCCAGGATCATTTGTTGCTGTACCTGTTCCCTGGTGGGTTCTTCTCTGCGACCTTGCAGGTTAGCTTTTCTGATTTACCACCTGACTTTAGGCAGGGTGACTTCTCACATCGTTTATTTTTTTGAGGGGTAGGATAGGGAGTTATTGAGGTGATCCCATAGCCCATGCTGTCTTCAAACTTACATGTGGCTAAGAACAACCTTGAAATTCTGGTCCTCCACCTCTTTAATACTGGGTTATAGACATCTGACACCGTGCACAGCTGTAGTTTACCTTTTTGAAGAGACTTTTTCCCCCATACTTCCAAGCACTCTGTGACATGACACTGCTTTTCTTCTCATAGCCTCACTGAAATTGGTATATTAAGTTGTTTAGTAATTATCTGTGTTCCCCTATGGACAGTAAAATCTTTCTGTTGCTTAGTAATGTATTGTGTGATGCCTAAGAAAACTTAGCTCTGTACCAGGCACCCACTTAATAGCTGTTGATCTTTGCCCTGAAATTCCCACGGGCTACTAGCAGCCTGCATTCTCCCCAGAGTGATGTTTCTGCTATGAGATAAGAAAGGAAGAGTGGGTGCTGGCTGTTGGTGGCACACACCTTTCATCCCAGCACTCGCTAGGCAGAAGCAGGCAGAGCTCTGTGCATTCAGCTAACGGCTTGCCCTCTTGCTGTAAAGAGCACTGTTCTCTATGTGTAATGGGAGTGAGAGACAGTTACAAGGAGTAAAGCAGTTTTCCTACACAGCCTCAGATTCCACTGAAGCAAGATGATTGTAATGCCACCTTTCAGTATCCTTCTGGCCCTCTAAGGCTTGACATGCTCTCAATTTCAGTCTAAGCTTGTTATTCTTCAGGAAGCAATAAGAAAATAATTTAATTTTCATCTAAATGAAGCTTAAGTCTTTGGTCTTTCCCGGTGGATTTAAACAGTAACTTTCGCCTTGAAAAGGATATAGGCAGCAGCTGTAGGAAGCTTAGAAAGTGGTTGAATATGCTGGTTTTATGTTCTGTCAGGATAGATTCTTTCCCTTAGCCGAGTAAAACTTAAGGCCAAAGGAGGCCTGCTTTCCTGCCACGGAACCCTGAGCATGCTCTTTTGTAAGTCTTTGGGTTTGGGAACACCTCCCCCTGAGCCTGGCTGTTACTGCTTTGTCCATTTCTACTCCATGTTTCCTGATTCCCTTCTCTGCACGTCTCATGCTGGATCTTTCAAGTGCGTATTATATGTGTCCTTTAGCATTTCTTATTTACTGTATTCACTTTGTTTTTGAAGTCTTTTGAAATCTTGACTTTTAAGTTCTCTTTTATACAGACCCTTGCCATCTAGCTATTCTTATTTTATTATTTTGTTCCTTGATTTTTTTTTTTTTTTTTTTTTTTTTTACCTGTCTGATAACGGTTTTTCTATATAGCCATGGCTGTCCTGGATATCACTCTGTAGACCAGGCTAGGCTTGTCTCTAATCTGCCTGCACACATTGCATATTGGTATGTGAGTGCATGTGTTCATGTGTACATGTGAGGCCAGAGGTTTATATTGGATATCTTCAATTTCTTTCTACCGTATTTTTTGGAAGAGTCTCTTATTGAACCTGAAGAACTTATTATTAAAGTTCCTTTGACTAGTACAGCAATAGAGATCTCTCTTTCAGTATCTTCTGAGTAATTAAAAACTAATCATCTTGGCTCTTTTTATCTATCTCCATTCATTTATGCTGTGATTGAGCCCAGGGTCTACCTTGAGTATCATACATGGCAGGCCAAACTATACCAGTAACCTACCCCTTCCCCTCTTTAAAGTTGAACAGTATCCTCTCTTCACTGTTTTGCTAAGGCTGGACTAGAGAGATGGCTCAGCAATTAAGAGCACTGACTGACTGCTCTTCCAGAGGTCCTGAGTTCAATCCCCAACAAACACATGGTGGCTTACAACCATCTCTAATGGGATCTGATGCCCTCTTCTGGTGTGTCTACACCAGACACACTGTGAGACAGCTACAGTGTACTCACATAAAATAAATAAATCTTAAGAAAGAAAGAAAGAAAGAAAGAAAGAAAGAAAAAAGAAAGGAAGAAAGAAAGAAAGGAAGAAAGAGAAGAGAAGAGAAGAGAAGAAAAGAAAAGAAAAAGAAAAGAAAAGAAAAGAAAAGAAAAGAAAAGAAAAGAAAAAGAAAAAGAAAAAGAAGACTTAAGTGACCACATGAGGCTGGGAAACCTTTTTTCTATCTTGTCTATATTTTAAACAATTTTTGCCTTAAACTTACTAATTTTAACACTGTTTTCTATTGATTAGGTGGATTTTATTTTGTTAGGTGGTGATCTTTTCCATGAAAACAAGCCCTCGAGGAAAACCCTGCACAGCTGCTTGGAGCTGCTTAGGAAGTACTGTATGGGTGACCGCCCTGTGCAGTTTGAGGTCATCAGTGACCAGTCAGTCAACTTTGGTTTTAGTAAGTAAGTACACTAACATTTGACGGACGGTTTACCTGGGTGTGGTGTTTGTGTTGTTGCTGGCAAACTACCCTTACAAAGCAACTTTAAAAGAAAAATATTTGTTTAGCGTATAATTCTATGTTATAGTCCATCATTTTGGGAAAGCCAACATAGAAACTTCCAGCAGCTAGTTTTATCCACAATCAAGAGCAGAGAGAGGGAGGGGGAGTGGGAGGGGGAAGAAGACAGGGAGGGAGAGAGAGAAAGAGAGAGAGAGAGAGAGAGAGAGAGAGAGAATGCAAACATGCGTGCTTACTGCTCAGCTAGCTTTCTGTAGTCTCATACAGTCCTGGACTAAAACTTAGGGAATGGTGCTGCTCACAGTGGGCTGTGGCTTCCTTATCAGTTACTGTAAACAAGACCATTTCCCATAGACATGCTCACAGGCCAGTGTGCACTCCTTCACTGAGACTCTTCCCAGGTGATTCTAGATTATGTCATGTGATCAAACCAACACATTATTTACTAGTTCTTTTGCCTTCGTTCTGGGTAGTTTTGCAGTAGTTCAGTTCTTTGAATTTTTTGTATGTCATTCCGTTAATTTGTATTTCTGAACTAATGTTGGTATTAAGTTTATTCCTAAATCTCTTATTCTCTTTTGCATGTTCTGCTTGGTTTTTTTGTTTTCACTGTTTTTGTTTTCTATTTTAAAACTTGGTATTTTTTATCTTTTTAACATGAATTGTGCAAGTTACCTTTATATTCTAGCTACTAAGCCATTTTGTAGGCAGATATATTTTCTCTAGTCAGTTGCCTTTAGCTATGTTTATGTTGCCAGATGGAGTTTTGATGTAGTCAAATACAGGATTCTTTTTCTTTAGGATCATTGCTCTAGGTCTTACACTATGTAAGATTTTCTTTAAGTAAATCATCCATGTTGGGGATGGACCCAGGGCTTTGTGTATATGAAGCATCTATTCTTGTCTTTGATGACTCTGATACTGGTCAATGTTTGTAGTCCTGTTGACCTTGGTATTAGGCTAAGATGTCTTCAGGTTTCTTCAGTGCAAAGCTGTTTTTCTGTCCATTGTTCTTGGTTAGAAGTGAGTCTTTAAGTCCAGGCTACACTCAGTGGGAGAGGGTTATAGTCCACCTCTGTCTGGGGTGAGGGCCTTTAACCCCAGCACTCAGGAGGCAGAGGCAGTCAGATCTCTGTGGGTTCAAGTTCAGCCTAGTTTATAGAGAGGGTTCCAGGATAGCCAGGGCTATTACACAGAGAAACCCTGTCTCAAACAAACAAACAAAACAACAAAAACCAAAAATAACACATCACCACTGGAGGGAGGAAGATCAAAGTATCCATGGCTATTGTTAAACTTCCTGTCACTGAGCTCCTTCCTAACCCTTTCTGTTTTTCACAGCATCTTTCTATATTATTCCTGTTGGCCTCAAACCTCTCACAACCTATTGCCTCAGTGCCTTTGCCAGCTATGGCTATAGGTGTACACTCTTATGCCTGCCTACCTTCTCTCTGAAGTAGCTTTCTTAAGGCATATGTGAGTGATGAGGTTTTATTCTTTTTATTGCTGTTGAATCTGTTGTCAGTTTAATTGCTGGACAGCCAATAGAGCATAGTGCTTAGGAACGTTGGATACATGGATTGCCTAGGTGTAGTTATGTATGCCTGCCATCTCATCATCTTGGAGGCATAGGTAGGAGGCCAGTGTGGGCATGCATCAGGTTCAAGGTCTATCTGGCCTATGTAGTGAGAGCCTGTCTCCCCAACTTCCAAAAGAGCATGGATTCTGGATAGTGTCAGTTCAAATCCTGGCTCTGTCATTTAATGGTCACATGACTAAGTCATTCACTTAGTCATTCTCTTAGTTCCATTGTTTTTAAAGGGACAGAATTGTGCCAGGTACATGATTACGGAGATTTGAGTTAGCAAGAGAACTTCTTAGGCTGTTTTGACCTGAAGAACTCGTGTAGATGATTGAGACACTCCTTGTCCTCTTGAGCCTTTAACTATAGGTTGAACTCTGCTTACCTGCTTGGGTTTCAGCATACACTTGGCTTTTCATTCGCTAATCTAGATCTAAGACCTCACATGCCAGGCTCACTGACCACTGAGCTGTGTCCCCAGCCCTTCATCCAGCATTTCAATCTAAGGATTGTTTTTCAGCAATTTCAGAAGGTTTGTTTGTTTGTAATTTGAGATGGGGTCTCCCTATGTATTTTTGGCTGGCCTGGATCTTACTGTGTAGACCAGGCTGGACCTGAACTCATAGAGAGCCTACTTCGTCTGCTTTCCAAGTGCTGGGATTCAATGTGTGTGCCCTATACCTGGCTTAATTTCAGGAAATTCTTATCCATTGCTTTTTTAAAACAATAGTTTTCACTTGCTTTTCCTGAATGTTTTTATCTTTTAATCTTTTTAATTTAAATTATTTTATTTACTTACATTCCAGTCATTGCCCTCCCCATAGTTCCTCATCCCAATCCTCCTCCCCTTTGCCTGCAAGAGGGTGCTCCCCCCACCAACCCTCTGCCTTCCCTGGGGCCTCAAGGCTCTCAAGGATTAAGTGCATCTTCTCCACTGAGGCCAGACCAGGCAGACCTCTGCTATATTTGTGCCAGGGGCCTCTGACTGGCCCATGTATGCTCCTGGTTAGTGGCTCAGTCTATGAGAACTCCCTGGGGTCTGGGTTAGATGAGACTGCTGGCCTTCCTATGGGGTTGCTCTCCCCTTCAGCTTCTTTAGTTCTTCCCCTAATTCAACCATAGGGATCTCTGACTTCAGTCCAATGGTTGGGTGTAAGTATCTGCTTCAGTCTCTGTCAGCTACTGGTAGGGCCTCTCTAAGGACATCCATGCCAGGCTCCCATGTGTAAGTACATCATAGCATCAGTAATAGAGTCAGGCCTTGGTGCCCCCCATGAGATGGATCACAAATTGGAGATTGGACCTCCTTTCCTAAGTCTCGTCTCTATTTTTGTCCCTGCATTTCTTTTAGACAGGAACAATTCTAGGTCAGGAATTTTGACTGTGGGTTAGTAACGCTGTCCCTCTACTTGAGGCCATGTCTTTCTACTGGAGGAGTTCCCTTTCCCCAATGTTAGGCATTTTGGCTAAGGCCATCTTTTAAGATACAAAAGATTAGGGACTCTCTTTTTTGATATGAACACTGACTTTACTTTTCATCTCTCTGGATTGCATTCTGGTTAATTTCCCCTTCTGGTTTCCTTAGGTCATACAGGAAAAATGGATAAACACAGAAGGGAAACTTTGAAAGAAGACTGGATTGGCAAAGATCAAGTAGCCCAATCAGATTATAAATAATTTAAAATGGGGTTCATAAATTGGCAGAGAGGTGGAAGAGACTAGGGACTCCAAAAAGAGCCTCATGTCACAGGCCATTAATCTTTGACAGGGGTGGTCGCTCACACCTTGAGGAAAATAGCTATTATTCATCGAGAGTTCTATAAGAAACTGATTAAATATTAAAGAAAATTTGTGTTTAGGGGCTTTGTAGAAGCATCTGTCTCCTTCCTTGCAGTAAAGAGTGTACTTTTACTAAAGTTTTATTAACTTCCCAGTTACCAGCTATCTACAATTCATACAAACTATTTGTGGTTTGAAGTTATATATAAAAACCAAGAGCTAGGAAAAAAAAAAGATTGATACATTTGTCTTTTTAAAAATAAATATTTATGGCAAAGGAATCCTGGAACAAAGCTAAAAATCATAGTTTACTAAGGAAGAGTACATGCAGCTCGTACAAACTAAGGCTGAATTTCCAGTGACTGTTTCCTTCAAGTTGATTTAAAAATCCATTAGTTTATAAAACATAGGTGAAGAATGTACGTAGTGTACAGAAATGGAAATAGCACTGATAGCTATCAAGAGCAGCTGCCTCATTTGTAAGGCATCAGATGAGTCGAGGCTGAAGTGTTTTTCTCATAGACACTGGTATAGATAGACACTTCTCAGTGCACATTACAGTTACCTAAGACTCTTGGGTGTTTGTGTCTCGTCTCTATGCCAACTGGTGAGTTTCTTAGAGCGTGACATAGGCATTGGTATTTCTTAAAAGATTAATAGCTAATTAGAGTTTGTAGTGAGAATTCAGAACCACTGGTGTAGGCTTAAAGGGTTGATAATAACCATGCTGCTGAGGTTGGAAGAAATGGCCTCTGGTACACATTCAGTGTGGCCTCACTTGGAAAACAGTACCAGAGAGAGTCTAAACGGTCGGCACCCACTTAAGCTCTGGACAGTGTCCTTACACTAGAACTCATGTAGCTGACGGAAAACTCAGAGGAGCTCTCTGTGGAAAGATTTCAAAATAGATGAAGTAGGGGCAGAAAGCTATATTGTTGAACATATGTAAGAAAAGAGGGGAAGAGTGCTTTTTTGTACATGTATAGGTAAGGTTTTGGACAGACGTAATAGAAATCGCTCGTCACAGAGAAAAGGAACCTGATGGCCAGGGGAAGGAACATGCAAGGGCTAACCTGTGTATGGAGGGAGAGTCAGTGGGTCGGATGATGGGCTATAAAGCTTGGTGTTTTGGATTCCAACATGCACAGATTCTTTTTTCCCCTCCCCTGAACCCTTATCCAAAGGGTTAAAAATTTGAGAGGCCTACTAACTTGCCAGTTATCAGTTGTCTACTGTTTTATATAATTCATATGCTTTATGATACTTTCAAACTTTTTATTTAACTGAGTTTATTTCCAGCACTGAGCTGGGGTTGTCTGCGGATATGGGTTTGTAGCTGCCTAGTGCATTACCTCTTGGAAAGCAAGTTTTGGGGAAACAGCTTTTATCCCTTACAGAAACTTTTACTCTTTGTTTTCTTTTAAGGTTTCCATGGGTGAACTACCAGGATGGCAATCTCAACATTTCCATTCCAGTGTTTAGTATCCATGGCAACCATGACGATCCCACAGGGGTAATTACAATTCTGTTGGAATCTTAAAAATGGCATTGAATTTATCAGGGCAAGGCATCAATCTTTTTTTCTAGTAATTAGCAGTCAAATTGAGTCATGAATTCAAATTAATTTATTTTTATTTATGTTATATTTCTTTATTGGTTTGTTTGTTTTTTTAATATGGAATAAGAATTCTTACATGAGAGAGCCATGCCATTTTTTTTTTCTTTGCAATACTGAGGGTAGAGAGAAGGTCTGACACTTGCCAGGCGACAACTCTACCATCTGGTTTCCCTTTTTATTTTGAGACAAGATCTCATTAAGTTGCCTAGGCTGGCCTTGAGCTTGTGATGCTGCGTCACCCTAGAAGGACCTGCAATTACAGCCCCTGATACAGGGCCTGCTGGAGCCTTGCTCTTGGTTCAGTGGAATTTGCTAACAGTGAGTTGCTGGGAGTAGAGCGACTGCCCTTGTAGTGACATAGTGCTTCTCAGCTTACCTGAGCTCCTGGATTCTCACTGTAAAAAGGAACTTTTTTTTTTTTTTTTTAGTATTTTAAACCTAGATTCAATTATTTTATTCCCTGTTTGATATGGAAGTAAGACTGGCAGTCCTAATAGAAAGTATGTTTGTGTCCTCTCCTGATACTGTAGGTCATTAGTTTAGTTTATAGTCATGTATCCCCCAAACAAACAAAAAACATTTTAGAAGAGACCTACTTTATATTACAAAGTACTTGATTCATAGCTGATTTTGTGTATTTTTTAGTGGCCAGGGCGTCATGTTAGTGATGAGGAACTAGCTTTGCTTCTGCTGTGTGCTTTCAGCTGCTGTAGGTGATGTGTAGTTAGAAGGTAGCAGCCTCTTCAACAGTGGGATTTCGTTTTGAGAAGACACTGTCATAATTTGTTTTTGTAATTACAAGTTGAATGTCCTTAATCCAAAATTATTAAGCCAAAGTGCTATAAAATCTTAAAGTTCAGCCTCAGAAGTTTTTGGTTATAGATCCTGTTTGCTTTTGGGTTTTCTTTCACCTTGGGATTCTCACCAGGTAAGATCTGCACAGACGTTCTAAAGTCAAGAAAACCCAAATTCTGAAAACACTTTAATCCTGAGTTTTGTGAGTAAGACATACTTGTGTGCAGGGTGTGCTTTTGATGTGGGCTGTGCTGCTCACACAGACTACTCATTTCTACAGACACACTCATGCTCTTTGAAACTTTGACACAGGCAGATGCCCTCTGTGCCCTGGATGTTTTAAGCTGTGCTGGGTTTGTGAATCACTTTGGACGGTCAATGTCTGTGGAGAAGGTTGACATTAGTCCAGTTCTGCTGCAGAAAGGAAGCACAAAACTCGCTCTGTACGGCTTAGGTAGGTGATTGACTTAGGTCACATGTCATTCCATTGTCCATGTCAGTGGAGAATTGGGTGTACGGTTGGCAAATACAGTATTAGAGATAGTTGGACCCAAAGGGCTTCCAGAGGGGGAAAGTTGGACAAATTTGATTTTTTCCTATTGATTTCTATAAAAGATGGAATTTTCTTAGTATTTCTAAGGACTGATAACTCTTCATACTTAATGTCAATTTTAGTAGGAAAAAAACAAGCAAAAAAAAAAAAACCTTTGCTTAGTTTCTATTTACTGTTTTGGACCTTTTATTTGGAGTCACATTCACAAAGCTGGATGGTAGAAGTGCAGACTAGTTAGCCGAGCTGCATTTTGGTGTCACACAGTTCAAAGCATCCTATCCAGTACAGTGACATTGGCCTTTGTAGTTTGTGAAACTGAAATCTGCCTATTGTGAGTTGTGACATACTAGATATAAGAGATAGAGGAAGACCTATTATTAACAAATTGTATATGTTAAAATTAATTTTGCTACGTGCCTGTTTCAGTGTGACCAGAAGAAAATTATTTATGTATCTGCTGCATTAGTGCTCACATGTGTACCTGTTCTCCAACTGACATCTTATTAGTAAAGCAGATTCCGAAATGTGCTTTATCCTGGGTGTCTTATTATGTGCTTGTAATCTCAGCACTGTGGAGGTGAAGAGGGGGGAATCCTTGGGGCACACTGGGCAGCAGTGTAGTGAAATAGGGAAACTGTAAGCCAATGGGAGGTTCTGTCCTCAAAACAAGGTGGATGGCACCCGAGGAACGATACTCAAGGTTGACCTCTGTTCTTCTCCTACACCTCCTGCATCCCGGCACTGCACTGCGTTCATTTCACTGTTTTCCATTTCTTTTTGTGTTTTTTTGTTTCCTCAAGACAGGGTCTCACTATGTAGTTCTAGCTGTCCTAAACTCACTACGTAAACCAGGCTGGCCTCAAATCCACCTTCTCTGCCTCCTGAGTGCGGTTAAAGGCATGTGTCACTGTACCTGCTTCTGTTTTATATTTCTTTACTGTTCTGTAGGAAAGCTTTTGGTTTTTTGCTAGACCGTATTGTACATGAATGAAAAACTAAGTAACTACGTATTATTTTTAAAGAACACATTTTTAAATTCTGTATATTTTGTATCTCAAGTATTTTTGAGGCTAGAAATAATGTATAAAGCATTATGTGTGGCGTTGCTGGTCCCCTCGCATCCACAGTCTGCTGTCTCCACATACGCAGCTCCAAGGAAGCCGCTGCCATTGCAGGATGCCCTTCCCTCAGCCTGTGCCTTCAGGTTTTACCAACACTTTGAGTGCTTTAGCTTGTAGGCTTCCCCACCAGCACTCTGAACCTGTGTGCCTGTGTGCCAACCGGGGCCTGTCCCACATTCACCTCATAGTACACACAGTACACCCAGACGTCTCTGTGTCCAGTCACTGGCTTTTCTTTTGTGGTCAGCATATGGCAAACTGTCTCCAGCTCCAATTTATTACTATTTTGTTACTTGTTTTCTTAGTATCTTCTTCTAGACTTAGGCAAACCTCTTAGTATAGGAAGAATTATTTAAAACCGTTAAATTACTAAAAAACATAAACTCAGTATATATAATAGTATAATACTTTAAAATACAGTTTAAAAATCTAATTCTTCTAAAAGATCCATTATTTCTGTGCATGTTATTGCTATATCATCGTTGAAAAGCACAGTTACTTAGCATTCATGGTGAGAGGATGGGGGTGATGTTACTAGACAGTCTAATGGGGTGCAAGCATAGGGAATTCCTTTATTTCTCCTGACACATTATTCTGATTTCCAAATGGAAAGTATTTTTTAAATGCAGCTGAGTGCTGTTGTGCATAAGCCTGGGATATTTGTTAATAGATAGCACTTATACATGTGATTCCAGAATTCAGATATATAGCTGAACAAGAAGATATACTTTTGAGAATGTATTATTTAGGAGTAAAACCCTATTTACCTTTTAAATCCACAGTAGGAAAACAGTTTTAAAATGGTGTCACATCCCTTCACAGGGTCCATTCCAGATGAAAGGCTCTATCGGATGTTTGTCAATAAAAAAGTAACGATGTTGAGACCAAAGGAAGATGAGAATTCATGGTTTAACTTATTTGTGATTCATCAGAACAGGTAAAAATACTCTGAAAATTCTTAAGTGAAGCACTAAGGTTTCCAAGACCTGTTTGTTTGTGCAGGCCTTTTGTAAAGGCCTGACTCCTTCACCAGGACCGGTTCAGGTGGGCCTATCTGTTTTGTGTGACTTCAGGCTGAACCTAGTTCACAAGTATCGATACTTGTCAATGAATATTTGCCTGGAATGAGTTGAGACAGGTAAGTAACCGAATTGACACCAATATAGCAGAGTAGAATGTTGCCATCCCATCTCCTCATGTCCTTTAGAAACATCAGCCATTCCATGTTCTTCACTGTGGGACTGTGTTATCCACAGGAGATACTTAGTATAGTAGGAATTGCCTGTGTGTATGTTGTAGACAGCAAGTTTTTTAATATTACATTACTGAATTTCATCCTTCACAGTGCTTAGAAGTGTTACTGATTTTTACTTATCTGCGGTTGCATTTTTCTGCCAGTGAACATTTTATTTCCAATTTTTTTACTCTTAAAAATTTTGATGCAACGATCACTTCCTTCACATATCTGCGTGTGTGTGTGTGTGTGTGTGTGTGTGTGTGTGTGGGTGTGTGTGTGTGTGTGTGTGTGTGTGGGTGTGCGTGCATGCGCGTGCGCACGCATGTGAATGCCTTTCCAAAAACATAGCTAGATGAGCTGTCTTTTGCTTGTAGCTGTAGATCATTTATTCTCTTGGTAGAGTCCTTGTTGGACTGAGACGAGGAGAAACCAGAATAAACATGATGTCTCCTGTAATCCCCGCAGGGGAAGGAGTGAGATGAGGTGCTTGGAGTGATTGCAGGAAGCTGGCAGGAGAGAGAGACAGCTGGGAAGTCCTGAAGAAGACACCTAGGGATTTGGGCCTGACTGTGGTGTATTTGAGTGCAGATTAGGCTAAATACTGGGTCAGTACAAGTCTTCAGGAAGCAGATTTAACAAGTCTGAAACTGTGTCTCAAGTATTTTGGCATGTGTGGATTCCATGAACCTTTACACTGCTGTTGGCCACTAACTTCTTTTCCTGCCTCACCTGCACCACAAAGGGAAAGGTGGGTGGAAAATCCATTATTCCAAAAGGTTGATCCGTAGTGGAAGGTGGGAAGCCCTGCTGTGAGTGTTGATGTGTGCACCTCACTGCAGAAGATGGTGGTACTCGTGTCATGCTCCTCAGGGCAGTTCTCATTTTATATTTTGAAATTAATATTTGGGGGAAGATGCTTAAATACTTGTTTCCCATTGTACTTTTGCCAACTAACTTGAGCCTGCTGAGTGTTTGTGTCTAGCAGTTAGCACTGTGGTATAAGACTTGTGCTGTTTGTTGGTTCTTTCCATATTAGTCATTGGTATTCCTTGCAGGAAAGACAAGACCTTCCTCATTTATTCACCTCTTTATATATATACCATTAAGGACTTGGGGAGATGGAAAGGAGGGAGAGGAAGGGAGGAGAGCGAGTATTTGTGTTTATCTGTTTCTTTGTTGAGCATGGCCTTAGATTCTAAACCTCACAAGATGCCGCAGGCCCAGCTTGTGTTTTCCTGTCTTCACCTTGGAGTCAACCACTTCTCCAGTGAGTTCTGCTTGCTTCTGTTGGTAGTACTTAGAACTAACACATGTGAGCTCTAGGTGTACTTGTTGATGCTGGATCTCTCAGCCATATCAGTGAACAGAGTTAATGTATAACACCTGTAAACACACCTAATGTCTCAGCTGTATGTGTGTGCACAAAAAACAACCATGAGTTCATGCTGATTCTAATCTAATCCAGATCTGCAAGGTGTGGGTGTGGCCCTTGCACATGCTAGTAGGCAAGTGCTCTGCCACTGAGCTGCATTCATAGTCCACTTGTTACTGGTGTTTATACAAAGTGCACAGAAAACCTTTGATATTCCTCACCTGCATCTCTGTGAGTACAGCGTGCGGATTTCAGTTCCTGGCCTTCCACATCTGCTCATGATGCCAGGTTCAAAGCTGTTCTGCTCCATTCCACCCTCCCTTTTCACTACCATGTGTGTGATTCTTACAGACGGATTAATTTCTTTCCCTTCTCATTCTGACACACATCTGCTGTTATTATGTCTGTAAGAGTTCTGGAAAACAGGATTGCTCAGTTGGGTGTGTGTCCTTCAGACTTTTCATTTTACTATGTTTCTATTTCTTTACAATGACCAACTTTGGCTCTTGCTGCAGTAGGGAGACTGAAGTAACGAGAGACTGTTTTGCAGTCTTGTAGCAGGCTGCCAGCATCCTTATCTTTTTCTTCCAGAAAAGACTGTGTGTTCTATAAAGGCACAGTGGCATTGTGCTATGTTTGAGTGTGTCCTGCTTTTCCTCACACCCCACATGCTCGACTGACACACGACATAAGAAACACACAGGCCTGCTGCTCTCCTGAACTCATTGTCCACTTTCCCTGAGCTGTTCAGTGTAGCTACATGTCTTGCTGTTCTGTGAATCCACAGAGCTTATTCTCAGTGTAGTTCAGGCTTGCCCTTCCCTGCAAGGCACTCTGTCCTCTCATATGGATCCTTCCTCGAGAGACCTGCTAAGTCAGAGCCCAGCTTTCAGTTTGGAAGTCATTGTGTTTCAGTGTGCTAAAAACCCTTAATTCAAATGGCCATTTTATTCCTATTTATAATCAATAAAAGAAACAGATGTTAAAGTCACTGGAAACATTTAGGAGTTTGTTAGTTAATCATGAGGTTTAGATTTAACCCATTTTTTTCTCCTTTTTGGCGTATGTAATCAGGTTCACTTGTGGATTTGAGGTGGACAGAGCTCTTGTTCTCCTGACTTGACCAGAGTATAGTACTCTGTATAAACTCAGCCCAATCCTTAGAGTGCAGACCTGGAGGCCTCCTGCTTCCTGTCACGCCTCTGACTTGTTCTGCAAGTTTGTGAGGCCGTGCTTTGGAATTCTATACAATCACCAACCCTTAGGCAGTTTCTGACAAGAATGGAGAAAAAAGATTTGTGTAGATTTAAGGTGGAATTTCCCCTTGCTGCTATGAACTTATGGTCTGCTTTTAAATCTTGGTGTAGGAGTAAACACGGAAATACCAACTTCATCCCAGAGCAGTTTTTGGATGACTTCATTGACCTGGTTATCTGGGGCCATGAACATGAGTGTAAAATTGGCCCAGCCAAAAACGAGCAGCAGCTCTTCTATGTGTCTCAGCCTGGAAGCTCGGTGGTGACGTCCCTTTCTCCTGGAGAAGCTGTGAAGAAGTGAGTCCTTTAATATTCTAAGTCAGGTTTTCAGGAACCCTTGCTGTGTCTGATCATCCCCCACTGGTGCTGTCCGCAGCAGAGGACAGCTTGTTAAGGTTTTAGATTTCGTTTACCACTGTGTGCATGTGTGTGTGAGGGTGCACACAAGCTGTGGTGAGGGCCGAAGACAGCTTTGTGGAATGAGGCTCTCCTTCCACTTTGCTTGGGTTCTGGAATCAAACACTGGCTTGCAGTCACGTGCTTAACCTGCTGAGCCATCCCGTCTGCCCTGAGGTCACTGTGTATGAGGGTTGGTTGTTGTAGTTGCTCTGTTTTCAGGTTGGTTTGTTTGTTTTCTTTCATTTTAATTGTCTCATTTATTCCTAGGCAAATAAAAAATGAAAACTGAAACAAATGTTGCCTTAAGAGAGGAGTACAGATATCTGTAGTTCACTTTGAAATACATCCAAAAAGTAAAGTGGAGGATAACAGGGCAGGGCGCACAGTGGCTGAGTAGATCATTTCATAAGTCCCTCACTGTAGCATCTGGGAACTGGGTAAAATGGGCTCCCCACCAAAGGTCTAACTCTGTTGTGCATCCATTTTTTTTCCCACAATGAAAAGGTTTTCTACAAATTCATGATCTTGAATAGTTTCTGTTTAGCTTGTCTGGACATAGTCTTGCTCAGTTACTACGGGAGAGAGAACAGGGTTGAATTAGTTAATTGCCAAAGTCCTTTCTATCCCCTAGATTCTCTCGTTCCCTCTTCCTCTGTGACAGGGAACACAAGGGTGACTGTCAGAGAGCAGTCATGTAAGCCACGTGGTCTCTGTTGGGGTACGACTTCCCAGTTCAGCCTTGGCTCACTCAGGACACTCCTACAGTTGATATTCCTGAACTTGCTCCTCTTGGCCTTCAGTTCTGCTGCCTTGCAGGGTCACTGTCCTAGAATTTCCACTCGCGGGTGATTAGATTTAGATTTGGACAGCTTAAATGGCAGTTAGCAACATCCTTTAGAGGTGTCATGGCACTAAAGGTCTGACTTGACTCACTTCTTTTTTGGTAGGGTTGTAGGGCCATGGCTGTGTTGACGTGCTCAAGCCTTCTTACTGAGAGAGTGTTTGTGGTTGTTGGTGATTTTGCTGCCTTTTAGGAAAATTTAAGATTAACATTTAAAAATAAATTTCAGATTACCTACTATGTGGACGTTTACAAATTTAACCAAGTCTCTATATTAGCAGGTTTCCATAGTAATGTAGCTGAGCCTTGTCTGGTTATAAGTGTACTGTTGTCACATATCTATTTCCTTTGTGTCTGTGTTGGGAGATGGCGTTTTAGATGCTCTCACCATGTAGCCTAGGCTGGCCTTGAACTGATGCTTCTCTTTCCTTTGCCCCGATGTGCTAGGATCAAAGAGTGTGCTACCATGCCCAGCTTTCTAGTTCAGTCTAAGTTGTTGACATTTTGTGAACTGGGCTTTGGCAGGTCTTACCTGGTGGATCTGCTTAGGTCCTAATGGTTATGGTACCAACAGGTACAAAGAGCATGGCAATGGGTGTGTGCTGAAGTCAGGCTGCTTTTCTCTGTCTGTCATGATCTGGATAGCATTTATTATACTATAGTCAGGGTTGTCCCCTTTTGAAACTGTATTTGCTCAGATAGGAGAGATAGAGGAAATGATGGAGGACATTGTCTGCTTAGGGGGAATGTTTGCTATTTTTCACTATTAATTAAAATTAAATTGACAGGAACATCTGTTTTTAATACTATTGCTTTATAAGCAAATATTTTATAAGAACTAAGAAAAAAATGGAGCTTTTTGTTTACAGCAGGGTCCCAGCTAGCCTCTAACTTGTTATCCTCCTGCGTCAGTCTCCTGGGTGTTAGGAATCACAGGCATGTGCCCCCAAGCCTTGTGATAGCTCTGAGTGTGTTTGTTCATCTTCCTGAGGATGCCTGCTTTATGTCTGAGCTCTTGGTTCCTCTGTGCAGACATGTAGGCTTGCTGCGCATTAAAGGGAGAAAGATGAACATGCAGAAGCTGCCTCTCCGCACAGTGCGACAGTTCTTTATGGAAGACGTGGTTCTGGCTAACCACTCAAACCTGTTCAACCCTGACAATCCAAAGGTGACCCAGGCCATCCAGAGCTTCTGTTTGGAAAAGGTAACCGTTTCCAAAAGCAGCAGTGAATCTGCTTTGTTTGAAGTCACTGCCCCTGGGTTACAGGGCTGAGCAGTGTCGAGGGGAGCTGTCTGTTTATTGCTCAGGAAGCTGCAACCTCACTGGTACTCAGGACATGAATTCTTCTTTCATTTATTTCTTTAAATCGAATTCTTTACTGATTAAATTTGTTCTCTGACAATTTTATACATGTATACAATGTCCCCTTCTCTCCCTTCTTCCCTTGACTCCCATACAAAGTCTTTTCTACATTCATGTCTTTGTTTTGTGACTCATTGGTTTAAACAGGGCCATCTGTGTGCCCCTGGGTTTGTAACTGCTTGGTGCCTGGTCTTGCGCCAGACCAATGCAACCTCGTGAGTTTGTGACTGCAGTGGTTATGTCCTGCCAGGGTGAGGCTTCACGACCATTCTTCTCTTCTGGCTCTTCCATTCTCCCGACCTGCCCTTCTCAGTGTTCCTCAAGTCTGAGAAAGGAATGTAATGTGTACTTGGACTTCGAGGGCTGAGTGTCAACTGCAGAGACTTTTCTTACATAGAAGAATGTTAGATACAGAGAAGTCATCATGAAGATTGATTTGTTTTATGTATATGAGTACACTATAGCTGTCTCCAGACACACCAAAAAAGGGCATCAGATTCCATTAGAGATGGTTGTGAGCCACCATGTGGAGCTGGGAATCGAACTCAGGACCTCTGGAAGAGCAGTCAATGCTCTTAACCACTGAGCCATCTCTCCAGAACTTCTTTTAAAGAGCACACACATCCAATTTCCTCACTTTGATCTGCGATTGATAGTGGCTCACCTTCCTTGTGAAAGCAGACGCTGACTTTGAGACAGGTTTTTGACATGAGGCCCTGACTAGCCTGCAACTTAAGTTTGCTATGAACCTCCTGCCTGTACCTCCCAAGTGCCTGGATTACTGGCATGCCCCACCCTTAGAAGAGTCATAAGAATCCAGACAGGAAGAGTGGTTATTGGCAACAATGATTTAAGCTGTGTATAATTTGGTCATTTCTGATATCTCTTTGATATTGTTATCTTTATACCTGTGAGGACAAGGTTCACTTGTTAAGTTTTTTTGTATTTTAAACTTTTTTTGGTTTTTGAAACAGAATCTTGTTCTGTTGCTAAATTGGCCTGGAACTCACTGGAACCTCAAATGCTCAGCCTTCTTTCTGCTTCTGGAATGTGGGTTCCAAGCATGCAGGCCACCATGCCCAGCTTCCTACCTTTCTGTTTAGCACTGTGCTACTGCCTGGTGATAGATACTGTATGCATGCTGGTTGACTGAGAGCTGACTGAGCAGGTCTCCTTAAAGCTCTTTCCTGTCCAGGAGCATATTCACTAGCATAGGTGGCTGTCACTGTGATACACTCAGAGTTCACTTTCTTGATTGTGCTAACCACATTTCAAGTACCCTATGTCCACATGTGCTTCATGGCAGCAGCACCAGATACTGTATAGGTAAATGTTATTTCTGAGAAGCAGGCATGGTGCCGCATTCCCATAATCCCAGTACTTGGCAGGTGGAGGCAGGCAGATCAGGGCAGCATTATAAAATCACACACTTAGAAAAGACCTCAGATTGGCAAACAGCTGCAGCTATTTGGAAGATGTGTTGGAAATAAAATCTGCCTTCTTGGACCTTAGCTCTCTCAGGACCAATATAGGATAAGTGCTTTGGTTTTGGGATCTCTCTGAGATTTTATACACTTGATCTGGTACAGCATTAACATATTGGAAACATTCATATTGTTTAATTGAGCTTTTCCAAGGTAAACAATCCAAGATCCTATAGATTCCTACAGAATCTACACGACACCACTGAAAAACTCAGTTTCTCTGGTTTAAAGTTAAGTTGGGGAAACCCATGTTGAAACTTGAGTAGGAAACTGGAACAGAGTCAGTATTGTAGACTTCCCTGTGAAGGAGTTACAATAGGGATGCACAAATCACTGAGAGTTTGTAAAATAAACTGTCAAGGGAGGAGATTGGTGGGGGCAGACTTAGAGAATGCAGTCAGCAAGATGGGAACCAGGGTGGCTGAGGAGCTGTGTGGAACTCTGCAGTAATATAAACTATGTCAGCCAGTTTACTCAAAGTTTAATACTTTGGCATTTTTATTCTGAGATTGAAGAAATGCTGGACAATGCTGAGCGGGAACGGCTCGGGAATCCTCAGCAGCCAGAGAAGCCTCTTATCCGACTACGGGTAAGTGCTGTGTGCATTAACCAACCCTTCTTAGTCTACAATAACGTACACGTAACATGCTTTCCTGAAAATTAGTGAGGCAAGTGCTTAGAGTAACGGGAAGAGGCAAAAACGGGAAGCTGGAAGCTGTGGGCTTGGTCAGGTGAACTTCATTGATTTGGTAATGTATTCATACTTCTGTTGTTTCCTAAATAATTTGTTTCTGATCTGTCCTTGCTCTGCCCTCCTGCTCCCCTCTGGGCACCTTGGCCTTGCTGAAGCTCCTGGGAGGAATTGAATGTATTCTCACTCTCCATGAGTCTGCTCCAGCGCCCCCTCAGCCCTGTGCTATGAGATGGAGCCTATGGCTCTCCTGCCATGCCGATTCACTCCTGTTGTCCTTTCTGTTCTCAGCACAAATTCTTGAACATACTGTGTGCGGTTTGCTATTTTGGTTGCTGTGAGTCAGCCTTTCCTTCCCACTCTGGTAGAAACAGGGT
Source organism: Rhabdomys pumilio (assembly GCA_030674055.1). NCBI lineage: Eukaryota > Metazoa > Chordata > Mammalia > Rodentia > Muridae > Rhabdomys > Rhabdomys pumilio. The sequence continues at coordinate 79,748,188 of JANHMN010000006.1, read as the reverse complement.
AGAGTGTGTTCATTTGCCTCACTGCTTCTCCCTTTCCACCAGCCCTGCTGTGTGTTTCTTATCTTTGATGTCCTAAGACAGACATAGCCTGCAATCACTGTCATCAAGCTCTGATGGAGCAGGTGATCTGTGATTTTTAGTTCACTTCAGTTTTTGCCACTGAATTCCTCTCAGTTACTCTCTGAGCTCTCTCCAGCTTCTCCTGTCTCTTAGCCATCTTTTTATTCTAAGCATATGGCTTTAACAGCATCTGGTAGTAGTGAGTCCTGATTTTTTTTTTTTTTTCCTAGTCCTGTGCTTAAGTCAGCCACCTTGGCATCACCAGTGTTTAAAATGTGGAATTCCAGGTCTCACATTGACCCTGTTGCCTTCTGACAAAATCTCCAAGAGATTTGTGTGCACATTACCGGTTGAGAAGTCCTAGCATATACCTGAGGGGCTGAGAACTTGATAGTGCTTGATAGGGCTTGATAGAACTAGATAGTCCAGGAGGCTGGTGCTTGGTGGTCCGAGTAGTCAGTCTCACACTGTAGAGACCAAGAACTCTGCAACTGCACAGTTCAGGAGGTTGATCCCTCAGCAGTCCCAATCTGGAGAGCCACTGGGTCCCCAGTCAGTGGATAAAACCTGGAAATGCTTGCTGCAATATAAGTGAGGGAATCGGCGGCAGCAGCAGGATAAACCAGCTCAGCAGCAAGAAGGAAGGGCAAGTGAGGAAACCATGACTCTTCTTCCTGCCCTTTTTATCTGCACTCTTACTGTGAGATGCTACCCAGGTTTGGGGGTGGATTTTCCCACAACAGTTAAGGCAATCAAGACAACTAATGGTTTAAGAGGGTTAGAGTCTGCTGGTGGAGCAGAGGCAGCAGGTGATAGGCGCAGTGGTTGCTGTAGAAGCTGAGGGCACACATTTTTAGCCATAAGCATGAAGTAGAGCGTGCAAGTCAGCAGTAGGTGATGCTTTTTACTCTCAAAGCCCACCTATGGGAAAGCCGTACCCCCTAAGCCTGAGACTTATGGGGGAATCTCATTCAAACCACCCTAAGTAGCCATTTCTCAGAACCCACAGACATGACATTTTTCACTGTCTGGATTTTTCCTAGCACTGTCTTTGTCTAGTCTGGAGCTGTCTCCCTAGGACCCAGGTGAATAAGCTGACATATGTTAGGAGTGTAGTGTTTTATTTTATTAAGGGTTTATTCCTCTATTTTGAAAGTTGAGAAACTGACTTAAAAGTCCCACCTTGTTTCCAGCTAGTACCATGCTGTGTGCCTAGGCTATCAGGGAAGACAATGCATTCATTCCATCCTGGGATGGCATTGCCTTGTTCTATTGAACAGGAAGTGTGTTTGTGTAAACATCACCTGAGTATTATTCTGTCAATAGGGCAGATGGTTTAACATCACCATGGTCGTTACACACAGAACATGAGTTTAGAAATGTAAAAATATTGAGCTTTTAGATTGATATAAATAGAATACATATCAGACTATAGATGCCAAAAAAAAAAAATGTGTATTTCTCAAAAATTTGCACACTGTTTCCTGGTTCAATAGTTTATTCTGTCTTTCCAGGTGGACTACAGTGGAGGCTTTGAACCTTTCAATGTTCTTCGTTTTAGCCAGAAGTTTGTGGATCGGGTCGCTAACCCAAAAGATGTCATCCACTTTTTCAGGCACAGGGAACAAAAGGGAAAAACAGGTAAACTGGTTAATTCAGAAAGTTAAGGAATTTAACTGGCAGTATATATAAACCAGTGTTTGGTAAGGTAAATACAAAATAGAAGATTTTAGTATTTGTAATGTAGACAAAAAAAAAAAAAAGGTAAATGAATATTTTATCTTCTGAACATTTGTGCTATTTTCTTGTTTACTTGCTTTTAGAGGCAACGTCTAGTGTAGCTCAGTCTGGCCTCACACTGTGGGTCTTTCCTCAGTGTCCTGAGTGCTAGGACTGCAGGCTTGTACCGTCCCACTCAGCTGCATTCTGTTTTTTAAAGTTGTGACTATCAGTGAAGGCTTGGGGCAAGGTTTTTACTGTGAGTGACAGCTTGAGACACCTGTTGTTCACGACCCACGCTTATTTCCTACCCCAGAAGAACACTCAGAGTGTTCGCTTTCTCCTTTTGCAGTATTAAGTATTTTGACTTAGTGTATGTAGTGCTTTAGACTTCAGAGTTATGAAGTCAAAAGTGTCCTGCAGTTTGGTATTTTGATGATTGAATAGTTCATTTCCAGCTAAATTTTATAAACACCTAGTGCCCTGTTAACTATTAAAGTCATCAACTAAAATAATGTTTTTTCATAAGAAATATCCATCATGTTTATTATAGAGTATCCTTCCCTTTATAGCCAGTAAGAGACTTTTCAGCAGTGGTAGAAATTAAGAGTGATGGGGTCAGGAGAGATGGCTCAGTGGTAACGAGCACTGCCTGCTCTTCCAGAGGACCCAGGTTCTGTTCCCAGCATCCACGTGCTGGTTCACAATGTCTGTAACTCCAATTCCAGGAGATCTAATGTTTTCCTCTAACCTCTAGGCACTGCTTATACGTGGTACATAGATATACATTCAGGTAAACATTCATACACATTAGATGAAAATAAAATAGAATTAAAAAAAGTAAAGAATGCTATCAATTTAACCTGAAGCCATGCTTCAGATACTAAAGGATAGAGAACAGAAAGCCATGTGCAAGACCCTTGTCTTGGCTGTGACTTCTTAGTTTTAGTCAGTTACTTCTTAACTCTGGTTGAGTTTTATCTCCAGCAGATTTTGGCCTGGCAATAACTTTTTTATTAAAACTCGAGTTGGCTTGGTGGAAATGGTATCACCTATATATGCCTTAACTGGAAATTTCTTATTTTGGTCACTCTTATACTTTACTATGTGTGTGATATTGTATAAATTAATACCACTTCCACTGTTAAAATTTCTCATTTATAAAACCAAAAGTCTTTTGTCAATGGCCTTAACACAGTGTTTGGCAAATGCAGAGTAGTCATTGTATTTGTTAAGTAATACCAAAGCTTCTGCCTTAGAACTCATAAAGGTATTTGTCTGCCTGGCGAGAGATACACTGAACTAGATGGTGTCTCTACCATCTTGTCATTTTCTAGACTTTCTCTCATGGAAAATGGTTTTCCTCCTTGGGTTTATCATCCCTATTCTTCGTTCTGTGTTCAAACAATAGCTGCCTCTGATGGCTGCATGTGGAGTCTGCCTTCTTGGTGTGCCTTGTTTCTGTAGCACTTACCACCTTACTCTGCCATCATTTGCGCTCATGGGCAGGAAATCTTTCTCTTTCACATTGTGTTCATGGCACCATTTTCAATTAGCTGATGAAGGTGTCAGCAGAGCAAATGCTGGGCCTGTTTGCTGATCTCCTGCCCAGTGGGCATTGTTAAGCTACCCTGCACAAGGAGTCAGCAGAAGTACATTAAGTATATTTCCTGTTAGTGTCCTCACAGAATGCTGACAGGTGCTCACAGTTGAGACTTAATACAGTCTGTAAAAAGCATCGCCAGTAAAACTGGCTTTCTTTATTTTGAACTGGGGGCGGGGGGAGCGGGGTGTGTGTGCTGGTGACGTCAGCAGCACTTTTCAGTACTTCTGTGATTAGTTCTGGGACCTGGAAGTTCTGCCCATCTCCTTTCTATCATTAGTGCAGATGGCCACATAGTGGAAGATGTCAGTAATGCTCTGTAACTGTGAGTGTTTTAACTCAGATACTTTCTGAAAGGAAGGGTCTGGAGACAATCTTAGCAGAACAGTGGCAAGAGCCATGGTCCTTTAAGATGAGGAAAGCTATGGACTGTGGAAAAAGAAGCAAATCCAAAATAACCCCAGGGACATTAGCAAATACAGCTTTCCTTTTTCCATCATATTTATGTGGAACCACTGAGGAGTTGGTGAGAGTTTGACTGTTAGTGTGTTGTAGAAGCTGCTGGTTTTTGCTGGTCTCCTTTCTGTAGGAGAAGAAATCAACTTCGGGATGCTCATCACAAAACCTGCTTCAGAAGGAACAACGCTTAGAGTAGAAGACCTCGTAAAGCAGTACTTCCAAACTGCAGAGAAGGTAACTCCTCAGAACTCACTGTCTTAGTTAGGGTTTCATTGGAGTGAGGAGACACCATGACCAGGGCAACTCTTATAAAGGAAAAGGTTTAATTGGGACTGGCTTACAGTTCAGAGGTTTAGTCTGTTATCACCATGGCGGAAAGCATGGCAGAGTGCAGGCAAACTTGTTGCTGGAGGAATCAAGAGCTCTCGATCTACAGGCAGCAGAAGGGGGCTGTCTTCCACACTGGGTGGAGCTCGAGCATAGGAGACCTCAAAACCCACAGTGACGCACTTCCTCCAATAGTGCCACTCCCTGTGATCCAAGCATCTACACATATGAGTCTATGGTGGTCATACCTATCCATACACCACACTCATGGTGTTTTAAGAATGGGTAACACGGTAGATTTTAGTGTAGACTGTGTATAATTCACAAGTAAATGACTCTTTGGTGCATCTGTGAGGTAACCAGTATGAGGTAGTTTGTATCAAAGTATTCGGTGAACATTGTTAATATAATTAACAGGAGTCATTGTTGCCTTTATATTTCTCTTCTGCCAGCTGCTGTAAAAGTTTTGATCTTATGTTTGAATGTAGCACTTTTCTTTTTTAATTTAGTTACTTTACCGATATAGCCATATGATACTGAAGCTACTTGGACTTCTCTAGTTGTATTATTTATTTTTAAAAATAGAAATTTGTTTCCTGGCAATTGTATAGGTCAGAAATAGCACTGGTCTTTCTGGGCTGAAATCAAGGTATCAGCAGGTCCATATTCCGCTCTGGAAGTTGTAAGGGAATTGTGTATTTCTTAGCCTTCCCCAGCTCCTAGTGCTCCTTATGTACCTTGGCTTAGTCTCCTGTCCATGTGCACAGCCAGCGGTATTGAATCTCTGACCATTCCCCAAGTTATGTCTTCCCCTGCCTCTCACTTCCCAAGTTATGTGTTCCCCTGCCTCTCACTTGTTCTTCCTGGAACACTGTGATTCTACAGGGCTGCCTGGAGAGCCCTTGACAACCTGTGCAATTTATAGCTGGATGATGGACACTCTTAATATCATCTGTAGCCTCGGACTCCTTTACCATATAGCATAGTCAGAGGTCCCAGAGTGAGGTGGGGACATCTTTACAGCCATCATAGTCATTGGTGGCCTCTCTGGGATTGTCAGCCATTTAGGTCTCTGCAGCTAGCTGTACCTGTCTTTGACTCCTCTTCCATTTTTTTTTTTTTTTTTTTTGGGCCCTTTTAATATTTAGCCATTGGCCTAAGTGCTGCCTGCTGACCCCATACCTGCAGCCTATCTTTTCCCATTGTAGATTGTGGTTCATTCTTGGGTAGTTACTGGATGAAGAACAGATAATACTTGTGCATCAAACAGCTTGTGTTGTCTTACACAGAAAGTTCAGCTCTCACTGCTGACAGAAAGAGGGATGGGTGAAGCAGTTCAAGAGTTCGTGGACAAGGAAGAGAAAGATGCCATCGAGGAGTTGGTGAAGTACCAGCTGGAGAAAACACAGCGGTTTCTTAAGGAGCGCCATATCGATGCTCTGGAAGACAAGATTGATGAGGAGGTGAGCTGCTGACTGACAGCCTTTAAGAGTCGTGCTAAGGTTTGGCTTTGGTTTGGATCCACCACTGGTTAAGTCTCTGATTTGTTTGGTTTCCTCATCTGTGAAGTTAAGGGGATAAAGTGATGAATACATGAGGCAGTGTCTAGGCAGAAGGCAGTAGAGTGTGAGCTGTGACTGGTGCTGAGTGAAGGTTGATTCTGTCCCAGAGAGAGCGTCTTTCAGAGCTCCCAGGAAGGCTTCAGAATGAAACCTGTAGTATAGAATTGCTTCTCTTTCACTTTTTTCATTAGTTTTGACTGAGCTTTGATCTCACCTAGAGCATGCATTCTCTCTGCATACCAAGGGGAATACCAACAGAGGAAATCTTCCGTTGGACTACATTGCAATTTACATATCAAAAAGCAAATCAGAGGGTTTAAATACAGAAAAAGTATTTGTAAGTGTACAAAAGAAAAGGCTAACATTTCTAATACAGTATTAAAAGGCTCCTAGAAAGCTTTAGAAAATATTAAACATTTCAGTAGAGCCTTGAACAAAAGACATGAAAAGGGAGTTCACAAGAAGTGTGCATGGCTAATAAGCTTAGAAGGTGATAGTTAACCACAGTTAACCAAGGACATTAAATTAATTTTAAATGGATTTTGTTTGTCAGATTTACCTTGAGAAAACTGGCTGTAAGTGTACTGTTGGAGGTGTACTGAGTCAGCTTCCTGACAGCGGCAAGGCTTGGCCCTGGGGCTGTCCTAAGGAAATAGTAAAGCAGACATTAGTACACAGCATAACAGCTGCCAGTGCTGTGCTCAGTGGGAGATACTAGGAAACTTTTGTTTCTTTGAGCACTGTCACATAATTCAGAAGTCTAGGACTTCTGTGAAGTATTATGTATTAATAAGCTATTAGGTGTTATGATTTTGGCCAGGTGCAATGGCATGTCCATGACTTGAGAATTGAGAAGGTGGATGTAGGAGGATTGGGAGTTCAAGGTCATCCTCACTACATAGTGAGTTTCAGGTCAGCCTGGGCTACATGAGACCCTGTCCTAAACACAAAGTATGTGTTTGAAAGCCATGGAAAAGTATTTTCAGTGTAATGTTAACAGGCAAACAGGACTGTAAGGATGCCGAGATGTACACACTGGCTTATTTACTGAGTTTCATAACGTGCATGAGTGTGAATAGATACTTCGAGATTCCAAACACACTGGTAAGCATCTTGGTTAAAGATCTGTATTCCATGAGGTTACCCTCTCTGTAGAACAAAACACTATTTATTAGATGCAGTCCCTTGCCTCTCATCTTAGTGTGTTTAGCATGGCCCTCTTAAAGCCTGCTGTGTTATGTGTAAATAATATCATTCAATGCCAAGTACTATTCAAGTCAGAGTATTAGCGCCACTCACTGTATCAGTCTAGATGTATTGAGTCAGTTTGGTTTCTCTTTACACTGATTGCTGAGCTGCACAGTGTGTCTGTGTCTTTGTGTCTCTGTACCATGGAAGCCTAGAGCGTGGCCTCTAGACTATACTGTCTGCTCAAAATCAGAAGCCTTAGCTGTGTACTGATTCTTGAATTCTTTACGCTCTCAGCACTTTATCTGTAAAATGGAGTGTGTAATAAAATCTCCATGGTTGTGAGGATTAAAACTGTCTATCAGTTTGCCTCCTACCTGATGTAGTTTTCTCGCTCCACATGCTGTTCTGTGAGAAAAGCAGTATTTTTGGTGGTACCCAAAGCACCATGTCTTTCCCTGACACAGGATCTCTCTGTATAACCTTGGCTACTCACTACTCGCTATGTAGACCAGGTTGGTCTAGTACTCACAGGGATCCACCTGCTTCTGCCTCCAGACTGCTGGGATTAAAGATGTGTACCACCACCCCTAGCTCCCATACTGGTTTTTGACCCATGGTTCCACTGCTCTTGTCAAGGTTTCCAGTGACTCCTTTTGCCAGCACCTCTGTCAGGGACCTGCTTTGACTGCTGCCAAACTTCTTGAGTCATTTTTATCTTATAGGTCTTACAGGACTCCCACACATTGGGCATGCTTTCTTCCCTCTTTGGTGGAGTATTCCTGGTATTTCCTGGTAACTTTTCTTCTCTCCCTCTTCTCACGGTGGACTTCCCATAGCTTACTTAGTCCTTGGACCCATTTACCTGCATCCCCACTTTCTAACTCAGCTTCATGGCTTTAGAAAGTGTCTACTAAGCCTTTCTCTCTCAGCTTTAGACTTGCGCAGCGTATAGCCTGTTCCTTGTGTGTGACGAACAGATCTTTCAAGCAAAATGCCCGCTCTCTGCCCACCAGCTCTTCCAGTAGAGTTCTATGGACACTTTAGTCTTTGAGTTGCACAGACTGAAAACCTCCAAGTTGTTCATGACTCTGTCCTTTGTCACCTGTATTCTGATGGGGCTCTGCTATTAGAATATACAGTGTCTAACTTTCTTTGTTGTGGTCTAGGTCCGACGTTTCAGAGAAAGCAGACAGAGAAATACCAATGAAGAAGATGATGAAGTTCGAGAGGTAATTTACAGCTGTGGTGTACCGTGACTGTAGGTTGGTTTGTGAACCAGAAGTGCCAGTGGGTTTAGTTGGACAGATTGCCCAAGGGTGTGTTGTGTCTAGGAGTGAGTCCTCTGGCCACTGTTGGCTGATCTGAGCTCAGGTCACATCAGTGACGAGTGTGTGACTGTCATTGCTTTTATCTCTTCTGCTCTTGTTAAAATGTATTTGTACATGAGATGGGCACAGATTCAGAGAAAATCCTCATTGAAAATAACATGTAGAGATATTTCTGAGTTTGAATGTTGGAATTCTCCTAAGTCTCCTTAAGTGTCAAGAAAGGTAGATTTGAAACTGCTTACTGAAGTTCCAGGCTTCTGATTGTTTCTGGTGCTTGGTCACATCATGATTGAAATGTGCATGTTTGTTTTCTGGTTGTGTGTTCTCTGTGTTTTGGTTACTGTCACTGTTTTATGGTTATTTCACACATTACTGACTCCTGAGGCTTTGTCTGAATTGCTTTCAGTCGGTGGTTTTCATGGTTGTAGTGTGAGTATCCTGCTAGGTGTACAAGTATGGAAGAGTATGGTCAAGTGTGGTCTTTGACCACAGAGTTTCTTCATTAGTCTCATTAGTCTCCTTAAAAGGATAAGAGCTGGGGCTGAGGCCATATCTCAGTAGTCAGATGCCTACCCAGCTTGTGTGAGGCTGTGGGATTCATCCCTATCACCACCAAAAAAAAAGGAATTGTGATTATTTTATATGGAAATGTAACATTTCAAGTGGGAGCCCTTTAAAGCTTAAAAGTTAGCTAGATTTTTAAAACAATTGCAGGTAGCAGGATTTCCTGGTTTTTTTTAGTCGATTTTCTCTTACTGTATCAAAAAGGGCCTGAGACCATGTGATTTATAAAGTATAGGAAAATGTTTGAGCTCACAGTACCAGAAGTTGGAAAGGCCAGAGAACATGGTGCCAACATCTAATTAAAGTCTTCCTGGAAGGCTCTGACTTGTCAAGTCCATGACACAGTAGGGAGTGAGTGTGCTAGCTTTCTTTCAGAACCAAGCCATTGTCTGTGTAACTCATGTGTCCATTGATGCTGTGAATAGATTAATCCACACGTGAGGCCTGACCTCATGCAGTCACCACTCCATACTATTGATAAGTGTGGCTTTCTACATAAAGTTTACAGCACGTGAAGTCTGGAAAATATATTAAATCATAGCAATAAGCAGTTCCAGAATGCTTTGGGTGCTGACAGGGTTTTCAGCCTCAGAATCCTACTCAACTTGAGTAATAGAGTTGACATTTCCCAAGATATAATTCACAGCTTTGTCAGAATTTCTAGGCTCGGAATATGAATCCTATTACTGTGTATTAGTTATTTTAACAGACAAATTAAAATATACATACCATAGAGCTAGCTACTTGTTCACATGGGAAAAAAGCAAAAAAAAATTTTTTTTAGGTACAAGTTAGGTACAACTTGGAAACATAGGACCAGAACTAGACAGTAAAGATTGGGTTTTGTAGGCTGCCATGATCTCCATTCTATGCACTGTTGTCTCTTGTGGTCCTATAAAAACTTAGCTCTATTCTTAGTCTGGCACACACTCCTTGTTTTTCTGGCCTATAAATTCTTGGGTCCTTTCTGAATTTAGACAGGGTTGGTACACCCTTTTGAAATGTCATGCCAATCCTAACCCACAGTGAAGGAGGATTCACAGGATGGGAGGAAGGGTTTATGAGTCATACATACAAGGAATTGATGTTCACATGGCACTGAAAAGGGCTTCTTAAATTCAACAATAATAGCAACTTAAAATGGACAAAAGCCTTGGCTAGTCATCTTTTCTTTTCAAAGGTTTTCAAGTGCTCCGTCAGCACTTGAGGATTCTAAGTATTCACAATGCAGAGAGACTTGACACCACCCGCATTGGAGAAGCAAGAGTGAGACCAGGGAGAGAGTGAGAATGTGAACAGGACAGAACAAGGGTGAGGATTGGCACCTGTGTGTGCAGCCTGGAGCTCCATACCTCCTGTACAAGGAGGACCTGATGCCCTGGGCTGGAAAGCAATATGGCCACTCCTGAGAAAGATAAAGTATACAGCCAAGGGGATTGGAGGTGGAGCCTCAAGTGAATACTCATCTGCCAGTGCTCACAGAGTATGATTAACAGTAGCCAGATTAGACACAGCAGGTTTCTATCAACAGGGCACTGGGTGAGCAAAATGTGGTATCTTCCTGCAAGGAAATGCTAGCACATCATTACAGTCTAACACATGCTCCGGTGTGCATGGAGTCTGAGCACACATTGAGTGGGAAAGAGCCAGATTCCAGTGGACTAATGTGATGTTTCATCTGTATGTGGTACTGTGTTATTCAGTCATAGGGATGGAGCAGAACTGGGATTCCCAGGGACTTGGGGGTAGAGAATGGATAGAGTTTCAGTTTAAGATGAAGAATAAGTCTATAGTCAGTAACTTAAAGCTGTTGTGCAGAAATGGTGAGTAGAACACTTTGATATAATATTTGAGAAAATGAAAATAAAGATGGTATTTAAACAAACAAAAATAGATCATTTGGAAATGGCTTATCACTTACAAATACGCGTCACAGTGGGGCGTAGGGGTTTAAGTGCTGCTGCCCACTGCTGCTGCTATAGAGGTGCTGTGCTGGCTGGCCTTCTGATCACCTCTCGTTCTGTTCCACTACTAGAAGTTGGATCTTTGGGGCTCTCAAGGAATTCTCTCTTGATGCTGTGTTTGATACATGCTTCCTTTTTTGAACAGTGAATGCGCATTCCCTACTCCCTGCTCCTGGAACTGAGGCCTGAACCCAGGTCCTTGCACTTGCTAGGCAAGTGCTGTACCACTGAGCTAAATTCCCTATCTCTTTGAGCAGTTTTTAAATGTATATAAAGCATTCATATGAAGTACCTACTTATAGTGGGGTAGAGGGTAACTCCTGCTCCTCTGTGTGCACTCTCTTCCCCCTCCTCCTTTTCCTCCCCTCCTCCTCTTCCTCATCCTCCTCTTCCTCTTTCCATCTGCCTTCAAATTTTGTTATGTAAAATTATCCACCTATTCCTGAAACCTGTTGCTTAAATAAGGAGTGGTGGGAAGTTAAGGCCTTTGGCATCTGGGGAGGGGAAATATGGGGCCTCTTCTTTGTGTTCTGTTTGTGTGAGGTGTATTACTGTGTATGGGTCCCTGACCTGCAGTCACTCTGCAGATACTGTTACTTGCATGCCAGCCTTCCAGGTACTCCTGGGCTCTGCTGTATTCATGAATACTGGCCTGTTGTTTGCTCTGTGTATGTTCAGGGCTGTCTCTGCTGCCGTGGGCTGGCTTTGGGGGAACTGGGCGCTTGTTCTGTGCTGCAGCACTGCTGCAATAGCGCTGGGCTCTGCTCAACTCTAAAGCTTTCTTGGTGTCTGGATGGTGTTTGGGGATTTTTTGCTGGTTTGTTTTGTTGTTTTGTTTTTAGCTTTGTGTGTATGGGTGTTTTGCCTACATGTATATCTGAGCCACATGCTTGCCTAGTAACTAAACAGGCCAGAAGAGGGAGTTGAACTTCCTGAAAATGGAGCTGCCTTGTGGTTGCTAGGAATCTAACCAAAATCCTCTGCAACAACAGCTAGTGCTTTTAACCTTGGGCATCTTTCCAGCTCCTGGGTGGTATATTTAAGCAATTTTCTTAAAATATTTTCGGGTGATTAGACTGTTGATGACATCTGTTTTTTTCTTGGGGCTCTAGGTTGTTTTTAGGACCTGCATTATAACTCATTTATTTATTCTAACATTTTACTTGCATATGTGTGTATGTGTTCATGTGTAGACATGTGTGCAGAGGACAGTCTTGAATGTTTTTCCTAGGTGCTGCTACTTTGTATGTGTTTGTGCATGTGGGACCAGAGATCAATGTGGGGTTTCTTCCTCTGTGGCTTTCTACCTTATTTTTTGAGACAGGGTTTCTTGCTGAACCTGGAGCTTACTGGTTAGGCTAAGCTGGTGGGGCTAATATGCTCCAGAGATTGTCTGCCGCTTCCCTAGTGCTGTGATACTAGACATTCAGTGGTGCCCAGATGTTTAATGTGGGTTCTGGAGACCCAACTCAGGTCCTCATGCTTGTACAGCAGGTACTTTACCAACTGAATCAGCTCCTAACCAGTACCTCCCCTCATCCCCCTTCCCAGACAGCAGGTCTTGCTGTCCTGAAATTTACCAAGTAGTTCAGGCTGGCCATGAGCCTAGTGATCCTCCCTTCTTGGGCTCCCTAGTGTTGGCATTGTAAGTTGGGATCACTGTACATGGCTTTCACCTGGGTGCTAGGCTTGAACCCATGTCGTTATGCTTCCAAAGCAAGCACTTTGTCTACTGAGCTATCTCCTCAGCGTTCTTCTAGCTTTGTTGGAAACTGAATTAACCTACTTCCTTCATACCTCAGATCCTGCAGCTTCAGCCCTCACCGTACTCCTATCCTGTCTACTTTCTAACCCTCCCCCCACCCCCTCTCATTAACTGCTGTCCCCTATCTCTTGATGACAGTGGTGTTCTGCTAGAGTTTGAGGATTCCCTGGTCCCCTACTATTAGACTCATTACTTGGCTTTTTAGCCGCATGTCAACTGTGGGCTGTGCCTCAGCGCTTGTAACTCCTCACTGCTCAGCTTGCCCCAGATGCCCGTATTTACTTTTCAAAGGCAGTGTGTAGGGGTTGGAATTATTTCCTAGTTTTATTAAAACCTATTTGGACTTTGTTCTCTCTGTTATATTTTGACAGATCCCGTTGAAGAGGTCAAAGCACAATTGCTTTCATTCTTTTTTTTTTTTTTTTTGGTTTTTTTTTTTTGGTTTTTTCGAGACAAGGTTTCTCTGTGTAGCCCTGGCTGTCCTGATACTCATTCTGTAGACCAGGCTGGCCTCAAACTCAGAAATCCGCCTGCCTCTGCCTGCCAAGTGCTGGGATTAAAGGCGTGCACCACCACTGCCCGGCTCTATTTTTAATTTAAAAAAAAAATCTGTTCATTTAGAGTTACAGTGTTTGGCTAAATCTCAAATTTGTTTTTTCTAAATGGTTTACAAAATGAAAAAAGTAGATATACTTGATTCTAAGATTCTTTCTCAGTCTCCTCCTCCTCTTTCTCTTCCTCTTCTTCCTCTTCCTCTTCCTCTTCTTCTTCATGATTAATTTATTTATTTTATGTGAGTACACTTCAGACACACCAGAAGAGAGCGTCAGATCTTGTTACAGATGGTTGTGAGCCACCATGTGGTTGCTGGGAATTGAACTCAGGTCCTCTGGAAGCACAGTCAGTGGTCTTTACCATTGAGCCAACTCTCCAGCCCCTTTCTCAGTCTTCTTATAACAATTTATATACGATATATGTAACAAGATAACAACTTATTATCCATGTGTTTCTGAGTATAAAACTTCTTTTACGGGAAATTTGTCATATTCAAAAATCAAAAAAAATAAATGCACCCTAAAATTTCATGTTTTTTTAATTTCTTTTTTAAATTAAGAGCTCATTCTAAACAAGAAGCTCCTGACTGCCTTGCAGACATTGTGTAGGCGTGATCTTCAGCATCTTCTTTGGTTCTAGAAGTGTTGAGTACAAAACTGAGTTTCTTGGAGACCCTTGTAAGAGGTCTCCTGCAGGTCCTGGCTCAGTACAGGTAAGGTAGTTGAACTTGATTGGTAGAGCACTCCCCTTGCGCATTTGTATAGCACACTTAGAGTGCATGGCAGTGTTAGTGGGTTGATGTGACAGGATGAGTGGTGGGTAAGATGCTGTCTCTACTGATGCTGTCTCCGCTGCACAGGCCATGAGCAGAGCCCGGGCCCTCAGATCACAGTCAGAGAACTCCACCTCAGCCTTTAGTGCTGATGACCTGAGTTTTGATACAACGGAGCAGACAGCAAATGACTCTGATGACAGCTTGCCAGCAATGCCTAGCAGAGGCCGAGGCCGAGGCCGAGGGCGAAGAGGAGGCAGAGGGCAGAGCACTGCACCCAGAGGAGGCTCTCAGAGAGGCCGAGGTCAGCACCCATCTTTGCCTTTCAACACTGCAGACTTGCAAGCTATAAGAGAAATGCCAAGTCGTGCCCTTTTGTCAGAATTGAATTGGGAGGTTTTGTGTCTAAAACTTGTTATTTTGGGGATGTGTAGCAGCTGTCTATAGTAGAGCTTGGGTGATTGTAGCTGGGTGTGTGCAGCCATAGGGTTTTGGTTGTTTTTGAGTTGTAATTAAGGGCCTCGCTGTATACTCCTCCTCTATGTATTCTCTTATGTATGGAGGAGTAGTGAATGACAAATGCGAGTGAAGGAAATGGCTAGCAAATCGCAACTGCAGATCAGAGAGATACTGCTACTGTCGGGAGACAAAGTACTTATATGTTATAGTCTCTCTGAGCTTAAGAGTAAAAAGGACGCTAAACAACTTACCTTCCAAAGGCCGTCTCTGCACTGCTGTCATCACGGGTACTGTAGTACTGGCGTAGTACAGGTGACAGAGGATGGCCATCCAGTGACTTCCTAGTCTGTCCATAAGTCTATCACTGGGAACAGTTCTTCACTGAACGTTTGTTCATGGTGGATGGGGCTGGATCCATGGCTCAGGGGTTGAAAGCACTGGCTGTTCTTCTGGACGACCTGGGTTCAGTCCCCAGCACCTGCGTGGCAGTTCAGTACCGGATGTAGCTTCAGTTCCAGGGGATCCTGTGCTCGCTTCTGCTCTACAGGATCCTGCATATGTGCGAGGCCATAAGCTTACATAAGCACACATACACATAAAAATAAAAAAAATAAAAAATATTTTATCCACAGGAACATGAGCTGGTAACATGAACTGACTTAATAGAAGAGCTCCGAAGAGCCAGGCATGGTGGGCACAGGTTTCTGTGAGCCTGGTCTATGTAGTAAGTTCCAGGGCTACCTAGTGAGACCCTGTTTCGAAAAACACAAACCAAAAAAAGAGTGCTGAAGAATCAGCCTGTGGATGATTTTATCATCTTTATATTTACGGCTTGTGTCCTTCATCTGTAATCAAGGACCAGTGTGACTAAGGACAGTCTGAAATCTGAAATCTGATCCTCAGACTCTGTTTTGTGTGTGTTGCTGGCTTTCTGTGCTTGGTTCATTGTGAGCTCTCCCTTCTGCATTGTGCCAACGGAAGTTACTGAGCACTGTGATTCCTCTTGCAGACACTGGGCTGGAAATCGCTACTCGAGGCAGGAGCTCAAAGGCCGCCTCATCAACATCTAGAAACATGTCCATTCTAGATGGTGAGTACATAGCCATAGCTTGTACATAGCCGTAGCTTGTACATTCCTGCCCTGGAAGGCTGAAGGCGCCTCCTTAGTAACTGCAGTTCTTAGGGCTGAGAAGCAGCTTTGCAGTAGAGGGATTGCCTTGCAGAATATGACTTCTCTTCCCTTCTGACAGATCCCTAATACAGACAGAATGAGGTGGGGGAGGGGGGAGGGGACTCGGGGCCATGGCGTTGAGAGTAAGAGAAGGGTAGTGTGCTGGGAACTTCCTCAGTGTGCATGGGGGACTCAGTTGAGCTAAGTAATCCCATGGATAAAACAAGTGGCTCGAAATGCCTGGTGCATCAGGAGGCACCTACAAAAGCTGTTACTATTAAAAAAAAAAAATAGGAAACAGTGAACTACAAAAAGAGAGTGCTAGGCCAGGCGGTGGTGGCGCATGCCTTTGATCCCAGCACTTGGGAGGCAGAGGCAGGCGGATTTCTGAGTTCTAGGCCAGCCTGGGCTACAGAGTGAGTTCCAGGACAGCCAGGGCTACACAGAGAAACCCTGTCTCGAAAAAAAAAAAAAAAAAAAAAAAAGAGAGAGTGCTGAAGTGTGTATGGTTCCCTGCCAAAGCACCAGTGTGTTCAGCACACCACTAGGCTGCCTGTGGCTAAACCATTGTCTCAGCCCAGCTGCCCTTTCTCACTCAGGGCTAATGGTTTTGTGTGAAGCATTCTTTGATACCAGTGTGTATACTTACCTTCATTAAAACCTTAATTAAAGGGACTCTTTCTGATTCCATTGTTGTTAAGGTATCAGCTGTTACCTTTCCTAAAGTAAAACCTCTTCTTCCCTCAGCTTACATCTGTAGTCTTTACCTACGGTGGTGGTGGTGTTTGTTGTTGTCCTGTTTAGGACTCACTGGGCTGGGTAGAGTTGTGTGCAT
The DNA here is from genome assembly GCA_030674055.1 of Rhabdomys pumilio. NCBI lineage: Eukaryota > Metazoa > Chordata > Mammalia > Rodentia > Muridae > Rhabdomys > Rhabdomys pumilio. The sequence continues at coordinate 79,731,854 of JANHMN010000006.1, read as the reverse complement.
TGCTATTTCATTCTCCGCTGTGTCTTGAACTCTCGTCTGAGTGTTGACGTGTTCCCCCATCTTCTTGTCACCTCCTCACTCCCATTCTTCTCCTTTGATCCCTAAATGTGGACTGAGTTTTTTAGTGTGGATATACAAAGCGTTTTTATTATAGTAAGTTTCATGAGGTTTTCTTTTTTATATTTTTATCCTTTCATGTTTTTTTTTCAATTATTTCTTTTATTTCTTGAGTTACAATAATTGCGCCATTTCACCCTTCCTTTCCTCTCTCCAAACCCTCCCCTGCCTCTCTCCATGTTCTTTCTAATATTGTTTTCATTAATTGTTAATATATATATGGTGTTTTCAACCTTGAGGTGCTGGCTGTCAGCACCCCAAGAAGGTCAGCATTGAAGCTGTACTTGTAGATGTCCACTGTAGGGAGAGCAGGGGACAGGTAAACAAAATTAGTTGAGCTCCACACAAGTTCATGTAGTATTGGGAAAGGAAGAAATTACAGGTATAGCTAACAGCTGCTGGAACTAGGAGTTGACAGCCAGATTTTTTCCACTAAAGTTACTCAGCAGAGGATGGTGACTGAGCAGAGAAAAGACACCTTATAGCCATTGCCTTCCCCTGTGACTTACCACCCTGAGTCACTCCATTCATTTTCATGCTAATACTTAGTGTGTGAGTGCCTGCTGCCTGCCAGACACTTGCCAAAGCAATTTGCATTAAGCACCTCTTTATCTTTTCAACAGTTTTCTGTGTGAAATATTAGCATTGTTTTACAGGTGAGGAAAGTGAGACTTGAATAAGCCAAGCAAATTGGCAGTGGCTGCTAGCTAGAAAGTCAGAATGGGTCCAGTTCCAAAAGCAGACCTCTGACCTACCAAAGCTTGTGGTCTTCTTGACAAAAGTGTCTTCTGATAAAAGTTACCTGCTTTCATAAGCACTCCTTTGTCGTTGGCTGTCCACTAGGGAACAAAAGAAAGTTTTCTTGATTTCCAGGACTTCAGGATTTAGGGACCATAAGTAAGTGCTGACAGCATTCTCTGAAAGCACTGCACTCTCTGGCTTTCTGTCCATGTGACCTGCTTCTCCACTGTAGAAAGTAGGGTAAGGCCTGTGAGAGGGCAGAGGAGACCTGGGCTTCTGCTTTTCATCTTCCTCTCAGACATCACAAGATCCGACACAGAAACCTGAGGTGGGAAGCGTGAGCAGTGATAAAGTTGGGCTACGTAGAAAGATTGCTGAAGTCTCCTGACTAGGGGACATTGAGACATTTAAATGTCTCTCTTTGCCCAGTTTAGAGTGGAGGTTGTCTTGGAGAAGTTATGTCTGATGCTAGCAAATGACCGAGCATCAGAGAAAGCAAACGCCAACTAGGTGTTTGGATCTATTGCATGGTTTGATAATCAGATGACAGGGGGGGTTAGCAAAACCTGAAGTGTCTGTTAAGCACAATGTGAGGATTTACAGAAAGCTTTATCAAGGAGGCAGGGATATCTGATTTGCAGAATTCCCCTCCGGTGTGTTCTCATGAGAAGAGTGATGGCTGGTGAAGCCTGGTGCCTGGGAGGGGTGGGAGGGCTGCTGTGGTTCACTTGAGCTTCATCTTTCAGGTCATTTATAAATATTTTAATGTGAGTGTATTTATGAATTCTGTTGTTACTACTGTATTTGAACAAGCTGGGAAACCATGAGACTGATAGGCAGACTGTGGACTTCAAGTGTATATAGTCTCACATCTTTTCAGATTCCAGAATATATAAATAGTTTTCCAATTGATCATTCCAGATTTTTGCAGGTAGGACTTTAAAATCCTTGAGCCGAGGAAATGAATACATTTCTTTAGTTACTTTAAGAACTATGTAACGCATTTTATCTTTTTCATACTAGCTTTCAGATCTACCCGACAGCAGCCTTCCAGAAATATAGCCACTAAGAATTACTCAGAGGTAAGAAAATTGATTTTGATTTGATGTTAATAATGAGCTTTCTGTGTTAGGACTTCCTAATAGGGGTGTGGTGTGAACATCAGCACTTGATAACTATTCAACTCTTAAAGCCAACAACCAAGCTCACTGGTTCACCCTGCAAGTGCATTTGTTTCATGTGTCTGGTAGCATTTTAAAGGACAGCAGTGCTGACCTAAAGGCCTGACTTGTAAACCCTGACACAGAAGGTGTGCTCCTCACGTGGTAGAGGCATG
>JANHMN010000006.1:79715321-79729650 GCA_030674055.1 Rhabdomys pumilio | reverse complement strand
TCTGACTCCTTTGCCTGCCTTTGGGACCCTTACTGGGTTGCCTTTTGTGAGAACGTGTGCCTGGTCTTATTGTAGCTTGTTATGGTTGATGTCCCTGGAAGACCTGCTCTTGGAAGAGTGAATCTGGGAAAAAGGGGAGGTGGAGGCTAGGAGGAGGTGAAGGATGTCATATATGAGAGAGAGAGAAAAAACCACACACACACTTCAAGGGCTTTTGTTTTGCAGAACCACAGTGTGTCCCTTAAACACAACCCAGTGTCCATACCTGGTCCCCAGCCCCTGACACTTACCACTGTGCTCTTTTCTGTGACTTTGTTTGCTGTGTGCCCCTGTGTAATGGAAGTTCCATTGATTTTTGTGTGATTGGTATACCCTCTTGCAAAGTGCCCTTAGCGCTCCTCCTGCTGTATGTGCCTCAGCTCTCTGTTTTGAGCATCTGCTGTTGCTGCCATGTTCCTTATGTGAGTTTGCAATTGCTTGCCAGGCTTGCTGCACCTCAGGCTGTGATTTCAGTCTGTCTGTTGAGTAGTGGCATGTTGCTGCCAGTAGGGAAGTAGGCACACATCTGGATGTCATGGATGGTTGAGTTTAAAATGAGTATACCAACAAATGAGAGGGTGGCTTGCTGGATAAAGTCCTGCTACGTAAGCCCTGAGTCCTGAAGTCTGATACTCACATAAAAGCTGGGCATGAACATGTGGATTCCAGGAGCTTAGAGCAAATAAATGCACTTGACCAGAAAAAAAAATGCATACACACAGAGGAAAAGAAAATGTATGTATGCTGTCTTGCATATAACTAAGAAGAACCAAAGGCAGGTTATCATTTTGCTTTGTATGTCTTTAACAAGGCCTGCCTTTGACAGTAAGGAAAACGGATCAGCAAACAGTTGAATTTGTGCTTCTCACTAGTAAACTTCAGAAAACATGGGTTTGTTAAAGTCATAAGTCAAATCTAATACTAAATGATCATCTGTGTTCACTAACGTCTTAATGGTAACAATTTTATAAAAGTATTTATCTTTCAAATATATGAAGTACAATCTATCCAGTGCTATCTTTCATCAGATTATATAACCAGGCTTTTTATAATGAGGCTGTTGTTCTTGCTTTATGATTGGGATTTGAACCTTGGGCCTGGCACTTGCTAAGCCAGCTCTTAACCATTGAGCTCTAGCTCCAGCCTTTCCTTCTTTCCCTTGAGACAGGGCTCACACTGTTACCGAGGCTTTGAGCTCATTCTGTAGCTCAAACAGGCCTTGAACTTGTGGTCTTTCCTCCTCAGCCTCCCTAGAAGTTGGGGTGACACGCCTGTGATTCCAGACCTAGCTAGTTGTTTTCATTCTCGTTAAATTCTTAGTTAATGTCTGCTGTCCCTGTCTCTTCTTAGCGCGCTTGTAGTCTGCATCCCTTAAATTCTTAGTTAATGTCTGCTGTCCCTGTCTCTTCTTACTGCGCTTATAGTCTGCATCCCATCAACTTGGGAACACCTGAAATACTCCGTCTGCTTTTTTCTGCAAAAGCTGAAAGACAGCTTTACTCAGCTTTTTCCTCCACCCACCTGAAACAGTCTACTCTGTCATGAAATGGGTGACAGGGAACAACCTGGCACAACCTGGCAGCCCAGGTCAGAACCACGAAGCCCAAAGGTAGGATGGGGAAATGAACACCATGTTGTCCTGACAGAGCACACAACTGTGCATGTGAGGTAAGTGCGCAGTAATAGTAGTGATGATGGTGATGGTGATGTTGTTGTTGTGAAGAAGAAAACTTCAGAATAGAAATGACTTGGATATTTTCTGTCCTGGCTTTCCAACACCTCATTTGCTTTTATTAAAGTTTGTGACTGGGGAAAATGTATGTATTGTGTGTTATAGATATGTGCAACCACACAAGACCTGGCAGATTTTTACTCTAATGCACAAGACTGACTTGGGCCTTTACATTGCACAGTTAAAGGCATAGGTGTGATAAATGTGACTGCCCTGGTACCATTTTAATAGTAAGAGTTTCTTTCTTGGCTCAAAGATGATGTGTGGTCACTGACACAGCATAACATCTGTGTCATTTCAGGACGATGATGACGACCCTTTCATGAGCAGTAGCTGCCCAAGAAGAAACCGAAGATAATGTTTTTAATGAAACCTAGAAGTTGTCATGACGCAGGAAGAAATCAAAGCAGCACATGCTGACTTTACAGCTGAAGATGTTTTAACAGTGCCACTGACTACGGATTCTGAAAAGTCGGGGTTTATATTTTAAAGTATTGCTTCCTGAACAGTGACCCCCTTAAGCCATTTTCTAGCCCAGTGATAAGGAGATTGCTGCTTCTCCTTAGCCTTTAACCTGGTTGTTGTTAGCATTATCTGGGACTGCTCTGCCATGTTGAGAATGTTAACTTCCTGATATAACTGTGTTTTCTGCTTGTAAGAACTTTGCTAAAATTCCATTCTTGAGTGAAGATTAGAGAAAACCCCTCCATTATTAATTTCTGCTTCATGATCAGAGACTGTCGGACTCCTGTGCCACAGCTAGCAGAGTTGATGGGAAAGCTTACAAACTGGCTGGTACGTGCTGTCATCATTCCTGTAGTGTGCGGGGCAGCCTGAGCTCCCTGATGGCTCCCCAGTGTGTGGATCTCAGAGCTTGCTAGAGGACCATCTCCTAGGACCAGAAGGACCTGATATTTCAATAATTAGTATAAGGTTTTTGTTAAGAACACTTTGGTTCTTTTGGTTTAGGTTTTTATTCATGGTGTAGCAGAGATTCAGATCCTATTCCCATGGACGTTTTCTTGATCACTCCGTCATTAACGACAAGCTCTTTTTCTCTCTCAGAAACTTGTCAGGGAGAAAAGATTAATAGGATTTTTCTGTTTTCTTAAAAATAGTGAAAAGCTTTTTTTAGGTAAAGCAGCCAGCTGACCTTGTGGTTAGTTCAGGCTGACAGACAGACTGCAATACAGCTTCTGTCCAGTGTCCGTGCCAGGCCTCCTCGGCCAGCAACGCTGTACCATGGCTTCGATTGCTATAGACATATTTGAATAGATGATTCCAAAACTGACTGAAACAGCAAGTTTGTATTTTCTTACTTGTTTTAGGGAGGAAATAAAAATGTTATCCCTTCAGAGTTGAGTTAAATAAACTCATTCCCTCGTCCAGACTCTAAAAACCTCTGCTGGTCTTTTAATTTTAGAAGGCAAGTGTGTTTCAAACATTCTTTGAGAAAATCTGGATCCCTCTAGCATAACAGCATGCTGGTCTTCACAGATGTAGACGCCAGTGCTTGAGTTAAACGGTGTTCATGGCCATCAAATTAATCCTGTCTGGAACTAACTTGCCAACTTTTTGGAGCCCAGCACCTGACATGTCTGACCATGTCTTGGAAGTGGTCTGAGTAAGAATTACACTCCAACACTAATGAGCTGCTTAGAGCTTTGTAACTGGTGTGAGCACAGGGTTGTCAGCAAGGGAGCATTACCAGCAGAAGGCCTGATCCTGGGAGATCCCTGCAGGCAGTTCTCCCTATCCCTCATCTTTATCACATTAAATCTGAAGTGTTCCCAGGGTTTGAATGGAGATGAAGTGTGGGGCTCTGTAGGTGGGGGCTAGTGAGAGGTGGTTCTCCCTGATACACTGAGTTGTGGCCAGCATCAGGTGGTGCCTTGTCTTGTGTGCCAGTGAGATGTTCCTAGGTGAGCAAACAGTGAGGATTTGGACACAAAAGTCCCTGACAGGCTTCTGGAAAGGTTAGTGAGGCTTTTCCTCCATTAAAACACCTCAGCTACAGTATGGAATGATACTGATAGCTGCTAGGGGAAGTGAGTCCCTGGCAGTGTGTAATCTCCCATGTGAGTAGCATGAGATGTACCCTAGCAGTATGGGAAGTACAAAGGGAAATGTTGTTGGTTGAAGGTCATTGTGTAATCAGCTACCACCAAGCCTAGGGTTCATTTAGATACAGCAAAAATCTGCCATTGGGTTTTTGGTGACAGTTTTCAGGCCTGTGGGTGTTAGCTGCATGGAGTCTTTGGACCTGGAACAAGTTGTTCTCGGTGACAGGTTTCTGAGAGGGAGTGCTACAGGTTCAGAAAATAAAGAAGATAGGAACGTCTTTATGCCAAGCAAGTTTCTTCAGATGTACAACATCTTATATACAGTGTGTTGTGGGAAAATAGGATGTAAGCAGAAAGCTACCATTCAGTTGGCTGAAGTCAGTGAGAAACTAATCAAGCTATGTTTCACAAGGGAACCATGGCCTATCTCAAGGGCATTATAGACTGAGCACACAGTGGCCTTGGAACTGGTAAAATTCAGTCTCTTCAGAGAGAAAAGATGAGTTCTCAGGAGCCAAAATTTTAATCCTCAAGGCCCTAGCCCTAGCGCAGACTTGCCGGTGTGCCTTGGGTGAGGACATAGAGCTGGGCTCTCTCTGTCCTCTCATGAGCATCTTGAGAATGTCTTGGACAGCCTGGCTCCCAACAGTCTTCCAGATGACTTTAAGGATGTGATAGATCCACGAGGAGCCAAAGAATCCATCTCTTCCTGGCACTGCATCCTGTGAGCACACGTGGAGAGTGCACTGTACCTCTAGCTGCTTACAAGTCAAGCCTCTAAAAAGGGCAAAGTTTAATTTAGAAACATGTGAAACTTACAAACCCTTAAAATTGCCGATGACAATAACTGTAGAAAAGCCATGCCTTAAACTATGCAGGGAGGCCTCTTGGACAGGAGCCAGCGGGCTAAGCTCGATACAGAGGGGCAGCGTGGCTGAAGTTCAGAGCCTGCTCTCTGGCTGCAGGGAGCAGCGTGGCACTTCTGCTGCTGGAGGCACTTAGAGTGTTGCAGCAGCAGATCTCTGTACTTGTGCCCTGATTGAGAACTAGTCAGCAAAGCTGTGATTATCCTCCATCATGTGCAGGCTGCGTATTTCACCTGTCCCCACCCCTTACACAGAGTGGCTCATTTGATATGTTTTACATGGGAAGATTCAAGAAGACTCAACAGCTGATGCCTTCATAAAGGAAAACAGTCTTTTACTAGAAAAATTAAGTGATATTTCTCCCAAGCTGAGCAGGTGGCCTTTTTTTGTATCTGTCAGATATTGGATTCCCACTTAGTATTTTGAGAGTTTTAAAAGCTGACATTAAAATATTGCAAAAAATATATATAATAAAGATTTGTTTTTGTTGAATTTTGAATGTGGTTTCTTGGTTTGAACAGCAGATTTCTTGGACCTGATCACACCACACTTTCCGATTGTTGTTTGTAAAGTTGGGCACATGATTGACTATGGCCACTAGAGTGTCCTTCAGATCACTAGCTCTCCTTTCAGATCTCATTAAGTTCTCCAACGTCCAGAGGTTGAAGTCAGAGCCAAGTGTGTGTGTTTGGCTTCACCCTCTCTTCAGTGTCAGCAGTTAGGTACCTGGTTCTCTGAGCCTTTTCACATGACAACTGCTGGATTAGAACCCATCTCTCCAGCCAAGTGTTCTAGAGGCCTCCTGCCCAGCTACATGCCCAGCTTGGTGCCCTGTTTGTTCCACATCTGCCTGTTAACCTCTATATTAAACTGTCATTGCCTATTTTAATAAGGACTAGCCACACTGTTTCCCAACAGATGATTTAAATGCTGCTGTTCAGTTTGTGTCAGACGTGCAGTGCCGGGATGACAGAAGTGAAGGCAGTTTTTAAAGGGCTCTAGGCCTTGTACAGTTGAGTGGTTGGCACTGAGACACTGAGTCTCACATGGGGAGTTCCAGACCACACTTGCTTCTGCTAGCTGCTGTGCAGCCCTAGTGACTGCTCAAGTTGCTTTGTCACAAGGCCTGTTTAGCTTCAAGCCTATTTAAAAGGATGTATTTCCTACACCGCTGTCTTTGAAATACCCTCTGCTAATGTGTTGGAAGTGATGTGGCAGATACCTGACTCTGAGCATATTTTTCTAGAGCCAGGAAATATATAAATAAATATGGACATAGCTAATATGGTGAGACTCACAGCTGTGGTTTCCTTGGACATGACCTAGGCAGTGAAGATATATGTTACAGTAAGTGCTTGTCTGAAATTAATCAAATTAGTCTGTCTCTTACCCCGAAAACTCCAGTGGCTTCTCAGTTGCTCCCTAAGCTTTTTATTGGTGTTTTGATTCCAGATGGTAGTTTATGTCAAATATATACTTAATATATATTTATATAGCCATATATATAATTTATTTATTTTATGTGAATTGGTGTTCTGCCTGCATGTATGTCCATGTGAGTGTGTCAGATCCTTTGGAACTGGAATTACAAGACAGTTGTGAGCTGCCTTGTGGGTGCAGGGAATTGAACTCAGTTCTTTGGAAGAACAGCCACATTCTTACCTGCTGAGCCATCTCTCCAGCCCCCAGATGATAGTTTTAAAACATTATTACTTTGGTTTTGTTGGGGTTGGAGCTCAGGGAGACCCACATGGTAAGCATGTTAAGAACAGACTCCCCCACTGAGTGATAATTCAGCCCCTAAAAATTTTGAAATATTTACTTTACAGAAAGTTGGTAGGAATAATGGGTTTAATCCCTCATTTAAATATAATATAAAAATTTTCTATTTTAGTATATGTATATATTTACATGATATATATATTTACATGTTTCTATATATTTATATGTATACATCCAATGTATATGTGTGTATATTACAGATATATCCATATATAGTTGCATATATGACTTTTCTACAGATATATCCATACATGGGCTCATGTATGACATATCTACACATGTACTCATACCTAGGCATTTGTATGACTTCTCTCTGATCTTTGAAGCAGATCGCAGCCCTGTACTTCTTTCCTTCCACATGGATAATCTCAGGATTTCTCTCCTTAAGACCTTGGTGTAGTGGGTCTGCAGTGCAGACTGCTCGGGAGCAGCTGTTCCCAGTGATTTCCTCACAGCATAGTTTTCCCTTTAGGGTTTAATTTTATTCTTTGTATATGCAAAACATTAACATATTTCTTAAATTCTGAACCATTCAGTATGTACTCAAATCTTCCAAACCTTTCTGCCCACCTACTGCCATTTACCAGTTCCATCATAATTTGCCTTTTCTATATTCTTTTTGCCAAAATAATTAGAGTTATTTTATCATTTGCCCTTTTGTACACAAAAGATTTTTGCTATAACTGAGCCTGTTTTGTCTGAGTATTGGCCTGGAAATTGCTTCATATTTTGTACAATCTCCCTCACTTTTGTAGCTTTGAATATACATTTGAATTTAAACACCAGTGGTTTATTTTATTATCCTGGGTTTGTGCCTTTTGATAGTTCTGACTCTTAGAATTACAAATGCTAGTGTTGTGTTGTGTGGTCACCGTTTTGGAGTTACTTATTTAGAGAAAATTCTTAGAAGTACAAGTCGTTATTAGAAGAGTAGATGCAGATGTTGTGTTGCTCAGTGTTGCCAAGCTGCCACTGCAGAAGCTGCAGGTCAGCATGAGACTGCTGCCCCTTGCCTGCCACGCCTTACTGCTGCTCTTGGTTCTGAGCCAGCACTGTTAGCTCCTCAGAGCAGCCATGTCCGTGTTTCTCACGAGTAGGCATGCTAAATGTGTCAGGGACCATTTCTATTTCTATGGAGGATTGCTCAGACACATATTTTGTCCATTGGGGAGGGAAATCTTAGTTACAGAAATGTAATTTTTATATAAAGATGTGCTGATATTGTTAATTTTATGATTTTCCTTTATTTTTTTTTGTCTGTCTGTCTGTCTGTCTGTCTGTCTGTCTGTCTGTCTGTCTGTCTATCTATCTATCGAAGTGGCAGTGGTCCAAGTCCTTTTGATGATCCTTTTTTTAATTTTCCCACACAGAGTTTACCAATTAGAGGGGTAGATCTTTTAATTACCTTTGTTGATCCTTTATGTAAGATGATGACCTCAGGGAACTCCAAAAGAGTGACAGTGTCATTTCTGTCTTTGTGCAGTGCTGTCCCTGGGCATCCCCAAGCTCCGTGCTCTACTCACTTTTATAATGTATTGGGGTTCTGTTGTTCTGTTTGTTTTAGATCACAGGGTACGGAGCTTCATCAGGCATCTCATGCACGAAGCTGCATCTTGTTCTAGTTGGTTGGTCCTGCCCACTGCCTCCCAGCACATTTCCCCAGTGGTCCATTCCTTCCCTAGTTAGGGCCTGAAAGCCTTCTTAACACATGTGTTCCTTCGCCCTATTTCTCTCTTCCTTCCCTGAAGTGCTCTTTCTCCCTTCTCTGGTATTCTTTCTAGTTTCATCATCTACACACATGCATACACGTGTATGTACACATACACCTGCACACGCACCTTTAAATATAGCTTCCAAATAAAAGGGGAAATGGACCTGTCTTTCTAGTCTTATTTCACTTAACAGTGATTTCCAGTCACACCAATTTTTCTATAAATGTCATAGTCTCACTTTTCTTTCCAGCTGAATAAAATTCCATTATGTACATGAGTATTTTTTGTTACCCATTAGTCTGCTGATGGCTGTCTCTAGGCTAATTTTGTTTCCTGGCTACTCTGACTAATGGAGCGGTGAGCATGAGTGTCCAGGACTCTGCGGAAGTTCTGCTTTAGTTGTGAGAAGCCTGCACTGATTTCTACAGCGCCGCACCGCTCATAGTCCCTGTAGCAGAGTGAGGCCTCTTCCTTTCCCACACACCCATCAACACGTGTTAGCATTTGCTTTCTTGTGAGATGGAGTCAGAGCACTTTTAGTGTGCATCTCCCTGATGGCTAACGGTGCCAAACACCTTGTAAAGTTATTTATTGAGCATTTCTGTTTCCTTTATCTGAGAACTATCGATTCATTAACCCAACTACTGACTGGATGGTTTGGGATTGGGGGTGGGGGTTGTTTAGTTTTCACACTGTCTTGTAGGTATCAATCCCCTGTCCGGTGTGTTTGGCAAGATTTTGTTCTCCCATCCGTCAGCTACCTCTCTAGCCTGCTGATTGTTTTCTTTGATGTTCTTGCCTATGTCTGTATGCACAAAGGTCAAAGGACAACATTCATAATGGTTTTCTCCTGCTATGAGAGTCCTGGATATTGAACTCAGGTTGTCAGGCTTGTTTTCTGGTGACCCATCCAGCAGCCATTAATGATTTGTGTTCAGTGCTGTCAGAGTCATGTTTTGTTCCTACATCTTTACAACGTAATTTCATAGTTGGATTTTGTTCAGTCTATTAACTGTTCTTACATCCTGCTTAAGGAGCCCTGCCGTAAGGTCATGAGTCTTTTATATGCCTCTGGGAGTCTACTCATAACTGATACTGAAAGTCTGCCTTTACCCTTTATTGTTTAACTGTTGTTTAACTGGGAGTTGGTTTTTATATGTGGTGTGAGGTAGGGATCAAGTTTTATCTGTTCTATTCTACATAGAGATGACTAGCCCATCTACTGAGATGGCCTCTCTTTGCTGTGTAGTGCTGGACTGTCTTGGTTGTTATTGAGTTCCCACATACACACCAATAATATTTTTAAACTCTATTCCTTCCTCGGGGCCTATTTGAAGTTAATTACTGTAGTTTTATATTAAGTGTTTAACTGAGAGACTGCTCTTTGCTTCTTTCGTTTTTATTCTTAAAGGCCGCCTTGGGACTTCTGGGCTCTTTAGATTTTCAAATACATTTAATAATTACATGTACTACTGTGACCTAATGCAGGGTTTTAACAACAATCTTATGTGTTTCAGTTTTATTAAGGTTTATAGCTATTGCCTATTGGAGTTGGTTTAATTTAAACCTTGGTCTTGTTCCCAGGTTTGACTAGACACTTTCTTTGACAGAGAAGATAATTGTGTTCCCTAGGGCCAAAGCGTGTAGTGAGAGCTTAGCAGCATTCCATTCTGACTGGACTCTTTCCACTTCCCCTCAAGTGCTGCCAGACCACTGACAGGCTAATGTTCATTTGCTCATTTGCAACACAGCCCAGTTGAGAGAACTATGTAGTTTCTCACGGCCACCTCTCATCTGCCTTCCGTCCCCCACCTGTGTGAAACATTGCATCCTCTGTCGTCCCCCCCCCAGCTGTGTAAAGCAGCATCCTCCCCCTCCCCCACCTGTGTGAATTATTGCATCCTCCCCTCCCCATGTGTGTAAAGCAGCATCTCCCCCTCCCCCAGCTAAGCATCTCCCTCTTCCCTGGCTTTGTAAACCATTACATCCTCCCTCCCCCCAGCTGTGTGAAGGAAGCATTGCATCCTCCTTCTCCCCCAGATGTGTGAAGCATTGCATCCTCCACCCCCCCAGCTATGTAAAGCATCCTCCTTCTCCCCCAGATGTGTGAAGCATTGCATTCTCCTCTCCCAGCTGTGTGAAGCTTTGTGTCCTTCCCTTTCTCCCTCCTGGACCCTGGATTAGGCACAATCCACACCCCAAAACCCATTTTCACAGAGTGATCCTTTGTCAGGCAGAGAAGAAAGAAAGTGGCTGATTTCTGACTCAGGCAGAAACCACCAGCAAATGGCCTTGCAGGTGTGAGTTTTAAGAGGAAAAGAGGGGAGGGAGGTCTGTGTTAGGTTTTACTAGAATAGGCTAAGATGCAGGAGTTTGTTTTGATTGGTCATGTTAAATAGGGTAGCCTAAAGGGGGCTGTTTGGTTGCTGGACTTAGTACCTTGATAGCTGGACCTTGGTAACTAGCCTTAGGAGTGACTCTGCCATGAGAAAGTGTCCAAGTAAGGGAGTAGGTCTTGGTGGCTATTTAGGGATGCAAGCTATGGTTTATAAGAGAAGGAGGAAGGGTAAGGCCTGCCGGCACCATGTTTGCCATGCTTGGGCCTGTTTGAGCCCTTCCATCCTTCCCCTTTTCTCTTGAGCCCCTGATGTAGCAATTACTTTTCTCATCTCTGATCAATTGTCTGGCACAAGGGACCTTGACCATGATTAAGACCTTGGTCATCGATTAAGAGCATATACAGTCCATCATGGCAGAGGAAGCATGGGACAAGAATTCGAGGCACCTGTAGTCAAACTCAATGCATGCTGCTGCTCAGCTAGCGTTTTCCACATCCCCATCCCCTTTTGAACCAAAGTCTCACAGTGCAGCCTAAGTTAATCTTAAGCTAAAATTCCTCTGGGCTTGGCTTTGTGAGATTACAGATATACACCACCACAGCAGTCCCTTCTTCCCACATGGCCATACTTCCCCAATTCCACTGAGGCTTGCAACATAACTTATCATGACTTGCAACTGAAAACGTTAGCCTCAAGTCGTGAAGTAAGTCCTGAACAGAAGCCATGAAGAAAAGAAAGTCAAAGCTCCTATGAGCACAAGTCATGTGTAAAGGCCGAGCCTGGCCTGTGTGAGGTGAGCGCGCTGCTTTTCGGAGAGAAACATGGCAGATGGCACAGGCCTCATATTGAACACTGAGCTGGAACCATGGGTGGCCTCTTCACCAAGGTCTCATGAATGTTCAAGCTGAAAGAAGCTTCCAGTTGATGTAAAGTCTATAATTGGTGAGGTCTGGGGAAGACTTGAGATAGCTTAATGTACCCATTGGCTAAGGACTTAAGTAATGGAGATTTTTCACAGGTTGTTTCTGTGGTTTATATTTCTATCCAAATGACATTTATTGTCTTTTCCATAAATATTAAAATTAGGATATTCTACAAAATCTAAAAACTAGAGGCATGCAGGACACTGAAGAACCACCTGCTGCCATCTTATAGTAAAGACAAACTAGGTTCACTCCTGTTTATGATTAAACCTCTGTTTCTCAGGGATCTGCCCCACCTGTGGCATTAACTACAATTGACTCTCTACTGCCTGTTCCAGGAAACTGACAACAGTATCTTTGTTTCAAAAAGATATTTATAACCATTTTACAACCCTACCTTTTGTTTCAAAAGGTTATTTTGTTTCAAAAGGTTATTTTGGTGACCTGTTGCTATGACTACCTTGTTATGCCCACCTTGCATCCATGTCTTGTTTCAGGAGGTTGTTGGGACTAACTTGTTATGCTTATGATTCTGCTCCCATAGCCCCACTAATTTTGCCCACCAAATTCCACATTTGGAAATCCCTACCCCTGAGCTATAAAGCCTTGCCTTCTTCACATCTGGTGCTGACCTGTTGAACCCTGCCTTGGGGGAGGCACCGAGTACACAAATAAAAGAGCTTCCTTTAATTAGTTACTTGTTTTAATTCGGCCATGATGATTTGGGTCAGTGGTCTCTCTCCTCCTGTCTCTGGGATTAACAGTACATGTGTGTATTTGTGTACAGCTGTCTCCTTCCTTTAGGACAAACTTGGATATGAAGTGTTGGTCTTGGTGTAAGATTGTATTCAAAGACTTAGTAACAAATCATTACATTGTTTGGCTGAATAACAAAAGGGCATGAAGGTAAAATGGTGGACTGGAAATGCAAGTAGCTAATCAGCCTAGGACTTTGTCAGCAGTAAAATTCAACTTTAACACATCAGCTTTGCTTGTCTATAAACATCCTACCACTGACAAAATATGAGACGTCAAGTTAAGAAGAGAAGTTTATTTTGGCTCAGTTTCCGAAGCTGGAACCCATGGCTCACTGGCTCCATTGTTTTAGGCCTCTGTAGACACAGGACATCGTGGAGCTATGTGTGATGGAAAGAAACTCACTTCATAGTGACAGGAAAGGCGGAGGACAAAACGTACCCTTCAAGTCGTGCTCTTCATGTCCTGCCTCTAACCAGGTCCCACCTTCTAGAGTTCCTGCTATCTCCCATGAAGATGTGAAGCTGTGAGTGGTTAATTCATTGAAGATGGATGCCTTCTGGTCCTGGAAGCTCAAAGACTTCACCTTGCAACACTTGATGGATTGGAACCAAGCCTTCAACACAGGAGCTTCTTGGAGACATTTCAAATACAAACCATAATATGAATATATAGCTTTGTCTTTCAGTATTGAATACCAACTGTGTACCAGGCACTAGGAGAATACCCAACAGTGTAAGAGGGCTTAGCTTTTAGTCTTAACTTAATTTTTAAAAAGCTTTCCTGGGTTCTTCTGAGCCCCGCCTGCCCCAGATCACCACAAAGCCCACTAAGGTGGGTATATTTTTATTGACTAAAGGGAAGCAGGTCTCCAAAACTGACTTGGATGAATCACAACACTCTAATTGCCAGAAGGTGAATGTCCAGGTCTCCCTAAGCAGCCATTTCACCATTAGCTTATTGGTGAGGAAGGGTTTTAGAGCCTGGAGTCAATATAAGCATCCTTTTCCAGTGCATTTCACTCCATCAGGTAATGAGGAAGTACCGGGAGGGCTGCAGTGAACGGGATATTCTCTCCTGCTCCTCTCCACTGCTGGTGGGAGTATAAAAGGGTATAGCCTTTCTACCAAGCAGTCTAGCAAATTACCATAAGCCTCAGAATATTTCATCTCTATTACCTGGAACTCTGTGCCTTGGACTCTATCCTACCCTCTAATCTGGCTGGACCAGTGGAAAGCAAATGAAACTGGAAGGTAAATGTATGTCTCCATATAAAGTCTAGAGAGACTATATAAAAAGATTACCAAGTATTATTTATTACACTGAGAACTACATTCTGCTATGGTATTCTGTAAGATAAAATACTATCTAGCCATTTAAAAGAAAATTTTAATTCCTTTCGAGTTTTAATCTTTGAATTAAAATTTTTAAAAAGAATAATGCTGAAAAATCTTAAGGATAATATAATTCTGACATGAAGCTGATAAAATTACATTTCCATTATATAGATAAACATTAACTGAACAGTAAAATATTAATGATAAAATGGTGGTGATTTTCAGCAACAGAAATGTGTGCGCCTGAGTGCAGTTGCCTGAGGAGGACACAAGAGGGCACCACCATCCTGGAGCTGGAGTTACAGCAAAGTGGTTGCTGGGAAGTCAACTTGGTTGCAGCCATCCCTCCAGTCCTGAGATTATTTTCTTTATGTTCTTAGGTTTTTCTCAGAATATTTTTTTTGTTGTTGTTTTCATGAATACCATTTATATCCAGGAGAAAGACTTTTAATACTCAGACAACAGTAGCTTATGGAGAGGATTCTAGTTTATTCCCATACTTCCTGGAGAACAAAGTCTATTCTGAAGAGGCTCCGTTCTCAGAGAGTGGGAGTGAAGCTCTGCTGGGTTCCTCTGAACACTTTGCTTTTTTTTTTAACAGAGTCTATTAATATTTCTCATATTCTTCCATTAAGTGTTTAGTAAGAGCTGACTCTGTGCCAGGCACCATGCCAAGTTATGGTATAAAAGGCAAGAGCAGGAGCCTGTCCTTAAGAAAGCTGTGAGAGAAGTCACCTATTATGCCATGTATGCTGGTGCAAACAAGAAAGCAAGGTGAAT
>JANHMN010000006.1:79703878-79715311 GCA_030674055.1 Rhabdomys pumilio | reverse complement strand
CCAGGGGTCCAGGGGTCCAGGGCAGGGTGAATTCAGCCAAGGATTCAGAAGCTTTGCAGAACTCACTTGCTGTTCAGAATTTTTATTTAGCAATTAAGCCACTAGGTGTCATATAAATGGTATGGTTGTTTTTCTCACATAATTTAAATTATATTTTTATTACTCTACCCTTAACCAAACTCTCTCAAAATGTCAGGCGAATTTTTGGAATAGTCTAACTAGTAGGCCAAAATCTGACTCACATTCTGATTTGTGTGTTTACTGCAGGATGAGTCTTTCTTAACTCCAAAGCATGGTCTTCAGGCTTCCCACACCACAGTGGGCATTCTCTGCCCCACCGCCTGCAAGCAAGGCTCTCAAGTATGATTGCTAGAATTTGTCTTTATCATAGCACGAATCTTATAAAATAGAAGTCTATGAAATGAAATGGAAATGGAAAAAATGATAACTTTCCTTTCTGGATCTCAGAATTAATGCTTCCCAAAAGGTATTTTTAAAAGTCTTATTAAAGCATTTTTTCAAAAGCATATGTCAAATAACAGCTTTAGTTTCATCTTGAGACAGTGACTGCACATCTGTCTGTTGGTGCTTCTAGAAGCATCCTTTTAAAAGATTTTATCTTTTAAATTGTTTGTTCAGTGTATATATGTGTATATCTGTGTGCCTGTGCAGATGTGTGTGTGTCTTTCTCTCTCTGTGCCTGTCTCTGTCTCTGTCTCTCTGTCTCTCTCTCTCTCTCTCTCTTTCTGTGCAAGTGTGTGTGTGTGTACAATCCACTGTACATGTGAAGATCAGAGGAAAACCTGTAGGAATCAGAACTCATGGTTGAGCTTAGGTAGGTCTTGGGATAAAGAGTGAGCAATTTTACCCACAAAGCCATCTCCTGGCCCCACCTAGAAACATTTTTTAATAAAATCTTGATCCAGTCTTTTTAAAAAAAAACACTTTAATCATTCATTCTTTCTTTATAAGATGCTATAATGCTCAAGTAACTTAAAAATTCTGGGAAATTATCCTCTTTCAAGTTCTGAGGGTCTTATTTGAAACAAAGCATCCAGCAGGAATAACAGAAGTAGAGAAATAGCTCAATAGCAATTAGCATAAAATTAGAGCTGATGCTGAGAAAATGAGTCAGCATGGAATTGTAATTCCCTAAACACCAGTTCCATGGCCTGCCTTGGAGGGACTGTGTCTTTGCTCCATCCAAGATGGAGTGAAGAAATGTCCAAGTGCTTAACTCACAGCAGAATCCAAAATAGTCATTCCTAGAAGATGGGCGTGTATGTGCTTTTTAACTTTCATGTGTGCAAGCGTGTGTATGTGTATGATTTATGTGTGAGGTACATGTATAGGGTGCATGTGTGTGTAAAGTGTACATGTTTATGGTATATGCATACATGTGTGTACACATGGAGCCAAAACAGGAAGCCCGATTTCCTTGTCTGCCACTCTCCCCTCCCCCTTACTCCTTTGAAGCAGTGTCATTCACTGAACCTGGAACTCAAGGTTAGTTTCTTGTTTGTTTTTCTTTGTTTGTTTGGCTAAGCTGGGAGCCAATAATTCCCAGCAATTCTCCTGTCTCCACCCAACCCCTCATTCTGTGGTGACAGTCCTTCATAGAACTACACACGGCTTTTATGGGAGTTTGGCTATTGTTCTGGCTCTCCTGCATACGCATCATGTACTCTTAACTGCTGAGCCCTAATGTCCAGGAGCCTACATGATGGATGAAGTACCACAAAAGTGATGGTTTCACCCTGGTACCCTGCCTGCCTCAGGACACACCCTCTGCCTGGATTCTGCATTACAAGTAAGAGATGGAGTTAGGAATAAGACAATTTCTGACCTGGGAGAACTAACAGTTCAGTGGGAAAAACAGTTGTTTCTGGCCCTCAAGTGACAGGGACAGTGGTCATAGGGTAGACATAACATTTTTCAAGTACATTAAGAAACAGGTGAGATGTAGATGACCTCAGACCCTCACTAGATTAGCTGGAAGACGTGACAGTTATTAGAAAGTAAGGGAGAGATGAGAGAGAATGAGTGTAGTTTGCAGTTTCTTAGGTGAAAATGGCCAGTCAGCTATCAACATGAAATACAAGTTTGGGCTTTGCAGAGAGGCGACCAGTGAGATACAGGTCTTTAGTCTGGTGAGTGCCAGAAAGTTAAATCAACAGAGGTGGCTGGGGTCACCCAAAATTACATTTGAATCAAGAGAAGCAGATCATGGAGGATGGTACCCTTGAAACTCCCTGCCCATGTTGTGGGTACATCTTTTGCCATTATACTGGTTAGATAGTATGGTGTGAGTTGGCTCAAGACTCATGCCACCATTTATAAAATGTATACATAAAAATAGAGAGCTGACATGGTAGCTAAGTGGGTAAAGATGCCTATCATGCAGCCTTGGTGACTTGAGGTCTATCCCCCAGGACCCAAGTAAAGGCAGAAGGATGGGACCAATCCTTCAGAGTTGTCCTCTAGCCTGTACACATATGCACTGGTACCCCAAACACACACCAACACACATCACACAGACACCCACAAAATTATATATAGAAAGTACAGATTAATGCTGAGTGTGGGGACACATGCATGTGATTCTAAAACTCAGGAGGCAGAGGCAGAAGCAGCACCACACATGTGAGACTAGCCTGGTGCGTGGAGCAAGCTCCATGCTGGCTGAGACTGCAGAGTGAGACCCACCCAAAGTACAATGTTCTAACCACATCAGGTTCAGTTTGGATTCACAAACTATGAATGGGCTTTGGGTACACTTCCTCTTCCTTATGGTAAGCATTCTTATCCTCTGGCTCCAGTGTCTTGCTCAGCTTACTCATGGGATTTGTTTTTGGTTTTGTTGTTGTTGTTGCGTGTGTTTGATCATTTCTTCAGCAGTATTTGGTATTTCAGGCTTATTTGGTTCCTTTCTGAGAATGTCATCACCTGTGGTGGGTGATCTTGATTGCTGGTTTGACTGGATGGAGAAGTGTACAGGGGATTAGTAGCGTACACTTGTTGAGGGTGTCTGTGAAGGCATTTTCAGAGACGACTGACATGTCTGGGAGGCTGATGGGCAAAAACCTGCCCTTCATGTGGGCACAGTCTTCCAGGCTGGGCACCTCAGGTGTGTAAAGCAAGAAGAGAGTGGCAGCCAGAGGTGCAAGCTCCACTCTTCTGAGTGCCTCTGCTCTGCGGCCATCACTGGGGATGCCAGACTCCAGCTTCTTTAGCCTTTCATTGCAGACTCAAACAGCATCTCTCCAAACATCCCCAGGCCTTCAGCTTCATGCTGAGCTGAATCAGTGGTTTCTGTACTTGGAGGCTTCCAACTTGTCCTAAGCAGCCATCCAAGTTCTTTGTTTCTCCAGTTTGCAGACTGACTAGCCTCCAGACTTGTGAGCCAATAAACCTCCTATGGTGGTTTGAATGTGAATGGTTCTTATCAGCTCACACATTTGAATAATTAGTCTCCATTTGGTGAAACTGCTTAGGAAGAAAGAGGTTTGGCCTTAGAGGAGGCATGGGCTTAGAGAAGGTGTGTCACTGAGGGCAGGCTTTGAAGTATCAAAAGACCCATGAGATTCTCAGGGTGTTTCTCTGCCTGTGGTTGTGCATCAAGATGTGAGTTCCCAGCTATTCTTTTGCTCCACCGCCATGGACGCTAAACCTCTGAAAATAAAGTCACGTTATACTTTTTTATTTTTTTTAATTTTATATAAGTTGCCTTGGTTCTAGTATTTTATCACAGCAATAAAAAAGTAACTAAAACATGCTCCCCCCCCTCTCTCTCTCACACACACACACACACACACACACTCTGTTGATTTTGTCTCTCTAGTAAACTCTAATCCATCAGTGTATACAAACCGAGTGACTGTCACACACTCGGAACATTGCTGATTTCCCTTTCTTCCCTCTGCCACCATTGATATGGGATGAATCTGGGAGTGGAGGTGTCGTTAGTTCAAGTCTGAGCTTTTCTGAAAAGTGTTGATGTTGAAGGGACATCATGATGTCCTTGGGGATATTGATGTGTGTCTTAGTCAGTGTTCTGTTGCTGTGAAGAAACACCATGACCACAGCAACTCTTGTAAAGGAAAGCATCTAATTGGAAATTGATTACAGTTGCAGAAGGCTAAGCCATTGTAATCATGGCAGGGAGCATGGTGCTGGAGAAACAGCTGAGAGTTCTGCATCCAAGTCTGCCTGCAGCAGGAAGAGAGAGCCGCTGGGCCTGACATAGGCTTTTGAAACCCTAAAGCCCACCCTCAATAAGGCCCCACCTCCTAATGCCTCTCAAGTTCTGGCACTCCCTCCTGACCAAGCATTCAAATATTTGAGCCTATGGGGGCATTCCTATTCAAACCACCACTGTGTGATTCTCAGAATAATCTCTGTTTTAATTTTTTTTGCTATTTTCACTTTCTACATTTTTAAATTTATTGTTATAATTTAGAAACATTTCTTTGAACACTTGTGTGGTATTCTATAAGTTTTTGTCTCATTTTTGTTGAAGTATATTTACAAAGTGATGGACTGGACTATGATTAAGACCACTTGAAATAAACCCTAGGTTCTGAACTTGGGCATGCTTAATTGTGAAATTGTCACTAGAGATGTAGAATCTAAGAGCTATTTGCACCTTCTGACTGCACATACATCTCCAGTTTTACTCAGAAAAGGAGTTGGCTCCTTTGATTATAACAGCTCCTGCCTCTCCATCTTCTCAGTGTGATTGTAACTGATAGATAAAGAAGCCTCTGAAGAAAAATGGAATAACTCAGCCCTAGTATGGGATTTGGCAAAGGGATGCCCTTGCCTTGTTAAAGGCCAGGTAGTGCTCAAGTTCAGGGTAAAATGTGTTGCTATGCTGGAGATCCTGGAGTGCTCAGAGACTTGGCCTAGCTCTGTGCAGACTTTCTACCTAAGAGGAAATGGTTGGAACTTCATGCCTGTTCTTGGGCATGCTTAGTATGACCTATCTCTCGAAAGCACAAGAGTGCAGTTTCTACCTGCCAGCACCAAAAGTGACTTACCCAGGGGCCTTCTGTTGCTCAAACCCACCTTGGCTATTTGTTACTTATTCTGTCTGATGCTTTCCCTTATGATCAATCACACGATGCTAACCTGCTAAACTTGTAAGACCTACCAGATCTATCTGCAGAACTAAACAAGACCCCTCCACTCACCATCGTCAGGATGTATACAGCAGACTATCTTGGCAGGCCTGAGCCAAGGTATGCTGCAGAGATCAGGGATCACACCATGCCACACATCTAGCAAAAGAGATTTATTGGAGGGGAGTACAAGGCCATCTCTGAGTGGGGACATGAGAGAGAGTGGAGAGACAGAGACACAGAGAGATAGCAAGAATGAGAGAACACAAGAGTGAGTTAAGAGAGAGGGCTGTGATGGTGGGACCTGTGAAAGGGCACACATAGCACTTGGTGACTGGTGATGCTGGCACTGAGTTGCTAAAGGCAGGCTGAGGTTAACATTCCTCCTTTTTGTTTATTATAAAATGTGAGGAAATAGGAAGGGGTGATGATTAGACAGAATGCAGATGCTGTGTTCTTTAGACCTCTTCCTGCTGTCTTGGGGTGTCAACCTCTCTGGGGACCCAAGAAAGCTGGGATGCTGGCCAAGTCCTGGGAGAGCAGACTCTGTGGGACCATCTGATGCCAGAGACATTCAGGCAGCAGTTGGAGCAGTTGGAGCAGTTTGTGAGGCTGGACCACCTGGGGCTAGCCTCTTTGAAGCTATAGATTTTGAGGGAACACCTGGAACTGGCAGGTTTCTGGAACAGATATGTATCAGGGCCAGATGATAACATTTAGAGGTTTGGGGAGAATTTTTTTCTTAGGTATATATTTGAAATTTTTAGGCTCTTGGTTCTGATAGCTTGGAGAGGGGAGTCCCAAAACCAGTGAAGGGAGGAGGGGGATCATACCCTCAGGAATAGGAAGCAGGTAGGGGAACGGAACATAGGCTGTCCAGTTGACCACTAGAGGTGGATTCAAGTCAATCCCCTGAAGCTTATAAGAGTGTTTTAAGTTTATAAAAAGATAAAAAGGTTTAGATATGTTAGCATTACCACTGTTTGTAATAGGTACTGAAATCCACATTGCAGAAAAGGCAGTAAACTTACACTTTTGAGTCATCATAGAAGCTGGAGGCACAAAATGATTCTATGTGAAAAGCGTGAACACTCTTCCCTCTATCTGGAAAGACAAGGGAAGACATAGGTTAGACATGTTTTTAGCACAACGAGAAGCACTTTTAAGTCTATCCTTAGACAACAACAAAATGTAAAATCTTGAACTTGTGACTATGATACCAGTAGTCAGTGCTAACCAGAGCTAGATTAATAGCTTATCAGAACTCCACTGATCAGTGTTAGAATTCTGAACTTCTGAGGTCTTAATGTAACAGTAGCACAGAGAGGGAAAGAGATCTGAAAGGTTTTTGCTTTCATTTTTATATACCTTAAGACAATCTTGATACCTTTACAAATTGCATTTACATATCTTGAAACATCGTCTTAGACCTCACAATGTAAGCTGTCTTATCCTCAGACCTTACACAGACTTTACATCTTTTTTTTTTTTCAATGCAATCATTTACAGGAGCTACAGGTGGTTGCTTACTGAGAGCAGTCATTATAAACTGAGTTTCTTTAAATAAAGGAATAATGAAAAGTTACATTGAAATCTGCTTTGTGAGTTTATCTCTTTTTAGAGTCTGGTAGCAAGGTAAACTGTGTCTAGACCTCATGTTAGCTTATGAAAGTGAGGCCTAAGTCCTGGTTTTTACACATGAAGAGAACTGAGAAGGCAGAAGCCTTGGCTGCCGCTGTCCACTGACAAGGCTATTACTAGCCTAGTTGTCTATACAATCAGAGTTCTGAGAAGGGTGAATTTTACCCCAGTAGCAGGAAGTACAGACCAAACAGCTCTTGAATCTATTAAAAATGGCAGGCTCACCAGCTACCTGGATAATCAGTTACCTTTGGTTCCTCCATGGTCATTTGGGGCAGGCCTCCATGTTCCAGGGCAGCCTCAGTCTTTGGCCACAGGCTCCGAAGACCTGACAGATTTTCCTGTGGAGTAGGAATTTTGGGAGGACTGGCCTACTGGCAAAGTCAACTCTCCAGTGTCCTATTAGTCCACAATTTGGACAGAGTCCTGGTAGCTGGCAAGGTGAAGGGCAGTTTCTCATCCAGCAGTCAGCTTTGCCACATTTAAAGGAAACTCCAGGTGGAGGTTGTTCTGTGCTCATGATCTTCTTTGGAGGAGATTAGTGGTGCTGCCAGGAGCTGGCATGTCTTTATATCATGAAAACTTTTTTATTAAACATTTTAAATACTATATTCAGCAGATCTCCCAAAGAGTTTGAGGACCATCGGTCTAACAAGTACATAAAAACTGGTCAAATTTTGCTTGTTTCTAGTTATTTTTTTAAGGCTTATATTTGAAGACATATATAAGAGTTAAATACAGCCTATCCCTGTAATTAATTACACTAGTACTTAGCATGGCTATGAGTAGATTTCTGAACACATTAAAGAATTTGGTCATTTATAAAGTGACTATTAACTTGCATGTCTTAATCATCTTTACAGTTTTCAATGAGTTTGTAGCTTTTATATTAGAGTTTTGTATATAGATTAGGATTTTGCAGCTTTACCTCTGTTAAGGTTTAGCCTTAAAAAAAAGTTAAACATATCTTATTGATCAAATATACCTTATTTATCAAACATGTTGTTTGAGAAACTTGGTGTTGAACAGTTAGCAAACACATAAGAACTTAGGTGTGAATCTCTAATCAACTTTTGTTAATCTGAATAGACTTTTACAACCTTAAATTTTTATCACGATATAGAGTATATTGTACACCAGACTTGAATCACATATACTTTATGTTGTAGCAAATATAACCTTAAATTTTTATTGTCATACAAAAATCTATACGAATTCAAAATATTTGAGACTTGCTACTTCCTTAGTCTAAAACAGGAGGTACAATGATAACCAGAGTTCATTCAGACTAAGAAGTTTTACAATTGTTGCTTTATGCCATGTGGTCATCTAAACATGGTGACGTCACATGGCATTTACTCTTTAACTTTAGCAAAGATGGTTGCCAGCTATGTGGCTGCTTACTTCCTGATGAGGTCACCAGCCAAGATGGAGGAGAGCCTCAAGGTTGCTATTTAAAAATGTCTGATTTCGTCAGGCATCTGTGGCGCACGCCTTTAATCCCAGCACTTGGGAGGCAGAGGCAGGCAGATTTCTGAGTTTGAGGCCAGCCTGGTCTACAGAGTGAGTTCCAGGACAGTCAGAGCTACACAGAGAAACCCTGTCTCAAAAAAATCAAAAAACACAACAACAACAAAAAGTCTGATTTCTCTGTGTGTGTGTGTGTGTGATTCAACTCTTCTTTGGGATATGTGTATGTATGTGTACACATCTTGGACCCAACTCTGTGTGTTGTAACTACACACACACACACACACACACACACACACACACACACACACACACACAGATGTTTAATTATAAGCCTTTTGTTATAAGTTTAAAGCCAAATTTTGTTACATATTTAAATCATACCCAGTGAATATTTGCAAATTGTGAGATAAGAGTTTATAGCATAATCTTAAGAAGTTTTTTTTTGTTTTGTTTTGTTGTTTTGGTTCTTTTAGAGCAGAGTGCAAAGACATCTTAGAGATAAAAGATTTGTAAGTGTGCAGTAGAACCTTAGAGGCAAGAGACTTCTGGAATTGTAGAGCAGAGCAAGTTTAGATAAAAGACATTTGGGGATCCTTTTTCAAGCAGTAGCAGTTGTTAGAATTTAGAAATCAAGTTCCCCAATGTCTTTGGCCATTGATGTGTACTGAGGCCAAGCTGCTGTTATAAAATCTGAGTCGGGAAGGAAGCTGAAAGCCAGAACACCTTGTGGATGTGTTCCTCTGAGCTCCAAGAGGGGACAGAGAACTGAAGCTGCAGGGGTGCAGGCAGCTCCTAGACGGAAGCCAGGAGATTCAGAGTATAGGCCCAGGAGGGCACAGGGAGAGACGGAGCAGGTGGCTCTGAGTGGGAGAAGGCAAAGGAAAAAGAAAGAATCCCAGGCTGCCACAGGCAGGGCTGCAGTTCCTGAAAGACCCAGGCAGATACAGCAGGAGAGCAGATAGCAGGAGAAAATGGAGATAGCCACGTGGATACGGTGGACAGAGGCACAGCAGACTGCAGAAGCCAGAGAAACACGTAAGTGCCCACGTTGAGGGCACAACGGGCCAGAGAGAAGCAACAGCTGAAGAATCGGATTCCAGATTTTGGAATCAAATTTGCAAACAAATGGTCTGTACATACTTTAGCACAGTTAGATTGGCAGCTTGGTTCAAAGTGGGCAAAGCAGGGGAAAACTGATGTGTGCTGGGTATGTACACACTGCAGCTCGCCTGCTCCTTTGCTTTTCCGGATCGTGCTATGTGGTCGTGGACACGTGCAACAGGTCATCAACTGTAACTTAAAGACACGACATTTGCAAAACCTGAGAAGGGCGTGGTGGGGAGGCAGACAAAACCAACAGGGACTGGAGCCAAGAAATAGAAAATGGGGAATTCTTTTCTCTTCCCTGGTCATTTGGTCGGCAGCATTTGGGTTGATTATCTAAGGGGTTGCTCACCAGGGTCAGATGACACACTCGATGCCCTTAAGTCTGGCATTAGGTAGGGTGGTCGGAGGTTCTGCAAGAAGTATCCTACAGGGCAGTCAGGAGGTGGATAGTGCAGTTCCCACGGAAGAATAGAGGCTTGTCTATCAAGACAGGTATATACACACTTAAAAGGAGGTCTATGAGAGGGGCTGAAGGGACAGATGAGGAAAAAGAGGGAAACCAAAGTATGTGTGACATGAAAGCGGCAAGAACTATTTCACCAGAGGAAGGGGATCAGGATGAGGATGGATTTGAATAAAGTACATATGCATGATACGTATTTGTGAGACTCTCACAAAGAAGCCCACTACTGTGTATGCTAACTATAACATTTTTAAATAAAATTAAAAAAAATTCTCACTGGAGAAGCGCGTGGGTGGCTGAGAGGCAGCGTCCAGAGACCTATGATGGCAAAGCTACTGTCTCCAGAGCAGTGGACACAGAGTGGAGCTATTTATTTCGTCTGCTTCGTGGATGTGTCAAGAAGTGATTGAAGGCTGTCAAAACAATAGGCCTTTACGAAGCCCTCCAGCGAGTCTTAAGGTCTAGCTGGAGAGCAAACATTCCAGGTCTATTTCAGGATTTGCTGCATCCCAAAATCCACCCGGATCAGGAGCCACCTTACTATCGGAGGCTACAGTTCAGATGGAAACCAACGTGGGATCCTGAGACCTGGCCTTACAGTATGACTCCACATAGTCCCCAAGGCTGTTTGCACCTGTCTGCTGGCTTGCTGTACCGAAAGCTGGTGAGCGTGCGGGAGGAGGCTGTCGGGAGTCTCGGCTGCAGCCGGGTAGCAGAGCTGGGGAGCCGGTGCGAGCTGCGCTGGGAACTGCGGTGCTGTGAGAGGGGAGCGGGGCTGCTGGAGCCGAGCGCGTCACGGGAGCGAAGAGACGCTGCACGGCCCTATAGGCGGAGGCGCTCTGGCTCCCGCGGGAGCCGAGGTATAAAAGTGCTGTGAGCAACGGGTGAGCGCCACCGAGGACCGAGGTGGGTGGCAGTCGGCACGGTTAGGGTCCCTTGGCGTTCCGGAGTTTTCTCTGCGGTCCCGACCCCCGGAGGAGTCCGGACCTGGCGTTGTCCAGGATCCCTCGGAGGTCGGGGCTCCCTCTGTGCTCCGTGCCCCTCGAGCTGCCAGGTTCCCTCTGTGGTGTGGACTCCTCTAGCCCGGTGCGCTCAGCGCCCCGCACCCAACCTCCGTGCACCAAACCCGGCAGGGAGTCCTGCCCTTGTGCCCAGAGCTGCAGTGGCTGGACATGACGGTCCCTCCTGTCCTGCTTCTCTTTCTTCTGTCCTCGGTGCGAGCCACTGAGCAACCGCAGGTCGTCACTGAGCATCCCAGCATGGAGGCAGCCCTGACCAACGCCTCACACTTCTGGGCCAACTACACTTTCTCTGACTGGCAGAACTTCGTGGGCAGGAGACGCTATGGGGCCGAGTCCCAGAACCCTACGGTGAAAGCCCTGCTCATCGTGGCCTACTCCTTCATCATCATCTTCTCGCTCTTTGGCAATGTCCTGGTCTGTCATGTCATCTTCAAGAACCAGCGAATGCACTCGGCCACCAGCCTCTTCATCGTCAACCTGGCAGTGGCAGACATCATGATCACGTTGCTCAACACGCCCTTCACTTTGGTAAGGAAAGGTCCTCCCGGGCTCAGTCTCTTTTCCTGAGCATCTTTCTGTCCTCTCTCCTTCTGCCTCTTCCAGGTCC
>JANHMN010000006.1:79667884-79703868 GCA_030674055.1 Rhabdomys pumilio | reverse complement strand
ACACACACACACACACACACACACACACACACACACACACACCTTCTAAGCACAGTGGACATGTTTTCCCACAAGGACATGTTCCATTCAGTCAAGAAAGAATTTTATTACCCATTTCTAAAAATCACCTTTTAACAATTTGCTGTGCAGTTTCTCCCATCTTTACAGATTTTATAATAAGCTTTTCAGGTGGAAATTTTGGAGCCAGTTTCTGAAAATGGAAAAACCCGAGGTTAGAGGAGTTTATGGCTAAGGCTACACAGCAATAAATAGAGGTAGAAATGCCAAGTCCAGAGCCCGTGTTCTTCCCAAGCTCCCCAAGCTCTCCTGAGACCTGATGACCCAGCGCCATGACTGAGTGAACAAAAATGGGTTATGCTGGGGAAAGCCATGTGGTCCATGGCACAGTAGCTGGAAGATGTCTTGGCTGGGAGAGCTGAGAGGTCTCCTGAAGAGATGTTCTTCAGAGAGCACTGAGAGGTGAACTGGTACCAGTCAAGGCCTATTGATTCTGTCTGTCCCCAACGTCTGTCTTTTACCCACAGGTCCGCTTTGTGAACAGCACATGGGTGTTTGGGAAGGTCATGTGTCATGTCAGTCGCTTTGCCCAGTACTGTTCTCTCCATGTCTCAGCACTGACCCTGACAGCTATTGCTGTGGACCGTCACCAGGTGAGAGCATCTGTCCCCAGCATCACCCTCCCCTCTCTGTCTGTGCCTGATTGGTGGGAATACTACCACCATGGTCTGTAGGGAATACTCTCAGGACAGTGACTCAGCCCCACTGCCAGCCTGTGTGCTTGTCTCCTTGCTGATCAATTTGGGCAAGGACATGAGGAATATTAAACCCTTTGGTAGTTGCAAAGAGTTATTTCCACTTGGTTGTTGACGGCTCTCTGCTGCTTCCCATCTCTGAATGTAATGAATTACTTTGGGGGTAGAAAAGCAAACACAGAAAATCGCAGATGGAAGCGAAGAAGCAAATAACTGCAGATCAGAGAAGGCTTCAGGTGAGACATGGAGTCTCTGGCCCAGACAGTGTAGGAAGAACACAAGCCAGCAAACTGATAACAGGGGCAGGTAGGGTTGGTAGCACCAGAGTAAGCATATGGGGTGGTACCCCATAGATGGTAGGCACTCAAAGAGATCCTAAGGTCTCCCTTTTGGAAGGGGCCAACTCTGGTCCAGGTATATTGCACACACAAACTCCACGATCCTTAAGTACGTATTGCTGAGTATTCAGTGATTCTCAGCCTTCCTAATGTGTGGCCCTTTAATGCAGTTCCTCATGTTGTGGTGACCCCCAACCATAAAATTATTTCATTGCTGTTTCATAACTATAATTTTGCCAATGAGCAGTGTCTCGATTTCTAAGGCCATCAGAATCATGTGTTTTCTGATGGCCGTGACCCACAGGTTGAGAACCATTGGATTAGACCATGTTGAAAACTAGGAAACAGGCTCAGAAATGCACACACTGTCCCACGATCACAAGCATGACCACATTAGGTCCAACATTTATCTGGCTCCAAGATCATGCTCTTATCACTTGACTGTCCTGCTCTGTGATGATTTAAACAGACCCACAAAGCAAGTATCCTCAAGATAAACAGAATCTAGTTTGCCCTGAGATGACCCACGAAGCATGATATGGCCCAATAGAGAACTAGCTCCAAAGACCCGTACTCAAAGGCCCCGTTCAGTGTGAGGAATGACTTTCTAGTAAAAATAATGTTCAAAGTGGAGAGAGCTCCCTAGGACACAGTGTCCCATGTCACCAGCCACATCTAAGTGCACCTGGTGACAATTTGAAAAGAGTGTTCTTGAAGGAATTTGCACATTAGTTGAGGGATGGACTGCCCAAATTTGAGATCACTATATTCCCTGATCATGTTAAAATCAGGTCTTCCTATAGTGAAGGTGTGCCACGGGCAGCTGAGGAAAGCTTGCACACAACTATTCCTTCTCTCTTGTTAGCCTCCACCAATTCAATCAGAGATCTGGGGTACCTCTGCCCCAGAAACTTGTCTCACAAATGGAAATGCTTTTAAATTTCCACCATGATTTAAGCTTCTTAGAAGAGTTGATTGGCTGGAACACAATATCAATTCCAAGACACATTTTGGCCCCATGTCTTTGATACTGGTTCCCTTTTAAGTGTGTGGAAATCAGTGTGGGCTGGAATCCAGTAATGGCTTTGGTGGGTGGCATCAAATCATCCATCCACTCTTCTTGCAGTGGGTGACAAGAGATTGCTCCTTATGGTGAGAACCCTTTATAGCGTCCAGGGTCTGGAACCAGAGAGAGATGGTCAGGCCTTGAGGAGGTGGGGCTGAGCTTGAGTCCCCTCTGTCACCTTTGTACTTTCCTCCTCACCCCACCCTGCCCTTCTGACTTGCAAGAGGCCTTGGGACTTCCAGGAGCCACAGAGTTCACATGACACCCTCTTCCCATCCCTGGAGTTGAGTGTGGTCAGAGTGACCTCCCTTTAACTCTCTGGCTGCCTAGTGCCATAGAGGCAGCACTAAGGAATGTAAAGGGGCTCACCCTTTGATATGTAAGACCTGGATTCTCACCTGCTTTCGCTGTCAGCTGTGAGACCTCTCACATTTTCTAGGTCATCATGCATCCCTTGAAGCCTCGAATCTCCATCACCAAGGGTGTCATCTATATTGCTGTCATCTGGGTCATGGCTACCTTCTTCTCTCTGCCACACGCCATCTGCCAGAAACTGTTTACCTTCAAGTACAGGTGAGATGTGTTAGCTGGAGTAGCCTGGGGCTCAAGGGAGCGTGTACCATGCTGGCTTTCTCCAGAATAGACCCGGCCCACAGTCACTGGGACTAAACGGGAGCCCCCTCGGGATGTGACTCTGGCTGTCAGGTGCATCTGCCTCATAAGCTGTTCTTGCCAGTTCTCATCCTGTTGTCTTGGCCCATGCTGAGTCTCTGCAGCCTCTTTTCAACCCATCCTTGCTTTCTAGGTTGTTTCCAAGGACAAGGCAGTAGTTACCAGGTTCTGCCACCAGGAGGCATATGCTCACACAGATGCCACTCAGCCCTGTTTAAAATAAGCAAGAACTTAGAAAGAAAATAGGCATGAGTATATGCTTCTGAGGCAAGATTCCCTATCTCCCCCACTACCCAGTTTGGTCCTTAACATATGCTCTTACCAAATGAGAAACTTCTTCTTTCAAACACTCGGTTAAAAACAACAGCGAAAACCACAGTCTACTTCATAAGAGCCTTCTCCACGGCAGACTGCACAGGAGGAAGAGCTACCTCATTTTGAACTCATGATCCCGAGTCGGCCCCTAACTCCGCCTCCACACTACAAACCTGCAGTTCATACTCACAATGGTGAACCAAAGGAGGGAACTTTGTGTGGTTTTGGCATCTTACAGCTTTCCACTGGGAAGCAGCCGCCTCCCTCCTTCTGTTTCTTTCCAGAATGTGTAGGGAAATTAGTGAGGCCTAGACACGGCGGTGAGAGGCACGTGTACTTACCACCTGCTCTCCCGACCTCCCATCTGTTCTAATGGCCATTCTTTGGGGTGAGAACTGACCACGAAGGGAGAGCTAGTTTTCTGAGCAGAAACATTGCTGCTTTATTCCTTCATTGATCCACTCATTCATTTGTTCATTGAATATCTGTGGACTCACTATGCCCAAGGGATAATGCCAGGTTCAGGGCACACAGAGTCTGGAGTCTTCCTGACCTCTATAAAATGTTCTGCGCAGAGACTGAAGTATGCTGGGATGATTAGGCCACAGTAGCAAGAAGACTGTGACAGATTGCCCAAGCCTTAAGTAGGGAGGGAGGCCAGCATTCCTCCATGGGAAGTGGTACTACCGACACCCCCATCCATAGCAGCCATCTTCTTCTCTCTCTCTCTCTCTCTCTCTCTCTCTCTCTCTCTCTCTCGGCTCAGTGAGGACATTGTCCGTTCCCTCTGCCTGCCGGACTTCCCAGAGCCAGCTGATCTCTTCTGGAAGTACCTAGACCTGGCCACCTTCATCCTTCTCTACCTCCTTCCCCTCTTCATCATCTCAGTGGCCTATGCTCGTGTGGCCAAGAAGCTGTGGCTCTGTAACACCATCGGTGACGTGACCACAGAGCAGTACCTCGCCCTGCGACGCAAGAAGAAGACCACGGTGAAGATGCTGGTGCTTGTGGTAGTCCTTTTTGCCCTCTGTTGGTTCCCCCTCAACTGCTATGTCCTCCTCCTGTCCAGCAAAGCCATCCACACCAACAATGCCCTCTACTTTGCCTTCCACTGGTTTGCCATGAGCAGCACGTGTTATAACCCCTTCATCTACTGTTGGCTCAATGAGAACTTTAGGGTGGAGCTAAAGGCGTTGCTGAGCATGTGCCAAAGGCCACCCAAGCCTCAGGAAGACAGGCTGCCCTCCCCAGTTCCTTCCTTCAGGGTGGCATGGACAGAGAAGAGCCATGGTCGGAGGGCTCCACTAGCTAATCACCACCTGCCCTCTTCCCAGATCCAGACTGGGAAGACAGATCTGTCCTCTGTGGAACCCATTGTGGCCATGAGTTAGGGAAAGCTGGAAGCGGTGGGGGAGGGTTCTGTCCTCACATTGACCAGATGCTTGCAGAGTCAGAAAGATCCACAGAAGCAGTGAGATGCTTGGGTTCCTAGGAACCTGTCCAGCCCCATCTGATTTGCAAACCTTCTAGAAGATGTCATGAGGTGTTATGTGTAGATCTTTGAGCAAGCGCTCTGGAAGCCACCTCAGCTCCAACAGAGGCTGGTCCAGTCAACCACTTCCAATTGCCTAGCATCTGTCACCTTGCCCTTCCTACTGCTAAGCACCCACAGGGGGACCTGAGTCATACTATCGGTGGGCCTGACCCATGTGCTCAGAAAAGAACTTCACTAGCTAGGGAGAACAGGCACAAAAGCTTTCTGAAGTCACTAGAGCAAGTGTGGTCACACAGCTTCAATGGCCTTGGGTCTATCCATGACCAGACAGGACCCATTTTGGTTTCTTAAAATAAAGAGAAACTAGTATTACCATTTTGAAAAGTTCAGAAAAGTAAAGAAATGAATTCAGCCCATCAATTTGTAAACAAAAAAAGTAATGCCTGTTAATATGCTGTGAATTTGTCTGCCTTCTCTCTGTGTGTGTACATTTGTATTTTTAAAATCCTGAACTACACATGTCCATTTAGGCTGTAATAATTGGCAAGAAACTGGGATATATCAGAGTACTATTGAATTCTTCCATGAGGAATGGGGTCCCTCAGCAGACAGAAGAGAAGAGAGAAGAGAGCACGGTGAGGGTCGACTCTATCTTGTAACTAGATGGGTGGGCCTGGCCCTCTCCTAGATGGTTATCATCAGGATGAGCAGTACATAAGGGAACTGGGGGGTAGGATCCCTTCTCCCGACTCCCAGAAACAAGAAGAGGTGAATCACTGTTCTTTTTTCATGGACAATGAGAGACTTGCTTTCCAATACGCTGGAAATAATTGTGCTTCGACACCTCATCTGCCCGAGCTGTCTAGACAGGGCACTTTTCTATGTTGTCTGAATGATGAAAATTTTTTTCACACCATTTCCTGAGAGAAGATTTCCCTGTCTACATCACTTGAGAAATTCATGTGTCATATTTTTTTTTCCAAAACTTACTGGCTTCTTAAAGCAACTTTAATCCTTAAGGACCCTTTTGTCAGAGAAATCTCATTCCAGGTAGCCAGCGATTTCATCATCTTCCATATGGCCATGACTCTCAGTGTCACCCATTGACAGATGTGTCAGGCAGAACGAACTCTAATCCCCATGCCCAGAGCAGTGATTGCTGCTGTGTTAACTTCGAATTCCTGTCTCTTCACAGAGCTGTCATGGAGACAAAGCATCTTTGTGGAGCTGAGAGGGAAACTGAGGCTTGAGGGAGGAGAGGTTCATCTAGCACCCATTTGCTAACTGAAGCACAATTTGGTTAAGTCTGATTCTCTGTAACAAACCTGGGGGGTTTCTTAAGCTAGTCTATTCACGGGAGTGTTAGAAAATTTCCAAGATTTAAAAAAAAAAACAGTCATCTACAGAACAGCAGATTTTTTTTTTTTTAAAGGAAAACTGTCTTGAAGAGGGTAGAAGGAGATTTCCAAATATAAAGTGAGTTTTCGAGGCCACCGCTTCTGCATCTGTCCTGATCTCTGTAATGTCAGCTGGTACCTGTGAGCTGCATCTTTCATGTGGCCAAGGAGAGTCAGGGTACTAACCTGAGGACAGGCAGCAGCAACACACAGTGTGTCTTCCTCAGGGAACTGTGAAAAGAGTTTCAGTCACACCTCCCTGAGGGAAGCTGGAGACAGTGCCCTGTCACAGAGTCAGCCCTTAGGTCTGCATCTCCTGTCGGTCCTTTCCCCATGTTCCCTGTATACGTCTGAGCAGATGTGACTGGTAACAGTGTCTGTGGTTTTTGTGAAGCCCAAGTTTTTCCAATATGCTGTAAAGTGTGCTTTATTGTAAGTCACTGTAGGCGCAATAAAACCTCTCCTCTGTGTGCAGGCTGTGCTTCTTGGACTGGTGACCATGTCACAGATGGTAACCTTTAAAACAGGATTGACATGGATTATCTGTGGAGTGCATGGAGATTCTCCATGCGAGGCCCAGGATTTTATCTTAGAAAGCCTGGGCACAGTGAAGGCGAAGAGAGTATGGCTAGAACTCTGACTCCTCATCAGGAACTGCCACGTCCCCTCGGTGGTGAAGCACCCGTGATATTTGCTTGAACCCTGAGCTACACTTGTCCCTGGTGATTTGGGAGGAAGCAAAGCTGTTGCTGAAGCCCAGAGCCTCTCAGTAGCCATACTCAGTAGACACAGCCTGCTGTGATTTATGTCGTGCCTTGACCTGGAGTGCCACCATAGCGAATAACCTGATGCCATTTCATGCAACTGCTAAAGACAGCTTTAAAGACAGATGTAAGTGAGGGTGATCTGATGAGCCAGAAGGAAATTTGAAAGAAACACAAGAGATGAGAGATGAGAACTCAGATTTGTGGATGCTTCCTTAAGTTGTAGATGCAGAGCCTTCAGGCTCATGACCTTACCCAACCTACCTTCTCTGGAGTGGGCATCAGTATTTCTCAGAGGAGGAAACCGAGGCTCAGCAAACTTAGATCACTTTCTGAAAACCACAGTCTAAACTGAAAAATATTACCTATGGGGTCAAGTTCTATGAAAACATAAAGAAAAAAAATCCTGTTTTTATTTTAATCCCATAGTCTCCAAATTTTCTTAATGGAAAGGTTTTAGTTGGGTGATAGAATATGTTAGCAACCCTAAAAACTAGGGCTTGGTTTACATAGTTTGCAAAATGCTTGAGTGAGTCCTAAGGCGTCCACAGATCAGAGGTCAGTGAATCAGGATTGGGCAGCATGGCCAGGCAAAATTATCCCCATGTTGCTGGTACTTGTGGGACCTTAGCAAGTTGCTAAGGTCAGGAACCATCCTGAGCCTCAGGGTTCTAGGGTTGCTTGGAAAGATGCAAATCGACCATTGCCAGTCTGAGCTTGTTGAGACCTTCCACCAAGACCTCCAAGGTGGTGTGAGCCTGTTGAGCAATCTTTTTTGATTAGATTTAGATTCCTGTAAGAGACACACCTCTGGATGTGTGTATCTGTGAGGGTGTTTCCAGAGAGGATTTACTGTGGAAGAAAGATCCACCTTGTTGGTGGGTCAGCATAATCCCTTGGGTGGGGGGACTGGACTGATTACAGAGAGGAAAGGAGAAAGCGATTGGAGTGCCAGCGTTCCCCCTTCTCTACTTCCTGGTCAGTGTGCTGGAGATGTGACCAAGCAGCTCTCATTACCTTGGAAGAATGTGCTGCCATGCCTTCCCAGTCATGGGCTGTATACTAAAACCATGAGCCAAAGAGAAAGCCTTCCTTAAATTACTTGTGTCAAGTATTTGGCAACCGCAAGAAACAAAGTAACTAATACAAGAGCCCACCTTGGCTGGCTGGCACTGAGGATCTGAGAAAACCAGAAGCAGGCCTGTCTCAGAGCATAGGGTGAAGGTAGAAGAAAGCCTCATGCTCTCAGGTTCTGGTGCTGGAGAGACAGTTGTCAGCATCTTGATTTAGCATCTCCGTGCACCCTCTGTGGACAATTTCCTCTCATTTCAAGGAGTAGTTAGGGAAGAGAGAGAAACAGAGAGAGGAGAGAGAGAGAAAGGTGCAAAGCTGAATGCAGTTTTGAAAACACACAAAATAGTCGTATTCAACATGAGCAGAGCCTGGGCTAGGTCTCTCCCCGAGTCTTAGTAAACTGTTTCACAGACTGTGTGCTATTTGCAGCTTCTTTAGGGGCAAAGTGGTTGACTTCACCAACCTTTCTTTTTTATCCTGTTTCCAGCCTAGCACGGACCATTGTCAAATTGGTCAAGATTTAAGGCACTTGGCTTGCATATGAAGAGACAGCAAAGGCATCTCTGACATGAGGCTCACGAATTTTCACAGTTGGGAGAAGGATTGGTCTCAGGACAGGATATATACCATAGGGCTAGATATGGGTTATTCTTCAGGTTTTACCTTTGGTTTAGGCAGCAGGTTCAAGGGTGTCTATTATGTATTGAAAGAAATTCATCAAATCACTAACCACATAGCCAAGAGCAGGTCATACCTGGATACCTGCTTAGAGTGTGCCATAGACAAAGGACTGCAATTAATCTAGTCCCAACCCTAGAAACTACCACCTGTCTACCACCAAACCCACCAACAAAGGGCCCAAACAGAAAGCCAATGAATACAGGGAGCCAGAGGCCCAGGCCTCTCTACCTTTCTACCCTGTTCTTTTCTATCAGGTTACACCTACATCTGGATCATTACAATATACAAGTCAATCACATTGTTTCTCATGAGGCCCAGGGCTCCTATCAGAAGAGGAGCCTGTAAGAATGTGAGAGCTAGAGGTGTACATTGAAACAGTGTTTCCTACAGCAGGACAGTTATAGAATTCCTGACAGTGGTTCTAACAGTATGCACAAGACCTGTGCAGGATGGAGCCTGACAGAATCCCTGTATAGAGTCTGAAGGAAGTCAGGAAGTCCCACCCCTGGCTAAGGAGCTACTGGCAACTGATATCTGGTAAGGGAGAGTGAGAGTTTTTGTTTTTTGGTTTTTTTTTTTTAAGAGAATGACCGTGGTTGGTCAACCACGCCCCCTCCAGGGGAGATATATGTATTTCCCAGGAGCATATGGGAAACATGGATTAGATTTCATGGCTATTTTTTTTTAAGTTAAAGGGAGGTATAGGGAAGGTTTGAAATTCTCAAAGAATTAAAACTATTTTAAATAGGCAAGTAGAGCCCATTGCCATAACAACAGGGACAGAACAATTATTTTTTTTCTTCTTTAAACAAATCCTCCTTGCTTGGGGTTGAAGCTTGTCTCTTCTTTGGTTGTCTGCCCTTTAGCTCCACACCTGCAGCATCTGTTCTTGAGTGCCTCCTTGCTAACATTCTCCAGGGTGAACCCAGCCGCTTCCTAGTGTCCTCTGTCTTGGTCTGTTTCTTTATTTTGAAAACTCCATCTCCTCCCCCACCCATCCACCCAAGAGAAGATGCTTAGGAGCTCATATGTTTTTCGAGACCTTATTTGTCTGAAAATGTGCTTAAGTTCATACTTAATCAGTAGTGTGTCTGAATTTAGGTAATGGGTTAAAATCATTTTCTCTTGTAATTTTGAAAGCATTTGAATTAGTTTTAAATTACTGCTATAACAAATTACCACAGTCTTAGTGGCTTAAACAACAAAATTGCTCATCTTCTGGTTGTGCCGGGCTTCACAGTCACACAGTCTGACATACATGGGGGGAGGGGCCTCCTTTCTGCTTTGTCCCTAGTGAGGCCTCCTCACAGAAATGCCTTGGCTCATTGCTTCCTCTAGGCTGAAGCCAGCAGCATTGCATCTGAGCTTCTCCAAGGACCACATTCCCCTTGGG
This sequence comes from Rhabdomys pumilio, assembly GCA_030674055.1. Lineage (NCBI taxonomy): Eukaryota > Metazoa > Chordata > Mammalia > Rodentia > Muridae > Rhabdomys > Rhabdomys pumilio. The sequence goes on along the minus strand of JANHMN010000006.1, from coordinate 79,693,900 downwards.
CTCTTTCTGGGATCCTGCCTTACCATCTTTTCAGGATTGTGTAATTATATTCTACTCACCTAGGTAATCCAGGATGCTCAGACTCTTCAATCCATTTGCAAAGATAACTCACCTCATCCTGAACATACTTATAGGGCTTGGACATTGAAGGGTGCATTTGAGGGATAGCTATTGTTCTGCCTACAAGGCTTCATTGTCTCCTGTTCCAAAATCTTATACCTTCTTTTCTTTCTATGCCACCCAAGAATGGATGTTAGAGCCAGCTTCTGTGGCTCCCCAAGGATGTGTTGTGATGTAGGCTCAACTGTTTTCAAGAAAGGAGAAACTTCAGGGGCTTCCACCTGGCATAAGCTGCTTTCATGCTTGTAATCTGCCAGCTGTTTAATATACCAACTATGTTTGGCAGCTCAGAAACCAGTTACAGAACTGACTTATGGGCACACAATGAGTGCACAGGAGCCCAGCTCGCCTGATCCCATAATCTCAGAAGTCCAGTCGGTTGGAGGAAGTGCCGCTTAGCCTGTCCACCATGAGTGCCAATGCCTCCCCATCCAGCAGTGCTGTCCTGATCCTCAGTGCCCTCAAAATCCATGAAAGAAGGCAAACTCCAGACCAATTTTCTTAAAAGTGTATAGCTTGCTTTCACCAGGGGGACAAATTTGTTTTTTATAGCTTGAGTACATTATCCCCCAAAGACTGACTTGTGGTGGAAGCTTGGCTCTCTAAGCAGCAATGACGAGACCATGAGGACCCAGATCTTATGAAGGATTAAACCATCAGTGTATTTATAAATGAGCAGACTACAGGGAGGCAGTAGACACTGCAGAGGTGGGGCCACATTGGACAAAGAATGTCACCAGGGGCACAGTCTTAAAGAGTGTGAGCTGTGTCCAGGCCTTTGCACTTGCTCTTGGCCTCCTCAATGCCATGAGATGAGCAGCTCTCTCTGCCATGGGCTCTTGGTTCTGTCCCACTACAGGTCCCAAAGCAACAGAACCGAGTAGCCATGGACATGGGGATGGGAGGTGGGGATGGAGACGGGTTGTAAAACACTGCAAACATGGGTCAAAATATTTTCTTCTTAAGTTATTTTTCGTGAGTGTTTTATCACACCAAGGGAAAGTTGTAACAATGCTTTTCAAGGTTGAAATCTAAAAGCAATTTGTCATAAGAATCAGACAAATTTTGGGGATTAATGGGGATGAGGTTTGGATGTTTTATAAACAGAGCCACCTTGAAGGGGAGTGCTCAGTTACTGTGTTGATGTGCTAGGAGAAAACCCTGCTGGCCATCACTCAACACTTGGAGAGTAAGTCTCTGTCACAGTTGCCATGGGTGAGGCAGCTTCCTCCAACCCAGGGGCCATGGGAAGAGCTCTTTACCCTGAACACAGCTGTGCCTTCATAAGGCTCGCTCTGCCCTCTAAATTTCATGACTGCCTTCCATTCCAGAACATGTTGACACACATATCACTGACTGTAAAAGAGTCTAGAACACAGGGGTGTTTTTTTTTTTTTGTTGTTGTTTTTTGTTTTGTTCCTACCTCTATATTATAAAAAAAGCAGCGGGACTGGCTATCAGATAAATCAGTCTGATATATTTGACGTTACAGAGATTAATAGAAAATAATTTCTTTGGAAGCTTGAGACTTACTAGGCATAGTGACATATGCCTGGAATTCCAGCATTTGGGAAGGTGAGGTACAAAGGTTGTGAATTCAAGGCAAACCTGGGCTACAAAGAGACTTCAGGGCTAGTCCAGGGAATTGAGTTCCTCAAGGAACAGTGGTAATTTAACATGCTATGGTTTGCATCAGTGCCCTCCAGAGGCTCATGTGTCAGAGTTGATCTCAGTAGTTCCAGTGCTTTCTGGAGATGGAAACCTTTAGGAAATTAGATCATTAGAAACTGGGCACCAGTTCCCTCTCTTGGATTTTTCTCCTTCTCTTTTCTTTCTTCCTTTCTTCTTTCTTTTTTTTTGGAGAGGGGAGGGAGAGTTAGATTTAGTTTTTTAAGACAGGGTTTCTCTATGTAGCCTTAGCTGCCCTGGAACTCATGCTGTAGACCAGGCTGGCCTGGAACTTATAGAGATTTGCCTGCCTATGTCTCCCAAGTGCCAGGATTAAAGGCCACCACCACCACCTGACTTCTTGTATATTCTCGTCTTTGTTCTAGAATTATCTATTTTCATAAGAGGATTGGCTCCATTGATTGAAAAAATTGTAAGCATCAATTATTGGGATGCTAGGTGTGCCCTTTCCTACTGGAATATCATTGCTTCTAGGGCCTTCCAGGTGTCGGAGCACATAGCTGTGTTTCTGTATCCATGTCTGGTACTGGGTTGCACATGAGTTCATCCTGAGGTTCTCAGTTCTGACCCATTACCAAGAGATCATTCCAGCAGTGGCTTTTGCAAAGCAGTAATACTGATTTTTAACAAAGTTTGGTTTGCCATTTTTTTTTTAGTACATAGTACTTTTTATGTTGTAAGTGCTGTTACTATTTTTATGAAGTAAATAGAGTCATGAGGCAAATATAGTTTCAAATGTTTACGTTCAAAAACAAAAATGCTAAGTGTAAGAACTGCAGCCTGGCCTTCGTCCTCAGCCAGGTCTCTGTGCTGCCTTAGCTGACACCTGCAGGGACAGCCTCCCGTCCTCTGGATCATGTTGTAATTGGTTCCTATTCTGACATCCATCAATACACTCTTGATTGTTCCTACTGGGATCCCTAATCAGGGATGATGAGTCAAAGAGAGAAAAGGGAGAGAGGAGTCTTATGGAGTGACTTCATCTCTCTGGTGTGAGACAGGCAGTTATTTTGTGGATACTTTGGTTGCTCTGTGGAGACTCCTCATGGCCTCTTTTAACCACAGGAACAACAGATACGTTTGAGTCCCTGAAGCATTCTATCCTTAGCTTCTTGTTCACTACAATGTCTTCCATAACCTCCCAGTGCAAAAAGTGTGTGAGCCACTAGGCTTCCCCAACCCAGCTCTGTCCTTACCCACATGTAATCCATGCTTACTGATGGTTATCACTTGGCCATTCTTCACTCAGATGATTCCAAGAGAGCAGCTTTCCCTTTTCTACATCACCAAAGCAGTGATGAGTTTACCCAACCTGCTATGATTGCCCTGAGCAGAATCAGACACATGCTCACAGTGGTCCAATGGTGGGGTTTCTTGCCTTGTTTCTGCTGTGTGGTAGAAAGGACTCATCTTCCATCACTGAGTCTGATCTTGTTCTAGATACCTTCTCTCACACTAAGAGTCTCCCCTTCACTTACTGTGGCTACTGAATTATGTTAAATGACCTTTGCCAGTGACCACACAGTTTGGTTTTCTCCTTTATTTTATGGACATGGCATATTGTAAGATCCTGACCCTTGGTCCACGGTACTTACTTTGAGATGCCCCCGAGTGAGACACCGAGATGCAGATGGATGCAAAAGCAAGAGGTTTATTTTCCCACGTGTCGGGGTTGACCTTCAATTAGTCCCTCAAGGGGAGGTGACTAGAAGGCGACCCCAAATGGCTATTACAAGCAGTTTTTATACTTTTTAGGGGCACAGGTTACATCAGCAAGGTTACAGTTCCAACTTATTGGCTAAGCTTATTATTGGCTAGCAAGCATGACACGCATTTGAACTCTCTCTGGGACTTTCCAGAGGGTCAGGTAACTATCAGTCAGTACATTCTAAGAATTTTTTAGCAATGTTCCTGAAAGTGGAGAATGGAACCTGGTCTAGCCCTGACTTGAGGTGGGAAGCTGCAACTTGGCCTAGCCTTGACCCGAGGCAGGCTGGCAAAAGCCCCAAGACCCCTTACTTATCACATGCACTGAGTACATGGCCACAAGGACCGAACCTTGTAGAACATATCCAGTTTTTGTTTTTAAATGTGCATTGGTGTTTTGACTGCATGTATGTCTGTGTGAGGGTGTCAGATCCCTTGGAACTGGAGTTATAGACAGTTGTGAGCTGCTATGTGGGTTCTGGGATTTGAACCGTGTCCTCTGGAAAAGTAGCCAGTGCTATTAACCACTGAGCCATCTCTCCAGCACCCTATAGCTAGTTCTTGGTTGGCTGTTCTTTTATTCTTTTTCTTTAAAAAATATCATTAATGAATATAATATCATTAATAATAATTGTTATCTATAGTCAGTACGAGAAGTAAGCTTCTTCAGTGGAGTTATGCTGCTTTCAGACACTGAGGTTTCTTTGCTCCAAGTTGTCAGCTTCCAGCCTATACTCTGCTGAGTCTGGTCCCTGGAGGTTTCTACCTTTGGAATATTTTAATAGTAAGCCAGGATTTGGGTAAAATTTATACTCTGATGTTGGAGCTCAGCCTTTCTGCAGTCTTCTATCCTTTGGAATTTACCTTTCAAATGTCTGCACTGATTGAATACATCTCTTTCTTCTGGTGTTACTTCTCTTTTTAATTGGCCTGCTGGGGATAGGTGCTATAACCTAACTTGTTAGGGCTGCCTGAGCCCAGGCTCCTACCCTAATGATTTCATCAGCACCCCAGATTCAGCCAGTCAAGTGCTGGAAGTACAGTCCTGCCCCGACACACCCAGCCCGACAGTTTTCTCCAGTCCCTTAGTCTTGTTCTTTACGTCATTGCTCCTTTAGAGAAATAGGCTGACCTCTCAAAGCCACCACTAAGTCCCACCTTTTACCATTTGAGATTTTAAAATAATTTCTATTTTGCAGCGGAGAGTCATCATCTGATAATAAATACATTTTCCTTTAAACTGTTTGAGTATAATAGTGGCTAGATTTTTTCCCTCTTTCTTTCTTTCTTTCTTTCTTTCTTTCTTTCTTTCTTTCTTTCTTTTTTCCTTTCTCCTCCTCCTCTTCCCTTCTCCTCCTCTTCCTCCTCCTCCTCCTCTTCCTCCTTCTTGGCATGGCTAGGTCTATCTCAGGGTGGCTTCTTTTGCCAGGCCTTCCTCTAGAGCTGTGGTTCTCAGCTTTCCTAATGCTGTGACGTTTTAATACAGTTCCTCATGTTGTGGTGATCCCCCACCAACCATAAAATTATTTTTGTTGCTATTTCACAACTGTAATTTTGCTACAGCTATAAATGGTGATGTGGGGGGAGGTTGGGGGGTGGGAACATCCTTGTGGAGACATGGATCGGGGAGGAGGTATGGGATATGGAACAGCTGGAGAGTGGATAGGATGGGAAATAAAATCTGGAGTGTAAAAAAAAGATTAAATAAAAAAGAAGGAATATAAAAAACAGTAATATAAACATCTGATAAGCAGGATGGTCTCAGGAGGCTCCATTAGATCACCAAACGGGTCGCACTGGACCTGCAGGTCAAGAACCACCTCTTTAGTGGCATCCACTGTAATCAGATTAGCTCTCTCTGCTGGTCCAATTTCCCTGGCTTTTTACTTTAGAAGAATTCCTCTGACCCAGCCCTTCTGTTATTCATCCATCTGAATGAATTTTTAAGATTGCTCTCAGCTTAGGCTGCACGTACTGACAATCATTGTAAATTTGGCTCATATCTAACCGTGAGGCTGGTTTAGATTTTAAATTTCATGTAGGCTACCTTAGTACCATACTTGAATCAAGATGTACCAGGAGTTTCCTCCTTACCTCTTCATGCCAGCCAGATTTAATAACTCCCCCAGGGCCACATCAGTTCCTCAGGCTAGGAAGAATCAGCAGCTTCTCCCCATGCCCACATCCCTTCTCCAAGGCAGCCATTATGAGCTTGGTCCCCTATGTGTTCTGCTCTTATAGGCTCCCGGCTTTCAGTGGCTTCTGCACTTTCAAAGGTGACAGAACTTCAGCACCTAGCAGGGTACTCAGTCCTGGCCTTCACACAAGCAGCTCTGACCCTAATTTTACTAATCACTAGCATTGGCTGCTACAACACCCATATTTTCTTGTCTTGTAATTTTAGGCATCTCTATATTTTTATAATAGAAGAACGTGTACCACCATACCATGCATTTCAAACACACACACACAGACACACATAGACATACACATAGACATACACACACACACACACACACACACACACACACACACACACATATATATATATATATATATATATATATACAGAGAGAAAGAGAGAGAGAGAGAGAGAGAGAGAGAGAGAGAGAGAGAGGTGTGAGGCTTCCTTTTAGTATCTTTTATAGTGCTGGAAGCAAGCACACAGCCCTTCAGTATTTCTTAAATCCAGTTTCTCTTATACATTTAACCATTTAAGAAAAGGTCTACAATTTGATCAACTCCAAACAGCTCAAGCAATAGGTGTTTGCTTTCTCATGGTTCTGGAGGGCGGAAGTTCCGGTGGAAGCTGTCAGAGCTGATGTCCGGTGAGGCCTCTCTTCCTGGCTTTCAGTATTTGCATCCTCACATGATCTTTCTTAACTGAGACTGCATCTCTTCCTATGAGGACAGTGGTCCTTCCTATTTATGGCTCACCTCATGACTTCATTCATAACTATGTCCCTAAAACCTCATCACCCAACCGTCACCCTGGAAGCGAGGACTCTAACAAATAAAGTTGTGAGTGTCACAACTCACCTGCAAGCAATGTGCTTATAAACAATTTGTTGAACATTTCCCTTCTGTTCAGCACGTTTCCATCACGTGCTTTGAAATTATGTGCGAATGGCTTCTATGCTTCCAAGAGGAAGCCAGTGTGTGGCTGGCCATCGATTAGAAGCCTGACTTAGTGGGGAATGCCACTAAGGTCTCTAACTTGTAATGTTGACAAGGCATTCAATCTTGGCAGAATGAGCAGTCATGAGAGATTTGATGGGACCACTACTGAGTTCTCTCAGCTTCAACGCACATTTTAAGGGGAAAATAAAATAATCAAAAAGAAGTTTAAAAATTAAGTTGCATACAGGAAGTATGCCTTTTTAGGAAGTATGATTCGGAGGGCAACCACGGGGCAGTGTGTGTGGAGGACTGTCGGTGGCTTGGGGTTGGCATTCACAAATGTCAAGGATCTACTGTCTCATGTCAGAGAGACAGGGCAATTTGTTTTTCCTTCCTTTGAAGGTAAAACCATGAAAAATTCATAATGAAAATTCATTTGTGAATAGTTGGCTCTAGATTCACCCCAGCACTAGAAATTATCTGAAGGGACATGGAATGAGATGTCACCTTTAAACTTTAGCATGTGGAAAAAGAAATACAGGAATACAAAAATCCTATAGTATACATAGGGAGCCAGCCACCAGGAAAGCACGCCAGACCACTTTTCATGAATTCTCTCTGAAGAAAATGATTTGTTTTGTCCCCTACTCCCAGCCTTGAGCAGGCCTGAAAGACCTTGTTTACCACAATAGACCAAATAATAGGACCTAGGTGAAGTTACCCACCTTGGTTGCACGTATAACCTGCTACAGGAACTTAGAAAAATAAACTGGCTACTGAGCTTGCCTTGAGACATCTCTGGCAGTTGACTAACGATGGGTTCTCCCACCCATCTCTGGCTGAAACAAGAAGGGGTTCGGTGTTGCTTTCTCTTTAAATTAGAAGAGCTGAATATTAAATTTTGAGCCTTGATCAGAGAACTTTGTCTTGGCTTCATTCTTCTCTCGCCTCTCCATCCTCCATGTCTGCAGACGGCTACAATTTTTGAGCACTGAATAATTTTTATTTTGTTACTCAAAAATATACTTTATTTATACCAATTGCATATTTATCTTGGAGGTAAACAATGAGTTTCTGTCATCAAGGGGTTGAGAGGAAAGGGGAGCTGCTTTTGATGAGGATGGAGATGTAATATTTAAAATAACACTTTATTTCAGTTCCTTAATTTTTTCCAAGTAAACTCAACAGGAAGCAATGAATTGAAATTACAGCAAAAAGCAATTGTGTTCTTCAGAAAGGAGATCTTTTTAGAACAGTGCAAGAAAAGGCTGGAACTGCTTCCTCAGGGAGGCTGAGAACTCTTTGTCCTTGGAGGAGCACTCTCTGTCCTTGGAGGTGCTCTTCAAGAAAGGAGGATTCAGGGGAGGGGCAAAGGCTGGTTTTTTCCTGTGTCTCAGAAGTCAGGAGAGGCAGTGGGGTGCAGGGGTGGGTATCCTGGCTCTGGTATTGCCAATCAATAAATAGGAGGCTCAATTCTGTCTCAGCCTGTTCCAGCCTATATGCAACCAAATGGTGTTCTCTGAGCCTCAGTGTCATTATCTGCAGTCCAGGGTTGCTAAAGGATCAAATAGAGCAGATGAAGTGCTTGCATTATGAGAGTCATAGTTCTATAAACTGTGGCCTTACTGATGGAAGACCGCCAACTTTGTTCAGAAAAGAAAGTGAGTAAACATTGAAGAAACCAGCTATGCCTAGCACTGTGCTACAAGCTCCCCCCACCCCCACCTCTCCTTGATACTGTTTATTTGGCTTCATTATTGTGACTGAACACCAGACAAGAAGCAGTTTAATGCAGAAAGAGTTTATTTGGGCTCATGACCTGAGGGGACAGAGTCCATCTTGGTGAAGGAGGTGTGGTGCAGGAGTAGAGCATTCAATAGCAGCAGAAGGTTCAGATGGCTGGTTACATTGTATCAGCAGCAGTCAGGAAGGAGAGTGCAGACAGAAAATGGGCGGGGCTAGCCCCGCCTACTCCACACTTCCTCCAACTTGGCCACACTTCCAAAAGGTTCCACAAATTTTCTAAAACAGCATCAGCAAGCTGGGCAGTGGTGGCACATGCCTTTAATCCGAGCACTTGGGAGGCAGAGGCAGGCAGATTTCTGAGTTTGAGGCTAGCCTGGTCTACAGAGTGAGTTCCAGGACAGCCAAGGCTATTATACAGAGAAATCCAGCATCACCAGCTGGGAGACAAGAACTTCACACTTTCACACTTAAAACACAACGGTTTTTCACAAGCCTGAGTGGCTTCCTGAGTGGCTTCTTTCTTCTCAGGCATCATGATCTTTGTGTGGGAATTCTTGGGGCTTTTGTTCCAGCCTGTGACTTGTGGGTTTAGAGAGAAGCCAAGTCAATTAGTGGTTAAGTCCTCACCTGTAGAGCATGCTAGTCTTGTCAAGAAGCTTAGACCCTGACCCAAGATGACCCAAGATGCAGTGGGCATGGGTGGACACCGTCCTTGGCTTGATGGCTCACAATGCTAATCTCACCTCTTGGCCACATGCTGAGGAGCCAAGACCAGTTTTGATAAACTCCTTCTCATGTCAGAAGCAAAAGCTCCCATGTAGGAGTTCTACTCATCTCTTTCTACCCCTCATTCTGGCCAAAGTCTGCCAAGAATCCCATCCTGAGTAGTGTGTATTTCTTCTAACTGCAGAAGAGGAGAGTTTCTGCACAGTGCTATGTGTTAGGACTTTAGTATTTGCATTCAGAGTCTCTAGCACGAGGTTCTTATTAATACATTGGTTCCCATTCAGACAATCAAGAAACCTGCACTGGTTCATACGCTCCACTGGGACTCTACTGTGGGGAGGCTGGTAGATTAGCAGGCTGGTAGTGTAAAGAGGCACTTGCACAGACTGAGCGTGAGTATCTCCCTCAGTTTGTACCCACAGAATCTCCTTCCTTTCACCTGGTACCCGGCGGTGCCCAAGCTTGCCTTCCTGAACTGGTCTTGCAGCCTTCCATTGGCTCACCAGGCTGCATTGAGCTTGCTCAAGGCCAGACCCCCCCCCCCCCAGGCCCTTATTGGATCTCCTGGGCCTCCTGGACTGTTCCTGTTGACAACAAGGGTCTTTTGCGTGCCCCTTACCTTTGATTCCGCTATGTAGATCGTTGACTTGAAATCTCCTATGTGTTCTGGAGTTTCCCTCCCGGGCAAACCATGGATTTCTTTCCTCCTTACCACCGGATTTTTAAGGGTTGGATCAGGATCGCATCCTCACAGGGTAGGCTAGAAATGGTTTTTTTTTTTTTTTTTTTTTTTTTACTATTCTTGCTGTATTCCAAATACGTAACAGAGAGCAACTTAAGAAAGGCTTTAGTTTAGCTCATGGTTTGAGGGAGCAGTCCACAGGATGGGGGAAGTGTGTAGCTAGAGCCACCCTTGGTTGGCAGCAGGAATGTGGGGCTACTCACACATCTGAGCAGGTCCAGGACAAAGACAGGAGTTCTAGAGGAGTCATCTGGATTTCTCCTTTACCTGTTAATTATATATATTTGGTCTTTTGAAGCAGGATCTCCACTGGATCTGGGCCTGGTGGTAGCTGAGTTGGCAGCCTGCCAGCTTTCCCACGCCTATGCCACCAGATCTCCTACTTTGCCCAGGCAAGAAGTGAGGTTATCTCTCCTGTCTGCGGCAGCTGGCAAGTGCTCACACAATCTGGGCCAGCTCTCCCACTCTCACACCCTCAGGGCCAGCTCTTGCACACTGCCCAGGCAAGAGGCAGGGTCAGCTCCTTCATACTCATGTCCGCTGGACCAGTTAACCTGCATCCTTGCCACCAGGGCCAGCTCTACTGTGCTGCCCAGGCAAGGTGCAGGCCTGCTTCCCCGAGAACTGCAGCTAGCATGGGGTGTGGGCAGCTCTATGTAGCCCTCAGAGGTCAACATGGCCCCAGGTGGTAGCAAAGACCAGAGATGTCCATATGGTCTCTGGTGGTAGTATGAGCCATGGACATCAGCACGGTCCTCTGCTGTTGCAGGGTCACAGACCCAGACATGGTCCTCATTTTTATTCATTCCAAGATCCCACGTCAGGGCACGGTGCTGCCCACATTTGAGTCAGCTCTTCCTTCATCTGCAAACACCCACAAAGACACATTCAGAGATTCAAATCACTAATGCATTGGTCCATTTTCTGGAAAGCAGACAAAAAGCACAGGAAGACTTGTTCAGAGAACAGTTCCTTCCTGAGCCATGCTTCGCCTGTGAAGTTCAGCCATTCAGCTGGTCATTTCTCCTTTGGTGCAGGGCTGATGGGCAGGAAGAAGTTAATCTTCCATGCAGCGGGCAGCCTCTGTTCTTCAGCAGAGCACAGAGTGCACCTGGGAGAGAGTGGTGCTTGTGTGGAGCAATTATCCTGTTTGTGCAGGAAATAGGGAAGAGAGAAGGCACCAGGCGGAAATCGCAGTTTGAGTGCTGAGCACGTGGTAGTCAGCCATTTAGCTATTAATTCATTAAACACAGGTACTTACATTGGCCAAGGATGGTGGCAGGAAAAGGCAAGAAAACCAACAGGGAGCAATCGTTTTCCTCAAAGAGCTGATAATTCAGTTGTGGGAAGTTAAGAGATATGAGTACTTGCTATGTGTGTGACAAGCATGGAGAGAAGAGAGGGTTATCCTGTCCTGGCAGTGGAAGGTCTCCGAGGCCTGCAGGCCTGGTTTGGTACCTTGCACCCTTCTGCAAAGCATCAGTCAGCTTACTGCAACTGAGCTACCTGAAGGGGGATCACCCCTGATTTCAGACACTAGATGCCAGTTACAGTGACCACAGTCTGCCTGCCTGCACCCATGACTGCCTGCCTGTCCACAGTTCAGGATCAGACAGCTTGATAAAAAAATATCACAGAGAACTCAGGAAGGGCCTCCAGTTACTAGATATGATTTTGTATGTGCAAGTGTGCGAGCATTCACGTGTCCACATGTATGTGTTCCCTTGTGCATGATTTGTGTGGAGGTATACAAATGTGATTACATTGTGTGTGCGTAGGTCAGAGGACAGCTTCAATGCTGTTCCTCAGGAGCCATCCACCTTGTTCTCTCTTTCATTGTTAGTTAGTTAGTTAGTTAGTTGGTTGGTTAGTTAGTTAGTTAGTTAGTTAGAGACAGAGTCTTACTGGCCTGGAACTTTCTCTCTTGGCTAGTCTTGTCATGTACCCCAGGGATCTCCCTATCTGCCTCCCCAGTGCACTACCATACCCAGCCTTTAAAATGGGGGTTCTGGGGATTAAACTCAGGTTCTCACGCTTGCAAAGTAAACATTTTACTGACTGAGTTATCTACCCAGTCTATTACATGGCTCTATTATAACAGGCATGCACTGTATGAGGTTGAAGAAAGACACATAGCTTCTATGTCCTTCCCTTGGTTGTCACCCTCCTGGCACATCAACCTATTCACAGACCAAAAAGCTCCACTGAGCTGCAGTATGCAAACCAGCCATCAGGACTTCAGTCTGCTTGTTCAGCAGGTGTGATGGCTTAAACCACTGGATTTGCCACTGAGTCCCTGCAGGCCCCTTCCTCCTTTGAGCCTCTGGCTGGGCCTTCTCAAGCCCCTTCCTAACACTAGCTTGGGAGCTACCACTAATCACTTTAAAGCACGAAGAAAACATTCACCAGGAAATTCCAAGAGTTTTTAGCACTTCTATGGCAGGCTCTAGGCTAAGGAGGAAACAGATTTCCTTCAGCACATCTTTAAATCAGCAGGCTGCATTTTGGAAGTTGACAACCATGCCAATCATGAGCTTTCCATGTGACGTTGGGAAGCTCTGTCACCTCTGAATTGAGCCATCTTTTCTTTCTCTGTACAATGCAGGAAGTGTCATTTCTACCATCAAGGCCATTAAAACCCAGGCGAGTTGAACCGAACCTATTGAGTCAGTGAGGAGATGGCTGAGCATTACAGACCCAGGTCAGCAAGGCCACAGAGCAGCCTGCCTGGAGCATGCTCATTTGGGAGCAGAAAAGGCCAAAAACTTGGATTCTTGGTTCAAAATTCAGTGGCCACCTACCTGAGACACTTTCATCTGGTCGCTCAGCCATTCTGGACTGTGATTTCTTACCTGTAAACTGAAGAGCTGAGACCTGGAAGCCAGTGGCCAACACTGCTTACTGGCCAGTATGATATTATTCTGAGAGACTGAGAAAACCCAGAGAAGCTGGGTTGATCTGGGAATTTAAGCTCTCAGTTTATTGGAGCTACTGTTGGCTGATTTTGCTGCTGTTCATTTGAAACTATGCTGACTGGTACTTTCTATAAGTCTACCATCCTTACCATTAAATGCCTTCCCTAACTCTGGGGAAGAGAAGCACACACATACGGACACCCTGCACACTCTCTGAAGTGAAGCTGTGCCACGTAGGGACCTTGGAACTATGTGTTCCCCAATTCACTAGTGGGAGCCACAATACCAATCTCTGAGGACTGTGGGTACAACGCATGCTAATGTGTGTTGATATTTTGCAGACAGAGGTTAATTTACATAAATCTGCTTCTGAGCACAACTGGCTCTGAAAAATAGGAAAGAGTGCTGTCCCCTTCTCTGCTCACCTCTCAGGCCACCGAGTGATTTTTTTGCAGAGCAAGTGATTCACATTCTACCCAAGGCCAGACAGCTCTTACTGCTGTTATGTAATTGCCTTGCTTTGTTACTTTCCTTGTTCTCTCTTACTATATGGACCTCCAGAGAGGAAATCATTTGCCTGACAGGTTGAACTTAAAACATGGTAAGTGTCTACGAGTCAGGGATTACTAGAAGAGCAAAGAGGTTATTTTGTGGTTAAGGAACCATAGAAAATTATGGAAGGAAGAATGGTCCTGCCCCCACCATTGAGAGTCCACCATAGAGATCCAGAAGGGATTAGTGTCTGGGCTAGAGTGTCAGTCACAACCCTACTTATAGCACCAGCAAGGAAGAAATCCAGGAAGACAGAAATCAGAGCTCTCTTGCAGCACTTCTGGCTGGAGAACCAAGGACATAAGGACATGAGGTTCTTTCTTCTAAGCTACCTGGTTAATTTCAATCATTATTATGATGACTATAGAACCTGGTGACCCTTCATTCTTGTCAGAGACCCTGAACCCAAAGATCAGCTAAACCACATTTTGATTTCTGACCCAGAGAAGATGTGTGATGATGAAGGCCTTAAGACACTAACAGTTGCTGATATTTTGTTACCCAGTGTTATCTATTGTTTGACTGCCGCCCCCCCCCCCCCCACCAAACCACAAGAAATCTGCAGCAACCTAACAGGAAGCTGAGCACACAGCTCTGTACTTCCAGTCCCAGGCTGATGATGACTTGGTCAGTGATGTTGGCTTCCTTACTCTTTGTTCCCATGCAGTCCCCCACCCAGTGAGCCAGGTCAATCACAGAAGACACTCCACAGTTCATCACCCTGCCTTTGGCTTCCCCAGCAAACTCCAATCTGAGCATGCTAACGTGGTCCCCACAGCTTCTTCTTCTTTTAAATGATGAGTCTTTCCACCTCTACCTGACTCTCCATCTCTGCCAATTGGCACAGAATGGCTGGTGCCTTCGCCATGGCAACGTCTGAGCAAACAGCCTGCTTGCTATCATTCCTCCTGGGGTTGGGGATGTCTTCAGTTTCTCCCCACAGAGTTGGGTAGTTGGTCATTTTAGAAGGACAGAACCCTTTGAGCTTTCACAGGGAGAAGGAAAGGGGGTTGAGGAATAAGCTAACCTGTCCTTTTCTAATGAACCCTGAATTCTCAAAAGAGAAACATGAGTTCAGAGTGAAACTATGACAGTGTTCTGTGCCAGGCAGTGACAGACACACTAGGCTGTAAGCAGAGTGTTGTCTGTGACCACCTTTCTAAGAAACAGCCCCAGAGGAGAAATTAACATCTCCATTTGCTCATAGAGACATGGATGACTCGGCTCCTCCAGGGGATAAACTGTGTTCTACCACAGATGCCGCTGGGTAGAATGGCAGCTTAGAGTGGAACCTTATTCCCTCTGTCATTTCCTCCCAGCATTCTGCTCTTTCAAGGCTCCTGCTCCCATCAAATTTCCTAGCAGAGCCACAGGTGGTAAAGTCAGTTGTCAAGCCATATGTGACAAGCACAACACCACAATGCTCAACCAGGACATGAGAGAGGGGCTACCCTAAGGAAGGCTCAGGCAGGGGCATCAGTGCTTAGGGAGAGAGGACTATAAAGGGGTTGGCAAACACTCAAGGTCTGGAAAATAAGCTTCATTCGGTTCCACAGACAAACCAGACCAGTGGCCGATTAATTAACAAATATCTCTCATCTCCCATCTGGTGTGACTTCGGGGTGTGTATCTGTTACTGTTCTGTTGCTAGGACAAAATGTCTGACAAAAGCAAGTTAAGGAGGGAGGGTTCATGTTAACTCATGATTCAAGGGTGCAATCATGGCGGGGAAGGTGTGGGGCACGAATGAGGTGCTTGGTCACATAGGGGTTCCCTTCAGGCCTTCTGGGTAGCAGGAACATGAACCACAAGGGGACAAGAATGAAACCCAAATTAGTACTGGGACTAGGCCAAATCTTTGAGAGTCAGACACCAGTTTTTGTTGTTGTTGTTGTTGTTTGTTTGTTTGTTTGGTTGGTTTTGTTTTGTTGCCATATTTAAGCACAGCACAATTCTGGAAGAAAGTTTTCTGATAAGTTACCTCAGTCCCATGAGTACAGCAAAGCTTAAGACATGTTTACAATGAAGCTCTTTACAAAGTAGGTATGGCTTCTTTCATAAAGATGGGTTCTGTTGACTCAGAAACAGTGCTCATGATAAAGGGCTAGGGAGGATGACCTAAGATATCACAGAAGCCACTTAGGCTGTTGTAAAGTACAAGTGCCATCTCCCATGGGGTTAGGTTCTATGGCCCAGAAGCAATACTCAAGATTTAGGAGGAAAAGGTCAGAGATAAACATAGTATTCTGGGGGATATGGGTAGAACCTGGCTCAACAGAGGGCAAAGAATTACCAGGGTGTAAACTACATTATACCCCCAAGCATTCCAGGAGAACAGCTAAATATCTTCTCCTTTTGGAGAGAGAAGTAGCATGTTTATGTCTTCCTGGCTTCTTTGGTGTTTATCTGTGTGCACAAGGACCTTTTGCCTTCTGCATGCTCACTGCATGGTCACATCACACCACAGTCAGGAAGAGGAGAGTTGACTGCAACTCCATGTCTCCTTTTTATTCTTTAGTCTGGGACTACACCTTGGATGGTGACATCAACATTCAGGGTGGCTCATAGGCATGCCCAGAGGTGTGTCTCTTGGGTGATTCTCCATATTGTCAAGTTGATATTAACCATCACAGGGAGTAAAGATGGACTTAGTTCTCCATCACCACCCAGGGGAGGCAAGAAGACAGGGATAAGGTGTTTAGCAGAGTCCATCTACCTGGATGACGAAATGACTTCATTGTAGGCAAGATGGTGAGAGGGTGTGTTCTTGGGACAGTGGTCCCGTTGAAGAGGAAGTGGCATGGTGCCCCCTTCTTCCTGATATGCTATTAGCATTATTTGTGGGATAAAAAGAGGAGCACCTGCCCCTTATTGCACGGGCCAGTGGCTCTGACCTGTGTGTTGTTTGGTTTACTTGTCCCTTTATCACCTCCTACCCTCTCTGCAGTCTTGGCAGAAGTATTCTGGATGGTGTGCCATTTTCTGAAGCAGAAGGTGCACAGAGCAGCAGAAATGCTAAGCATGAAAGTCCTCAATATGGAGTAGACTCCCCACAAAATGTGGTAGGCTCAGGATGCAGAATCCAAGACACGGTGTGGGAAGAAATGGCTTCAACCTTTCCTTTGCAGTGCTGTGTGATTGTTGGTGAGGCTCAGCGGTGTGGAAGATGCCTCTTGCTGCTAGCGTTTTGAGAGCAGACAGGAGAGAGGCGCTGTGGACCACTTCTTTCCCACATCTTTGTAGTAGGGACCCACAATCTGTCACCAGCGACTCTATACTCCACTTGACTTCCTGTTCCTTATGTCTCTCCACCGAAAGAACTCAGAGAAAATGTAGAAGACAAGGCAACTCTGTTGCAGATTAGAGCAGACTTCCAAGGGAGAGAGAGTGAACAGTAGCCAAAGAGACTACTGTCCCATGGCTTTCCTTGAAGGGCTTTGTCCCAGTGGTTGACAGTCTAGACTGAGTCTTATATAAAGAATATATCTTGTTCTTTTGAACAAAGTCTCCTGCTAGCAGGCATGTCCAACCTGTACCTCATGGGCCTCTTGTACCCAGAGACAGTTATGAATGTGGTCCAACACAAACTCTTAAACTTTCTTAAAACACTATGTTGTTTATTAGTCTTTTATTTTGTAACCTGATCACGTGGCTTTTTAAAAATAGTTTGTTTTTATTTTTAACTAGTTGTGTATGTAAGTAGTTTTGTACATGTGAGTACAGTACCCGAGACAGCCAGAAAAAGGCATTGCTGGAAGTTGCCTGAGGTGATGCTGGGAACCAAACATGGGTACTCTGCCCGTGTGTGAACTTTGTAGGTGACAGTGTTGTGTAATGTTGAGATAAGAGGTTAGCCTCAGCTGTGTGCAGGGCTCCTGGAGACAGCTTTAGAGAGTGTTCCATTAGTGACTTTTAGGGCCATTCGGTGTGTCACACCTCTTTCTAGGGCCAGAGATAAGACTCAAGATCCATTCCCCTGACTAGCAATTATGATTTTTTTCCTGCTCCATTCCTTTGAGCATGAGGGTATGATCCGCTCCAGGACCCTCCAAGCCTGCTAACATCTAACCAACCACCGGACATTCCCACTTTCTTTCCACTTGGTCAGATTCAGCGTTTCAGCGTCCAGAGCTCTGTCTGATAACAATTCATGTTGCATACTCTTTGCTACTGAAAGAGCGCTGATTAAAATTGCTACACTAAAAACAGACATATTGGGAAATAATCTCAGCTTCCCCAAGCTGGAAAATGGGTTTTGAACTTAGAGATTACTTACTAATGAATTAGTGAACCCATTGCACCCCACGACTTCCTGTGCTGTTGTGATATTCTGAGGGGTTGGAGGGAAGGAGCTTCCACAAAGGATTAGCTGCTGAACCAAGCTATTTGAGCAATGAGCCCCTTCAGAGCCCCGGCTTCCTGCAGCTTTTTGCTATAGCACAGAATTCTAGCTTAGGAAAAATTGTTCCTTCCTCCCAAAGCTCACCACTGAATGGAAGTAATCACAGCCTGCTAAGTACTAGCTCTTCCTGCATGAAGCAGTCAGAGGGCCTGAGCCCATCAGCTTCTCAATCAGCATCTGTTCCAGAATCCTCTGACACAGCCTTCATTGCTGTGGGCAGATGCAGAGCTCAGAGGGGCTGCAATAATGCAAGCATTTTTTTACTTTTCTGTTCTTGATGCAAACCTTTTAGGATCTGTATAACGTGTTCTTACCCTGAAAAGAATCCTCTCGGGTTTTTGAATCTCACCCTTGGGTAGAGTTTGGTCCTCTAGAAAGTTTATCCTCCCATATGGCTGAGGAAAGATAAGCAGTCTGGGCTGTGAACTTGGAAAGCTAGCCACAAGGAGCAGCTGCCCAGACCCTATAGTGTGGCCAGAAAGCCCCTGAGGTCCCAGAGGTTTGAGCATCTAATCTCAGCAGATGGCCTAAGCTTGGTGCTAATTGAGCCAGCAGTTTATATCTGAAGCAGTTCATCGTGAGCCTGTATTTAAATAGTTTCTGTCTTTGTCTCCATAGAAGAAGCATGCTAACCCCACTACCCTGCCTGCGCTCAGCCTTGAACTCTTCTGCCCATCTTCCATTCCCTTGCTTCGTCTCTACTAGGACTCCCCATCTGTTCCAAGAACATACCTCAGGAAAGTAAATCATTTCTCCAGGTGTCTTTACCATATCTATTTCCTCTATATTGGCTCCTCTTCTCCCTCCCAGAGACCCTTGTGCTCTCTTTTCTAACAGATATCTTATCCATAGTTTTTTGTTTGTTTGTTTGTTTTGGTTTTTGAGACAGGGTTTTTCTGTGTAGCCCTGGCTGTCCTGGAACTCACTCTGTAAACCAGGCTGGCCTCGAACTCAGAAATTCACCTGCCTCTGCCTCCCAAGTGCTGGGATTAAAGGCATGCACCACCACTGCCCAGTTTATAGTTCTTGAAGTTTCTTTTTTTATTGTTTTCTTACATTGTTACATTGTTACACTTATTTTTATTACATTTTATTACCAATTTTCAAGGACAGGAATCCTGTCTGCTTCCTCAATAAGCCGTTTAAGGAGACAAGCTGTAGTGAAAAAGAGATGTACTCAATGTGCCTACGTTGGAAGAAGGGCAGTCTAGTAATGCCACTCCACCCTTGGAGTTCTGACTTGAAGTCTAGGTTTAAACAGAAAGCAAGAAGCATGCATAACCACAAAGCCACATTCAAGGAGTCCCACCCATACTTGTCTCAGCTGCAGTCCTCCCTGAAGGTGGTTTGCTAAGTTGTCAGAACCGTGTGACATCTCTATCCAGGAAACAACACATTCCTCCTCTGGCTGGTACCAGGCTCCAGCCTGTTCCTTCTCCCAGCTTGATATTCCTAGGGAGATTTCATCTTATTGAATAGTCTGAAAGACAAAGATAGGTACAGTGTTTATTTAGAATTTCTTCATTCCTGACACATGTGTAGCAAGAACTAAAAAAGTAGCTGTAAGCTTCCTTAGTTTTGAATGAGTTGTATGGATGGGTGATGAACACATGTATGTGGGTATGTATTCTGTGAGAAATTATGGAGGCCAGAAAAGAGTTCTGGATTCCTCTAAGCTAGGACCAAAGGTGCATGTAGAGCTCCTGGCTTGTTATATAGGTGATAGAATGTGAACTCTGGTCACAACAATTGTGCGAAGAGTGCTCGTGACCATTGGGTCATCTCTCTAGCCCTACCCTAGTTTTTAAATCTATGATTCCAAATTGGACCAAGTGATAAAAACAAAACAAAAACAAATATTATTCTACCCAGTCATACGGGACCCCAAACTACATCCAGCATCCCTTGCCAATAGCACAGATTTCAGGGCAGACTGAAAGCCTTCCTTCTCTGCCTTTGATTCTCTGCCAAAAAGCAAGTTGTAATAGCTGCAGCCTTCGTCCATAGCATATCCTGAATAATTGGCTTTTTCTGGGACTCATTTGAGTGGTCTTTGTTTACCTCCGCATTCTTATTACGCAAAGTCGTCCAGTGGACAGCCCCATCTCACATCTAGAACTTTCCAGCAGCATATAGACAAGCATTTGTGAAACCAAACCAGCTATACAAAATGCACCCAGTCCTCGTTCTTAAATGTAGACAGATAGCCAAAGTCACTAGACTTGGAGAACCAGCTGTGCACAGAAAGCATCAGAAAACAGAACAGAGCAACCTTGGGGGACGTGCATCTTTCAGAGACTAGGGACAAGCTGTTGAAAAAAATTTTTTAATTAGATCTTCAGTGAGACTTAAGAAGACATTACAGCCACAAAACCCAGAGCAGCAGGCTGTGAAAAACAAGGGGCTAGGAAACATCTCCTGGAAATAATTAAAAATGGATTGCTGAAATTAAAAAGATTGGAAGATGAATTCAAGAAACTATCAAAACACAGTGTAGAGTGTCTGTACAGCAGAAGAGAAAAACCAGGTTAAAACGTAATGTTGTGTGGATAAATGGTTAGGGGTGGATACCTCTCAGCTATGGTCTTGTAGTAGGTGGTGGTGCTGGCTGGAGCTATGAGGTGCGTGTCAGAAGTCCTTGGGCCCGTGTGTGTTAGTGCTTACCAAAACAATCTGAGACTCAACAGTTCTCTTTTATAAAACCTCCCACGTAGCTATCCCAAAGTGAAAAGGGGCAGGAATCAGCCACATGAGGTCTCCCAGCTTTTCCAGGCTCAGCTCTGCCCTTGCTTCCTTATGGACTACAGTTCTGCCTCACTCCACTGCGGGCCAGGCTGTACAGTGCAAACATGCACTGTAATTGGAGATGGGGGGTCAGCTGGCGAGGGGGGTCAGTTGGAGACGAAAATCAGCTGGAGATGGGGGTTGGTTGTAGCTGGGATGAAAAGTTAGCTTGAGATGGGAGTTGCCTAAGACTGGGTGTGTAGGCTAAGGATGTGGAGGTAGATGGAGCTTTGGGGTCTGCTGGAGCTGGGAGTTAGATTTTGCTGGCTTCATACACATTTTGGCCATGTTCTAGTCTGAAAAGGCATCAGGGCTTTCAGGAGACTCAGCTGAAACATCTGTCATGTCGCATACTTAGAGCCCTTCCTGAACAGCCAGTGCTTGCTGGATTCTGACTAGTCAACAGAACTAATCCTGTTTTCTTCACCTCAGTTTTAACTCTCCTTTGGTGGGTTTTACACTTATAACTAAAAACACGTTAAAATCATTAAGCTCTTGACTGTATGAGCAAGACACCCTCAGATTTCCCAAGGTCCTCCGTTTTGCCGAGAAAGATGGGGGCGGGAGTATTCCTGTATTATTATATGTTGGCTAGCTTCAAACTTACAGCAATCCTTCTGCCTCAGACTCCACGGTATGTGTTTGGCTTCCTGTAGGTAATTTTGAAGGTGTATGTATTGGTTCATTTATAAGCCATGGGCAGCTTCTTTGTGGTCTCTGTGCCTCAATGGGCTTTGAGAACATTCTTTTTCTGTTCTCCACTGAAACTCAATGCTTGCTTCTGTGAGACTCTCTCAGGACCCATGGAGCTGGCCCCAATTCTAGATATCCAATACACAAGTTTGTCCTCATTATTGCTGACCGCTGTCCCCTACTCCAGATTCTGAGCTCCACACTCGGTTTTACGATTTTAGCACTCTTCTGGGGCCACATCTGTTTCATGAATAAACAAGTACAAGAAGGATACATGCTGAGTTTATTGGTGAACAGAGTTTGTGTCAAGCGAGAATGAGCATTCTTGAGAAAGTACTTGCTGTGTTCCCCTTGTCGCAAAAGATGTGGCAGGGAAGTCACCATGTTGCATTGGGGAGAGGTCACCTTCTGGTCTGGAAGGTTTCTAGCACACAGATCAGTGCTGTGAATCTACTAATAGGAAATACTTGAAGTCACTGGCTCTTCTGTGCTTCCGTCTCATGCAGCTGGATATGACTCCCTCTGGGATCTAGCAAGTGGGACCCCTGGATTTCCCTCCTTTCTTTGTTTGTAGATTGAATCATCTGGTCCAACACCTCATTCCTCTCAGCGGGAAAGAAAAATCAAAGCAGTTGTACATGAAGATCAAAATAATTGTCAAGAGTTACAAAGCAACTCTTGGAGATTTAGCTCAGAGGTAAAGCATGTATAAGACTCTAGCAAGCATAAGACTCTAGGTTCAGTCCTCAACATGGGGGTTGGGGGTGGAGATGGCAATATCAGAAAGTAGAAAAACCAGCTTAGAAGTCAAGGGTCCAAAATTCAAGACTAGTACATCATGACTGAAGTAAAAGGAAGAGGAGCCTGGGGTATGATTCAGTTGTTAGGGTGCTTGCCTAGCATGCTAGCTCCCGGGCACACCCTGAAAACCAAGGGTGGTGGCATGTATGTATAACCCCAGCAATTGGAAGGCAGACGTAAGAAGATGAGAAGTTTAAGGTCCTCTTTGAGTTCCAGGGCCAACCTGGGATACATGAGAATCTTTCTCAAGAAAAAAGAAGGGGAGTAAAGAAGGGAAGGGAGATACACACACACACACACACACACACACACACACACACACACACTCAGAGAGAGAGAGAGAAAGAGAGAGAGAGATTCCAAACAGCCAATAAATATTAACAATTCTCATACCCCTTAGCAATCAAGGAAATTAAAATCTTAATGAGGACAAGGCAGCTCTCTCTTGGTGCATCTTGAGTTGGTGACCACGGTACTATACCAGAATGACACATGGAGAGGAAAGTTCCCTGACCGTTTATTGAAGGTACCATGATAGGACAGGTCACTTGGCTGTCAACATTGTCTCTGTCACAAAACAGACGGCTGTGGACAGAAGAAGAGCCGGAGTCCTACAGTAATGCCCATTCCTAAAGGCAGGAGAAATGAAGCACCTTAGATTGCTGGGTACCAGCTGCCATCCAGTCCAGTGGAGATGGAGCCTGGAGTGGAGTGGAGTGGAGTGGAGGGGACCCTGGGTGGCATGGGAAATTCAGAGCCTGCCCCCAACATGGATATCCTGAGGAAGGAGAGGGCCATGGCCCAGAAGGATCAGGAAATGTGGGTCGGAGAGGGAGGGGGCTCAGGAATGGAGCAACAGGCGCAGAGAGAAGGCTGTGAGGGTGTGAGAGAGCTGCCTGGCTGAGGCAGAACTGGCAAAATGGAGGGCCACTTCCACATTGGGGTTGCCATGGGTGGGCTGAAACCACTTCTGCAGACACCACCCACTATTCCTGTGCTCAGGCCTGGCCTTGAATGTGTTGTTCCAGATCTTCTCACACAGGTCACCGGAGGTGGGGAAGTAATATGCAAGGGAGACAGGGTGCATGTACTGAGCAGTGGTTCTTCCCTGCGGGGATGGAGAATGGGCTCCTAACTTCCCATTGTCCCTTCCCTTCTGAGTCCCATGCATCCTCACCTAGGCTGAGGGCCCACAAGGACCCAGTTAGTCCACTCACCCGGACTCCAGTCCCAGCTGTTGAGCCAGTTGGATTTACAAGTGAGAGATGAGCGGCAGGCTTTCCACCATTCCTCACAATCCTCCCGGCACAGTGGCATGTCCCAAACCCGCTGCTCTTCCTGCCTGTTTGGGACCACCTTTGTGCAGGAAGAGAGGGGCAGATTTTAATTCTTTACGGTGTCTGTAAGTATTATCTCTTCTCTCTGTGTGCATGTGTTTCCATTCTAGAAATGCAGGCGACTATGTGCGCATGTGCACGAGCGCGCACTCGTGCCTCTGCAGAGCCCAGAGAACAACCTCAAGTATTGTTCTTCAGGCACCATCCACATTGGTTTAGATTCTCTCATTGGCCTAGAGCTGACCTAGCAGACTAGGCTGGCTGGCTAGCAAGCTCTAGGGACCCACCGGTCTCTGCCCCTGCAGTGCTGGAATTACAGCTGCACACCTCCACAGCTGGCTTTTTTATGAGGATTGAACTCAGGTCCTCATGCTTCTTTGATAAGCACTTTACTGTCTGAGCCAACTCTCAGCCCTAGGTATTGGTATCACTATCATCAGATAAATGATCATCCCTCTTCATCCCTGTCTCTGCTCCTATCCCTAGAGGTACATCACTCCTGTTCCTACTTGCCTCCTGTAGATGCTAACCTAGAATTGAACAGAAGGGTGTTGCATGGGTCTGCCTCCTGTCTCCTCACTGGCTAGATCCAAGGCCCCAGGTTGGGGGAACACTCATGGAAGCATAGGGCCTGGATGAAGTGCTTTTGACAGTCCAGGGTCAACAGTCCACAGTGCACCACGCTGAAGTTCAAGACCCAGGGCCCATTAAGGTGGGCTTCCCGGCTTGTAGAATGTGTGCAGCAGGCATTGTCCTTCCAGGGTATGCACTGAGGTGGGGGCAGAAGCAACAGGCAGTGGGTAAGAGGCTGGGGTTGAGTGTCTTGGGCAGAAGGATATCAAGAGAGGGGACATGTGAGCACCTCTGTAGAGGAGGGACTCTAGCATCTGTCAACATGCATTTGAAGAGTGGGGCGCACCTGACCACTGAGCTCCTGCCCTTCTGTCTTCCTGCCACAAAATACAGCTTCCTGGTGTCAGCTTGGGGGTGAGGGGGGGTAATAAATCCAGGAAAGTAAATAGAAAGAAGATTCAGGAAGCTGGGTCATTATAATGGGTGAGAGGGACTTGTAGTTGGAATGCTCCTTCTCTCTCAGCCTTTAGGAGACTGACAAGGAGACAAATTAAGGCCTGTATCATCAGCCCATGTTGGCAGGAAGGCTTGCTCTGACCCATGGTTAACTAACATAGCCACCACATAACAGTACCACCGCTGTTTCCGTGTGGCCAGAGCACCTTAGCAGCAAAACCCTAGATGGATCCCAAACTAAGGAACTGAATGATCAGGGGTGGTGGGATGCAGGGACCACCTTGCCTGTATTCCTTCTCTAGTGATTTCTAAGAAGCTTCCTCAGCCCCTGGGCCAGCTCTGCTCTCTGTACCTCCCGGTAGAGCTTGTCTTCTGGGCCAGGCTCTTGCTTGTAGCTCTTGGAATTTGTGCAGACGTTGAGCAACTTGTCCCCCACCAAGGTGGGCAGGACGGTCCACAACCCCCAGAGGATCTGCCACCATTGTGCCATGACCTGCTGCAGAGAGGAGCCCATGATAGAGAGAACAAATATTCTCAAAGACAAAGAAGGTAAGACCCACCCCACTCCTGCCGACCATCAGGCGTTGAAGAGGGAGTGGGGGCTCCAGGGATCCCTTAGGTTGCTGAAACACTGGCTGCTCCTAGAACCGTCTGTGTAGAGCAGCATCACAGACTGTAGAATAAGACTTGGATCTGACACCCCACTACAAACCACTACAAAAAAAAATGTAGAAACCAAACTGAGCAACAGGGGGAAAGAGAAGAAAAAGAAGAAGAAAAATCAATCAACAAACAACAACAAAACAACAACAACCAGCAGCTCTGAAGAGGAGAGCGGGTAAGGATGGTTCCAAGCTGTTCACTCAGATGCAGCTTCGCTGGCTCAGGAATATATGGACTGGGAGTTTAGAGGCTTGGTCCCAGCCCACAGCCAGCCTCTTGGCCAAGTAACCAATTCCCAGTAAGCATATTCTCCTTATGGCCAAAAGGACATGGTGGGGTGGGGTGGCCAAGGCCAGTTTTATCTATCAAGTGCAACCCTAATTCTATTCCCTAAGAAGGGTCCACACCAGGCCCATGGCTCCCAGAGTAGCTCATCCTTGTCCCGTCAACCAGTGAGCTTTCCTTAGTTCATTTCAACTAACTTCAGTCTATCTCAGAGACACCTGAAGTGTCAGGCTGTAAGAGACAATGCTAAGACCCCTGCTGGCTTCTCAGGGCCGGGAGCACATTCAGGCATGAGGAGCTGAGGAAACTTCAACCTTTAAGCCCTCACCCTAGCACAAAACATGGAGGCTGTCTTGTACCTTAGTGTTTGCTGATACATTTCCAGTTCCCTTCTGGGTTGTACTGGCAACGGGTAGGGGGTGGAGAGGTTGGACAGAGAGACACCAACACCCCCCCACACCCCCTTTGCTAGAGCAAGGGCACACCCTGCTTCAAGAAGGCTTCAGTCTGTCTTCACTGCCAGGACTTCATGGCTCCTATGTCTCCTAGGCCTGCTGGGAGCCTGCCCCACATACAGGCAGTTTAGCCTGAGTAGTCTACCTCAGGATGTCTGAGATGTAGATTAGAGACCCAGACTCTACTGTGGGACCCACCCTGAATTCTAAACCCAAGGCTGTTCTCCCACAGAGCCAGCTCCAAGTTTGC
>JANHMN010000006.1:79637253-79667784 GCA_030674055.1 Rhabdomys pumilio | reverse complement strand
GACAGAGAGAGAGACAGAGAGACAGAGAGAGACAGAGACAGAGAGAGACAGAGACAGAGAGACAGAGAGACAGACAAGAACTTGCGGTGCCAGTGCCGGTGCTGGTGCTGGTGCCAGAGAAGCCAGAGATTCCTTCAGTGGGTGGTAACTCTCAACACTACTTCTAACCTGTAAGAATTTGGGAATAACTTAGATTCTATCAGTTTGTTGCTCTGTAATGGGAGCTGTTGGCAGGGACTGTCGGGAAAGAGAGATCATGAAAATGTCATGCACGGCACAGGGATGTCTTAACGGTTCGTTCATCTTTTGTTCTTGGAAGCTCTATTCCTCTCCAGTATTCCACGAGTCCCTTCCTCTGCTCAAGCCTCTGGGGCCCTAACAGCATCCTCCCACAGCATCCGGAGGCAGCTTAGCAGCACACAGGTGCACAGACAGGCAGCTTGGAGAGCCAAGGATTTAAGCCACAATCAAAGCTGAAACAAAAGCCGCCCCTCAGCGCCAGCAGGGGCAACCTGCATTTGCACCCGGTCTGACTGCTGTCCAAAGGTTCCAGTGGAGGCGATGCTAACGCCCTGTAACTTTTATGTTTTGTCTCCAAAGAAGAAGTAGCCCAAATCACTGAAATTTCATACCAAAAATAAATAAATAAATAAATAAATAAATAAATAAATAAATAAAGCATTTCTTGTGTTTTCCACCAAGGAAGACAAAATACAGCACACAATGTTCAGCTGCCAGTCAATGTACAAAGTGTATTAATCATGTGCCGGGAAAATGGCAGATTCCACACATGGGTACGGAGTACTGAATATCCACAGGATTAGTCACGGGGCTGGAAGCTACTGCATGGGTATACAGTCTTACTGCATACTTACTGCCTGCAAGAATTTCCCAAATGAGCACTCTTTCAGATGTAGGAGAAACTGAGAAATTGATAGAGCTGGAATCTGACAAGCTTGTTTGACTCCATATTTAATGCTTATGGACCAGGTGAGGGGGATACCAGGACTGAGGGGTAGGAACTGTCCAGATCTTTAAAAAGAAGTTAAACATCACAGTCAGACTGTGTGTGGTGGAGTGGGG
This sequence comes from Rhabdomys pumilio, assembly GCA_030674055.1. NCBI lineage: Eukaryota > Metazoa > Chordata > Mammalia > Rodentia > Muridae > Rhabdomys > Rhabdomys pumilio. The sequence goes on along the minus strand of JANHMN010000006.1, from coordinate 79,666,701 downwards.
AGTTGGGGGCACATGTGCTGTTTTTTTTTGGGGGGGGAGGAAGGGGACACAGCAGTAATGGTTATCAGCCCAACTTCCATGCACTGTCTTCGACAGAGCTGAGACTCCCTTCCTGAAGTCAGATGCCAAATGGCATTTCTGCCTCGAGGATGTCTCTTTGTATCAATGTCCTCAGGGTTAGCAGAGGCAGGTACTCATGGCTCTTCTGTACAGACATCTAGGGAGCAACAAGTCTTGACAAGTAAGCGATTTGGAATTGAACATTAAGTTTAAAATGACTGAGGCTGTGGCAAGAGGGAGAATCCAGAAATGAGTCACACAAGTCATCACTGGAATGGAAAAATGTCCTCCACAAGGAGGGAGAGGGACAAGGAGGACCGTGTTAGCCACCTCCAGGACAAAGCTGTAGGAAATGAGACAAAATTGCAGCCAGCATGGATGCAGGTGGAGCGGGGGAGGGCAATTGCAGAGGCTGCCTTTCAGAGAGCCTCCAGGCCAGACATCTGTCCCTGGAGAAGCAGTGTGAGGCCCTTGAGCAGAGCTCATTTTGCCTTATTGTGTCCGAGTGTTCCAGAAAAATGTGTTTTCTCACTGAAGGCTGCTAAATCAGGGCTGGCTGTGGATGGAGCCACTCGAAGCAGCTGAAAACAACAACAGATTAAAGACCAGAGGACGAGGTACCGCCAGTTTAAGGCAGTGAGTGGAGTGACCTGAAGTCACGGGGATGCTGGATGGTGATGACTGTCCTGTCTTCCCACCGTTTGGGTTATCAGGTCACTCAAAGCAGTGCGTTTGCTAGGACGTCCCAGGGTCTCTGAAGTCAGATGCCAGTGGCAAGGTATGATAGGAACTAAGGTCTCTTATTCTGAAGCATCCTCCTTACCCCCTGAATAATTAAAGTTCCTTTGCAAGTGTGTAGCTAATGGCAGAGGGGCCCCATGCCTCTCACTCTTGGTTTGTTCAAATGTGAGGTGTTGACAGCCTCCTGTTTATTCCTGCAGCTGGGGCTATGCTCAGATACTCCAACCTGGCTCCCTGGTTCCCTTCACAGCAATACCCATGTCAAGACGGTAAAAGTCCCCAGGGCGTTACTATAAAATCTTCCAAATACAGGGAGAGCTGAGAGAACTTCAGAGTGAACACTCACCTCCAATTTGATTGTATATGTTCCGTTTTCCTTTTATGAGGGAGGGTGTTAGTCTGAGGCAACTGTCCATCTCTTTCTTGAGGGATCTGTCCCGTGAGCATCTCAAAGAGGGAAATGATGTATTTCCAAGTAATTCAGGCACATCCTTAGCCAGAGTCCAGTATCTGTCACTTCAGAATGATCCTTTAAAAACATAAAACTGGTTGCCGGACACTCACATTTAAAATCTTTGTATACAATAAGGAAATTGTTTATGGTTTGTGGGCTCCCTTTTTAATAATTTTTTAAAAAATCTACGTACATTGCTGTTTCATATGTCTGTATGAGGGTGTCCGATCTTCTGGAACAAGGGTTATAGACAGTTGTGAGCAGCCATGTGGATGCTGGGAATTGAACTCAGGTCCTCTGGAAGAACAGCTTTAACCACTCTTAGCCACTGACTCATGTCTCCAGCTCTTCATGGGCCCTATTTAATCTAGTCTCCATTTATTTCTCTATTCTAATCCGCACGCCATTTTTTCTTATTTTGAATTTATTATTGGTTTGTGTGTATGATGTGGATACGGTGGGCATTTGTGCCATAGGGTGTGTATCCATGTCAGTGGACAACTTTATAAAATCGCTTCTCTCCTTTCCCCTTCCCTTGGTTTCTCAGACTGAACTCAGCTCCGTTCTTTTGCCTGCACTACAGAGAGCGTTTGACTCTTCTAACTCTGTAACTGCCCTGCCCCCAAAAGGTGGCTCCTTGGCAGAGCTCAGTCTCTCCCAGCCCCCTCACCCTCAGCCTCAGCTACTGAGTCCTACTCAATTCTGATTCCCAGAAGGGACTGCTCGCCCCGCCCACCAGGGAAGAAGCTCCATGCTCTCTGTGGTTGGGGAGATGCTCTCTTGGGTCTGATGTCTCTGCTATAGCTTTGTTTCCAGAGCTGCCTTCTGCTCCATGCGCACCTGTCAGTCCCCCTTGCCTCCCTTCTGTACACCGTTCAGACAGACACAAGTCTGAGCCAGAGTGGACAGTCCCGATTACCTGCCTTTAGAAAGCAACAGCACTGATCCAGACAGCTCCCTGGTTTGCTACGACCAAGTCCATCCCTCTTCTACTCTCTCTCTTCTTTCCCATTGGTCTCCTCTCAGACATCCTGCTCCCATCTTTTGAAGTTATCTCCTGTCTTCTCCCATCCTCTGTCCTTTTTTTCTTATTTTAATTCAAACCATGAGAGAACTGATTTTGAAAGGACAACATATACCCCATTTGAATCCATTTAAGGACCAGGCCTGATTTAAAAAAGAAGGCCACAGTCACCAGCTCCAGGAACAGACCACAAAATCCAGAACAAGATCACAAAAATCTCCTCCCAAAGAACAGCCTGGGGGGGTCACCACAAGAATGGGAAAATATCTTATCCCAGGATGGGCCATCTGTGCTGGGCAGCCCTATCTCATCCTATGGTTAAACATCCATGACATAGGAATGCAGACTGCTGACCGCCTGTGAGCCCCTAGCACCCACCAATGAAACTAAGATTACCTAATCCATCTAGAGAGTTCCCCTGGTTCCCTAAAAGAAGGTCTGCTGCGTGCCTTTGTCTGGGTCACCATTTCAAAAATGGTTGACCCCCCCCTTGCAGGCTGGTTGTTTCTGCAGAATAAACACTCTTTGTCTTTGCATGCTATCTAAGTCTGGGTCTTCCTTCTGCGATGTTCAGACCCTTACAGTTACTTAAAAACAAACATCTACTTAAAATACAAACATGTTTTGTAGTACGAAGGATTGGGTTGGGAGCCTCCCATGCACTTCCCACTGATCTTCGGAACACCCTTTTTTCTTTGTCCTCCCTCTTGCTTCTCTGTTCTCCCTTCCTCCCCTTCCTTCTCTGCTCCCGTTCTTGTCTCTCCCTCACCCCTCTGATTCATCACAACTGCTCTCTCTCACTCGCCCTCCTCCCTTTCTTCTCCCCTCATCCTCTCCCCTCCCCCAGTTTCCCTCTGGCAATTTTCCTCTCTCACTCCCACAAGCTCATTCTCTGATGGCGGCTGAGATTTCTGGGTGTCAATGCAGGGCCTCTCATCACCACTTGAAAAAGCCTGCTTTTTAGGTCTAATCACAAAAACGGAAATGAGTGTGAAGCCTACCAGGTATTGGAGAGCATCCAAGTACAGGAACAACAGATAGAAAACATCAAAGTTCTAATGGAAAGACCGACTGAAAATTAGACACATGGACTGTCTCTTCCTTCCATTCGCAGCCAGCTATGCTAGTTCTCCACAGAGTGTGACAGTAAGGTTTATCCAGCATTGCAGGATGCAGTCTGCTCCTGCATCCTGCCCTGGAACTACCCTTTGACCCCACATCCCTCACATGTCCTTGGACAGTTTTTCTTTCTTAGCCATGCTTCTAAAGCCCTGTGTCTGTTGACCATGACTCCTCTGTCAGGGCCTCTCAGATTCTTCCTACCATCCCATGTCATCTACTCTTGCTGAAACTGCCAACCATCTCCATGTGTTAGATCCAATGGGCAAGGCCTGAGAGCTCACTTGGCCTCTCTATAGCTTTTGACTAAGGTAATCCCCCTGCCTCCATCTGATTCTTGGGCTCTCCATTCTTCTTGTCTTCTGCCCACATCTCAGTGTTTCGTTCCTTGAGTAACTCTTTCTCCCATGAACCTGTTCTTGAGCCCTGTCCCAGGGCCTCTTCCTTTGTCTCTGGGCCTCTGACCTGCAGCATGGCTTCCTTGATTGTTTGTATGAAGGTCCCTAAAGACCACTGTCCATTCCTGACCTCCAGTGACTCTTCTCCCAACTTTTCACACCCGCCACACTCAGTTCCCTCTCTGTTCTGCTTTCTTGTGCTAATTAATGGGACCCCTTCCCTCTAGTCCCCTGGGCCAGAACTCTATAGTTACTATAGACTCCTCTCCTTCTCCCACTGTATGTAAGAGCTTTAACATACATACAAAGACCTCTTTGTGGTCTAGCCACTGGTTACTATGGAAACCTCCCCTCCCTTCCCATCTTCATCCTATGTTCTTATCATGCTGCTCTCTGAATGAACCACCATTCTCTGCCTTTGCACCTGCAGGGCTGTCTGTCTGGAAGACCCGACCCTGCTTCTTTACCAGCTGTTTGCCCTGCAGGGCTCCATGCTGGTGCCATTCTCTTCAGAAGGCCTGTCTTTGTCCTTCCAACATTGCCACCCCAACATTCAGAACTTTGTTTTAACACTGCATTTGTTATGCAATAGTGTGCTTTCAGCATATTTACAATGCTATTCTTCAGTCTGAATCCCTTGACAGGGAGTACTTTGTCCTGTCCTTCTGTTCCCAGCCTCTAGCATAGTTTGTGCTACATAGAAGGGCCTTTAAATGTTTGAACAAATGAATTAATACTAAGTGCTTGGTGTGACAGTCCACAGGGCTTCAGCCCTAGTCTGCCGCCAGTGTTCTTTCTACATAGGTTAATTTTTAGCAAAGGTTCTGCTCTTGTCACCCTAGTATATTCAAAACTAAAGTGTCTTTGAACAAGGCAGTAACCCATCAGAGGCACTTTTGAAACATTGTTCCAAGTTTCATCCTTTTTCCAAAGACCTTCAAACATTCCTAAACATGTGAAGTTACACTGGGAAGATTTCCAATGGTTGCAACATATACGGCCCTGTTTAGACTTGGCCTCCCAGAGCCTAACTCTTAGCACCCCCAGCCCTCTCTCTACTCACTCTCCCCAGGGACATGGTGATAGCTTTAGGATCAAAGCCACAACTGTGTCTTTCTGTTGTCAGAATGAAGAATCCCACACCCTAACTCAGAGGACTCAATGCCTGCAGCCCCCTTTGCTTACATTGCATTGAGTTTTCACTCCTGTGATTCGCTTTCAAGTGGGAAATCCCACCCTCATCCTGGATGTACCCACAACAATCTTTTCAGTTGATTCCTCATTGCCAGAACTCAATTGGAGAGACCTGCGTCTGAGTTAGATGTCCCTCCTGGAATTCCCGTGGCCCATAGTTGTCACCGTTATCATGAACTTACCTACCACACTGCTCTTGTCTAGGCACAGATGGACATGGTCCCCTCGAGGCTCTGGTCTCCTGGGCAGTAGACAGCTTGCCTAGCATCTTGACATGTGGGAACACAGTGGGTATTTGTCAACTGAACAAGAGATAATTTTTGTTTTGTTTTCTTTTTTAGAGAAGAATGGAACTTAATCTTTATTTACAGAACATGACAGGGTATGAAATTCCACATAGAAATAAACTCACAGGACAGCTTCAGAGAGCATGTACAGTTTATAACTGTTCAAGTCTGGTTTCTTTTGTAAAAAGTGCTACAATAACAAACCACATTCAAAAAGAGTTCTTAGCAGAGAAACAGTAAGACAGATGTATGAGAACACATGATGGCACAGCACATAGCCAACGACTTTGTGCCTTGGCTGACATTAGAAGTTAAAGGTCCCGGGAGCTCCATCCTGAACTTGGAGGGCAAAACCTTGAGAGGTAGTTTCTGACACCACATTTTGATCTTCCTCTTCCTTTACTGAGGAGTACTTCTCAATTAAGTTTAATGATGCCTTGTATACAGACTCATTTTCATGGCTCTGTAGTGCCTCATTTTATCCAAGTCTCCACTCTCTTCAATCATTATACTGAGTTTTTCTGTCTCACCTAGTTTCTCGGCAGCCTGAAAGACATTTGAAATGGCACCAAGAATAAGAATAATCTTGGTATCTTTTGCACGCAAGAGGTTCATCAGAGGTTCTATTATCCCACAATGAATGAGATACACCATTTGTTCAACAGTCTCACCACTGTATAGTTGGTTATAGCCCACACAGCCTCCTTCTGTGTCTTAACGTCTGCCTTAGAGAGGACACCAACAAGAAACGGGACTAGGCCATGATTCACAACTTGCTGTATCTGGTTCTGGCATCCAGCTGTAATGTTCAACATTGTCCACGTGGCCTCCTTCTGAATAGTCTTGGGATTTGTTAGCAGGCTGGGAAAGACTGCAAGTGCTCCTGCATCTATCTCTTTCTGAGTCTATTCATTTGTTCCAGTAACAATATTCCCTATGGCTCTCAGTGCGGGACTCACAGTGGGCAATTCCGTCGCTCCCAGAAGGTTCACAAGTTGGGGAACAACTCCCTTCTTCACAACCATCTCAATGTGCTCATTTAGACCATCAGTCAGGTAGGAAATATCCCAGCATGAATCTGCTAATATTTCTGGATCATTGTGGTGCAAGAGAAGAACTAAAGTAGGAAGAATCTTCTCAACAGCAGCTAAGGGTGGTGCAGAATTCTTGTTTCGACAAAGGTTTGAGAGTTTCCAGGTAAGATCACATAAGTAACCACATGCCAAGGATGACAGATCAGGAACTGCAAGAAGTGTCAACAATGGGTCAATTGTACCATGTTTGATAACTAAGTCTCAGAAAACTGAACCATCACCTGCAATGTTTCCAAGAGCCCATACAGCTTGCTCGCTGATGTGAGCATGGGGAGATGCCAAGAGAGAAATAAATGCTGGGATAGCACCTCTGTCTACCACAGCTTTGGTCTGTCCAGATGTTCCAGAAGCGATGTTGGTGAGCGCCCAAGCAGATTCAAACTGAATGGGACTACAATCAGTTTTGCCCAAGAAGGACACACATTTTGGGACCAAACCAGCCAGGATGATATTGTCTATAGGAGGCTGTTTCTCTCTAGAAAGCAGCTTCGGAGCAGCTTGAGTAGCTTGGAACAGGCTTTCCAAATTGTTACTGTTTATGCCTTTAACAATGCCCTCAACAGACCAACTTACAGTACCCTGATTGTTTCAGTTTTCCTATAGGGAGAATTAGCATCATCAGTAAATGAGCTGACATTTCTCCTTTGCAGCATCTGGTCATCTTTTTAAGCTTTCCTAAGTTCCACATTAACTTCTATTCGGCAGCTGGTGAATTAGCATTCTCGTTGGTGGACATGGTTGCAGGAACAAGGAGGAAAGCTGCACAGCCGGCTGGCTCACACTTCCACAAAAGTTGGTGCAGGGCTCTCAAGCTCTGGGTCGGTGGCTGTCGAAACGTCCACTACCCCTCAGCCCTCAGACTTTGTCAAGAGATTATTTTTGTACAAAAGATCCTATGATTCATTTTTTTTAAACCAAGAAACTATCAGCAAAAATTCTCAGAAAGTCAAACTTTTGTATTTGGCAACAGAAAGTGGTGTGTGTGTGTGTATGTATGTATGTTGAGAACCTGTAGACTTCATGCTTTTTTGTTTTAAGTGCTTTTCTGTCTGTCCTGCCCTCTCAGCATACCATGAAACCCGTCCCTGGAAGGAACTCTCAGGTTCATCTTCCTGACAGCTCATCAAATGCAACCTGTGTCTCATTTTTTTTTCTTTTAGGCACATACCTGATTTTAAGTTTGAACAATGAAGTTAGTTTGTATTTCATGGGTAAGAAAAAGCAAATAAATAACCTTTTATTTGTTTTATTCTTTTTAAAAAGATTTATTTATTTTATGTATATGAGTTCACTGTAGCTGTCTTCAGACACACCAGAAGAAGGCATTGGATTCCATTATAGATGGTTGTGAGCTACCATGTGGTTGCTAGGAATTGAACTCAAGACCTCTGGAAGAGCAGTCAGTGCTCTAAACCACTAAGCCATCTCTCCAGCCCTTGTTTTATTATTTATGTCTCTGCTATACATTGAAAATGACCGGGAAATTTCACAATGTATTTTGTATAGTTTAAAGGAATAAAATGATAAAGAATAATTGCTAAATTTGCATTCATTTGTTTGTTTGTGTGTTTGTTGTGTGTATGCGCCTGCACACGTGCCACAGCCTGAGTGTAGAAGTCAGAGGACAACTTGCAGGGTTTTGGTTCTTGCTTTCCATCATGTAGCTTCCAGGGATTGAACTCAGCTCATCAGGTCTGGTGGGAAGCAAAGGTGATGGATGGCCGGAGATGAACTCCCCCAGAGACTGTGGATAAACGACCCTGTAGTGTGATTATTAAATAGTTTCCATTCCTAGAACAACGAGTCTTATGATGCTCAATCCTGCAGTGGCCTCTCTCAAGACCCAGAACTCTTGAACAGCTTTTTGTTTTTATGAGACTTACAGTGCCATGAAATATGGATGGTAATGAATATTCAATGACTCCAGTTTACAGAGCTAGACTTTTCACTTGCTGAGTGGCCCCTTATATTTGAGTTGAGAATTTTGTGTTTCTGCTCACGCCAGTGGGATGTCTGGTTACCAAGGATACTGGGCATAGAGGATCCACTGAGTCATCTCGCTGAACTGTTCTTGAAGACAAAGCATGGCACATATCCGTAGCTATGTGGGAAGTCTTTCACCTTTCAAATTCCCAGGCATGATGGTCTGGTTTTGAGTCTGGAATTTGTTTGATGAAACCATCTCTACAAATGGGTGAATATATCTTTTAGAAGGAATAGAGCTATGGTTGCCCAAAGACCTTTGCCTTACCCAAGTCAGGCACAAAGGGAAGATGACTGAGATGTCTCAAGTGTCTATCTGTCCAATTCTATACCAAACCTTGGACATGTCTCATGTCCTTGCCCCTCTGCTTGCTGGAGGTAAAGATAAGGTCATACGTGAATGATATGTGATGTGTACAGCCTAGTATTGATTAGAAGCATGACTGATGGATGAATGGGCATGTAAACCCTGCACAGGGATCATAAGCCTATTTTATAAATGGCCTTGGAGAGATGAAATAAGTTTATTAGTTTTGTGTCCTTATCAAACTTTAGTAAAAGTGACTTTCTATTATCATAGTATTTAATCTATCAGATGTCAGAGGAAATGGTGACTGCCACTCAAACGTTTGTGCCTCTTTCCCAGGAAGGGATCAGTATATTTCCAGATGTATACCTGGTAACTATGTCATGCTAACTGAAAATATTTTGTGTTTATTTTTATTTGGATATTACATATGGCCTAAGGAGAAGTATACTCTGCTAATTTATGATTCTATTTGTCTAGACTTTTGTTCCATTTTAAAATAAAACAGTATTGTAGATATTACAGTGAGACATTCTGTGTGTTGTTAAATTGTGGAGGATGGAATGACTATTTGGTCCAAATCTGTACAATTCATGCTTTCCAAATTTTGCATTAAATGAGGCAGAGCAAAGTGCATTGAGTTCTCCTTTAGCATTCAAAACTTATGATTATTCTTTTATTTTGGAGATTACATCATTCTCATCTTCCTCTTACTTCCTCCAAACCGGTTATTCCACATATACCTTCTTGCTCTTTTAAAATTTATAGTCTCTTTTTTCTTTTATTTTTTTAAAGATTTATTTATTTTATGTATATGAGTACATCATTGCTCTCTTCAGACACCCCAGAAGAGGGCATCAGATCCCATTACAGATGGTTGTGAAGCCACCATGTGGTTGCTGGAAATTGAACTCAGGACCTCTGGAAGAGCAGTTGGTGCTCTTAACCACTGAGCCATCTTTCCAGTCCCATAGTCTCTTTTTTCATTAATTATTGTTATATACATACATATTTATACATATATCTGCATCTGTATAGATAGCTATAGATATTCGTACATACATAAGTATAACCTGTTCAGTCTGTATAATGTTACCTGTGTGTTTGTTTTTAGGGTTGGCCATTTGGAATTAGATAACCAGTTGCTATGCTCTTTCCTGTAATACAGTCTCATAGAAAACACCTTGGGTTCCCGTTTCGTCTTCTACAGTGATCCCTGAGCCTTAGGTGCAGAAGGTACATCATAGATATAGTCAGTGTGACTGGGCTTCACAACTCTGCATTCTGGTTGGTTGTGGTACCATCCTGTAATGGTCTCTGTTGGGAAGAGAAGTTTCTTTAATGTGGGATGAGGATTGCATTGCCCTGTGGTTATAAGGACAAATATTCCTAATGTAGTTAGGGACTATACTGGTTTAATAAAATAGCAATTGTAAATTCTCATTTAAGATCCGTGACTTCATCAGCCCTGGGTAGTTGGCTGGCTTCCTAGTAGTACCAGGCAAACCTCCCATTGAGTGATTCTTAAGTCTAACTAGAGAGCTGTTGGTTACCACCAACATATGTGTGCCAGATTGCCGTGGTTCATAAGTGTTACAGCTGCAGGGACTGTTGATTGCTTCTCTCCTTTGTAATCTTGCATGGAAACTTCTGATACCTTGAAAGTTAGTCTCCAGGGAGGAGGCTTTCAGCTACTTTCTGACTGAGGGCTCCTCGACACTGTGTCTGAAGTACATGTGGTCATCAAGAGGGACTTCTCGTCCATGTCTGAGAAGCCACTAAGGGCAGCAGCAACAGCCTGTTATGTTTGTGGAGTCTCGTGGATAACCCTGAACAACTCAAAACAGATCTTCTCATGCCTGGTGTCGGGATTTTTGTTAGATGGTTCTTGCCTCTTGGTGAGAACATTGTTAGTTCAGATGGAAAAGTTTCACTTACTCTAGATATGTGTATTTATACACTGACATACATGTATCATACATGTATTTTTAGGTAGTTAGTAGTGTAATTTCTTAGGATTTTCTTGGACTTCCTTACAAGTATTTCATCCCCTTTCCCTCCTTCCGGATTTATTTCCACCACCTCCTGAATTAGAGCCTAGCTGATTTTCTAAACTCATCGAATGCAATGTAGCAAACTGAGAATTCACAAGAAAGCAGAATTCAAAAGAAATCTAAAAATCCAAGGTAGAAGTTCTTGGATAGCCAGGAAGACCTGGGATAAAGCACCAAATAGTCTCCAAACTGTTGAAAGGGTCCTCACCAGTACAAGACTACCAAATGCAGTTTTACCAGATTTACTGTTGATGCCCATGGCTCCTGAACAAGGGGAAACCCAATTTCTGGTCACGTTTATAATATCTGATCTCCTTGATATTATATCTGATATTTTGCAGCAAGGAGTGGGATGGGGTGATTCATCCCTGCTACTGCATCATGCATTTCCTGCACTGAATATCTTTATAATTCTTCTGTTCGAATATTATTTTCTATTCTCTAATAACAGTAAGATTAGCTTGAAGAAAGTTCTTGCGTATGTCCACCAAGGTGCATAAAGCAAGCGTTCTGCTTATCAGTGTACCATGGGAAACTAAGCTCCTGATGTACGATGTATGCAGGCCCACGCCATCCCTAGGCAACCCTTATCAGTGCCCTCTGACAGGTATTACCTGCCATGATCTTTCAGAAACTATTTGTCAATGCTGCTACTAGACCAAAGGTGCCACCCTCAGCTGGCCAGCTCAAAAAGCTTATGAAACCTTGGACTGAACGTCCAGTTCAGTGGCAGAGTACATGAGGTCCTAGGTTCAATGCTTATAAAAGTCTTATAAATCTACCAAGAGCTAATTACTGTTATGTGGTGGGCTCTGGGCCAAGTATGCCATATAGGCTGTCATACCCTAATTCTAGAAGCTACCACCTGAATACAGTCAAAAGGAAACTTGGGTTTAAAGTGCATGTGGTCTTGCTTCTCTCTTTTATGTACTCACTGGAGAATATTTACTGAAGATCAAATCTCCAAAGTATTAGATTCTCTTCGTGACTCAAAGGTTTGGAAAATTCCTGCCCTCACTGTCTCCTGAGAAGCCAGAGTGTGAGACTTGATGTTCATAGACTCTGAAGGTTCCTGCAGGAAAGAAGGTTGATATCTGAGGTGGAAATCATCCTTGATTGCTCTTCCACTTTATTCTTTTAAGCCAGGTCTCTCAATCAAACCCAGAGCTCACGGATATATGGCTAGCTTTTCTAGCCAGTGTGCTCTGGAGATCCCCTGACTCCTCTTCCTGAGGCCGGGATTGCAGACCAACCTAGATGTATTTTTGTGGGCTCCTAGGGATCTGAATTCGGGTTCTCATGCTTACATGGCATGCTCTTTAACCACTGAACAAGCCCCTCATCCCAAAATTATATTATTGATTTAATAAAGTCATATGCAAGCTGACATTCTGCTCAGAGAGGCTTTGCTTTGTCTGTAGACTCCATGTCGGTTTTCAGTGAAAAGCATTTCTTGGTCGATTTTCAGAACAGCCAGGCAATCTTTCAATCATTTTGAATATTTTTCAATTAAAATTAAACATTAAAATGTTTACCCTCTCCTTATCTCTTGTCCTGTATATTTTGAAGCTGTTTTTTGAGGGTGAAGGTTAGTAGTTATTCTGGTGATTCAAGTTAACATCTTATATTTCTAATAATTTAGTTGAGGTGATAACAGTTAATTTTACCAGCATATGAAATTCTATTGCTCGGCGTTGGTGAATGATAGATTTGTGTTGGTAGAGCAGTTATTTGGCACACAGAAACCCTGGCTGCATCCCCGCAGCATGCAGACTGAGTATGATAGTACAAGCTTGTAAATCCCAGCATTCAGGAGATGGAGAAGGAACTCAAGAGCATTCATGGTTACGTAGCAAGTTCAAGGCCAGCTTAGGACACATGATGTCCTATCTCAGAATAAAACAAAAACCACCAACCAACTTTCTGCTTCAGCCCAGTCCTGCATCTGCCTTCCTGTTGTCATGAATCACATTTTCGTACGGTATATGCCCATTGGCATAGATTTATAATTTTTCTTTTGGATCTTGAATCATCTAGGAAAAGAGAAACTACAAAATACCATAACCCCAACTCTCATATTTATCTGCCTAGCTGCCATAACCTATGTTATTCCCGTGCATTGTTTTGAGTTATTCTCTAGTTTTTTTCTATCCATCCTGGAAGATACTCTTTAGCATCTTTAGTGAGGCAGATCTACTAGAGATGAATTCTGGGATTTTTGTCTTTCTGAAAAATCCCTTAATTTTTCCTTAAGTTTATAAGAATGCTTTTTGAAGAATTGTTACTTGTGCATTGTATGTAGGTGGGTGTGTTTATTTGTGTGCATGTGAGTGTGTCTGTGTGTGCATGTGGGTGTGTCTATGTGTGTGCATGTTTCATGTTCACGCACATGTACACTGTATGGTGCGTGCATTTGCAGTGGCCAGGGGTTGACTTTGGAGAGCTCTCTCTATTGCTCTTCTCTGTAGTTTTTGAGACTTGATCTCTCTCACTGAATCTGGAGGTCACTAAGCCCCAGGATCCTCCTGGCTCCACTCATCAATGCTGGGGTTAGCTTATGAGCTACCATGCCTAGCCTTTACACTGGCATTGAAGATCTAAACTCTGGTCTTTGTGGTCACACAGCAGGTACTTCATAGCGGCCAGCTCCGTAGTTACCTCTCTCTTATCTCTTAATGCTTTAAGTAGACAGTTCATTGTCTGCCGTCCACTATTTCTGATGAGAAACTATTGCTAATTTTATTGAGGACAGTCTATACATGACCAGTGGCTCTCTCCTGCAACTCCCAAGACTGTCCCTTTGTTCTCTGACACTTTGACTACAGTACATCTCCATGTAGAGGGAGTTGAACATTCTACGGTGATGAACTGAACTTGGATGTGTGGTTTCCTGTTTTCAATCATGTGTGTGAAGTCTGGTCTGTGATTTCTTCAAATATTTTTCTTCCACTTTCTCTCTCTTTCTAGAAAGCTTGTGGAAGTTCAGTGGGTACCCTGGGCCCTGTGCAGTTGTATTTCATTATTACTTTCTACTGAATAGTTTTAGTAAAACTTTTTCCAAGGTACTAGCTTGTCTCTGAAACCCACTGAACTGGATAGCTTCTGTTGTTACACTTTTTAGCTCCCTCCGATGGTCCACTGCATGCTGACCCTCACATAGGGGTGTCAGTGTCCAGTCTTTGCTTTATTCTTCTGTAGTTGACTTGAGCAGATTGAAGCAGATTCATTGAAGCTGATGTCTGGCAGCCTAGCATCTGTGCTCCCCTGGAATGTTCTTCCACTTCTTTATTTCATTTGAATTAATCACATTTTTCTCTTTCTGAGCATGCTCGCAATCTCATAGAATTTTTTTCCCCATACATATACCTCTGTCTGAGTCTCCCCTCTCCCTTATGCTTCACTGTTGCTTGCTGTAGACTCCTGGCATCCATTTGCTTTTTGACTTTCCTGAACAATATTGCAAGTGTCCCTTTTCAGATTCCTTGTCATGGGTAGCAATGCATGTCTCCCTCCCATTATCTTGTCAGCTTCAAAGTAACCTGAGAAACACCTTCTTAAATGCCTCAGGCTGAAAAATAAATCAAAACAGACTCTATGGAATTTTCAGTCTTTGCTGATTTTTAGTCCAAACTAAGCGTTCAGTGTTTAGACTAGCCGTCTGTAATTTTGTCCTCATCCTTACCTCTATGCAAAAGTTCACAGGTAAGTCAGGATGCAGTCACTGGCTCATTCCTGGTCTTTCTTTTATATTTATTTGATTAAAAAAATCATTTAATTTAATGTGTGTGTGTGTGTGTGTGTGTGTGTGTGTGTGTGTGTGTGTGTTTGGAGTTACAGGCAGCTGTGAACCACCCAATGTGGGTACTAGAAACTGAATTTTGGTTCTCAAGAAGAGAATCAAGCATGCCTAACAGCTGAGCTGTCTCCCCAACCCCATCTTTGTTCTTTGTGAGAATAGACTGAAGATCAACAGGCATGGAGCTCTCACAATTCCTGGGATTCCCAGAAATCATTCAGGGTTCCTATTTCCTCCTGGAGCTTCCCCCTTAGCCTCTTACTTTGCAGCTTTTGTTGTGTCTGTGGCTGTTAAATACTTCCCAAGAGGCCTCAGCCCAGAAAGAATTAAAGTGTGATAAAACAAAGGAAAAATCAGACAACAAAACAATCAATCATCAGGGACCTGCTTCAAAGGTCAAAGTGTACAATAATTCATAGATACCAGTGTTGCCATGACTAGCAAGCAGGAAGCTTAGGAGCAGGAGCTGGAGGGACTTGAAATGGTAAGAGGCTAACATCTCCTTTGTTGTTAGTTGTCTTTAAAATTGGATGTCCAGGTTTCCAAATGGCTTGTTGTGAACATGCTTGCAAGCCAAGGCTTGCAAGAGTAATAATAGATCCTGGGTGTGCCTTGATCTGACACTTTTCATGATGTTTATTCTTCAAATTCCTCAAGAGTTTGGAGTCTCTGATTGCATACATCATCACATTGAGTTTATGGGAAGGTTTTTGAAGTCTATGGAAGGACTTTATGAACCTTTTAGTGTTTTAGTATATGAATGCTACTCCACAAAGCACCTGGCATATAATAAACCATATATGTGGTGGTGGAATAAGAATGGGCCCCGTAGATTTATATATTTGAATGCTTTGTTACCAGGAAATGGCGCTACTTGAGAAGGATTAGGAGGTGTGGCCTTGTTGGGATAAGTGGAGTCTTGTTGGAGGAAGTGTGTCACTGGAAGTGGCCTTTGAGGTTCTCAAGGGCCCAAGCCAGGCCCAGAGTTTCTCTCTTCCTGCTACTTGTGGGTCCAGATGTAGCACTTTTAGCTTCTTCTCTAGCATCATGTCTGCTTGTATTCCACCATGATAAGAACAGACTAAACTTTAAACGAGCCCTACTCAAATGCTTCCTTTTAAAAGAGATGCTGTGGTCATAGTGCCTCTTCAGAGCAATAGAACAGTGACTAAGATAATATATTAGCTCTTATTACAATCATTGATGTTGCTACTTTGTAAAGAAGTCATGTACTTTGTTTATTCTTCAAACTAGACTTTCCCTTATCTGCTTCTCTGTCAATCTGTGTACTTTCTATCCTTTGATTCTTTAGTTGCTTGTATGACACATAAATCCATTTAAAATTCTGCCACCGTAAAAGTCAGCTCCTAGGAAATGAGGGGCACCTTGTCTACAGAGTTTCTCTGCAGATACAGATTCACCGGCTCTGCTCCTTGAGCTCTGATCCAGTTATTACCTTGTCATGGGGACAACACAGTCTGCATCTCTTCGCCACCTCCTCCCAATGGATAGTCTCTTAAGTGTTTGAAAAAATAATCTGGTATTCTAATAGTCCATCAAAACACATGCTTTCTTGATAAAAAGCCAGCTGTCCCCTCTACACTTCCTTTGACCTTTATTCTTCAGACTGCAATATAAGAAAGTAGGCTAACCAGGTGTCCCCTCCCTTCTCTGTCTTCCTATCTTTTCCTTCGATGAGTTCCAGTTGCTTTTTGTGTCTACCTGCTCCCTGCTTTGGGCTTAGTGAAGTCCTTCCTCAGAGGCTTCTTCTCCTCAGTGCCCTTCATGCAGAAGAATGTTCTATTCTTTCAGATCCTACCCCTTGCCGTGGTTGTTTGGCTATAGGGATGAGCTGTGACCAATCAGGACTACTGGGAACCTGCCATGGATCTTCAGACATGAGATCAAAAAACGAGTCTGTAACTGCAGACAACCAGGCTCTGACATTATATAGCATCACAAACTGATGACACTGCCTGACACTGTTTGACATTACCTGGTACTGACTGACAATGAGTAACACTACCTGACTGATCTGCCTGGCACTGTCTGACATTGACTATAGACACTGACTGTCTGACTGACACTGACTGATACTGAATGTTATGACTAACACCAACTGCCTGCTGACACTGGCTGACTGACAATGGCTGATAATAACTGACTAACACCAACTGCCTACTGACCAACTGATGTGGACTGGCACTGACTGACTAACACTGACTGCCTAACTGACAATGACTGACTGACAATAACTAACTGCCTACTGACACTAAGTGATGCTGACTGACAATGACTGACACTGCCTGCCTGCCTGACATTATCTTTTGGAAAACTATGTTTGTGTCTGCCAAGTATCAAAAGAAAATATGCAGGAGGGAGAATGCAATGAGAAAAATTATCTCCTTTGGTATGAGACAGGAAAAGTGAGTCTGACAACATTTGGCTCCTGGGTGTCACTTTTCAACACCCAGCAGCACCTCAGGTCTCCCAACCCTTTCAGGGGACATCCAAAACTTCGAGTGACTTTGTTGTTGTTGTTGTTGTTGGTGGTGGTGGTAGTTATTTTTTTTCCTGTCATTTGTATTCAAAAGCTTACTAATAAGCAATCTTTCTTTGATTTTTCTTTCTCTCCATGGTAATATAATTGTCTGTGGAATTTGGAGTGCAGGCCACCACTGGTGAGAGGACTTCTCCGCTCCATTAAGTGTCTGTCTAAGTGGCCCAGCATGAAATCATTTGCACCCAGAGAGGCTGGATGGCTGTTGGCTAAAACTGTTGCTCTGTCAAGCTAAGGAAATCAAGAGAAAGTCAAAATAAAAAGGAGAGAGTGATGGCGTCTGTCTGAACTCAAAGTAGAATTTCTAGCTGGAGAACGATTCCCTGTAGTTTATTGAGCTCACTACCACACATGTGCCCTGGGCAGATTCTCCCACAGCCTTTCCTCTGCAGCATTTCTGTAGCTCAACTGCCTCCTTCAGCTCTGGAATTAAACTCAAGGAAACAAAACTCTTGCAAGATCGCCACCTTAGTCGCAAAATGAAATGGCTAAAGGCTTTGTTCAATGTTTCAATGAAGCAGATGCTTAAGAAGATACTTGCTGACCTCTCTTCTCCCTTGCTGACCTCTCTTCTCCCTTGCTGACCTCTCTTCTCCCTTGCCTTCATCCCCCCTTCCTTTTGTAAGAAGCTTCTTTAAATCTTTCCATTCTGAGGACTCCAAGGCTAAGAGATGCAACCCTAGAAGACCTTTTGTTTTCTATTTCTCTTTTCCTTCCCTGCTTATTTTTTTTAAATAATTTTTTTACCAGTTCTGAGTTAAAGGCAGCAGACATATCCAATTTCTCTGGTTATTCTCAGCGTCTGTCTCCTTAATCTGAATAGTAATAGGATCTAGTGGCAAGCAACACCCCCGCCCCCAAGTGTGGCAGATAGAGAGGCCTCTTAGTCATTGTGCTCTGTGGGCACCATGGCCACTTTGCCTGGTCCAGGTCTCCATCTGAGCTCAGGTATTGAAAATGGGCTTCTGCTCCATCGCTTCTTGGGACACAATTTCTTTAGAAACTCCCCTTCACAATTTTATAGACTGAACTTCCCAGCTGAGCCAGTGTGAGGGGAAACTTAGAACCCCAGACCTTTTCCCTTGTGACTCCTCCTAATCTATGTCTTTGTTGATATGTAAATGATGTACGCTTTTTATTTAGCCCAAAGAAACTTCCACTCAATAACAGATATTTGAATTTTGAGACCGTCTTTGTTTCATTGGTGATCAACGCCGCTGTGGGGCTTTGATGGTTCAGCACCCTGAACAGCGACCAGTGTGGTACTCCAGGATTATGAAGCAGGAGTGGGCAGAGTAACCTAGCAAACATCCCATTAGAGGGGAAGTGAGGTGATACGGGTCTCACTGTGTCATCCAGATGACTGCAGTGGATCCACCTGAGTTGAGTGCAGGAAATTTGCACATATGCAAACTGCAGTGGCCACTCTGAGTAGGAAAGCAGACATGAGCAGAAAGCAGAGGGTAAGGGAAACAGTGCATCTAGGACAGTGAGCTCATTCTTACAGGGATGTGGAGCACCACGCTGTGTGGAAGAGGGGAAGTGCAGAGAGCATAGATAACTCCATTCCCCCACCTTCACCAGCACAGAGCACTGTAGTTTTATAGGGTATGCAGACTGATTTTGGGATTGCAGATTTTACAGAGATATAGGGGACAAAATAGTAACAAGAAGGACAGGATGCACTTTAAGAGAAAGCATTTAATTGGGGCTTTACACTCTCTAGGAGCTGCTTTGTTTTTACATGAAATCCCAGATGAAGCCCTAAGCTTAGTATATACAGAGACGCTCTGGGTGGGTCAAAGTGGAAATCCCTGGCTCTACTCCTCCTGGCAGCAACGTGCCTTTCCCGCTTACATTACCAAACACCATAGTAGTAGCACACAGCTTAATCACTAGTACAGAGGATGGGGCATGAACTTCTGGGTTAGACAGGCATTCCAGCCTGATTTGTGGTGGCTTAATTATATTTACTGAGTGACTTATTTATAAATACTTTCCAGGATACCATGCTGTCTGCTGTATTTAAAATTGGTCTCTGTGGTTTATCAGCTGTAGCATTTATATTCCCTTTCCCTTCATTCCCTCTTCTTTACTGTGGTGGTTTGAATGAGAATGTACCACATAGGCTCATATTTTTGAATGCTTAGTAACTAAAGAATGCCACTTTTTGAAAGGATTATAAAGATTAAGAGGTATGGTCTTGTTGGAGGACGTATGCCATTGGGGTAGGCTTTGAGGTTTAAAAGCCCATGCCAAGCCTAGACTACCTCGGTCTCTCTCTCTCTCTCTCTCTCTCTCTCTCTCTCTTGTTCAGGATGTAGTTCTCAGCTACTGCTCCAGTGCCTGCCTGCATGCCACCATGCTTCCTACCATGATAACAATGGAACAAACCTCTGAAACTGTAAGAAGCTCCAATTAAATGCTTTCTCTTATAATACTTGCCTTGGTTACTCTGTCTTATCATAGCACTAGAGCTGTGACTAAGATATTTACCTCCCCCTTTTCCTTCCTTTCCCTCTCTTTACTCTGTGTTCCAGTGGCTTTGCCTGGGGATATTCATGAGAGGGAATGTATTTATGGCATCCAGGGGCTCTTGGCCCTCCATGAGGTTATTCAATGGGGCTATGTTTACTCCTCTATTTCTTATGCTAATCTTCACATTTTAACAACATGTCTAGTGCACAGAGGAGAGGAAGAACAGAAATAGGAGAGGTCAGAGAGTAGGAGAAGGTGAGAGAAGAAGAAAGAGGAGGAAGAAAATGAGGGTAGGATAAGAACAACTTTGAACACATCTCTATTTTCCAAGCCCGTGTATTGAAGTCTTGCTTCTCATTTCCTGTCAGCCTTAGCTGTTTGCCTCTCCTGTTTCCTCTCATGGCTGTGCATGCAGCAGCCCCCACCCTGCCCCACCCCTTTCCAGTTTTTCTTTCTTTGTGTTTCTCAGCTCTTTCTCTCTCTCTCTCTCTCTCTCTCTCTCTCTCTCTCTCTCTCAGCATCGCCTCCATTTCTGCAAACTCCAGCTTCTCCCTTAGCACTGGTTCAACTCTGCCTGTCCTTACAAAAGCTACTCCCAGAGACAGAAAATAAAAGGGATTATATTTCCTGAACATCCAATTTCCCACAGTTCTTACAAGATTCCACCTTTATCTCTTCCAGGCAAAATTGGTTTCTTCCTTGCCAACAGAGACTGGGTATAGCTCACTTCAAGAATGGCCGCTAATGAGTATGGGAAGGAATGAATGACTTCGGCAGTTTCCATTAGAGACCGCTCTAGGAGATTTGAATCCTGTCATTAGAGCCAGCCAAGAGCATTGTCCACGTTCACATGTTCTCTATGGCCAACGCTTCCTCATTATGTGGACAGTGCAGTGGCTAAGAATGGGGCTTTGAATCCACAGACCTGTATCCAAGTCTCAGCCCTCACTCACAGTAGCCATGGGATGTCAGGCAGCTTGAAGAAGCCCCTATGCCTACACTTTCCTAGCTGAGAAAAGAGTGCAGAACCAGGGCCTGTCTGCCTATAGTCTTATAATCTGGAAGTAAAATGATGTACAAGAAGGCACCGCTTAACACATGAAAAGCCTTACTAAGTGTTATCAATGACCACCATTATTTCAAATGGAACTCTGAATGTGGATGAATGAAGTTCAGGGAATTATAAACTGAATACTTGTCAGGCTTATGTAGGCGGGAGAAAGGATCAGCTAAAAGATATAGCTTTTGTCAATGTAGAGTGAAAAAATTATAAAGACCATTTTATAAAATATATACAGGCTCATTAGTTCCAGGAAGGCGGAACTGAATGTAGGATTTCGGGCCTTCACTGCCCCATACATTCCTCAAGCCTCAGGGAAGAAAATCCACCTGTGGGTGGGGTAGGCCCAAAGCAGGAAGACACATTCCTGGCCACAAAGAAAAGTAAAAAGGCATGCCCAGACAAGTCCTAACTAGCCATCCTGCCGCCTCTGCAAGTTGCTGATATTTGAAATAACCAATCATGTGTAACCGCGCGAAAATTCCTTCCTTTCCCTACCCCCTACTATAAAAGGTTCCTTAGCCTACCACACGGGGTCAAACTGTACTCTTGCACGAGTATGCAGTTTGAACGCTGGCTGCCAGCTCTCTTCCCTAATAAACCTCTGCTAATTGCATCCAGGTACGGTCTTGGAGTTTGTGGGTGTTCGTGACTTCCTGAGACTTGAGTAAGGGTCTCCCGAATTTGGGAGTCTTCAGTCAGTTCTTTAACTCTCACCAGGAACAGATTATAGGCACATCCTCGGGCTTTCCCCAGCTTCTCTCTAGAGACAATAGTGCTGACTGTAGAATGGAGGAGAGAATGGATGGATGGAGGGGCTCACAAAAGAAAGGATTAGTGAGTGAATGAATAATGAAACAGACTATTACAGGTGCTGGGACAAGTTAAACAGTCACATCCCTTCCCACGGTTTCATCTTACTTCACCCAAAGATGCACCATGAAGGTCTATGGGTCACTATACCAACCTTTGGGCTTCTTTTGCCCCACATACCCAAAATGTGCTTCTTCATCTGGGCTGTGCCTTCAGGAATGCTCTGTGATTTTTTTTTTTTTTTTTTTACTAAAGCTACATGTCCACAAGCCTTGCTCTACAGCTGGCCTCAGGTTTCCACGAAAGCATAGCAGGCACTCAACCTGCCCAACATAGAGAGGCAGACTCTGGTACTGTCCTAGGAATAAGCAGAGATGACAGTGCTTGGCTCTGCTTCCTAGGAAACCTGGAGAACTCCCATGAAGTAGAATGTTCATGGATTGGGAGCTTGATTTTCTTGGTGGACACTCTGGGAGTTTTGTTGCAAATGGCAGATCATCTCCAGTGAGGACAGAGTGTGGGAAGACCTCCTGAGCTCTGCCATTGGCTTTCAGCCTGACATAAGCTCTGTCTATTGTGGCACACTCATTGAGAGTGACAGTGGTGCACAGAGCTGCTCGTCTGCCTCTCTGATAGACCAACCATGGAAAGAAGCAATGACCCAGTCTGACAGTCTGCAGCAGGAAGGCAGAGGTAAGCTGGACGGAGAACATGGTGAATTAGAGTTGGAACAGCTATAGGGAGTTAATCACTACACTCAAATGCCTTTTCTCACTAACTTGTCAGCTATCGAGGAGGAAGGGACAGCAAGCCCAGGACAACAGATAAAGGGAGGGTCAAGGACTAAACATGGAGATGTGGTGTCAGCCACCAAGTGCTTTGCTGTTGTGTGACTTCAACGGCCCTTGATTATAACTCTGCACATGGTAAGTAAAATATAGGATGAAGAATTGCCAGCATGACTGACAAGTCCAGTCTGACACACTGACTAAAGGAAACAAACACTGGAACAGTGTAAAGTCCGACCTTCAGTTTACAATTCAGCTCTAAGAGGCGCCAATCTGAGCTGTGCTGGTACCACAGACTGGATTTGAATTCCACTTCTGTTACATGTAGTGTCATAAAGTTTATTAGATCTCTCTGAACTTGGTGTCCTCACCTAAAATATTCAGTCAATTATATAGGCCTTAAAAGTTCACTTAATAGCCTTAAGGGCATGGGAGTTGATTTAGCAAGCAAAGACATTTGCCATCAGTCTTGACACCCTGAGTTAAATCCCCAGGGCCCATGTGAAGAGGAAATGTGTCTTCTGAAGGTTACCCTTGGACTTCCACATTTGTGCTGTAGTATGCATGCCCTTACACATATACACACTCACAGAAGCATATAGACACACATAGACACACACTCAAAGATACACAGAGACACATACTCAAAGACACACACACACACCTAAGCAAACACACAGATGCACTATCAAACAGACATATAGATAGTCATGCACACACACAAACATGGGATCACCCGCATACATACACACATATACAGACACAGACAGATGCACAAAGACATATACCCGCATACAGACACAGATACATACAAAGACATAGACACACACAAATACACAAGTACACACACAGACTCACACAAGCACACAAAGACATACACACACAAGCAGACAGACAGACAGACATATAGACATAGACACACACACAGACTCACACAAGCACACAAAGACATATACACACAAGCAGACAGACAGACAGACACATAGACATAGACACACACACACAGACTCACACACAAACACACATACAGACACACATATAGGCACAGGCTCATACACACAGACATACACACACCTGAACTTTAGTAAACAATGAAGCTCCTCCTCTTCCTCCTCCTCCTCCTCCTCCTCCTCTTCATCCTTTTCCCAACTCCCCAAAACTCCTCTAACTCTCTGGAGGGTCTCAAGAGGAGGACACTCTTGTTTCATGATCACTCTGAAAGGGTAAATGGGGGGAAGGGAAATGAATCTATCTGGCATCTGTTCTAGGGTGTCTTGTCTTGATTCCCTTTGTATGTGATTTAGGATGCTGACTGTTAGTCTCAGTTTCCTGTAGAGGGCACGAGCTTGCAGATATTGCGAGAGAACCCAGATTTGTTAAACAGACAGGCTTTTTTCTTTAACAGAAGAACTTCACATCTATTTTCCATCTAGAAGGCTGGGAGTGGATGTATTAATACCTGGTAATCTTTGTTCTTCTGTAAAGCCATCGAATTCCCCCAGAATCCTGAGCACTGTTCTCAATCAATAGAACCCGCTTTTGTAGAAAAGGTCACAGATGCTTTACTAAAGAGATGTGCTTTTCAAGGGAGTTTTAGTGCAACCATGCTTGAAGCTTTGTTGTGATAGATGTCACAAGGAAACTTATCCCTGAAGCTTTGCTGCTTAAATGTGTAAGAAATAAATAGCTCCGTGTCAGACTCTAGAAGTTTTGAGCTAGCCTTGGCTAAGTCTTGCTGAACCTTGCATGGATCATTTCACTGCTGGCTGTGAAGCTTTCAGGGACCCCCACAGTTCCCATTTTCATTCTTCACTCCCCCCACCAGAATATTCTCCATGGTATCTTTAGTGTTTTTATAATCTGTCCCTGTGAAGAAAGTTGAATGAGGAAGCTGGCCCTGCAGATTCGGTGATTCTCTGTAACATTTTGGTCATTGATCTTAACACCGTCTCTAATGACTTCCTCTTCCTTGTCAAAAGGCAGCACAAAATGTCAATGACAGGTCACAGGGTGAGAGTTGGTGTGGAGGTGACAAAGGAATGCATGTGTAATTGCAACTGGAATGAAGCATTTTGATGACTTCTCCACATGCAGTTATAAAAAATACAGGCATCAAAGAGCAGACAATTTTACTCTATGTGGCCTTTTTCTCTATAATATGTGTGTTCAGAATGCCTAAAAGCATTCATCACTGATGGATTATCTCAATGAATGCATGTAGTGATGGGCCATCCAGCCGGGGGCGGGGGTGAGGAGGAGGGGAAGCATGTGGAACCGGAAGTTGTATGTTTAAATTCTATCTGTGGGCTTGTTCTTCAGTGTCTGACCATTGACCAGTAACCCTTCTGGGCTTTGCCTGGTGCTGTAGACAGACCTCTTTCTCATTAACAAAAGAATTAAAAAACAGACTCAGATGGAAAACCCAAAACAATTTGATCAAAGTTTGAGAGAAACACAATAGCAAAGCCAAGCTAAAATTCCCCCAAGCTGCAAGAGGTTTGGAGATGGAGGACAACGCCTTTAGGTTAGGCATGGAGGGCAGAGAAACACTGAGGGAGCCCAGTGTGTCTAGGAGAGCATGCCTTGACTTACAGCCAGTATCCAAAAAAAGATGAAGTAAAGGGAAACCAGCTTAGTGTGGAGCTGAAGACTACATTCAGAGAGCACCTCATTCTTGGCTCTTGTGTTAAATGACAAAAGACTATACCATGGAATCGCCTGTAAGTAGAGAAAGTTTGCTAATAATAGAAAAGTGTGCCTAAGAGTGAGAGTGGGCTAGAGAGCTGAGGAAAGAGCATAGAAGCATCAGCCATGCAGAGAATATAGCTCTTGATTGGGGCCTATACCTGGTACCTGCCTCTCCTATGATCTCATACGGAGGGATTTTCTCCTATGCACTTCTAGTTTTCTGGTCTCTTTCATATGTTAATTTCGTGTAGCTTTCCTTGGGAAGTTCTTCAGCTGCTCTTTAGGAACACATTGAGGTCTATGCCTGGCTCCAGGGCCTGTGTGATGCTTCTCAAAAGGAAGCTGTGCCTGGTGGTTCTTCCAGTGTTCTGTGTCCTCAGGGTCAGCAGGGCAGGTCAGCCTGCATCAGCCCACCATCTGCTAACATCAATAACTCTTGGTTTGCTGCCTCCCAGGAGGTATGAACTTCGTGCAGAGCTCTCTAGAAGCTATTTTGAGATTTTTATTTGCTTCCCAGTTGGATGATCTCAAGACCCCTAAATGAGACTGGGAGCCTCAGTGTACCTCATTGCTGATTCTCAGCAAGTTAAAACCATCCTCTTGGCTTCTGAGTACATGGAAGAAGACTCCTGCACTTCTATGGCTCTGCAAGACTGGGTTGGAGGACCCTTCAGGATGAACGTGATCATAAGTGAAATTTCTGAGGTCTGAGATCCCCGGATGGCTTATTTCTTGTGCCTTGTTATGAAGTTGGTACTAACATTTGTGCTAAAGAAGTCCTGGGCTGGTGAAAATGGACTATACTCTTGTAATGAGAGTAGCTGCATTCTATCAATTTTTTTGAAAGCATTGCATTAGAAGTAATTTCACATCAGACATGGACCAGCAACTGGGAAATGTATACATTTCACTGCTAATAACTGGGAGCTACTATAGGGAGCATAGCACCAAGGTCCTTGAGCCTACAGATCTCCAGAAAAACCAGGAATGTTAAGCACAGAGGATTGTCTTTCCAATGGGAAAGATGAAAAACCTGTTCTTCCGTCTGGAAAGCTGAGAATTGGAAATGATTAACTGCCTGCTGATCTGCGTTATCTCTTGGTCCAGGCCATATCAAGCTTCTACACCCGGGACCAGAGATGATTGATAGCCCAAATGACCTCTATGCTATTTGTATGACCCAGGCCAGACCCTTAAATGCTTAAGCTAGTACAGGTAGCATCTCTCTAGAACCCATCTTCTTGAAGAAATGACACTGCCCTGAGTTGAGTTTCAATATAATTATGCTCTGTTGTGTACCAGGGATTGTATTATGCCTGAAATCTTTTTTTTCCCCGAGATCTTAAATACATTGGGAAATACACTGGGAATAAACCACCTGTTATTTAGACTTGCCAAAGCCTAATCCGGGTTGACAAAGTCAATCTGCACTGAGTTTTCATTCTTACCTCTTGCAGAGTTCGCTTCCCTATCTGACACCTGCAGGGCCACCTTTACAGTTTATTAAACATTGATTTTAAGTCTAGTATTTTGCTAGAAATGTCACAAATACTATGAAATTTAATAGTTAATACACCTATAACAACATTAATTACCTATCTTTGGATGTAACCTAATTGACATTAGATGAGACAGATTTAAGTAGCCAGGATCACACAACTGATCAACTGTAAAATGAAATTAACATCAAGTTCTATCCAAATTCAAATCTTGCTTTAAGCACTGTGCAGTGTTTAAACTGTTAGCCTTAGTAGCCAAAGCATGTCTTTGAACTCCTGGGATCTCAAAAATAGACTGCTTACAAGAATAGAGAGAAACAAAGAAGCAGGCTTCCTACAGTGTCTTCCATCCCAGTCATCTCAGGATCCCAAAGGCTGAGATGCTGCTTCTGGTGAGGAGCTGTGGCCTTTCCTGCTCTCACCCTAGGAAGCCTCTCCACAAGCCTAGGGAGGCAGGTGGGTGTGAAGGCCAAGAAGCAGCCATGCATATTTGTGTGTTGGGGGTGGTGGTTCAGGTTTTGTTGGGTTGGTAGGGGTGGCGTGAGGTAGTA
Source organism: Rhabdomys pumilio (assembly GCA_030674055.1). NCBI lineage: Eukaryota > Metazoa > Chordata > Mammalia > Rodentia > Muridae > Rhabdomys > Rhabdomys pumilio. The sequence continues at coordinate 79,639,753 of JANHMN010000006.1, read as the reverse complement.
TAGGGAGTTAGCCTGCAGCTAGATTGAAAACCTCTATAATGTAGACCTAGTGGCCTCTGGATATCTGACTGCTCAGAGAGAGGGGGATACACAAGAAACCTCAAGGACTGTAAGTTCTTGCAGCAAACTAACATGTAATAGAAAGAAGGGTTGCTTGCCTGAGCCACTGCCCAAGGAACACACAGCTGGTGACAAGACACTGGGCTGGACTAAAGACTGTGGAGACAGCTAGTTCTTGGAGTTTGAACATTTTTTTTTTCTGCTGGGAAACAAAGGCAAGACTATGTTTCATTCAACTAAAACTATGCCTCTACTGGGAATAACGAGCAATATATTTCTGAATCATGAGCCTGACACTGAATCAGACACTTCCTGTATCATAGTTTCTCATTACATTCCACTGAAGTGCTTGTTAATATTCTTGTTAATTCTTCCCTCCCCTTCCCATTTTACAGGAACCATACTTGGTTTATATAGTGCCAGGAATGAACCCAGAACTTCATGCATGCTAGGCAAGCAATCTACTAACCAAGTGGGGACAGGGGAGAGATGCCAGTCCTAGAAGGGTTCTGAACAGCTAGGCTCCTTTGTGTGTGTGTTTTTCCCTTCAAACAAAGTCTCATGTGGTCTAGGATGGCTTTGAACTTACTCTCCATCATTTCTCATCCCACTTCTTAGTTCTTGCTGTAGCTACAGTTAGGATTTCTGCTTCCTTCTGCCAAAGAGGGTGGCATAGTTCCCAGATATTACAAGGTCGCTCAGGGTGGGAGGCATGTTTGTCTGGCTCACAATTTTCTCAAGTCCTGGTTCAGAAGTGAGAGCATGGAATGCACTTAATGCATAGCTGCAGAATGAACTCGTGTACCCAATTTTTACTTCTGCACTAATCCACACAAGATGGCTGTCCCCAGGTAAAGGGGTCATCGGGGTTGACAGTGTCCCATCTCCTGCCTCTTCTCTTGTCAATTATAATTAATCATTCTTATAAGAGCTTTTGTTTTATAAGTGCTTTTATTACTCGTTTTGTATCTCTGTGTGTATAGTGTATGCACATGCCCATGTGTGTGCGTGTGCATGTGTGCATGTGTGCATGCATTCATGTGTATCCTGAGGTTATGACCTTGGCTATCTCCTTGTCACTTTCCACATTATGTATTGAGGCAGGGTCTCTCACTCAGCTCTTCATTTGAGCTGGTCCGATTAGCTTCCTTGCTCTGGGTAATTCCTTGTCCCCACCCCAACCACTGGGTTAGGCTGCTACCACACCCTCACCCCTTTGCCCCCCCCCACCCCCGCCCCAGACTTTCTGATTCTCAATCTGTGAAGCAGACACTTTACCTGCTGAGCCATCTCCTTGGCCCTTTCTACACTTAGAACTAAGTCTGTCTTGTTTTGTCAATAGGGTGATTCCGAAAACAAAGTATCTTGACCAATGTTATAGCTATGTAAAGCTTACTCTAAAGCCAAATACTTGGGAAATCATATGGCATTAGCCTTGTGTGGTTCCCACGCTTTCTCATTCATGCCAGGCAAATGCATTGTCTTGAGTTCCAGCTGCTCAGAACCACGCTGCTCTTTGCTTTTCCTCAGCACGAGTCTTCCTCATCTTTGCTTTCTTTGACTTTTAAACATTCTGTCTCTTTATCTTGTTGAGTTAAACACATGACCTCCTTATTAAATGACTAGATGCTTTCAAGGCTTCAGTACTACTTGTTGAATAAAAAACTACTTGTCTCATGGAGTCTTCTGATTTCAATTATAGCTTGGACCAGTTGGTCAAAAGCTTCCCATGCAACTGCTTCTAATTGGCCTTTTCATTGCTTTCTTGGAACAATTCTATTTTTTTTCCTTAAATTTTTTTTCTAGATTCATTTTTTCAATTTCCAAGTAAATCCTCAATTTGCTTTGTTTCGTTTTATGAAGACCCTGGGAGCTCATCCCTGACTCCTGAACGTCCTCAAACAAGCCCTTGTCTTACTGACTTGTTGTGGATCTGGCTTTAGAGAAGAGCTATACACATGTTGAAGAGGGAGTACACATGGGAGCCTAAGCTCAGGTTCACCTAGCTCTTCACAGAACATTCTGGAACATGATGTACTTATAACCACTCCTTTGTTCTGAGTGGGCTTCTGAGAAAGACACTAGAGAACGGAGGAGGACAAGAACATCAGTGAGCCTCGTGAACAGAGTACTTACCTGAACAGGCACAACAGTTCCTCTGGGGAACTGGGAAGATCTGGGACCTGTGTTCTACCTGAGTGTGATGTAGGGCTTCCTTGGCTCCATTTGGCCCTCTTTATTCTGTCAGTTGTGGCTTTCATGGGTGTGGAGGGACTTAGATGCTCTACTGTCTCCTTCATATCTCTAAGCACTTGTCAAAACAGTCTGAGCACAAAACATAGCAGCTCAGTGCCTTCTCTCTGCACTTCAGAGGGACTGTTGTGCTGTCTGTAGCTGTCTGTAGCTGTCTGTAGCTGTGCTGTGGCTGTCTGTAGCTGTC
>JANHMN010000006.1:79584956-79637243 GCA_030674055.1 Rhabdomys pumilio | reverse complement strand
GTGGCTGTCTGTAGCTGTCTGTAGTTGTGCTGTGGCTGTCTGTAGCTAGACTCTGTTACTGCTCTACAATGTTCCACCAGTCTAGAGCATGCTTTTTGGGGGTTGGTTCACTCTCTATGAGCCTTATTTTACTTTTTATGGAAACTCTTGGTTTTCCTTGTGGAAGGAGTGGAATAATGAAAATTTACATATCTGCATCTGTATGTGTATTTTTCGTTTATTTTTATAGATGTGTATGTGCACATGTGTGCTATACACATGTGGGAGAGGTAAGCTCATCCATATGCATGGGAAGGTCAGAGGTTACTGTTGAATGTCTCTCTCAATTACTCTTTATCTTATCTTTTACACATGGCCTCTTACTGAACCAGGATCTTATCACTTGGCCAGATTGGTGTGCCAGTGAGTCACCATCCCACCCACATGCTTGTAAAGGAAGTGAGGTACTCACTGAGTCCCCATTTGTGTAGCTTCTGAAAAAGGTATTTTATATCAAAAATGTGAATCTTCTTTTTCTTTCTTTTCCCTTTTCCCTTTTTTCTCTTTCTCTCTTTCTCTCTCTCTTTCTTTCTTTCTTTCTTTCTTTCTTTCTTTCTTTTTTTCTTTCATTTCCTTTTCTTTTGAAATTACCTTCATTGTAGGCTCTTTCTGTTAACTAGAACACTTTCCTGGGGCAGATGCTGAGACCCTATTTGGCCTGTTCTGTCTTCTCTCTGTTGCTACTTTCTTATACATATGTTCTTGACAGTTTTCCTTAACACTGTTATCTAGTGTAGCTATTAGATTTTTATAGCAGTAATTATACTTCTAATTCCTAAGTAATTACCTTCTGAATGTCCTATTTTTAATTCAGCCTGTTCATGTTCCACAGACAAAAATTTCTCACTTCAGATTTCTGAGTTATTAAGAAGAACGGTTTGAAGGTTTTCCCTCTCATCCGAGCTCTGTTTCTTCTGATACTAGATTTTCTTTTTAAAATTTTGTTTCAAACTTTGAATAGTTGTTTTGTTTTGGTGTGTGGGTATGTGTGTGTTTACACATGTGTGCATTTGCCACTTATGGGTACACATAGAAATTAAAAGACAACTTCAACTGTCATTTCTCATCCACCTTAGTTTTGAAACAGGATCTCTTGCTGGCCTGACCCTCAAGTAAACCATGATGGCTGGCCTGAACCTCATGTAGACCATGATGGCTGGCCAGCAAACCCCAGGGATCTGCCTATCTCTGTGTCATCATGCCTTTCTATTTTTGGCATGGGTTCTGAGTATCAGCCTTAGTTCCTAATGCTTGCAGCCACCTCTCCAGCCTCTTTAATTTATTCTTTGTTTTTTTGTTTTTTTGTTTTTTTTTTTTTTTTGACTTGGTCCTTCAAAATGCTTATGATCCTTGTATATTAAGGAAAGAAAGGAGAAGGTTATTTGGGGGACAGTTGGTACATTTGTCCCCCACTGATTCTCCAGCAGGGTGCTTGCCCCCATGCAAAGGCTAGCTGGGAGCTGTTTGCATGTACAGAGTATGTTAGGTGAAAGGTGATCATATATGGCATGTGAAAACCAGACAGGAGCATCAATACTCCTGTTATCTGACAGGAGGTTTACTGTGATCAGCAGCAAAGTTCAAAACTGAGATCTATGCCTGCTGGGAGTTGATTTGTTCCCCACAAACCTAGAAAGCAGAAATGTGCTTGAACAAGTGGCTGGATTGTTCAGTGATTAAGGCCCACATCTGTCTCCTGATCTCTTTCCTGCTAATGAGTTCCATGGGAGTTGGAGGGGGGACAACTCTGCTGCCATACTCCCTGAAGTGTGTTCTTTTGGTGGAATCCTCTGTTCTGGGGCTTTCATTTGTTGGGAACTACTTTCTTTGTGTCTCCTAGAAATCTACTGAAATCCCTGTTTATTCATCTGGCCCCAGACTTTCAGAGTATTGTAAATTTATCCTGTTTGAAAAATTCCTTTCTGTTATTCCAGTGGGCTTAATTGAGAGCTGTTTGTTGTTCTGAACTGAAAGTGTAGATCACGCGGTGTCCACAACATCGCAGCTATTCAGGAAACAGCTGCTGGCGTGAGACTTGTATTAAGCCTGAGCTGTCAGGACATTTTTACTTGTACTGAGCCAGACTCATTTTCCTTTTAGCATTCTGTTGAGTCCAGCTTCTGTCTCTGGAGCTCCACTCATCACAGGGAGTCCTAGCTGTATCCAAGATCGTCTTTTCCCTAGATAACGATTCCCAGGGCTTGGAACCTCCCTTCATTCAACAGTATTCTGTGTTTCCTCTTCATGGCTGCATGTCCTTCTAGACCAGTGGCTCTCAACCTTCCTAATGCTTCAGCTCTTTAATACAGGTCCTCATGTTGTGATGAGCTCTAACATTATTTATTGTGTTGCTACTTCAGAACTGTAACTTTGCTACTGCCAGGAACTGCAATGTAAACATCTGAGATGCAGGATATCTGATATGTGAGCTCTGTGGGAGATGTAACCCCCACGCTGAGAAATATTGCTCTAGGTAGATTCTAACTTTTTAATTTTTAAAAAGTATTGTTTTATGTGTAAACATTGGCCTGCGTGTACTTCTGTGTATTACACGCATACGGTACTCACAAAGCACAAAAGAAAGCACCAGATCATGACCCTCCTCTTGCTGTCTTTAGACCTGGGCTGAGATCCTCCAGGGAGGTGATGGAAATACCTAATCTTTCACTCTCTAGCCAGACAGCACATTCCACACAGTGTTCTGCTGCCCTACATGGACCATCACCTTTCTCCTCCATGTCTGGCCCCACCCACTTCTCCATCTATATTCTGGTCCGAGCCCCACTTTGAAATAAAAGCTTCAAGGCATTCCTTAGAAGAAACTTCCTAGCTTTGAGATGACCTCTGTGGAAGCCACTGACTGGTCATGAACTTGGACACAGAAGCCTCCATGTGGGTTCTGCGAATTGAATGCAGGTCCCCTGAAAGGGCAGCCTGTGCTCTTAATCATTTAGCATTAGGTTTCCAATTTCTGATCAGGTATTAGTCTGACCCTGAAAGCCATCTGATAAGCATGGTGGAGACATTCACATTTTAGCTTCTCTGCAGCTTGGGGACATTGTTAGCTTCTTCCTTCTGATTGTTGTGGACCTTTGTCACTAGACTGTAGTTCAGAGGATCAAATTCACACAAGTCTTCTCTGTAATGAGTTCCCAGGTCACAGTGCTGTGACTGTCTTGTCTGAGCACAAAGTGACAGCTGTGAGTGGACTTGCAGTGCAGTGAAGACAAAAGGTGCCCTGTGGAGCGCCCATCTGCTGCCAGCTCTTCTAGAAGCACGGCACATGGAAGAGATCACTTAACACTTTCCAACTTATATTTCACACATGTGATCATCCCTTTGTTGAAGGCCACTGGGATCTAAAACTTCAGAGCAGTTGTTTGATCTGAGAATCCTTGCATGTAAGTGAAAGGACAAATACCCTTAAGGAAGAATCAAAACAGGAGCCCTGAAAAATCTGGCACCTCATAAATGGAAAATTATTTGATGCCCAAATTCCTAACCTACACAAATTCTAGCAGCTGCTCTTCCTCGGTTGGGGACTTTTGTTTCTTGGCAGAACCATTCCTCTCACATAGATGACTGCATGGCTGGGTAAGTAAATGATGAAATCTATGAAAATGGTGAGCACATACCTACTAAATTGCACCTGAAGGACAATCCACTTCATTTTTGGAAAAGAACCAAATAGAACAGCTCCCTTGTGTTTGTCTGGAACAAATCCTGTTCTGTTTAGTACTCAAGAATCACCACACTCCCAGCCATATGTTAACATAGGCATCTTCTAGGTGTGACCCAAAGGAAGCTGCTTCCTTGTTTGAAGGCAGAGTCAAGTCTGATTCACCTGGTGTCTAAATGAAGAGATAGTCTCTGTCCCCTTGTTCTAGAAATTTCTAAACAGATTATGTGTCAAAGTAAGAATGTTTCAGGGATATCTCAGGTAAGCAGGCATCATTCATTATATGACTAAGAAGTCAAATTTATGGTTGAAACCATGCTATTTTTATTACCTTGCTTATATCATCAACAAATATTGATTTAGTTTTGCAACAAGTTTATGTTCAAGGGATTACATAGCCTTAGCTGGATAAATTTTTTTGAAGGCTTATCACTGCAATATTCATTGTGGACTTTGACATTCTCTGCCCTCTCATTAACTCACTCATTCAAGAGATATTCACTAAGCATCTGCCATGGGTCATATAGAGGTCCTGAGGTTGTAGACATGAAGGTAGCATGTCTCCTGCCAAATGAGCCAGTATAGGACATCATGAGTTGTTGTCAGAGATATATTATGGATGCTGAGTGGGCACAATGCAGGAAGAAATATGATGTTCCTCTTGGGTTACAGGGAAGGGTTAGGAAAGACTTCTAGGTGAGGTCTCACCTGACTGTTGATACGGCAAAGCTGTAGCTCACCAGGTAGACAAGGCACAATGTGCATCTCATGCTGGAGGCAGACTGCAAAGACAGCCCCAGACATGAACTTGCACATGCATAAGATGTGGCAGAGAGCATCTGAATCATGAAGGACCTCGAAGGTCAGGCCGAGGTACTCAAATTTTATCCTCTGCACAGGTGGCACCAGTAAATGTTATTAATCAGACATAAAGGGGTTGAGTTTAGGTTTAAAAAAAATGATTGTGATGTGTTAAAGAGCAAATTAGAAAGGGTAAGGCAGCATTTAAGGAGGATGAGGGACGGAAGGAAGTATTCATTAGAGTTCAAATAAAAATTAATCATTGTTCCTAGGGCTGCCTTAATAGTGTACCACAAACTGGTTGCTTAGAAACAGCAGAAATCCATCATTTCTGAGTCTTCGATGTTCAAAGCCAAGGTGTTGCCAAGTCTGGATTCCCTCTGAAAGCTGTAGGAGGGAATCCTTCTTTATTCCTGATGTTTAGAAGCAGCCATCAGAACTTAGTGACCCTTGGCTTGCAATGGTGTCTCTGCTGTCAAATGGGTGTTCTCTGTGCATATGTGTCTTTTTGTGAGATCTTCCTCTCTTCATAAGGTTGCCAATCATATCGTATAAAGGCTCACACTTATAGCATTGTCTTTCATTGATAATATCTACAAAGATCATTTCCAAATAACATGAGATTTATGGGAACCAGGAGTTTGCAGATCAAATTTAATGTGATAATGTGCTTGTGGGTACTTAGCTTGTGAAGGATTGAGTGAAGCACTCACAGGAGCTGGACTTCAGCAGGTTATGAGGCAAGATGGGCAAAGCTAAAAATGGATGAGATTCTGAGCTGAGGAGCTCAGTTTGTGAGCCTTGAGCTTGAGAGATCGGTGTGGTGTGTAGGCAGTGATGTCTGAGCTGAGGTAAGGAGGTTTGTCGTTGAAGTATCTCAGGAACCACTGGCTAAAATCTAAATTTGGTGGTTCTTCAGAGAGAGAGGTATGAACTTCAAGAAGGAAAGAACAGCCTATGAAAAGCCCAGTCCAACCACATGGGCTGTGTGGAAGGGGTCTGAGGTGAGAACCCTGATCAACAGTGGCCACAGAGTTCTGGGTGTAGACAGTGGCTGTCAGTCATCTGAGACTCCTTAAAACTAGAGCCTCTAGTCCCTGTGGAGGCAGGGTACCAGTGCCACAGACAGCAAGATGAGCTGGCCCCACCGAGCACACTGAATGCCATGAGAAGATGAACACAAGGGCAGTGATTTAAGACTGCATTTTAGAGTGGCAAAAGCTATGTAAAGCAAGCCCAGGGCTCGGCTGTCCCATAGGAGCCTGCTTGCCTCCCTCATTGAGTCTGCCTGGGTCTCCAAAGTAGCTGATGTTTCCCCTTTAACTGCTGGGTGGCAGATCCTACTTAGTTTTGTATTTTAAAATGTACATTATTTTTTATGGGTGATGTTCATCATCCAAGTTTTCCCTTTTAAAATACTTTGTCTACAGTGTGTTCCCAAGGGCAGGACTTACATTGGTCAGTTTTGCTATTTCTCATGTCTCTTGTGCTACAGAAAAATCATAAGTAATTTTGGAGAAAAAAAAAAAAAACCAAAGAGATGTGAACAAAACAAAATTTAAAAAAGAAGAAAGAAAAGAAAGAATTTCAGAGATAGGCAGAGGCTAACCTGTTACATGTACAGCAAACTTCAATGGCCTTCTGGCCCATGTATCATTCATGTTTTCTTGTATTTAACTAGCCTGCCTCCTTTGCTCCCATCATTTTTCTGTTCACTGGGCAACATGAAATATCCATAACATATCATCTTAGTTTTACTTATCTTTCATACTATATATAATTATATTTAATTGTACACACACATACATATATACATATATATGTACACATTTATACATATATAAGATTATATTTCAATAATACTCCTGAGAATGTTTGGGCCAGCATTCCTCACGTCAGAGACCCACTGTTTCTGCTGGCCATATAGAAAGGTATCTGGGATTTGAAATGTGACTGATCCAGACTGAGATGTTCGTTAAGTATAAAATTGATTTCAAATATTAGCATAAAATAATAAAAAATGCCTCATTAATAATTCTGTATGGATTATATATTGATAGAATGACCAGCTCACCAATATATTCACCAATATATGGTAAAATATTGCCTCTTGAGATCACAGATCCTAGAGTAGGTCACATTCCTGACACTTCTTTTGGCTGGGGTAGGGAAGAGGAATTCAAGACAGGCTTTCTTCGTGTAGCCCTGGCTATCTCTGTAGACTAGGCTGGCCTTGAACTCAGAGATCTACCTGCCCCTGCCTCTCGACTGTCTGACTGCCTGTCACTTTCTTAAATCTCCATTCTAAAATCCTTTCCTTGTGTTCACAGGAAATTTTTATCCCTCACCAGCAAAGCTGCATTCTGCAGCAGATGCAGACAGTTACTGTCAAAATGTAGACTGGAACACGCCCAGCCGATAGTTCTACAGTGCAATCCCTACATGTAAGGCTATCATAGAAGCAGACAGAAAGATTATAGGAGCCCGAGGACTGTTTTGAGACAGTGTCTTCTATGTATGACAGAGAAGTTGCCCCCATGAAATCTGAAGAATGTGGTCATCTAAAGACCTGCATAATGACGTCACTGTTCAACAAGCCAACACAGATGGGAAATCTCGCATAGGCCACCTGCCCTCAGATGAAGAGCAACAGGCAATTAATGGTGCTAAGAGAGGGAGAGTAAGTTCCTCTAGGGAGGAGCCTCTGATAGATTTTTCTATCCCAAATAGTCAACCTTAAACACACACACATGAGCAATACATACACGCACACACAGGCACACACTCACACACATATGCAAACACACATATGCGCTCACACACACACATATGCACACACACCTACTTACAATAATAACTAAAGAGGAGAGGTTATGAATTTGAAAGGGAGCAAGGGGATCCTAGCTGGCTAGGAGAAGAGGGTGGAAATATTGTGAATATAGCACTCATGTATGAAACTAAAAATAATTAATTTGAAAATTAAAAGGTTACCTGGGAATGACGGATGATCCCAAATCTAAAAGCTTTTGTTATAAAACTTCCAGAAGAAAATACAGGAGAAAAACTTGAACTGCCCTGTATGTTGGAATGTTTCCTATGTAGCAGAAACAGGAAAGAAGGCAAAAATTAGCCTTCATTAAAAATGTTTTAAGCACATTGACAGGTACTGTAACATTTCAAAGCAAGTGTCCAGATTGGGAAAAAAAATCCCAATACAGAGTCTTTCAACAGAAAAATTACATTGTGGTTATGTTATTCTTACAACTCAGCAGTAAGAAACCAGTATATAAGTATGGACAAAATATTCGAATAGAATTGGATCAAATAAAGGTATACAAGGGCTTCTAACCTTTTGTAAAGAAAAGATTCATAAATGTCCAATATGGTGCTAAAAGAGGGAGAGTAAGTCTTCTCCAGGGAAAAATCCCCTGATAGATTTTTCAATCCCAAGTAATCAACTTTAAAAACACACACATGAGCAACACTGAAGGGCATCCGTATACACATACACACACACACACACACACACACACACACACACACACACACACACACACACACACGCATGCACACACACACCATTGAGAATGTGTTCAAGATAATCAGCAACAAAACTGAATTAAAACTGTATTAAAGTAATGCTATGTTCAGTTTTCTGAGGAACCACCAGACTGATTTCCAGAGTGGTTGTATCAGCTTGCAATCCCACCAACAATGGAGGAGTGTTCCTCTTTCTCCACATCCTCACCAGCATCTGCTATCACCTGAGTTTTTGATCTTGGCCATTCTGACTGGTGTGAGGTGGAATCTCAGGGTGGTTTTGATTTGCATTTCCCTGATGACTAAGGATGTTGAGCATTTCTTTAGGTGCTTCTCGGCCATTCGAGTTTCCTCAGTTGAGATTCTTTGTTTAGCTCTGTACCCCATTTTTAATATAGTTATTTGGTTGTCTGGAGTCTAATTTCTTGAGTTCTTTGTATATATTGGATATTAGCCCTCTATTGGATGTAGGATTGGTAAAGATCTTTTCCCAATCTGTTGGTTGCAGTTTTATCCTATTGACAGTGTCTTTTGCCTTACAGAAGCTTTGCAATTTTATGAGGTCCACCATGGAATATTACCCAGCTATTAAAAACAATAGATTTGAGAAATTCTTAGGTAAATGGATGGAACTAGAAAATATCATCCTGAGTGCGGTAACCCAATCACAAAAGAACACACATGGTATGCACTCACTGATAATTGGATATTAGCACAAAAGCTCACAATATCCAAGATAAAACTCACAGACCACATGAAGCTTATGAACAAGGAAGACCAAAGTGTGGGTGCTTTGGCCCTTCTTAGAAGGAGTAACAAAATACTCAAGGGAGTAAATATGGAGACAAGGCATGGGACAGAAACTAAAGGAGCAGCCATCGAGAGACTGCTCCATCTGGGTATCCATCCCTTGTGCAGTCACCAAAGGTAGATGCTGATGTGGATGCCAGGAAGTGCATGCTGACAGGAGCCTGATGTAGCTGTCTCCTTGGAGGTCTGCCAGAGCCTGAAATATACAGAGGCAGATGCTCACAGCTAACCATTGAACTGATCATGGGGTTCCCAATGGAGGAGTGAGAGAGAAGACTGAAGGAGCTGAGTTTGCAGCCCCATGGGGAGAGCAACAATACCAACCAATCAGAGCTCCCCAGGGTCTAAACCACCAGCCTGGGAGCACATAGGGAGGGATCCATGGCTCCAGATACATATGTAGGAGAGGATGACATGGTTAGGCATAGGTGAGGAAGTCCTTGGTCCAGTGAAGTCTGGACATCCCAGTGTGGGGGAAATAGTGGGTGGGAAAGTGGAAGTGGGAGGATGGGTGGGGGCATAGCCTCATAGAAGCAGGAGGAGGGGGGATGGGGTAGGGAGTTCCTGGGGGAGGAAAGGGGAAAGGGGATTACATCTGAAATGTAAATAAAATATCCAATAAAAAAATTTAAAAAACAAACTGTACTAAGATATCACTTCATGCAAGCTGGTGAGCACGCTTGCTATGGTGTCACATGCTTTTAATCTCAGCACTTGGGAGGCAGAGGCAGGAGGATGTCTGTGAGTTTGAGGTGAGACCAGCATAGTCTCCATAGTAATACCTTGTCTTAAAAATTTATGTGCAATACTATGGGTTGTCCAGGAGGTGGAAAAAATTGCAAGTGTCATTACAAGCCAGAATTTAAGTTAGTATGACAACTTTGAATATAATTTTTATCTACAATTTATTTTATTTGTAATATATAATTATAATATAGTCCGAATTATCATCAGAGATGCCAAGAGAAGAAATGCATAGACTGTTCCAGGTGAAGAGTCTATGAAGACAAGAAGAGTTTTGGAAAAACACAAAAGATGTAACAGCAATATGAAAGTAAAAATGTGAATCTTTAAAAAGAATGCAAGATATAACCTAAATTATAACTTTGTTTATGTGTATGTGCTGTTTTCTTGCTGTTGGGTTGTACGAATAACATAATTGCAATGTAATACTACTGTTGAAGAATTCTGTATTGGGAATTTTTTTTTTCAACCTGTACACTTGCTTTAAAATGTTACAGTACCTGTCAATGTGCAGAAGCCAATTTTGATGAAAGCTAATTTCTACATACATTTTCCATACATATATTGTAAGAAAACTATATATATATATATGTATGTATATATATATATATATATATATATTGTAACATTATATATGCTTCTTATAAATTAAATACATTTATAATACGAATGAAAAATTCTAATAGCCAGAGAAATAAGTAACCATGAGCACAGGAAGATCTGCTTCAGGTCTTCAGGGCAGCTTCATTTATGATAGCTAAAGCCCAGGACCACCCCTCGGTGAAGCTAAGTACAAACTGTGCGATTTGCATACCACAGAATACTTCTCAACTGTAAAAAAAAAAAAAAAAAAAAAAAAAAAGGACAAACCTGAGTGACAAGGTCAAGCTGTTCCCCTCCATGGTTGTCTAAATCGCCTCTTTACATCCTCGATGAGAACTCAAGAATCACCTCCCAGAAGTGATTCACTAGACACACTGTCATGTGATTTGGGGAAACAGATGCCAAGGGAAGAAACACATAGACTGTTCCAGATGGTGAAGACAGGAAGAGTTTTGGAAAAACAAAAGAAATAACAGCAACATGAAAACAAAAATGTGAATCTTTTAAAAGAATGTAAGAGCCCAAACCAGATTTTTAAAAAACAAAACAAACAAAAAACCAGGAAAGACGAACTAATACTAGACTCTCCCGGCTCCCCACTTGGGGGACGTACTAAACATCCTACATTTTATTCTTTTTGAAAGGTTTTTGTTCTAGAAGCCGTATTGATCAGCACTGTATCTTCCCTGGTCATATTTTAGAAGGAATTCTTTATCTGGGAGATAAGATTGGCAAAGCCAAGTATGTTGGGGCAGGGTGTCTACATAGCATCCATCCCAGCACCGACACTTGTCTTAAAATAATGAGCCCTGCAAATGGGAAATGCACTACACTGCTGTGAGCAGTACAGTGTTATAAACAAAACTCACACCAGGGAGAAATTGATATTTAGGAAAAGTGTTTCGTTCCTGTGAATTCACCTGAGGTCAAATTAATTGTGTGGTCATGGACTTCACAGTGATGTGTTTCCCAGTGGGTAAGAGAGCCCAGCATGCTTTGATTAACCAGATGAATGAAAGCAAAAACAGTTCTATGGTCACCTGGTGTCTCAGGGACAGCTACACTGTAACAATTCACACCATCTCCCCCATGTAAACCCTGAATGGAACTCCCCCCTGGAGTAGATCTTGTCTGAAATAGACAGGTTTCTTGCTCTTCAGTGATGTGTTGTATTTCTGGCATCTGAGGTAAGAAGGTTGCTCCTTTATTAAGTGACATGGTGTCCAAGCACACTTGGTGAGCCTGACTCGAGTCAGTGCTGTGTGTAAACCATTGCTTAGGATGGTATTCATCTGAGGGGTCTTATTTCACATCTGTGTTAATAATCATAAAAAGGACCTTTTTAAAATCATATATATTTTTTCCATCAAGTTCTGTGCATTAAGAGTAAAATTATTCCTACTGTATAAAAACAATTGAAAAAGCAAAACAAGCCGGGTGGCGTTGGCACATGTCTTTAATCCCAGTAGCTGAGAGGCAGAGGCACAGAGATCTCTGAGAGTTTGAGGCCAGCCTGGTTTACAGAGCTGTTGGGAGCCAACTTTTAGCAGAAAGAGGCTAGAAAGCAGCTATCAACTTTGCAGCCATCTGGAACCATATACCCTGATGAGAGACTTGGTTTTCAATAGCCTACAACAGCTGAAGCACACTCTGATAAATATCTTGTTTATCCCACATAGCTTGTTTTGCTGTTTAGTGCCCATAGCTGCAAGGAGCACGAGGTATCCACGCCTACAAAGCATGTGGTGCACGTGTTATCCACGTGCTATCCATGCCATACATGCCTGTAAGGCTTACGTCATATCTATACTTGCAAGGCACATGGTATCCACACGCCTACAAGGCACGTGGCAAAAGCCTATAAATACCCGAGACTTCCCTTCAAAGAAGGACAAATAAGAGAGAAAAATAAGAGAGGGGCCCTTCAATGAGAAAATAAGAGAGAAAATAGGGGAGACAATAAAGGAGACTTGAGAGTTGAACAAAACCTCTGTCTTGTCTCCATTCCTCGCGTCTCTTCCCCTTCTTCCCCCCAACTCTCTCTTGCTAGGCCCCGACCTGTAGACCGGAACAGCAGCACAGGCTGGGACATTTTGGCCTCCCAAGCCAGGCAGAGTATGGGTTGCAACACAGAGCAAGTTCCAGGACAACCACACCTACACAGAGAACCCTTGTCTTGAAAACTAGAAAAAGAAAAAGAAAAAAGAGAAAGAAAAAAGAGAAAGAAAAAACAATGCTAAATAGAACTTTGTCAGTTGACTTCAACACTTCATCAAAAATATTGTACAGTGGGATTTTTCCTTTAAGCTCATGCACTTCCTCACAGAGAGGCTCAGCTATCTGAACACTTGGTCTTCAGCTAGTGGCACTGTTTGGGAAGGTCATGGAGCCAGTAGGGGAGTTGCCCCACTGTAGGAGTGGGTTATTGGGGGTAGGCCTTAAGACTTAGTAGTCCAACCTGGCTCCTTGTTCACTCTGTCATTCCTGGTTCCAGCCTCTGCCACCACCACCATGCCTTCCCTGGATTGATGGATAATATTCATCTGGAACTGTAGGTCCAAACCCTTCTCTCTTAAGTTACTTTTGTCAGGATGTTTTTATCACAGCAACAGAAAAATGACTAAGACAGGACACTGGTGCTAGGAAGCTTGGCTGTTACTATGATTACCTGATGATGCTCTTAACCCTTTACAACTGGTTTGTGGGAGGAATGTGGAAAGTTTTTAGGAACTTTGAGTTTAAAAAATAGTCTTGGATGCTGTGAACAGCTGAATGGGCCATTCTGATGGTAGTATGGAAGACCAGAAGGCAGAGAAATATGCAGACTATGGAGGCCGGCTCATTAGGGCTTGGAGGGGATCAAAGGCTCTATTTAGAAGTGGGCTGGAAGCCATTTACACTATAGTCTGGCAAAGAATCTGGCTGCATTCGCCCCCTGACTTGAACCTGAGTGATGCTGAACTCAGAGTAAAGGCTTAATTTGTTTCCTGAAGGAAGAGTGAAGATGGACACCGAGGCTGGGGCATGCGTGATGCTCACAGCTCTTAGCTCTGTTGTGAGAGGGAGCAACACATGGAGCAAAAGGAACTAAACGCTGCGAGATTTGGTGAGGAAAGTGTGCAGTCGAGGTTAAACTTAAAGGCAAGGTCTGCGGCGGTGGCTCAGTGGGTAAAGTGCTCGCTGCTCAGATAAAGAACCCCAGTTCAGATCCCCAGAATCTGTGCGAAGCTGGGTGTGGAAGCTGGGTGTGAAAGCTGGGTGTGGCAGTGCACAGCACTCCCTGCCACAGCTGCACCATGAGACACATGTAAATTAAATTAAGAGCTTGTAAACAAGGGACATCCAGACAAAACAAAAACAAAAACAGAGAGTTGAGTTCAGGCTGACTTATTTCTTGCCCCATTTTCATAATCATGACTCACCTTTCTCAATTCAGCAGATTCCTGTGGTGATCACCTTTGTTTCACTTCTGAATTTTTGGCAGACCCTTCTTCCAGTAACTTCCCTCATTGGCTCTCTCATTCTTGCTGCCTTGCATTAAGCACCCCTTTGTTGAGGCCCACACTGCCCAACTTGGGGGCCACTATGTCCCACCCGAGCTGCTGCTCTGGTCTGTGGGTTAGGGTCTAGCAAGAGAGAGAGTGGGGGTGAAGGGGAAGAGAGGCGAAGAATGGAGACAAGACAGAGATTCTGATCAAGTCTCAAGTCTCATTTATTGAAGGGAAGTCTGGGGTATTTATAAGCCGAGTGCCTTGTAGGTGTGGATACCACGTACGCCTTGCAGGTGTGGATATCATGTGCCTTGCAGGCATGGATACCACATGCTCCTTGCAGCTGGGGGCACTAAACAGCAAAACAAGAAATGTGGGATAAATGAGATATTTATCGGAGTGTGCTCAGCTGTTGTAGGCTGTTGAAAAACAAGTCTCTTGTCAGGGTATATGGTTCCAGATGGCTGCAAAGATGATAGCCGCTTTTTGCTACGAGTCGACTCCCAACACTTTTATAGTGGGCTGGGTCTACCTGGCTGTTGCCAGGTAACTGTGGAGGTGGAGTTTAGACAGAATACTAACATTTCCCCATTTTGGTTTAATTAAAAAAAAAATTAGAAAGAGGTGACAGTGAAGCAAGAATGGGGTTGTCATGATATCTAGCTATTTCCTGCTGGCATTGGGGGCAACAATGTGTCTCTAGGGGGAACCTAGAAGAATGGGTATGGGGGATGTTTGTCTGGTCTTAGGAGAGTTGGCTGTTTCCTGCTGTCCAGGGTCTATGGAGCCATCTGAGGATAGGTCAGAAGAGACAGGTCCAGTAGAAGCAGCTGTGTGTGACAGGAGATGGAGCATCTGGAGGTTGCTTCTCTGGAGCTGTTTTGGATGTGCCTGGACTTGACAAGATGTAGGGAATAAGATTAACTACATTTGGGAGAAAGAAAAAATTTTCTAAGATGTACATTTAAAACCCAGAGGGATACCACCCTTTGGAATAGGTAAGTGGGAACTTTAGGCAGATGTAATTATCTAGATGGAGTCTATTTGGTCCATGAGAGGTAGATCTGAGTGGGTTTCCTGTAGCTTATAAGTTTACAAAAGCCGGGCAGTGGTGGCGTACGCCTTTAATCCCAGCACTTGGGAGGCAGAGGCAGGCAGATTTCTGAGTTCGAGGCCAGCCTGGTCTACAGAGTGAGTTCTAGGACAGCCAGGGCTACACGGAGAAACCCTGTCTCGAAAAACAAAAACAAAAACAACCAAAAAAAAGTTTACAAAAGAGTTAACAGCATGAGTTAACAACATGAGCAGTCTTTAAGATGAACTTTTGTTGGATTGTATAGTGGAATGTTTTATTAGAGTTAGAGTTAGGCAAGTTTATAGGAACTCAGATAATATTAGGATAGTGGCATAGCAAGAAGAGGAAATATGAAGCATTTAATTGATGGCAACTGAGTTTAGCTAATGAGGTAACAGATTACATTTGTGAAAGCTTAGCTGTCAATGTGTCAGAAGTCTGAAAGAGTAAACAATAATCTACCAGTTATATATTATTTTAAAAAATGACAAGAGTCCACTAGCCAACAGTTCCCGTGGTCTCCATAGTCTCTTGGGTGAAGTCAGTTTGGCTTCCAAGCGTAGAAGACGCAGGGCTTTTTCTCTGTGGAATGGATATGCGTGACATGAGAAATGACTTACTTGGTTTAGCCAAGTGATTTGACTCAGGGCATCCAGTTTAGTACACTGCATTTGTTAGTGACAATATCATCGCATTCAATCCAGGCTCTATCTTCTAGGTGTCCAAGTCTTCTGAAACCATCTTGGGTCAACTGTTAGAAGCCTTGGGAATTCTGCAGGCCATAAACTTAAATGTACTATTAGCAGACTTCTGACAAGATTGAGAGCCATAAGGATTGGTTGAACTGAATAGAATTTAATAGCAGTAGTAAAAATCTATTAAGACAGAATAAGAAAGAGTCTTAAGTAACTTTGGCAGGTTGTGTAGGTAGAGAAAAGCACTTTTTTGTATTAGCAAAGAAACATTTGGCTAGGACCAGAATAAGAAAGCTGGCAACAGTGGCATACAATCATACAGCTGGCGGGTTGAAGCTATGGGCCATAGGTCATGACCTGGGGTTGTGCTATGGGGCTTTGGGTCAGGTCCGCGGTGGTAGCAGGACGGGACTTCCTACTAGCTGCCGGAAGTCCTGGTGCCTCTGGCGGCTAGAGTCTGCAGTGGGCAAGGAAAAGCAAGCATGTCTCCTATTACAGCAACGTTCATGTTAGCTGTTCTTGTGGCAGAAGACACCGCTAATACTTTACAGGTCCTGGGCAGAGAGGGAGAGAGAGAGAGAGAGCGCGAGCCTCCCTTGAGTGCATGGGCAGCCAAGCCCTTTGTGCGGGTGTTTGAACACATGGGGAAGCAAGTCTCAGACAGGGTCTCTGGCAGGGTGCAAGGAGTAGACCCAGAACAGAGCTAAGGACCACAGAGGGGAAGGGAGCAAGCAGGGTCCTCAAACCTCGCTGCTTCAGGCGAACCAGCTGAACTAAGTGGTTGCAGCTGGCCGCAAATGACAAAGAAGAGCAGGGGAAGAGGCCTACATTAGTAGGCAGCATGCAAAAGACTGACCCCTGGGGGAGACACACTAGGGACTAGAGCTTGGAGCCAGTGCTCCTGAGAGAGAGAGGACAGTCTGTTCAGGCCAGGCCTGGGGTACTCAGCTGCGAGAAAGAAACTGTCTCAAGAGGAGAGGGAAAGTGTCTCACCCAAGGGGAGGAGTCCTAGAACAAGGGTCAGGAAAGGACAGGGTTAGCTCCGAGCTCAAAAAATGTTTCCTGGGACCATGTGGACGGTTACTCTGACCAGTGGGGGATGGCTAAAAAAAACCTGGAATGGGAAACAGGCAGAACACAGAGAGGTATTAGAGCTAAGTTAGATGAATGTTTGGATATAGGGAACCTCTTCCCATTTACCAGACTTCTGGTAGTATGTATAAAGACCTTTTAAAATGGTTGGGTCTAACATGCCATTAGGTGGCCATTTTGAACTAGAGGGTACTGAATCCAGACCTTATTGCAGACGTGTATCATTTTGGAAGGCCTCAACTCAGGCATTAATTTTAGAGATTTGAAGTTTTTCAGGAGACAACCCAGTGGGGTATCTGGGGGTGCAGTCGAAGACAATGTAGCGCCCATTGGGTGATGGGGGTTGGGGGTGGGCTGTTACCAAACTATTCGTATCAGCGTCCTGAGAGAAGAGTCAGTAACGAATCAGGCAGGCAGCCTAGATATCAGGTCATCACAAGAATATCTAGGGGCCCCTCCGGCAGTCTCCCGGAGATCGCCAGAAAGCAGTTCAACCTGGTACAAGGATTTTCTGGCTGCTGCAAGAGCTTAGGGGTGGTGGGCTGTGAACTGCTTCCAAGGAGACAGTCACCCAAGGGCCAAAGTCCTAAATCGTAGGTCAGCCAGGAGGCCAGTCATATGGACTGGGGCATTGAAACGCCAACCCCTCAGCCCAGGAAAGGCTGGCCAGGTGCTATCTGGGCATCTAGGGTCCCTCTCACCAATTGGAAGCTTCTTACCAATTAATATGTCGATGTGTTTTTGTGGGCTTCCACAGTCTGGTATCTGGAAAGGTGGAACCATGATGTCTGTGTAGACCTGTCTGGCTGCCTAGCCCACATGGCAGAGGACCACGTGGGGGGCCACAGTGGCACAGTTTACATAGTGGAAGTTCCATGAGCCTCGCAGACAGGTGGAGTTGGTCTGCAGCAGTGGTGGAAATTTATGCAGTCAGTGACAGCAGGTAGCAGTGAATGGAGTCCATGTGTTGTAGCAGTGGCAGCCATGGCGGCAGCTGCAGCAGCAGGTCAATGGCAGGCCACGTGGCATCTGTCCTGCATGGTTACAGTGGTCCTGAAGTTTTCTGCCTTGGCCCAATGCACCAGTGTTAGATACTTGGTGTTAGATGTCCCCAAGCAGTTTAGAACAGACCACTCTAGACCAAATGGTTCCAAGCAGGGCAGGGTTATTCAGGAGACAGAGCAAAGGTGGGGGAAGAAGATGGAAGAAGAGAGGAAGAAGAGAAGTAGAGAAGAGGAATAGAGGAGTAGAGGCCGGCCATGACCACGTGGAGAGAGGGGGAATGGAAGGGGGAGGGGGAGGGAACAGAGAGAAGCTAGAGGCAAGAGATTAAGAGAGGAGGGGGCAAGCAGCCCCTTTTATAGTGGGCCAGGCCTACCTGGCTGTTGCCAGGTAACTGTGGAGATAGAGTTTAGACAGAATGCTAACAACTATATCTAAGCATCTCTCTCAACTAAAGTCCACGTGTGCAGAAGGCAGGGATACCAGTCACCAGGAGGAAACTGGCACATATGTGATCACTCAGACCTCAGACAGATCCAGAGCCATATACAGATTCATGGTAGCAAAGACTAATCAGGGTTCTGAGATTATTGAGATAAAGAGAAACAAAGGATAAGGACAGACTGTGGTAGGCCACTAACTCAACAGACCTTTATGGAACACATCAGTACTGACTGAAGAACATTGTCTGGATGACCTGGGTTCAAATCCCAGCTTTGCCACCTACTGGGAGCATGGCCTTGGGCAAGCCTCTGAAACTCTCTATGCCTTTGGCTTTTTTATAAACTGGGTGTAATATTCAGTGACCATTAGAAAGGGATGGTTAATCTTCATTGTTAGCTTGGCTGAGTTTAGAATCACCATGGAAACACACTTTGGGGTGTGTTCATGATGTTGTTAATAGGAAGGTTTGACTGAGGAAAACGAACCCTGAATGTAAGCAGCAGCATCCAATAGCTGGGCAAGCTACCATCCCCAGGGCAAGGTGCTTTTCCTGGTGCTGGGTAACTCAGGGCTTGGCTCTCAAGCTTTGAAGATCCCGGACCTTTTAGTTGACCAACCTTGAAGTTCAGTCTTGTTTAGAGCATAACAAATCCTTTTCTTGCTCTGGTTTCCTGTCCTTTTGCCCCAATTGCCTTTTGTGGTTTCCATGGAGATGAAAGCTTCTGGCTGGGCCCATCCCTGAAGCAACTTTAAGGAGATTAACTGACTCCCTTGGTCTATTCTGCTCATTTCTCACTTTTGGTTCAATGAAAAAGCTCACCATTCCAGCTCTTCATTTTCCTGGTAAGAGGGAAGGGACTTATCTCACTAAGTTAGGAGGCAACATAGCAGGAGTATATTATATTTGTGGACCTCACTGCTCTGTGGTATGTCAATATATATTGGCTGGCTTGGAGCAAAACACATGGAAGTGGTTATGGCTCATGTAGATATGACTGATGGATGGAAACACTGGCTCTCCAGGCTCCTTTGCTGCTGATGACCCTGGGGACTCAGGCAGGCTGTTATTTCATTTCAGCTCTGTGACAGCCATCTTGGTTCATTGTGTCCTAATACTGACTCTGGTCACATGTCCTTCTGGAGGCTGATTCTATGTGTCCAAAGCCACAGTTCTGTCCAGGAAGGGAGGCATTGGCAGCAGGCTTAGAGGCTGAGGAAAAGGGGGTTAGAAAAACAAATTTGGCTTGCATAATACTTTGTTTCGCCAGGAAAAGAGCAGGAGCTTGTGCCACAGCTGTTTCACTCTCCTTTTAATAGCATTTAATTAACTTATTTATTATTGTGCATACATGCATGATAAGGCAGGGCACACTTGCTACGGCTCATGTACTGAGCTCAGAGGACAATTCTCTCCTTTATCTTTATGACAGTTTGGGGGCTCAAACTCAAGTGGTCTGGCTTGCACCACAGGTATGTTATCTGTGGAGCCTTCTTGCTAGCTCTTTAATAGCATTTTAAAATCAGTATAATTAAGATTCCACTTGCACACTCCTTGTCCACTGCCACAGAACAAATGGCCCTATGGTGCATAAACTGAAATTTTTACTTGTTAAGTCTCAGTTACTGGGGTTAGGACTCTAGATGCAGCCATATTGGGTGAATATGGCTCAAGGTCTCTCACAAGATTGCAACCAGAATAGGACTGGGAACTGTATCCTCATCTCAAGGCTCAAGTTTGGCTCCTGACTTGGGTTCTAGCTGGCTGTTGTGCACTGGCTTCCATGTGTGAGTCACTAGATTGTCTTAATCACAGCAAGCAGCAGCCAGTTACAGAATGGACAAAGGAGGCAATGGCAGAGGAAGAGGGAGTCTGGGTGGGTCATTACACCAGGGTGTGGCTGCCAGGGACCCGGGATCAGTTAGCGGCTACCTCTCACTTGGTTTAATACACAAACCTTGAGATATACAGATCTCAAATTCTCAGGTGTGTGTGTGGGGGGGACTTTTGATCACTCAACACCACAAAATGTCACTCGAAGTGGGATCTAGAAGATTTCCATGTCTAGGTTTTCTTAGCCGGGCTGTCCCCTTGTAGTCCCCACCATTCTTCTCCTATGCGCTGACAACTCCTTCTTCTCTCCTTCCTTCCCTCTTTTGTACCCCTCTCTTTCCGATCTCCCTCCCAAGTCCTTCTGATAGCAGTTAGTAGGGACAGAGAAGGCCACTTTCAGATCATGTATTATAAAGTCACACTTGTACTCCACATTGTGATAGGGACAGTCATGTGCATGCTATTACGAGCCCTGTAGAGTAGGATGAATTTAGCCAGTACTAGACCCGCTGAGTCTGGGAACCACTGGTCCTTTCTGGAGCCATTCGACTCCATTCAACTCCATTGGAATGGAGTCCATTCTAATGCGCACGTGTAAATATGCTACTCAGGAAAGTGTTTTGATTTCAAACTACCTTCCCAGCATGAGCCCATACTTCAGACCCAGAGGAAATATATCCTCTCTTAAACGTGCCAGCGAGGTGGTCACCAACTATGCCTTGTTTATTGCCTTCCAGGTGCCTCATGTCCTCTCTGCCCCTTCCTTCCTCTAAAGCTCAGCATAAAGGTCGGTGATGCCACCTCTAACCACATTCCCATTAAAGTATTGTCTCGTTGGTTTGTTCTGAGACTTACTCTGCAGCCCAGGATGTCCTCTGACCTGCCACCTTCCTTCGTCAGCCTCTCAGATGCTGGGATGACAGGCATGCATCACCTGGCCTGGTCCCTGGAAGCTTTTACCCTGATTTAAACATGGAGTACTATCCACCTTTGTGTCCCTTTTGTCCTGTGTCTGTGATATATGATACACTGTGCTTAGATTTTGTCGCAGCTCCCAATTATAATTAGGTAATAGTTTGGTGATTACAGTTACTGTTTCTTTCGCCTTTTGTCTAATTCTTGTCTTGGACATTCTCAGTGCCTAACACATATTGGGCATTCTATGCAATGCTGTTGTGAGTCAGGTCCATGAGTCTCCTCTCCACAACCAGAAGGCACCACAGACATTATATATGTGACATCCCATGACCTGGATACTGAATCAGAAAGAGGACAGGCATGTGGACCTGAGTTTAAATCATAGCAACATATTGACTTTGGTGTCACAGCCTACAGCTGGGGAAACTGGCTGCGTGGCACATGGGCTCCCTCTTGACTCTCTGCAACTTTTCAGAACGTTTAGAATTGTCCCAGGTAGAAGGCTGCTTGTTTGTGTGTGTGTGGTATATGTGCATGTTTATGTCTGTGTATTGTGCGTGTGCATGTGGAGGCCATGGGCTGACATCAAGTTATCTTCCCTTTGTGGTTCTCTACCTTGTGTTTTTGAAACCAGATTTTCACACTGACTCTGGAGCTCATTGACTGGCTACTGAGTGCCAGTGCACTGGGGTTACAGGTGCTTACCCGGGGCTCTTCTGTTGGTTCTAGAGATGCCCTCAGGCCCACCTTGGCTGCACACAATCTTCCCATGGAACCATGTCTTCTGCCCTGTCTGTTTGGTTTTATTGTTGGTTGTGAGTCTAGCTTTAAGGGTGGAGCCATCGCTCCAGTTCCGTTTGGCTTTATTTTTAAAGTGCTTGTGATGTACCCTGATGTGAACAGAGATCTCAATACTCCCCTAAATTTGAGAACTACAGCGAGTTCCAGGGAATAGCAGCCATATGGATGTAGAGATCAGTACTCTGAGCCCAGTAGACCTAGGCTTGACATTTAAAGCTCTGGTTATCTGTTCTGATAATGTATGAAAGGCAAATCACTGGGGCCTGGACTTACAAGAGCTGGTTGGAACGTCAGGACCCTGAAGTCATAGCCAAGCTGAAGAGATGGCTCAGCGTTTAAGAGCTCCTGCTGCTCTTGAGGAGGACCCCAGTTCTAGTCTCAACACTCACTGATAACAGTTTGAAGCTGTCTTTAACTCCAAATCCACAAGTGTGAGCACCTGCAGGCCTGTGAATACACATATGCAATCACACATACATAATTAAAAGGGAGGAAAGAACCCAGGTACCCAGGACATTGGAAATGCTGAATTAATTATAATAACCACTCTTATTATTATCTTCCCTTCGAGCTCCAAAGAGCACATCCGATCCTCCTTGCATATATGGCTAGCCCCACTGTTATACAGAGGTGCTAAGGATATAGAGAGGAGAAGGAAAGTTTAAAGCACCCTGTATGTTCTAGTGATACTCTAGCTTCCTTTCTGTCACTGAGAAATCTCCCTGGCCAAAAACAACATGGGAAGAAAGGTTTGTTTGGCCTATAATTCCAGAGTACAAGGCCACCACTGAGGAAAGTTAAGGCAGGAACTTGCAGCCAGACCTGCTTGTAATTCCGTGCAATGTTATCTCTAAGGAGGACTCAGTTCACAGCCCAGGAAGAGCAGCAGGAACCATGGGAGATGCTGCTGTCTGGCCTGTAGGTAGGCTTACATCATTTAGCTTTCTTAAACCACTCAGGACCACCTGCCTAAGGAATACGGCTCCTCAGGGTTGGCTGGGAACTCCTGAATTGATCTCTCCTAGTCACTCCAGACATAGGCTGTTGTGTTTTATAAAAAAAAAAGAAAAGGAAGGCAGAGATATGTTTGGTAGAGGCACAGTATGGTAGGGGGGGAAAGGGGTGCCTCTGCGGGCTCATGCTGAGGCATCTGCCCCCACCCCCTACCCCCAGGTACCAGCCTCATGACAATATAGTATAGAATAGAGTTTATTTAGGACATGGGGAGGGGAGTTGAGGGAGTAGTAGAGACAGAGAAAGGCAGAGAGAAGGAGGGAGAGGGAGAAGGAGAGGGAGAAGGAGAAGAGGAGAAGTAGAGGCCAGCCATGAGCCTATGGAGAGAGAGGGGGAGGGGAATGGGGAGAGAAGGGACAGAGGGGCAAGAGAGCAAGAGAAGACAGTGAGGAGGGGGCAAGCAGCCCCTTTTATAGTGAGTCAGGCATACCTGGCTGTTGCCAGGTAACTGTGGGGTAGAGTCTCGAAGGAATATTAACATAGGCCAGTCTGATTTAGGTTAATAGTTCAGTTCAAATTCCCTTCCTAGGTAATTCTAGGTTGTGTGGAATTGACAGTGAGAATTAGCCAGGATATGGGATAACAGAATACACCATCTAACTTAGCCTAGCAGAACATAAAGTTCTTCTTAAATGCTCATTAGCACTGAAAATATAACTCCTTCTACTGACCAAATTACACCCGGAACAAGGCTTAATCAAGGGGTAAGATACATCTTCCGCTTTCTCCCTCTCAGGGTGTCTAGACGCCCCTGCACACCGGGTTAGAAAGATGAAACAGAGTTCCCAGCAGTGAGCAGGATCCTGATCCAGCTGGGAGTGAGTTTGGGGGGTGGGGGTTCTCTGATGATTTTAGTGTTATGGCTCTTTTAGACAAGGCCTTCTCTGACCATCTTCAATGCAATAGCTCTCTGAGATGGTTTTAGCTTGTGCATATACCTTTATTCTGGATGGGTTTATTCACATACACTTTATTGGGGTGAACCAGGGGTTATAAAATTTTGGGGAAGGGGTGAGAATATCAGTGTTGGCTGAAGACTAAGGCTATTAAGATGCCTCATTATTGTGGGAAGGCATTCTCAGGTGCAGAACTATGTGTGACATTCCTCAGGTAGCTGATGTGGGGTCTGGGATCCCCCAGAGAAGAGTCAGGTGTGTTGTGTTAGGATTGCTGCTCACATACGTACAGACCACACCAGCCCGATACAGTTCCATGTGGGAGGTTGATTGTGGAGGAGAGGGCAAAGGTGGTGATGAAGAGAGAACAGAGAGGGTGGAGGTCAGAAGGATCTACCTTTGGGTTGTGATGTAACCATTTGCAGGAAAATGTGGGAAGTGAGCCAAGTGGATTCTGGGAATGTATGGTGGTTGCCATGGCAACAGATGCACTGGTCCCTATGTGTGATGTCACTGGGTTGGGAGATCTGCCACACCAGTTCCTGATACCAACAATGTGATATCAGATTTCACAGCAGGGCTTCCCAACAGCTCCTCTCTTTTAGGTGTGATCAAAATTTCCTCTGGGAAAGAGCCTGCAGGTGCCCCAGCCTCTTGACTGCTACTATTTAAACCTCTTATGCTGAGAGAACCTGTGGGCCTTCAAAGGCTAACCAGGACCTTGCCTTTTCTATGAAGCCAGTCCTTTCTAACTCCAGGGTCTTTGAACATTTTTTTCTCAGGAAAAGAATTTATGAGTTAGCATAGACTCATCAGCCAGTGGGGTGGTAGGCAGATGAGGTATGGCCTTTATGATGGACATTTTCAATCTTGACATAATGTTGGACTCACTTAGGCAGCTGTGAAAACTCCCTACATTCAAACCCAACCCCGTGAAATCAGAGCCACTACATCACACTCTTGGGGATTTTCAGGAAGCTCCTCTTAGCATCTTCTATGTGCAGCCAGGTTTACCAGTTGCCTCTCTAAGGATAGCCTTGTGCTGTCTGCTCAGCAAAACAGCCATCCTGAGCACCATCCCTGATACTCCCTGCCAGCCTCCCGTGCTGACTGCTACAGTGTGTGCCTTGGTCATAACCCGCTCTCACTCAGCTCCCACATTTGTCCAACTGGACTGATTTACTCTATAGTCCTGGCTTGACCTCTTACTCCTTCCACTCTCTCCACAGCCTTCATCTCCGTCTTGCCTTGATCCTCTTAACAACATGCCTGACTTTGTATAAACATAGCTCTTGGGTTAGTTCAGGAAATTCACTTCTGTCTTAGTTAGGGTTTCTGTCCTGTACAGCAGGGCATTAAACAGGGGTCCGGGGAGGTCACCTGAAAGAGAGGAGGGAGGGGGAACAGGCAAAGATGCAAAGAATGACGATTTGTCTGTAGTCTGATCAAATCTCAATTTTTACTTTTTCACACACAGGTTATATACACAAAAAGGCAGGATGTGGGGAAGGGGATGACACAGGAGCATAGGTGTTCAGGGGGAGTACAGATATCTTCCAGAACAGAGTGTCAGCTGGGTGAAGGTTCAGGGGACAGAACACTATGACTCCACCTATGATTCACTTGTCCTTATCAAAGTTGGTACTATCCACCAAGGTTACCTATCTACAAGGTCTACGACGACTTAGGCTTGACAGCTTTTCACCAAAGCTGCTTGTTTACAATATCTGCTTCAGTGTTTTTCCACAGAGACCCAAGACTTTGTGTTAGCAGGCATGTATGTCAGGCCTATTGTTGTTTTGAGGCCTGTGGCTGATTCCAGGTCTTCAGTGTATAAGCAGGGCTGCCCCTGACAGGTTTCCATTGCTGTGATGAGACTCCATGACCTATAAAGGACAATATTTAATTGGGGCTGGCTTATACTTTCAGGGGTTCAGTCCAGAAAGTCATGGCAGAGAGCATGGCAGAGTGAAGGTGGAGATGGTGCTGGAGAAGGAGCTGAGAGTTCTGCTTCTTGAGCCAAAGGCAACCAGGAGAAGACTGGCTTCCAGGCTTCTAGGAGGAGGGTCTTAAAGCCCACTCCCACAGTGACACACTTCCTCCAACAAGGCCACACCTCCTCATAGTGCTACTCCCTGGGCCAAGCTTCTTCAAACCACCACATCTTCCTTCGGAGATTTCAAACGTATTAAAGTCAGGGCTGTAGTCTGTTTCCAGGAGGAAGTAGCTTGTTGTTGAGCATATGGTAGATAGAAGCTTAATGTCTTTATATAAAATGAACATGTCTACAAAAACCCCTATAAAACTAGAAGACAATGTAAAATCTATTATAATTTAATATTGTATTTGAAAGGAGATATTTGAAGTGACCTACATAAAGTACCTCAAATGATAGGGAAAACACGAAATTATCCGGGGGGGTGGGCAGGGGATGTAGTCGTGTTGGATTAACTGAGACCCCAGTATTGCAGCATCCACAGCACTGTACTTACCATTCACCTGGATGACCATGAGACTAAAAACTCTTCAGGTTGTCATGGATGAGTGTGGAGTGACTGGCTTCATAGACAGCTATTAATTGCAATCTGTGCTTAGGAAATGATTATTTTCAGCAGTGGTTTTCCTGAGGCCAGTTATCATAAGTATTTTATGTCAGTGCGACCTACCAGAAAATAAAGGTACGTGAATCACTCACAGCAGGAATGAAGTGATTTTTAGGGCTCCATCAGCCAGCTGTTTTAGCAATGGGGACCTCAGGCCAGGTCAGGGGTTGGCTTCCTCTGTGAAAAGTGCAGGTGGCTGGGGTTGGCCCTCCCTCCTGTTCCATCCCATCAGAATCTTCTGAGAAGATGAAAAGGAAGTGTTGTTTTAGATTTGTGCTGGGCAGGTGGCTTGACCTGCCACTTAAAAGGATGGGAGGCACATGCATAGTGTCCTATTGTCAAAAGAATGATTCAGTGCAGACAGACACAAGCCAAAGCTGCTTTGGGTGACTTTCTTGCTTATTCTCTTCCTCTAACCTGAACTAGTTTTCTAGCTGTGCTCTCAGTAGGAATCACGGTAGTACTAACAGTCTCCCTTTTATTCCATTTTCTACATTACAGATGCTCTCTCACTTGCATGACAAGATCCAGTAATACTCAACCATCACCAGACGGCTGTCCTATGCTCTGGACCACTGCTATCAGTTAAGTTTTACTGTGGCCCTCAGATGGACCCTCCTCCGAGGCACTCTGACTACTGCCCCTCCACTGCCAAACTTTTTTCAGTTAAGAGTGCTCATCACCCCTGAAGCACCTAGCAGGAGTTAGGGTGACCTCTGAGAGTGGGGAACAAGAGACCAGGAGTTAGGCAGACTCCCTGTCAGGCAGACACACAGGGAAAAGGGCCATGGCTAGGTAATAAAGGTGGCAAATTTCCAAGATGGCCAGCCTCTTCCTTACCCTCCTGACTTGAGACCAAAGCCTGGCAGCTTAAAACAAAAGCTTTGTAGGCTTTTGTCTCCCACCAGCAGCCCCCACCTCCATGAACCAGCTCAATAAGTTCAAGCCTGCTCAGGACATGTCACAGAACACTTCTAGGCCAATCCACCATCCTAGCTTCCTTCAAACTGACCAGTCCTAAAGTAGGTGAGAGAAACTCTCCAGAGGCTTAAAGTCCCCAGCTCTCAAGAAGAGACTGGTTTCTGCTTTTCAAGTCCCTGTTGCAAAGCAGAGTGTGTTTCTCTGTGTCTCTGCTGCACATGTGTGTTTCCTCACCCCAATAAAGCCGTCCTGAACTGCTGACTCTGCTTGCCACGCTTGAGAGTTCTCCACTGCCACCTGTGGTGCTCTAGACTTTTCTTGTCTTTTAATTCTTTTTTTATTGGATATTATATTTACATTTCAGATTTTATCCCCTTACCCCATTCCCTCCACCACTCAGAAACCTCCTATCCCATCCCCCCTTCTGCTTTTATGAGGATGTGCCCCCACCTACTTCCCCATTCCCACCTCTCCACCCTCGAATTCTCCCCCTACTCGGTGTTCAGCCTTCATGGGACCAAAGGTCTCCTCCCCCACCTACCCGACAACGCCATCCTCCCCTACATATACAGATGGAGTCATGGGTCCCTCCCTATGTGCTCCCAGGCTGGTGGTTTAGACCCTGGGGAGCTCTGGTTGGTTGGTATTGTTGCTCTCCCCATGGGGCCACAAACC
This sequence comes from Rhabdomys pumilio, assembly GCA_030674055.1. Classification (NCBI taxonomy): domain Eukaryota; kingdom Metazoa; phylum Chordata; class Mammalia; order Rodentia; family Muridae; genus Rhabdomys; species Rhabdomys pumilio. The sequence goes on along the minus strand of JANHMN010000006.1, from coordinate 79,609,569 downwards.
CTTTCAGCTCCTTCAGTCTTCTCTCTAACTTCTCCATTGGGAACCCCTTGATCAAGTCAGTGGTTAGCTGTGAGCATCTCCCTCTGAATATGTCAGACTCTGACAGACCTCTAAGGAGACAGCTATATCAGGCTCTTGTCAGCATGCACTTCCTGACATCCACATCAGAGTCTACCTTTGGTGACTGCACATGGGATGGATACCTAGGTGGAATGGTCTCCAGATGGCCGCTCCTTCAGTTTCTGTCCCACACTTTGTCTCCATATTTGCTCCCTTGAGTATTTTGTTACTGCTTCTAAGTAGGACAGAGGACACTTGATCGTCCTTCTTCATGAGCTTCATGTCGTCTGTGAGTTGAATCTTGGCTATTTCAAGCTTTTGGGCTAATATCTGCTTATTAGTGAGTAAATACCATGTGTGTTCTTTTGTGATTGGGTTACCTCACTCAGGATGATATTTTCTAGTTCCATCCATTTACCTAAGAATTTCTCAAATTCATTATTTTTAATAGCTGAGTAATACTCCATTGTGTAAATGTACCACATTTTTTGTATCCATTCCTCTGTTGAAGGATATCTGGGTTTTTTCCAGCTTCTGGCTATTATAAATAAGGCTGCTATGAACATAGTGAAGCATATGTCCTTATTATATGTTGGAGCATCTTCTGGGTATATGCCTAGGAGTGGTATATCTGGGTCCTCAGGTAATGCTATGTTCAATTTTCTGAAGAACCACCAGATTGATTTCCAGAGTGGTTGTACCAGCTTGCCATCCCACCAACAATGGAGGAGTGTTCCTCTTTCTCCACATCCTCACCAGCATCTACTATCACCTGAGTTTTTGATCTTAGCCATTCTGACTGGTGTGAGGTGGAATCTCAGGGTGGTTTTGATTTGCATTTCCCTGATGACTAAGGGTCTTTCAATTCTTTAACTGGCAGAGAATATGAACATGATCAAGATGCCCAGACTATATCAACAGTATGTATTTCATGTCTGGAGCAACTGATTACACTGTGAGGATACTGTACTCATGGTTGGGATGTTGGTGGATGAGGTCCTAGAGAGCCAGATGTCCTTATGGGACCACTGGACAGCATCCCCTGTACCTTCTAATTGTGGTTGAAATGAAGTGACAATTGCCAGCTTAATCAGGAGAAAGTTATTGCACAGTACCTCTGTGAAATTCACATACATGTATACCATTCTTTCATGGGCAAGAGGGAAGTAGGGGACATTGAGTTTTATTGAGTCACTTTTTATGGGTAAAAAGCTGAACAAAGGGATAGACAGTAGCCCTTAAAATTGTCCTCTAGCTTCTAAAGACACCTGCCCATGTGTGGTGACATTCCTTAGTCTCCCTTCCCATCACACAAAGCCTTGGGGAGCAGACAAGACACAGTTATTTTTCTCTTTGGCATATCTAGTTTGGGGCAGATAAAGAAACACTGGAATAAGACCTGTTCCAATGTCTGCAGATCTCCAAGATACTAATTTAAAATAATTAGCATACCAGGCATGTTAGCTTCCTGTCACTGTGACAAAATGTCATAGATAATAATTTCTTAAGGAAAACAATCTATTTGGATTCATAGTTTCAAAGGATCCAATCTACGGTTGATTGGCTGCCTAGCTTTGGGCCTGTGTAAGGCCCACCATGGTGAGCATGATGGGAGCAGAGCTGATCTTTATGGCAGCAAGGAAACAAATGGAAAGAAAAGGCCACACTCACAAAGCCTGGAAGCCCTGTATGAACCATAAATGACCAAATCTTTTCATGAGGCCAGAGCCCGCACAACCCAAATACTTCCCAAAGATCTTGCCTCTAAACCTTACTACACTACCGCGCCACGCCTCAATGGAAGTGTAAAGGTTCTCATGGGTACCCATAAATAAGTACCATGGTCCAAATGTTTCTCTCCATCCCAAATCTATATGGAGAAAGTTAATCAGTAATGTAGTGATACATATACTTTGGGACATTTAAAATCTAAACCATATCACTGGAGTAACATATTTTTAGGTGTAATTCCCTGGGCTTCCACAGATTCTTCTATTTCCCAGGTACAAATACCTACCCTAACCAAACATGGGTTTAAGTTTTACTTAAGTGTGTATGTGTAGACACATGAGTGCAGGTGGCATGAAGGTCAAAGGAATTGTTAGATCTCTGGAGCTTGAGTGGTTGTAAGCTGCCCATAGTAGGTCATACTAGTCTCTGCAAGAGCAGTATGCACTCTTATCCAATGAGTCATCTCTCCATTCCTCAAAGTGCATTTTAAACAATTGAGATGAAAAAAGAAAATGCCAAGTGTTGGTTGGTTCAAGCTCTCTGTCAACCACATCTAAAGCTAAACACATGTGGTCTGGGAACAGAAATTTCACTCCTACATATATGGTAGGAATTGGATGCCTGTTCACCACATGGCATGTTCTAGAATGTTGAAAGCAGTACTATTTGCAGTATCCCCAAACTGGGAACTAGCCAAAGGTGCATCAGGAATGGAATATATGATTCGTGGTGTAAATTATATGCCTGCAGTGTGAGTTTCTAACCAGAAGTGGAAATGAGCCAAGTTTGGCTACATACAGCAACACAGATGGACTTCCCAGCAGAACATGAGCCCAGGCAGGTAGACACCAAAGGGCAGGCAGTGCTTGAGAACAAAAGTGGGAACACTGGAGTAAGGATGGGGTTATGCTGGAAGTGGAGGCAACTGGAATGGGGCCAGGATGTTTCCTGTGGGACGGAAGGCCTATTCTGGCCATGACAGTTGGTTATAAGGATGTGTTTGTAGACACTGAATCAAAATGGCCATGTGTGAGGTTTTTTTTTTTCTCTAAGTGTACTATATTTTGAAAAGAAACATTTTTTAAAACAAGGCTTCAAATGAAAACGGGGAGGGGGGGTGTTGAAGCCACACCATGCTGTGTAGTTTCATAAAACTCTATATTCAGAAATTATTTATGAAGGCTGTATCATGTCTAAGACCTCAGAAATTCAAAGATGAGCAAGGCAGAGCATCCCTAAGTTTAAGCAATCAATAATGCGGTCAGAGACAAAGCAAGATATCTGAAAACCTGGAACAGTGGCTGTGACTTAATGGGTAAGTCATTCAGTAAGGCAGAGTATGGGAAGGGAACAACAGTAACCAGAGGCCCAGGAGCAGCACTAAGAGTTTTAAGCATCCACATTACCACCCTAATACTATACATCGCCACTTTACAAAGGAAGATGCTGAGGCCAGGATTGGACGCTTGGCATCACCTTGTCCTCAGTGTCTTGCTATTGTATAACCAACACTTCCTATCTGTGTATCACAGTAGCTTCTGTAGACTGGTCCCTGGACTTCTTGCCTAGGATGTGCAGACATTGCTTTCTCTGCTGGGACCTTTCTTCTTCTAAGCCTGTGTCCTTCCATCCATTCCCGTGAGCCCTTCATGATAGACACACTCGACTACGATATCTCAAATGTAAGTGCAGTGAGGTCAGGGACCAGGTCGGTGGCTATTTGCCTCTGTTGTCCCACAGCAACAAATAGGAGACACATTAAATACTGACTTAGTAAATCTTTTAAAATGACTACCATGAACAATTATTATGCTGTCTGGCGGAACAAAATTCCAAGCAAGAAGCATATATAAATGATGCAACCATTTACTATAGTTCCAGCTACCTTAGTACAGTTGCTGCCCGTTCTTCAAAGCTAGGCAGAGCTCTTTTTTTAATTCACACTCAGCCTTTGTATTAAAATACATATATTTTTAAACACCCGGGGGTACAATTCAGTGCCGTCTCCAGCTTGTTTCTTCTTCTCTATGATTTCTTACTTGAGTAGGAAAGAAGGCTTTGAGTTGCCTGCTTAAAGGTTTATAAGATGAAGACGACCTTGGTTGCCCTGCCAACCTCTTTGTTTCTTCATTTTCTAGAGGCAGAATGGGGTGCAGGGAAGCAGCCAGGGGAGGAAGAAAGACTGAAGCTCACTCAGGCTTGTGTGACTGCAAGTGTGCTACGTAACTGTGCTTTTTCCAATTATTGCTTTTCCCAGAAATGGGCTGGGGTACCATACCAGAAAATGTCCTCTCCCATATGATTGTTCAAAATACCCAGAGAAACAGAATCTCCTCCCAATGCTTTCATAGGTAGGCTTCAGACTCCATACTCTAGAGCAGCCATTCTAGACATGTGGGTTGCAGGCCCTGTTGGGTCAAATGGCATTTTCACAGGGGTCGCATATCATATGTCTGCATATCGTATAGTTATATTATGATTCATAACAGTAGCAAAAGTACAGTTATGAAGTAGCAATGAGATAATTTTATGATGGGAGTCACCACAAAGTAAGGCACTGTGTTAAAGGGGCCGCAGCATTAGGAAGGCCGAGAGCCACTGCTGCAGAGGTTCCTTTTCACTTAGTGCCATCTGAGAATCTCATACATGTGTGTAATGCATTCTTAACCAAGTGCACCCCACCCTTTATTCTCTGGTTCCTTGCATGTCCCCACCACTTTCCCTTCCAATTTCATGGCTTTCTGTTCTGTTTGTTTGTCTGTCTGTTTTTAACCCATCAACCCAAGTGCACAGGTGCAGGGTCATCTGTTGTAGCATGGGTGGTCTCTCCTGTCCTGGATCTATGAAGAGAACTTACTCCCCCTGACCCCCAGCAGCCATAGATTACCAATAAAGCCTCAGATGGGAGAGCTCTTCCTTCATCCACGTAAGACTTTGATTGTCTTGATGCAGTGCAGGTCTCGCATGTTGAGTCACAGTTATGACAAGCTCATATGTACAACAGGCCTACATGTCGGGCAGATGCTGTTTCACTGTCTCTGGCTCCTAAAGTCTTTTTATTCTCTTCAGTGATAACCTCTGAGCCTTGGGAAGAGAGTTTGTAATACAGATGTCCCATTTAAAGCTGAGTACCCAACAGCCTCTTATTCTCTGCCTGTCAGTCAGTTGTGGGTGTCTGTATTAATCTCTATCTACTGTAAAAGGGGCTTCTAAGGGTAAAGGGACAGTTTGTTGTTATATTCATTTAGTGGAATCATAATAATGGGTCCTACCTTAGGGCTGATGACATAGCCAGCTAGAGGCATTTGGTCCAGTTAGTGGCAGCAAGCATGAGTTCTGTCTTGTGTAACAGGCTTTAAATCCAATCAGAAAGCTGCTGGTTACTCCCATACTCACCAAACAATAAGATCCACACAGACAAAAAGTAGTGGCTGCACATTTAGTTCTGAGTCTGAACTAAGTTCCTCCTCCTCCTCCTCTTCTTCCTCTTCTTCCTCCTCTTCCTCCTCCTCCTCCTTCTCTTCCTCCTCTTCCTTCTCCTCCTCTCCCTCCTCATCCTCCTCCTCATCTTCTTCCTCCTCTTCCTCATCCTCTTCTTCCTCCTCCTTTTCTTCCTCCTCTTACTTCTCCTCTTCCTCCTCCTCCTTTTCCTCCTCCTCTTCCACCTCCTCTTCCTTCTCTTCCTCTTCCTCCTCTTCCTCTTCCTCTTCCTCCTTCTCCTCCTCTTCCTTCTCCTTCTCTTCCTCCTCCTTCTCCTCCTCCTTTTCCTCCTTTTCTTCTTCTTCCTCCTCCTCTTCCTCTTCCTTCTCCTCTCCATCCCCCTCTTCTTCCTTTTTCTCCTCCTCCTCCTTTTCTTCCTCTTCCTCTTCCTTCCCCTCTTCCTCCTCCTCCTCCTCTTCTTCCTCTTCCTCCTCCTCTTCTTCCTCCTCTTCTTCCTACTTTGTGGATTGGTTCTAATGCTATTTGTGTCATTTGGTTCCAAAACTTTCATGAGAATTTGCAGGTCTGCATGTGAGATGCTGAGGGTTCCTACCTCTATTAGGCTTTGATTGGTGAAATAAAGGTGTCTGTGGCTAATATCTGGGCAGGGAGACAGAAGCAGGACTTTAGGTTTCCCAGGCAAGGAAGCAAGAGAGAGAGGAGTTTTTAGAATCACCATGATGGGGAAGCAGAAAGATCAGACCTGAGGAAGCAGAAGAGAAAGCATCCAGCCATGTAAGAGTCAGAGAAGCAGCCCCAGGGGTCACTTCCCCAACTGGGTTTGGGATAGCAAGAGTGGCCCAGCCTTTGAGCTTCTTTGGGCATATTAAACATAAGACTTCGTGTTTGTGTTTCTCATTTGTAAATCCAGAGCATTTTGGTGGACAGTAGCGAGAATCTCACGCTGCCGGCAGGGAGTTCAGAGCAGATTAACAATATTACCACTTCACTCCTCTTCTTCTTCCTCCTTCTCCTCTTCCTCCTCCTCCTCCTCATCATCATCATCTGCCTCCTCTCCTCATCTCCTCCTCTTCTTCCTCTTCCTCTTCTTGCTCCTCCTCCTCCTCCTCTTCCTCCTCCCATCTTTCTCTTGATCATGGATTTGTTTGTGGTATCCTAATGCTATGCTTGTCACTCTTTTTTTTTTTTTTTTTTGCATGTAACATCAGTTTTTGGTGGTAACTCCATCTTCTAGGAAAACAAGAATCCTCATAATACCTACCCTTAATATGTGTGAGCCTTGAAGTGAAAGTTTCTAACTGGAACCAAGAAACTGAGTTTTATCTCTTCTTCCAGTTTATTTCCAGAGAACTTGGGTTCCACAGGAGTGTTGCCAAAAACAGTGTGAAGGTGCCATAGTGCCCTAGCACCCTAGCTCTGCCCTGCTGAGAGTGGTGGCCACAGTCGTCTTCCAAACAGTATCCACAGATGACGAAGACTGAGTTGTCAGCCTCTAGGTGTTTACTGATCTCTGAAGACAAGCTCTCTTTAGGATACTTCATGCCTGTTGAAGGCTCCAGAGTCTCTGCCCAGGGCTTCTGCAAGACCCTTCTGAATTCTCAAAGCTCTGGAGACTAGAACCTCTCTCAGTTCCAGCAATCACTCATTATCTGCCCTGTGGTGATGCCTTAAAAAAACATCCATCCTCCACTTCTGGATTTTGCTCCTTAGGCATTGACCTGGGAGGACCCCCCAGCTCTAGAATGACAGACATACACAGTGTATCAGTGGGGACTGCAGATACTTTACAGGTGGCCAGCATGTTTCTGAGAGAGAACAGTGTAACAGTATCTTACCAGGAAATCCTCCACATGCTGCCTCCTCAGAAACCACTCTTGGACACTGGAACAAAACAAAACAAAACAAAACAAAAATTTCCCAAAGGTTAAAACAAAATGTCCCCATTTTCTCTCAAAGAAGCAGCTCTGGGTTTCTTTCAAGTAACCCTTGCTTTTCTTTGTTCTCTTCCCCAAGAGAGTGCCGGGGTCCCAGGTGACTGGCTTTCTTTTCGGAAGGGTGTCACTCCCAGAAGTCATAGCAAGTTGGTGGTTTTGGCAACTTCTGAATATGACCATTGTCAGCCCCAGTGACAGGAATTTAACTTGTGGGGCCTTTCACATCTGGCAACTGTGATTTACCTTGCAGTTTATGACTCCCTGGGTCATGCAGTTCCTAGGGGCAGAGATTCTTGTTCAGTTTTTTCATGATTCTGTCCCTGGTAACGGTAGACCTAGGCTCATAGACGATGCTCAATAAATAATACAACAGAGCCAAGCACAGATCTAGGAAGCTGCAGGACTCCACTCATCTGTGAAACAGCCTCAAACACTCACAAGCATGGACCTAATCTCAGCTTGTTACTGGCAGGAGAGCAAAAAGGGAGCCAAGGAAATATGCTAGGTAGTATCATAAAGATACTGCTAGTCAAATCAAGACCGAGAAATCATATAGAAATGACAAGTAATTGCGAAGGGAAAGGTATTCCCAATGCAAGTGTTACTGTGCTGAAGGGAAAGGTATCCACCAGTCATCATCCAGCAAGGAACATCACAAACTCACATTGCACAACAGTCCTCACTCAAGAGAGTTATTGGGAAGAACACTGGAGGGTGTCTGCCTCCGCTAGGGAGAGAGAAGCAGCGAGGAACCGAGCAGGAGGCAGGCTTTATATGGGACTTCTTGGGGACAGAGTTTTCCAGGGTGCGGATTGGTAAGATTTTAAGTACTGAGCTTTCAAGTCCTGAGCTTGAGCTTAGTGTGAGTCTAGCTGAGAAATCGGTGGGTTTTCATGTCCTAAGCTTGGGCTTTATACCTTATAGACAAAGGAAACATTTCTAGATCAAACAAGAGATGAGTCATAAAAAATGAGTGCAGCTTGGGCTAGGGAAGCATCAAAGTGTTCGTTGTGTGGTTATGAAGGCCTCAGTTTGACCTGTAAAACCCTGTACCGGGGAGTAGAAGACAGATGGATCCTGGACCAGCCAGTTTGGTTGAAGTTGAAAGCTCTGGGTTCAGTGAGAGATCCTGTCTATAAATAAATAAATAAATAAATAAATAAATAAATAAATGGTGCAAATGTATAAATTGACAACACGACTCTACAAGAGTTTTTTAGTGTGCAAAGGTATCTGGCAGTTGGAAGCCAAGGTATACCACAAAGTCATACCACACATTGAACCTCACACAGGATTTACTGAGGAGAACAGAGAGGCTGCTGTCTCTGAATGGGAAGAGACTGCAGAGGGCTGGGAAAGAGGGGAGGAGCTTTTGTAGGGGTCTCGAGCATGCTCAGTGAGCCAGCCAGTAAAGGACACTCAGTGAGCTGATAGAAAGTATGAGGGTGGTGGGGCAGAGTCACAAGGGTGAGGATTTCCAAGTTGTGAAGTTGGGGTCAGGCTAAGGTCAGAGTTTTCCCTGGTCTCAGGCTTGGGGTCAAGTCAGGGTCAGGGTGCTCTTTTCTTGGTCTCTTTCCCCTACGTTCCTCCTCTTTTTGTTGATAGTCAGGAGTTGGAAAAGAGGACTATGTTATCATTAAACTATTTCCTCCTGTATGGGGGCACTGAAGTCCATGGGGCAAGCTTGATTGTCACCGTCAGGACACAATGGGGTTGGAGGATAGTGTAGGCCTCTGGTCCCATAGTTATGAGCTAATAATCTCATAATAAGAACCGATTAAAGGTCTGGTTAAAAAATCTGTTGAAATTGTTATTGAGGAAATCTAGATAAGAAGTTTTTAAGATAGGGTATAATTAGTAGAGTTAGGAAAAGAAGAACGGGCTTTAAAAAAGGCAGTCTCCCGTTCCATATTGGACTCTCAGTGATCGCATCGAGCTATTCCTTAAGGTTTTGGAAATCTGTCTAGAGTTTGTCTTTAATGATACACGATTAGCTGTCACAGAAGCAACGTTCCTCCCTGGGGAAGAGGCAAAGGCCATCCTTCTCTGCTGTTAATTAGGTCTAATCCTTGCCAATTTCGTAACACCACAGCAGCCAGTGAGTCATTTGTCCCTGGAGGCTTGAGGATGGTCTGAGCCACGAGTTGGAGGTCCTGGATGAGCTGAGAGGAAAACTGATAGTGGATATTAGGGAAATAGTCAATCTCACTATTCCAGGGCAACGGCAGTGGTTATACCCAAGACTACCAGAAGAGGTAGGACCTGAACCGTTCGTTTATCATGCCATGCCGTTATAAACCATGATGGGGACTGGCAAGGGTTCTTCCCTAAGTACAACCCTAATTTTAGGAAAAACAACAGTAGGACACAAGTCTTGGGCCACTCAGAGGGTGGACAGGAATAAACTTGAGTGGCGCAGAGGTCCAGGCATTGTGAACATTGGACATAGGGCCTCCCTGAGTGGTAGTGCTCAGGGCCAAGGTACTAGTACAGTCTGAGGACTCCAGGGTGCCCTAAAGTATGTCCCTGCGGAGCTAAAGCAGTGAGGGATACCAAACAAAAGAATGTGGGAGAGAAAGAGGGTTGTAGTGCCTCGGAGCAGTTACTGAGAGGTAAGGTGAGAAAGTCTAACAGACCAATGGGGGAGGCTACAATGGTGGTCATGGGTTTGACCTGGGAGAGACACATAACCTGTACACTCCAAAGTAGCCAGGCACAGTGTTAGTTAGTAGTTGATCTGCAGAGATAAGTCTGGAACTGGAGAGGAAGTGACTATGAGGACAGAGGTGGGATCGATCAGTGTTGTTCAAGAGGGGGGATGGTGGGGAGGTGAGAGCCTTCGATGGATGTCAGATCACATCTATATTTTCTACACCTAGACGCTGGGAGAGTGGGGTGTATACTCTGTATTTTGATTGTGCCCACTGGGAGCCTGCTAAACACAAGCCTGCTAAACTCTCCTCCTATCTGGTGTCTCATGGGTCTTGAATGTAGACATGGAAGGACCCCTCCTATATGTAAAGATAAGAGGGGGAATCAGGACAGCCCATATTTGTCCCATGGTATTTTCAGGACCAATGTGGGAAACCACCATAAGTTTCTTCTTACAGTAATCTTCCCTTTGGTCACAGAAGAAACAGGCATGAGGGAAAGCCCTGGAGAAGGAGAGACAGATAACAGAGTTATAGGGAACTGGATCAGCCTTGGACAGCCTGCTGTAGAGCAAAGTCCCAACTCTATAAGGACGAGCAGTGTTAGAGGGGGTCCTGGATGTTAAACAACCGTATGTAAGAGCTACCCTGGATACTTGGAAATAGGAAGAAACAGAGGAGGGAGGGACCAAGTTTAGATATAAAACTACATTTGTTTGTGTAGTGGCAGAGGATGTCACTGTATAAGAGAACTTAAAAATGGAACATGCCAGTTTTGGTCATTGGGTCGTACTGACACCAAGCAGCTTTTAGTAACAGAGTGAGGCTTCAATGAATCTGAGTCCATGAATTTAGAGGGAAAAGGTCACAAAACAGACTCTGCTGAAGGGAGTTTTAGAAGCTACAACTGGGAGTTGAGAGTCTAGAAAGAAGCCCAGGAGGGTACAGAGAGGCTGTGTGATGTTCAGGAAGGAGCTGAGAGACAGGAAGACAAAGGTGGCAGAGACCTAGAAGGGCCTAAGGAAGCTGCAAGAGAACCTGCTGCTTGACCAGAAGCCTCTCTGGCTGCCTAAACTTCAGGAAGACCATCTGCCCGCAGACCTCCCCCACTTTCTCAGTGCCCTCCTCCCTGACACTATCCCAACCCTCTGTCCTCATCACCATGTTCCAGCCCCCAACTCAGGTGGAAACTCTCTGCACAACCATAGGCCACCCCAGCCAGAAGACCAGAGGGGAAAGAGATATCAAGGAAAAAACACCCATCCAACAAAGATAAACTCAGAAATCAGCACCTACAACTTGTAATATCCCAAACCCAAATATACAAGCAAGAGAGTACAAACAACAACAGCCAAGGCAATGTCACCACTGGAATCCAACCTATTGTAGCAAGTCCTGAACAGTCCAATGCAGCTAGATCACAGAAAGCTAAGGGGGAAAAAAACCAAACAGTTGAAGAAAATGAAAAAGTTGTTCAAGACCAATGGAAGTAGAAGCAATAAAGAAAACACAAATTGAAGAAATCCTGGAAATGAAAAATCTAGGTAAGATAACAGGAACTACGGAGGCATGCTTCACGAACAGAATAGGAGAGATGCAAGAGAGAATCTCAGTGTTGAAGATACAGTAGAAGAAACTGATACGTTGTTCAAATAAAATGTTACATCTAAAAAATTCTTAATATTAAACATCCAGGAAATATGAGACACTATGAAAAAAACCAAACCTAAAAATAATAGAAATAGAAGAGAATTTTCCTAAAATTGAGACACCTATAAAGGTACAAAAAGCATATAAAACAGCAAATAGATTGGACCAGAAAAAAGTCCCTCACATAATAACAAAAACATAAAACACATTGAACAAAGAAAGACTATTAAAAGCTGCAAAAAAAATACCAAGTAACATATAAAGACAGACCTATTCAAATCACATGCTACTTTTCAATGAAGACTCTAAAAGCCAGGAGGACCTGGACAGATGTACTACAGACTCCAAGAGATCACACATGTCAGCTTAAACTACTATACCTAGCAAAACTTTAAGTCACCATAGATGGAGAAAATAAGATATTCCATGATAAAGTCAAATTTAAATAACATCTACAAATACAGCCCTACAGAATGTACTAGAAAGAAAACTCCAACCCAAGGAAGTTAACTACTCCATGGAAACACAGAAAATGAATAATCTCACACCAGCAAAACCACAAGAAGGGAAACACACACACACACACACACACATACACACATACATATACAAACATATACACAGTCACAAACACATACCACCACCACCAATAACAATAACAACATAATGGGAATTAACAATCATTGGTCATTAATATCTCTCAATATCAAAGATCTCTATTCCCCAATAAGAAGGGAAGAGTAACAGAATGGCTGTAAAAACAGGATCCATTCTTCTGCTGCATTCAAGAAAGATACCTCAACATCAAAGATAGACATTATCTCAGAGGCTTGATAAGATTTTCTAAGCAAATGGACCTAAGAAACAAGCTGATGTAGCCATTCTAATAACTGCAAAATACATGTCAAACCAAAATTAATCAAAAGAGATAGGAAAGCATATTTCATTTTCATCAAAGGAAAAATTCACTAAGATGATGTGTCAAATATTTAACATCTGTGGTTCCAAACACAAGAGTACCCACATTTGTAAAAGAAGCATTACTAAAGCTTAAACTATACATCAACTCTCACACACTCATAGTAGGAGACTTCAACACCCCACTCTCACCAATGGACAGGTCCTGAAGACAAAAACTAAACAGAGAAATACTGGAGCTAACATAAAACCAATGGACCTAACAGATATTTATAAAACATGTCAGCCAAACACAAAAGAATACACCTTCTTCTCATTACCTCACTGAACCTTTCCAAGATTGACAATACACTTGGTCACAAAGAAAGTCTCAATGGATACAAGAAAATTGAAATAACTTCCTGTATCTTATCAGACCATGGATTAAAGCTGAGCTTCAACAACAAAAACAACAGAAAGCCTACAAACTCATGGAAACGGAATAACTATCTACTAAATAAAAACTTGGTCAAGACCAAAATAAAGACATGAAAGACTTTTGCTGGTGATCACTGCTACTGCAGTGTTCTGAAATCAAGGATGGATGTGTGGCATAGGTGAGAATGAAGATGCTGACTATCAGTTAATGTTCAAGCAAGTGGCTCTGAATAGCTCAAGCTGTCTTTATTTCTACAGTCACAAGCCTGCTCGCCTGAACAGTGTTATTATTTTTTTTTAAAGAAACCATAACATCAGCATTACAAAAGCCTCATCTTTGCAAAAGCTTCATATGTTCCCCAAATAGATTCTCCTCTTAACTTTTCCCTCCTACTGGGTCAATCACCCCTCAACATTACTTTACAGTACAAAGCACAATTTCAGCAAGCCAACAATAAATGTCTAGCCAGGTGTGTCCTGTGGACACAAGCATACCCAGCTGGCAGCAAATGCAGTTATACTTTTATGCAAGGTGAGAAATGGATTAACCATTTGTGAGTATAAATCTATTCCTCTCTATCTTTGAAATTACAATCTGAAGTTATTCTTTTCCTCCAGTCATCAAATAGCACCCCTCTATCACAATACTTTTTAAATTGCAGAGACCTGTTCATTGTATCAAGCAACCTTTCCTGATATGCGCCCATCAATTCCTGTACCATCTTCCCAAGAACCATTGTTTAAGTCTCTGTTGATCAGACACAGCTTCCCCGGAACAATTATGCAAGCAGGACCTACTGCTCTCCAAAATTGTTAGACTTACTCAGTGTGACTGTAGCTGTTTCTCTAAGAACATGATTACATATCCCCCAATACCCAGGATTAATGGGCACATCTAGGGGATCAATAGAGGTAGAGAGAGGAGAAGAGAGTTTTACCTCTCAAGAGTTTTGAGAAAAACATAGAATCATCCACAGGGTTTTCAACCTTGATCCCAGCCTTGCCTGTGACCAACAAAGTGAAACTAAATATCACTATGAGTGTAAACAGTGTAGCAGAAGCTAAGAGAGCTTGTAGCATACCAAGCTATGTAATAAGCATTAGAGGCCACCAAAATTCAACCCCAGGTCTTTGCCAAGTGGGAAGGAGTTTGCATGGGCCTTGCTACATGGAGTCTCATCAGCAAAGCACACATATGCCATCCCCAGCAGATGCTACATGGCTACTGCCAGACTTTTTAGAATTCAATAAAAGCAAAGGCATAATTTGCCCTCACTGATGAAAGTGGTGCTCAGAGGAAAGATCACAGCATTAAGTGGCTACATAAACAAACAAACACAAACCTGGAACATCTCATACTAGTAATTGTTACCCAAGATACCTTACTAGCAACTGTTGCTTGTCTTTGGCTACTTAGTGAGTTCTTCTTTCTTCCATCTTTTTCTATCCTTTTTCTTTCACCTCTTCAACTCTCTAACACTAGATAGGAGAGAAAAATGATAGAGAGGAAAGGAAAAAGATCCCTGAATAAAGTCAGGGCCGGGAAGGGGGCAACATTATTGTCAGACTACTTCCTGCTGATTAGGGATGTCAGGTTCCTTGGGGCAAGTTTGATCTTCATAGTCAGGATATCAAATTTCTCCTTGTTGTTTCTTATTTGTATACAACTACTTAACAAACCATGCCTAATAGCAACAAACAACAAACAAACAACAACCCACACCTTTCAGGGCCCTAGCATTTATAAACCCTCTGAAGAGTCCTCAGAATTCCAAACATCACACAATTGTAGAAACTTCACACAGCTGGCAAAATCACACTCCGGCTAAAGCACGAGACAAATCATAGTCAGCTGTTGTAGACAGTCTGAAGCAGCCCCATCTCCCACACCTGGGATTAAAACAAAAGCATATTCCCATACTACTTTTGTGTTTTTCAAAGAAAACAAAAACTCCATTAAATTTTCCTCCTACTGTTTTAAGCCTTTATTGTTGTTGTGTTTAGCAGGAAATTATAAACAGATACATTTACAATGTAATAATCACTTTTTGGGATAAGTGGCTAAGATTTTTGGAGACCTCTTCTGCTCAATTCTAATCTTTATCTGTTTCAATGGTATCCACAGCTTTTTATTTCCTGTGATAATATAAACAAATCTTCATTCCCAACCCCAGACTTTTGCAGGCTTCCATTCTGATGTTCACCCATCCTTATGGAATATAGACTGACTTAATTCCACAGTTCTTTCTATAGCCCAATGTCTCTCCTTAGAAGAGTCAAATCAGCTGCCTGACTCAAATCAAAAGCTTGGTTTGAAACAACTGAGTCTCTTTGCTAGTTGTAAGGTACAGGTAAGAGCTGTTAGTTCATCGTGGTGATTACTGGTTTGAGCTAGGAGGGCCCACTGAAGCTTATGGAAAAGCATGCAATGGGTGCAAGGAGGAATTTATCTGACAGATCAAGGCCTGCCTCATTTGGGGATAAGTAAGAAGGGAGAAAGAGGGGGTCTAAGAATGTATGAAGACATCCACCCCTAGGAAGGATAGGATTTTATTCTTGTTGTTAGGGACTGTGAGTGACTGGATTAAGTGTTTTCTATTTAGGGTGATGTCCTTGTGAGTTGAAGTAATATCTAGTTCCAGAGAAGTTACCTGAGGAGTGGACAGCTGGACCTTAAAGGGTAAAAACCCTATATTCCCAGTCAGAAAGTTTAGAGGAGTAGTCTGGCTAATTTGTAGGAACAAACTACAGAGATGAAGATCATCTATGTATTGTGTAAAGTTGGATTTAGGAAGAGACAAAGAGAGAGTAAGTCTGAGGCCAGACCCTGGCCAAATAGTTGTGAACTGTCCCAGAACCCCTGGGGTAGGCTGGTGTAGATGAGTTGGCTAGAAAGATGGGTATCTGAGTCAGTCCAAGTAAAGCAAAGATATTTTGTGACTGGGGATCAAAAGGGAGGGAATCTGTGAGGTCCAGGACGGAAACATGAGTAACCCCTGTGGGAGTTGGGAGAAAAGAGAGTATAGGAATCGGGTACTATGGGGTGGAAAGGAATCACTGCAGAGTTAAACAATGGAGGTCCTGAACCAGCAGTAGGTTCCACTGGGTGTTTCAATGGCAAGTATGGAGGTGTTAAAGGGAGACAACATGGGTCGAAGAGGCCTTTTCTTAAGAAATCAGAGAGTGGGTATTGAACCTGGTGATTTAATTGGTAGAGTTTTGTAGCTGAATGGTGAGAAAGGGATGATGTTTGACTATAGAAGAGTTTTGGGATATCCCACTCCCAGGGTGGAAAGGTGTTTCAGACCACATGGTTTGGAAGAGGAGGGAAAAGGCTGGAGAGCCTTGCTCAAGCAGATTTGGGGAGTAAAGGAAATAGAGGCTTCCACTTTGGCCAAGAGGATGCTCCCAAGCTAGAGGACAGGACAGGTTGGCATCACTAGGAAGGAGTGGGTGGGTAAGGTGAATACCCATGAAAGATATAACTAAGTGACAAGTTTGTTGACATTGATAAGGCCATTTCCCTGCTCTGATAATAGGGGAACAAGGTGAGATGGCTCCTCAAAACTCCATCAGGACTGAGTAGGTGATCATGGTGATTAAAGGAAGGATATGGGTCTCTCTGGTGCTGTGATAACCTTCCAGGGCTCCCTGTCAGAGATGGAGGTGGTTGGGCCAAGGGAGCTGGGGCCCTCCCAGTCACCTATGGCCCGGCCTCAGAGGTCAGCTACAGGGTGATTTGGGCCTGATGTCCCCATACCATGAGAGACACAGGGACAGGCCAGTCTCTCTTGATAACATCTTGGACATAGTTGGGGTGGTTTACAAGGGCCAGGCAGGCCGGCATGCTGTGACCTTCCTCAATACATCTGAAGCAAAGAACTGGAGGTAAGGCACTCTAGGAACTGGTATGTGATTTTGTATTTGTCCAGGATGACCTCTTGGAATTTTTATAATTTACCACTTTAAGGGCAGCTTTGTAGAGACCAGCCAGGAGGCAAGCTATACACTGATCTCTACCTAAAATGTTCTCATGGGATATTGTAGTTCCATTTGGCATCCTGGTTGTGGACCACCTTGGCCCTGACTGGGTGAGCAGCATTAGTTTGGTGAATTTCATCTGCATGTGCCCTGTCTGTACCCAGATTTAGCTGTGCTCTTTTGGAGAAGGTTTTCAGTGAGAATTATATAAATGTCATGAAAGATGAGGCTGTAAGATTGATTAATACACTGGAATTCTTTACTGAAGGTGGAGAAATTAGTGGTATAAGACACTGTTTCTAAATCTTAATTTTTAGTAAGCCTTTTTTTTTTTTTTTTTTTTTGGTTTTCTCTGTGTAGTCCTGGCTGTCCTGGAACTCACTCTGTAGACCAGGCTAGCCTCAAACTCAGAGATCCGCCTGCCTCTGCCTCCCAAGTGCTAGGATTAAAGGCGTGCGCCACCACTGCCCGGCAAGTAAGCCTTGTTTATATGATTTTTCCCTTATTTGTTATTCTCAGGACAAGAGTCACCACACAAAAAATCCATCCTGATCTAAAATATCTTGGAGCCTTGTTGTTGCCTCCTTGGGTAGCTTACACCATGTGCTCACCTTTAACCAAGATATAGTGAAATTACATGGCATCCACCCTCTCTAACACTAACAAAGATGGCTGCTAGCCATGTGGCTGCCTCCATCCTGATAGGAGACAGCAGCTAAGACTGTAGCAAGCCACATGTTGCTTATATCCCCAAATGGTGTCACCTCACATGGTTCCTTTAAGATAACCTATGTATAGATTTTTTTTTAACTATCAACCCCATGTTATGATTTTTACATTAACTCTTTGGTTGCAGATTTTTAACCATACCCAATATACTTACAAATCTTTATGTACAGAAAGTTTACATAATAGTCTTATGAATCTTGAAATAAAGATTCATACCTCAACAAAAAACAGGGTTAGACCAAAACCAAAAGAGTATGAGATGAGTAGCAATAGTCCCCATTGGGAACAGTCTTCTGTTTGTCTCTTCTTTCTCTGTCACATGATACTCCCTTCTCAGTCAGGTGGCCTGCCTAACACAGGAGTGAGACATTGGAGGAAACCTTTAAGCACGGGTGAGTCTACAGGAAGGGTAGCCATAACACAGTTGCACAGCCAACTTTTCAGTGAAGTGGAACAACACAAAACTACTCCTTAATGTTACCCGTCCTAAAAGATACCCTAATTTTTGTAAAACTGAGTCCAGTAAGTTGAGAACAGAGAGGGCTTAGAGATAAGCCATTTTTTGAGCCCTAAGTATAGAGGGTGTTGTAGGAGGGAGCCAAGAGAAGCACCAGCCAGCCGGGAGTACTGTATACCTATTCTTGGCTTTCTCCCTCACCTTCTCTGTCTAGCTCCTGGCTCCCACATGAGCAACAAGGGATATTGAGACCAGATTTGGTTTCAAAAGCAAATAAATTTGAGCCCCTTCGAGTCAGAATGTCATTTCTGGAGAGGCTGGAGGTTTTCTAAGAGCCATCCCAAGGGGGGATGAGAGTGTATGGATGGGGGCGTGGGAGTGAGAGAAGGTCACAGCAGCCTGTGGTCAATTGCATCCCTAGACTCGGGAAGGATTGAATGAGACCAAGCCATTTAGCAGGTCATCACCGCACTCAACAGGGTCAGGGTGTACCAGGGCTTTTGAATGACACCTGAAGGCTTGGCAGAAGACAATGGAAATGTGAGCTCAGGAATGAGGTCTCATCCACAGTAAAGGGACAGGGAATGTGGTTGTATAGAACCATAAAAGCCATAAGGGCACAGAAAAAGCTGTGGGAGCACAGGCATTAAAAGGGAAGGGGAAAGAAAGGATCACAATAGCCCAGTCAACTGAAGGAAGCTGCAGGATTTTGGCTTCTAGAGTCGGGGGTGGGGGGGAACAGGGTAGTAAGGAAGGCCAGCCATACCCTTAAATACTATGGCTGGGGATACCTCCACCCGCAAGAGTACCAGAGGGGTCCTGGACATTTAATGGTCACTTCCTCAGACACAGAAAAGCCTTTACAGTGACTGAAAGGGGAACTTACCAAATTACTGCTGAACAGACCTGGAGATAAAAGAAAGTGAACCAACTACATTGACTGTCTTCAAACCCAAGAAAGAGTTGATGCCTTTCTGTCACTCACGATTTAAATCATTACTTAGAATGAATTTACCTTAAAGTAGTCTATCACTTAGAATTACTGTTCTTAGACAGAAGTAGGGTTGTGAGTGGAGAAAGTTTAGGAAGCTCCAGGTTAAACTGAGGCACAACTGTAATATTCTAACTGACTGCAGCTGACCACCGCCAAGTTCTTGATCAAGCAACGTCTAGTGCGAGACTGCAAGGCTCACCAGACAGGACTATGACTAGGGTCTCACCACCACAGGCTTTATGCCCCTGCATACAAAATGGTGCTTCTAAGTATTAGGAGCTGTTACTGAGATAGAAAGAGCTGGGGAGTGGACTAAAAACACAATGCTTTGTCTTAAACTCCCCACATCCTTTGTGCTCTTATTTAATTGGCCACCACAGATCACTCAGGGGAGCACACAGTGCAGGCTACATGGAAGTAGAGGGTAAAGAGATGATGCTTTTCTGTGCTGTGTACACAGGGCCTGGCCCAGAGCCATGATCCATTCTGGCCATGTATACCCTGAGCTCGCCTCTGCCTTCACAGAAATGTCAATCTCCCAGGCCAGTTCTCTGGAGAATGAGTGAGTGGACACCTACTCTTCTTGTTGATGAGACTCAAATGAACTAAAGGTACTTGCAATGTGTTGAGAACTCTAAGCATCAGTTGTTAATTTTCAGAAGTATTGGAAGCCCTTCAGAATTGGATAGACAAGGACTCTTGGGTTTCTAAACAGAGGAAGAGCAAAGCACAAAACACCCTCGGGAAATAGTTCTGGAAGTGAAGATTAGACCAGGTCCATTTTCCACTTGGCACTCAGTCTAACACAGGGCCACATTAGTGTGTGTGTGTGTGTGTGTGTGTGTGTGTGTGTGTGTGTGTGTGATATTGAGGGCTATTCTCAGGGCTTTATTCATATAGGTAAGTACTCCACCATTGAGTTATATCACCCGGCCCTTTTAAACTTCTTTTTTAATTTGAGAGAGAGTCTCACTAAGTTATTGAATTTATAATCCTCCCACCCCAGCCTTCTGAGTAGCTAGTAGGGCAGATTGTACCACCAAGCCTTGGCTTGTTCTATTGTTCATGAATTGCTGATGTATTATTGCTTATGTTGAAGGTTCAGGGACAGTCAATAGAAGTGAATCATGCAAGGGGGATGAAGTGCTTTCTGTTAGCAGTAAGCTGAGATTGCAAAACATGGCATTGGGGTGAACAATAGTGGATTTCTCAATGCTGAATCTAGAATTGAATGGAACGCATCTCGTATCCTTTTAGTCTATGTGATGAAAGAAATGGATGCAGAAAAGAGAAGTGACAAATCACTTCTCAGTTCCGTGCTGTCATCTATGCATTGTATGGACACACAATGAAGACCTGCACGTACAGGTGTGTATAATCTCAACTCAAGAGCACCTTACAGTCTGTGTTATCCCATTGCTATCAACGTATCCCAAACCTGTTAAGTCCAGTGAGACACCATTAGCTGACAACACTCCTCCTGAACAGAAACATGGATAAAACTTTTGGAGCGTAAACTGCCCTAAAATGCTAATGTAAGACGGGACAATCATTAGCTCTATAGAAATGTGCACACTCACAGCAGAATTATACAAACAATTTCAGGGGTGATGTGAACGGCCTGGAGCCCATCTCTGCAGAGCTGTAAGAATCCCTTTAGAAGATGGAACACCAAAGTTCTAAAAAGCTCAGACAGCATTCTGCAAGCATTTCAGGGGATTCTTAAAACATCCTAGGGAAAGCATTTGCACAATAAGGTGAAAATAAAGGAACCTTCTGAACAAAGAGCCAAGGGGCCAAGTCTGACAGCTCAGTCGAAAAGTTACAGTGGTCATGGGGTCATGTTTAGAATGATAGACGTCTTTGTTTCTCTCTTTGACATTTAAAAATTGCTGGGCTATTTTTATAGTCAAAGGGAAAGAAGAGAGAGGTAAATGTAAATACCTGGTGTGACTTCTGAGCTGTTACCATTTCTGGTCTGTCATTGTCTATACGGGAAGGGAAGATCTGCCTCCCTTCCTGGCTTGCCCTTTTAAAGGGCTGCCTCTCCAGGCCACTGTGCAGAGGATGCTAGGGCTGGATACTTAATTTTGACCACGTAGATGATCAGGGGTGCTCTTCTTCCCATCTACACCCCTCACATGAGCCTCAGCTTGCTTTTAGACTTGTACCGGCTACCATTTTCATCACTGTGACCACGTTCCTGACAAGGAACAGCTTAAAAGAAAAATGGCTTAGTTACAGATTTATCTAGGCCATTGTGGTGGGGAAGGCCTGCACCAGGTGGCTTCATAATGGAGGGAACACAAGGCTGCTCATGGCACAGATCAGGAGGCAGAAAGTGCACCAGAGCTAGAGCCAGCATTACAACATCAGGGCTGATCTCCAGAGTTTCATGTCTTTGAACAACTCCAAACACAACTCTCCCAAGCTGTGGGTCCCAAGTGTGAAGTCACAAAAAATGACAAAGGAGGTTTCTCAGTGTGCAACAACCAAATTCAGCTAAAACACAGAATGAGTCTGGGAGTTCTGGGAGTGCTCACCTATGTCCTAACGTGTGACTTTTAGCAGACTTGGTTCTGGACAAACAACACTTAGACTACACTCCACACACCATCACACCGTGAAGAACACACACCATGCACTGCACACACTATCACACTATGCATACACACACCATCACACCATGAGCTGCACACACCATCGTGCCATGCACTGCATACACCATCACACCATGCATTGCACACACCATTATGTCATGCATTGCATACACCATGCAGTGCACACACCATCATGTCATGCACTGCATACACCATGCACTGCACATACCCTCACACCATGCATCACCATCATACCATGCACTGCAAATACCATCACACCATGCATGCACATACCACCACATCATGCACTGCACACACCATCATGCAATGCACTGCACACACTATCACACCATACATTGCATATACCATGTACTACACACACCATCATGTCATGCACTGGACACACCATCATGTCATGCATTGCATACACCATGCACTGCACATACTATCACACCATGCATTGTACACACCATCACACCATGCATGCACACACCATCATGCCAGGCACTGAACATACCATCATGCCATGCGTTGCATACACCATGCACTACACATACCATCATGTCAGGCACTGCACACACCATCATGCCATGCATTGCATACACCATGCACTGTACACACCATCATGTCATGAACTGCAGAGCCCATTACACCATGCATTGCATACACCATGCACTGCGTACACCATCATGTCATGCACTGCATACATGATGCACTCCACACACCATCATGCCATGCAGTACCACCTCAGTTCAGACTTAAGACAATCATGTTGCCAACTGCAGTATTTTTGCTGAATGCTTCACATTTTCTGCTGTTATAGAAACATATAGTTTAGTTATGGGAAATAGACTTTCAATATTTTTCTATTATCATTCCGCAGCATGTAAGGATCTAAGCAGTATATCTTGGCCTTGCATTAAGACAAACATGTGGACTGGAGAGATAGCTCAGTGATTAAGAGCCCTGGCTGTTTTTCCAGAGGACCTGAGTTCAATTCCCCACACTCACATGGCAGCTTACACCTGCCTGTAACTCTAGTCCCAGGGAAATTAGACACACATGTGGACAAGATATTAATGTATATAAAATAGAAACAAATTATTTCTAAAAACAGACAAACAAGCACATCCATTGTGCTTGTACATGAATTTCCTTTCATTTTCAAAATATGGTAAAATTACATGCACACCACAGAAAATATATATTGCAATTTGTTACCAACAAATGTTTGGTTTGTATGCCAAGGTTTCCACAGCCTCCCAAAGCTGTGCATGGGGTTGGGGGTGGAGGGGGGCAAAGGTTAACATGAGGCCCTGCAGGACAGGAAGCACTGGGAGGTCCCTGGCATGGAACAGTGGATTCTGTTCCAGCCTGCTCCTGACGACAGGAAGAAAACTGGGGCAACACAGTGGTTCTGAGAACCAAAACAACAGCAAAGGTTTGTCAAACATGGTCAGCTCTTTTTTGTTGCAGACAATTCCAGCCTCTGTCAAAACTGTTTCTGGGGGTTTCCTTCATTTTATAGCAGTGTATGGCTTAAAATGGGAAGACAAATGCTGTCCAGGTTCCCCAGGTTCTGCGATAGAACTGCCTAAATTTATTTTCCTATCCTGGTGATAGGACACGTTAGGGACATAAAAAAACCTGCTATCTACAGATAGTCTGGGCTTTGGAGACCTATAAAACACAGCAGATCTTTAGCATTTGATTTCCTTGCTTGGAGGATTCAATAGGGTCTGCTAACTGTGTGCATGAGTGTCTGGTGCAATCTTCCTGAAGCCACACAGTTTGCCCTAAGGAGATACGATGGAATTTGCAATGAGCTTTGACATTTGTTTGTCTGGAGAAGTCTTTAGATCTTTTGTTTTGGAAAGATCAGGTAGGGGGGTCTCGGTAGGCTCAGCATCACTGACTGTCTACTGACCAGTGAGGTGTCAGCTGAAGAGTCTTTTATATTTGACCAGGCTCTTTCCTCCCGTTGCTGTCAATAGTCTCTCTTTATAAAAATGTGTTAGTTATCATGTCTGCAGTATCTTCTTTGCCTGAAACCCATTTGGGTCTTTTTGATTTTCAGTACTTCTGATTTACAGCTCTCCCTAGATTTAGGAGCGTGCCGGCCATCATGTCTCTAAGTAAGCTCTGCTTCCTCCGAGACCTCCACAATGGATGCTACCTGTGATCACACACCATCCTTCCTGAAGGCTTCTTGCAACTGTGTTCATTCAGGCTTTTTCCTTTTTCTTTTCTCTCTTCCGACTGGATACTGTCACGTGACCCATCTTCACTTTCTCCCTCCTGCTTCACCAAGTGCATTATTGAGATTAAATCCTGTACTTTTTCATTTTATGACTGTCCTGGCTAGTTCTATGTTGATGTGACACAAGCTAGAGTCACTAAAAGGAGGGACTGTCAATTGAGAAAATGCCTCCATAAGACCAGGCTGTAGGCAAGCCTTTTAGGCATTTTCTTAATTAGTGATAGATGGGGGTGGGCCCAGGCTATTGTGGGTGGTTCTATCCCTGGGCTCACAGTCCTGGGTTCTATAAGAAAGCAGGCTGAGCAAGCCAGTAAGCAGCACTGGCTTACAGTAAGCCAGGAAGTCTGGGCATTAGCGGCTGACTCCAGATTCCTGTCCTGCTTGAGTTCTTATTCTGACTTCCTTCAGTGATGAACAGTGATTTGGAAACCTAAGTCAAACAGACCCTTTTCTCCTCAATTTGCTCTTGGTCATGGTGTTTTATCACAGCAATAGAAACCCTAGCTAAGATAATGCCACATATTCTTCAGCTCCAGAATTTGTTTAACCCTTTGTTGAACTGTTATTTTTGCTCAAACATTGTTTACCTGATGATGTTGCTCCATCTACCTATGTACCTATCAATATTTCCATAACCTTTCATTTGAAGGCACATAGTTTCGGAGAGTTGCCAAAGTACCTTGGACTGTGGGGATCAACCCTGAGGTTGCACAGCCTGGTCCCGGCCCCTGGTCACTTCTACTTCTCTCTCTCTCTCTCTCTCTCTCTCTCTCTCTCTCTCTCTCTCTCT
>JANHMN010000006.1:79550312-79584946 GCA_030674055.1 Rhabdomys pumilio | reverse complement strand
TCTCTCTCTCTCTCTCTCTCTCTCTCTCTCTCTCTCTCTCTCTCTCTTTTGTTTTATGCATGTGAGTACAATGTATCTGTCTTCAGACACACCAGAAGAGGGCATCAGATCCCATTACAGATGGTTGTGAGCCACCATGTGGTTGCTGAGAATTGAACTCAGGACCTCTGGGAGCAGTCAGTGCTCTTAACTGCAGAGCCATCTTTCCATCCCCTCTTTTTACTCTTTACTGTCTTCAGTAGCAGAACACACCAATCATCTCAGCTAAGTAACCATTCTGAGACTCTCTCCAACCTTTTTAATGGATGCCCAGTCTACACTGAATGTTTTTTTTCTTGGAAGGAAATTATGTTTGTGTGTCCCTTGATCCCACAAAGCCAAGCAAAGTACAGAGAGCCTCTCATTTGGTTCTCTCAGGATGATGGCTTTAAAATGCTCAATTTTGTGACTTCAGCCACTCTAAGATGCACTCAGTCTGACAGGGTACATTTGAGGAGATGGCCTGGGAATAACACCAGCAGCAGAATGTCTATTTATTGTAAGATGGAATTTACTAGAATTCCTTACAACTGACAGGACTGGGTAGTTCAACAACAGCTATCTAAACTCTGGAGAGACTGGTGGTAACCCAGCAACTGCTCAGTCCACAAAGCTGAACACTGTCATAGTCCTAATCTGGTGCGGAAGGCCTGGAGGAGTCCTGGATAGCAGCTGTCCTGCATCCACATTGGAAGGCTGAAGAAGCTGGAGTCTAATGTCACCACAGGGTAAGATGCACTCACCAGGAAGAAGCAAGGGCAAGCAGCATGGATTGTCGGATTATCTCTAAGACCTCTTTGTTTATTGGCTGCCTCCCACCTCCCAGAGGTGCTGCCCAGTCTAGTCTTCTCCCCTCAGTGACTCTTTCCTGAAAATGTCCTCACAGAGCCACCCAGAAGCATCTCTCTTGGTTGATTCTATATCCCCTCCAGTTGACCGTCATAATTAGCCAGGTGAAGGGAAGGTGAAGTGTGCTGGGTGCTTAGGATATCTATTGATAGGTCATTTTTGAGTGGGAAAACACAGGTAAGATTTCCCACCCACAGTATTAGGCTTTTTTTTCCTGGTGGATTCTGGGAAGTAATTCAGATCTGCAACCTCATATCCTTGCTTCTAGGGTCTCAGTTCTGAGTAATCTGGGTGAGATGAGAGGGAGTGAGAGCAGCGTGGCTGAGGGAGCTGGACACTCATTCACTACAGAAGACACTTCAGGCCAAGAGTGTCTCTGCTGATACAGAACCACACCACCTTAGTGACCATGTGGCTGCAGTGAAAAGATCCCTCTGACTCACTTGAACAGATCTGGTGTCAAATTTTGTTGTTGCTGCAATGGTGTGCCACAGCATCTCTGCTGGTCTTCCAGATTCTGCAGAGCTATTAATGGTCATGGGCAGTTGTCACATGGAGACCGGGTACAGGAAGTAAAACCACCCATTCGACCATATTTTTACCAAAGCTGCCTTTTAAGTCATTCTCTCTATATAATACTTATAATGAAAACACTCACAGGAGATTTGCATTGACCATCTGTGACCCGAGTTTCCTTTATCACTACTGAGAGGAATACAATGAGAGCAATCCTTTATAAGACAAGGATTTCATGCCCTAGCCTCTCTGCTACGTGTGGGTTAGTCAATGGATCATCTCAGCATACCTGGACCAGACCCCCATTCTACTTACTGAGTGACTTTAGCTTCCTTTAATGGCAGAAGATGAGAGAATGCAAGTTAATCTAGGCCTAACATTGCCCTCATCCCAACACATGGAGATACATAGGCTCTATACCTATGCATTCTGGGCCTATGACAGCCAGCCTTCCACTCGCTGAGCCCATTCCTCCTCTACCCCTATGGTCAGTTCAGTTTTCTGTCTCACACAAGTAAAAATGTCAGTCCCCAGGAGTGTTTCTTTAAAGATGGGATCCTGGGCTAATTAAGCTATCAATCTGGCCCTTGCCTTTTAATTTCCCCAGAAACCCACTATTGTCTTGAAGACAGGACCTTGGAGAACCAGAATGATACACACTGGAATGTGGCTCCAAGCACTGGGCTTCTGGGGCCAGGCAAAACATAGTACCTTGCCACCGAGCAAGGTAGTAGGAAAAGGCAAATTCTTTACCCAACAACTTCTTGCTTTTTTGTTTTTGTTTAAATAAGATTAATTAGAATTGTATTTTTAAAACTTTTTGTTGACTCCTTGTGAGTTTCACATTATACACCTCAGTCCCACTTACCTCCCCATCCCTCATATCAACATTTTGCCTTTGCAACCTACCCCCCCAAATAAACACAGAGAGAGAGTGGGGGGGGAGGGAGTGAGGGAGAGAGGGAGTGAGGGAGAGAGAGAAGCATAAAAAACAACTCATAGTAGAAGCTGCAGTGTGTCACAGTGTGTCCCACCATACACCCCTCTGTCCCCACATCTTCTCTTGTAAATGTTCACTGCAATGAGTCGTTGGTCTGGCTCCAGATCTCTGGCTTCTGTGGTACCATCAATATTAGATCCTGATTTGGACTCCTTCCAGTTATCCTGCTGTAGCCCTGTGTTATGGAGATCCTGCAGCTTTGGGACAGCAGGACTGGCCCTTTCACGAGTCCCAACCATTCCTAGATGACATAGATTTTGAGGTGGGTTGTCTCAGAGCCCTGGATCTGGGGCTGGGTGGTAGCAGAGCTGGTCAGTCTTCCAGCTCTTTCATATCTGCACTACTAGGGTGAGCTCTCTGGCACTGCTCCAGGTAGGCCACCCAATGCCTCCATTGGCAGAATGCAGGGTCAGCCCTCCTGCTCTCATGACCCCTGGGTTGACTCACTCACACCCACACCTCCAGAGCCAGCTCCACTGCGCTGCCCAGTCAAGGCACTGGGACTCTCCCAAGTGCTGCAGCCAGCAAGGGGCGGGGCCAGCTCTCCTGAGTGCGACAGTCAGTGAAGAGCAGGGCTAGCTCTCCTGCCCTCATGGCCTTGGGGTCAGCTCTCCCAACCAGCACAGATGGCAAAGTTGAGTGAAAGAATATCACTTTTCCACCCATGCCCACCTCATGGCAGAGGAGTGGAAAGGCTAGAGTTGTCTTTTTTAATTGAAGCTATTCTTTTCTATGAAAAGGAATCTCCTAGCTTTGGCACATACATACTTTGTTGTTGTTATGTGATGGTGTTTTTCTTGTATCTCTTTGCTTACCTACTTTGTTCAGGTTGCTAACCAGCAGACGTTTATTTTTCACAGCTCAGATGCTGGAAGTTCCAAAATCAAAGCACCAGGAGACACTGTGTGGTGCCTGCTGAGGACCCAATTTCTGCCTTGTGGATGGCCATTTTCTTGCTTATAATCACATGGACAAGAGGGAGAGATAACTGTTTTATTCATCTTTATATTTCTATATGATAACACTGTCCTTGGGACACTGTAACATTTAGACACTGTTTAATGAAGAAATGATTATGTATGTAAATGTGGGAGTGGACAGGAGAATGGATGAGTGAGTCAGAAATGCTGCTGAAGACGTAGTGAT
Organism: Rhabdomys pumilio; assembly: GCA_030674055.1. Lineage (NCBI taxonomy): Eukaryota > Metazoa > Chordata > Mammalia > Rodentia > Muridae > Rhabdomys > Rhabdomys pumilio. The sequence continues at coordinate 79,581,396 of JANHMN010000006.1, read as the reverse complement.
AATCTGTGGTGAATGTGATGACATCTTGGGTCAAAGGACTGAAAGAAGAAAGAAAGAAATCAACTGTAAAGATCTCATCCCAATAAATACAGAGATACCATTGTCTCTAAGCTACCAGATAATGAAACAGTGCCCTAGATTGTTCTGAGGGCTTAGTCATTCGGTCAATATGGGTCTGTTGTGGTGGCTTACCAAGATGTGAACCGATGTCTGACTGGCTTCCATAGAAACAGAATCAATCAGTGAATCAACAAGGAGTTACTGTGCATCATTTGGGAACTCAGCCTAGCGTTGCAGCTGAGCTCATCAGAGAAGTAGAGCAGTAGGCAGAGGGTGCAGGTATCATTCAAAGATGATGGTGACCCAGGGTGCAGTACTGATGTGGTATAGATGTGGCTACTTCCCCGTGACAAATTTATTCCGCAAGAGGCCAAAGTTGAGTGTGATTCAGATGGGTAGACAGCCTTCTCAACTGCCACCCACCTCGCAGCACAGCAATTGCTGGCTGCCCTATTGTGTCTATCTTAACAGAACCCTGTGAGCTTCTGAACATTGTTGGACGAATCTGAAGCATCTGTAGTCAGGTGAGTATGCGTGGAAGGTTTGTTAAAAAACTGAATTTATATAGAGAGCATACTCATACTTTTACTTAAATCATGGTGTAAGTATGAGTCAGCTGAGAATGGGGAATCTGAGGAAGATTATGGGAGATGAAGCCTCATTTCCTTCTGCCCTTGACCATGTAAGATGTTTTAATCACAGAGCACCGTTGCTTTCCACAGTCTTTGTCATCAGCTCTTTCAAAGACGGGACAGAACTGAGTGTTCTGTAACCAATGGTGAATGCAGCATAGTCATAGCTAAAGCGTCAAGATCAAGCATAGGATAAGCATTAGGCAGCTCTGAAGAGGCTATGAAAACTAGGCAGTAAAGGCAGGGCTTTGTCCTCTGTCACTCCTGCTGACCACATGGGTGTTCAGCCACTTCCTGCGGTCATACCAGCCATCGAGGCAGCTCTTGTGCCATTAGTTTTAGGGTACATGGCCTTTGCTAATGGTACTAAAAAGACCCAGCACATGCTGGGAATCAAATATACCCGAGGCAGCTGAGAATGGTTCTTCCAGCCTCCTCACCCACCAGAAGTACATGCAGAATGGTGAAACATGCTTTTTCCAGGGCTCACTACAGAGGCTTCCTTCACAAGTCAGAGGATGAGCCTGAAATCTTTCCTCTCCAACACTCTGGGCAAGTCAGGCAGTCAGGAGCAAGGGTTCTTAGCCAGGACAGTGAGTCTTTGCATCATTTGCATGTCGCTTCCATCCTCTCAATGGAAAGTGGGGACAAGACACCTTCATGGGCAGGTGGTGGCCACCCAAAGCCTGTGCCTGGTGCACCATGGTGGAGTGGGACTCACACTTGACTCCAAGGCTTCTCCCAAAGCTGCCCTGGAGTCTTTGGTGTGACCCCCTCCCAGGTCTCCAGCTGCCACAGACCACATTGTGTGCCATAGGTATCTGGCCTTTCCAGGATTGGATAGGTGTCCATGGGTAGATGAGCAGACAGTGGCTCAGTGATATCATTTGTGGGGCCTGTTCCCTGCGCTGGGCTGGCCTTCTAGGTGGGTCTGGTGGGAGATCTTTAGGTCACTCAGGTGCTGCCCTCTAGAGGGACCAGCTAGACTTGTGGGGCATCTGTGTTGATTCTCACAAGAGTGAATTGTCAGAGAAGCTCAGCCTTACCCCTGGATTACAATCTGGCTTCCTGGCTGATCTTTTCCTTTCCCTCCTTTCCTCTCTTCCTTCCTCCTTTCATTTTTTTCCTTTTTACCTCTCTTCTTTCCTCACCAATCTTTGCCTTCCTCCTCCTTCCTTCCCATCCTCCTTTATCTCCTCTTATGTCCCCCTCAGTCCAGGACCACTGTACCCTGGTAGAAAATGTCCTTTAATATGTGCATAGAGAATTCTAACATTCTCTCCCTTCCAAGGCAGTTTAGACTTAAGTTATTGAGGGCCAATCAAGGCAAGTGTCTGGGGTACCCACTTAGGACAGAGTACAGAAAACCATGTGACCAGGAAGCAGGGAAGTCACATGGTCTCTGTGCCTGAGCAGAGCAGAAGCAGCAAACAGTAGAGAGAGCTTCAGGGCTCCTTTTATTTTGGTATTCTCTGAATTTCCTTTTGCCTCTTAAAAGATTATTATTATTGCAGTGAATATGTCATGTTGCCTCATTCTTCAAAATTAAAAATAAAGTAAGACTATCTGGGCAGCCACCGCTTGGCCAAGTCACCAGGCAGGGAAGGATGCCAGGGGCCGTAGGCCTGGATCCTGCATGATAAAGGCCAGGAGCATCATCCAGGCAGTATTGCGGAAGTCCTGGAGGGTGGGCTTTCCCATTCCCCAACCCCTTCACCCTTCCATCTCAGGCTGGGGGAGGTTCATGCCCATCTGGTTTATTCTCTGGGGTTCTCTGAGTCAAGAATATTCCTGGGTCGGTTTGACAATACCCACACCACCCTCACCCATCTGCTCAATCTTTGCTTCCACCTGTGCAGGACTGGGAGCTAGAGCCCTGAATATAACAGGGCTGTGGGTTTCTAAGGAGTAAAGGTCTCTCTTAGCAACTGCCCCTTCCAGGGTTCTTCCTGAAGATGGACTTCCCAGCCTTCAAATGCCTTTCTTTACGTTTACAGTTATTTCTGAGGCCAACAGGAAGGAAGCTACTTTCTGGGGATTCAGCTCAGTACTGCACTTGTCTGGCATGTACAATACCCTAAATCTGCTGCTTAGCATTGCATAAGCCCGGAATGGTGCTCCATGCCAGTAATCCCAGTGTAGTTCAAGGCCATCTTTAGCTGCATAGTAAGTTTGAAACCAGTCTGGACTACCTGATGCCCTTTCTCTAAACAAACAAACAAAACATACGGCTCCTATCTGATGAGCTCCCAACAACCACCCTGAAAAATCGATTCCCAAGGTGATTCCCTGGGCTGGCCAGGGTGATTCCCAAGGCCAGCCCAGGTATTAGAGAGAAGACCCCAAACCAGATTTTCTAGTGTCAAAACCCAAACTGAGCCCTTTTCTGCCACATATGAGGCATTTTTCCATTATGCTCCCCTAACTTGAGATCTTCTAGACAAATCAAATATTTTCTACAGCAGCTCCCGAGTGCTTGGTGAGTGCTGGCTCTGGGCTTACTGTCTCTATTTAATCTACTTTAATTATCAACTGTACCCTTAATTCTTGTGAGACTCAAGAAGAAAGTGGAGCCTACGAGAGTCAGGAACTAAGGTTACCCTGCAGTCACAGGCAGCCTATCATGAGAACACATTCCTAGGGTGCTTCACCTCAAAACGAGGGGAATACGCTTACTGGATAGCAGAGACTGGGAGACCTAATATGTGTGTGTTTAAATGCCTGGCACAGCAGCACTCAGGAAATGCTGTTTTCCTTTCTTCCCTCTGTCTGAAGAAAAAAGAGACCCACAAGCACAGACTAGTGCACTACAGAGACTTTGTTCAAGCTGCTCACTGGGGAAACTACTTCTTGGTGTGATTATAGATGAAAACCAGGCATTCGCCTTCCTTGGCCTTCTTCTTACTTGGAAAAAGCAGTATATATGTGCATGCATGTGAACACACCACAGCTCTCAGACGTTTCGGAGGTCATGTCTTGCCTTCCATCTTGAGGCCGGGTCTCTCCCGTTCTGTGTCTAGGCTGCATGCTCCCAGCTGGTTGGCGGTTGGCTGATTCTCATCTCTCATCTTGCCTTAGGAGTGCTGGGATCACATGTTCATGCCACCAGATCCAGCTTTTCACACAGATCCCAGGAAATGGACTCAGGTGGCCAGGCTTTTGTAGCTGAGCCATCTCCCCGGCCTTCTTACTTTCTCTGCCATTGTTCCTAGGAAACACTATGGGCTTGGTACAGGAGGGGTTTGAAAAAAATCTATACAATGAATGCTAATCTCATCTTTGGATAGAGTTTAAAGTATTGAAGGCTTCTCCTCATGGGCTCTTGGTGTCTAGGAGAAACCAAGCATCCTGCCTCTCCACACCAACTCAGTCACTGCCTCTGGGGAACTAAGTGGGTCAGGAGCTCAGCAAAGTGCTCTGCAGATGAGCTGGGGGCCATGTGGGAGACCCACTAGCTGGCATCGACTGCAGGCCCAGAAGCAGGCCCCGTGTCCTAGGAAGACCTGAGAGGGGGTGTACATGGACTTCAAAACTGTAGTATGAAAGACGTAAAACACCTCAGCACTTTTATACTGAATGTCATGCTGAGCTAATCTGGGTTATTAAGATGGTTGGGAATGATGGCTAACATTCATTTTGCCCATTTCAAGTCTGGATAAACAATTTTGAAAATCACATAAATGTCTTCTATTGTATCCCACCGGACAAGTTGTCCAAACCTGATGTTTGCATGTGGCTCTCTCCCTGCCCTCTCTGCGCTCTCTCTCTCTCTCTCTCTCTCTCTCTCTCTCTCTCTCTCTCTCTCTCTCTCTCTCTCCCTCTCTCTGTCTCTCTCTCTCTGTCTCTCTCTCTCTCCTCTCTCCTCTCTCCTCTCTCCTCTCTCTCTTCTCTCTCCTCTCTCTCTTCTCTCTCTCTTCTCCCTCTATCTCTTTCTCTCTCTTTTCTTGCAGCAGCCAGAGTTTTGGTATTTTTTTTCTAAAATGAAACTTCTTCTCTCCAGGGTGCTGGTATGATAAAGTGCTTAGATGATGTGGGAAGAGCCTGAGGGCCTCTGTACTTAGCAATGTTTCCTTTGTTACAGGCACTTCTCATATTCAGAAAGAACAAATGAGATGAACGCTAAAATCTGAGGTTTCTTACCTCTGAAATTACCATCAGAATTTCCTTTTATGTTCCTGAAGTTTCCATGGAAGCCTGGGCTCTATAAGGCCATCTTCACTTAGAGGTGATGCAGATTTCATTTCTGGGCTTTGGGAGTGATTTTTGACAGCACTTTAGTTCCTTGTTTCTCATTTTTTGTGTGTCTGAGAAAAGACACACGGAAACTTTAGAAATTGGCTCTTGAAAGGGATGCTTTTCTGTCTTTCACTGACAGGCCAACCTCCTCATTTCCCTGAGGGGCCTACCTGTCCCATCTCTGCAATGACACAAAGGAATGCTGTATACCCTTCCTCTGCTTTGCTTTCATGAAGAGCCTGCCAGAACACGGGTGCTATCAGAGGGCATATGAAACAGATTGTGAACAGTTTCTCAATCCTACAGTTTAAGCTGCTATCACCCAGCTTCATCTGGAAAACCCCAGAGCTGTGGGCCCAGGTCAGCCAACCAGCAGCTCCGTTCCCTGCTAGACCCCTGGGTGACAGGAGGGAGTATCATAGAATAAACCTCCTTCTTGGATGGATACATACTGAGAACAGGCGTCCCCTTTCTTACTGTAAGAGTCAGCACTCTGCTGTGGTTTGGAGAGAGCTGTCCCCCACTTGCTCCCCAGCTGGTGAGGTGTTTAGAAAGAGAAGGGGCTGTATAGCCCCTCCCATTCCCAATTCTGTTTCCCTGCCCCTGCAGATGAGCTAGGATCGGTTGGATCCCTTCTCCTGCCAAGGCACCTTCCCTGCCTGTTGCCATGACTTCACAATAGACTGCCTCCCTCTGGAACTGTAAGCCCAAGCAAACCCTTTCTTCCGCATGTTGCTTTTTGTCAGGGTGATTTTATCACGGCAACAGAAGAAACCTGAGCACTCAGCTGCACCTAACAGCATGGAATATTAAAACCTCAGAGAACGAGCCTGACTGCATGGGTCAGCAACCGCAAGCGTGAGTGGGAGACTCTACTGCCAAGAAGTACTGCACAGAGTTTCAGAAAGGCTCTGGCTTAGGTTCTCAATCCCTAATGTAGGGGGACAGATGAAAGAGGGGTGTGTGCTTGGCTGCCTTAAATTGGCCAAGCTGCATAGTAGAGATGAGTAATTGGTCTAAGAAAGTCCACATCTAATCCACGCTTCCCTCTGCACCTAGCACTCTCAGGGTTCACAGTAATCAGGCAAGTAACTCTTGCAATGGACTAGATGCTGGAATATAGGGACAAGGAGCCAACCTGTTTCCTGGGCGTCAGCAGAGGTTAGAGGGAAAGTGGCGGCACTTCCCTCAGGGGTTATTAGTTAGAGCTGATTGTTGAATAGAAAAGAGCAGACAGCACATTATCCAAGGCTGAAAGGCCATTAAGGAACAGAGCACGTGGCTATTTCAGATAGGAGCGTGGGCCTGGCCCATAAGCCTGAAGACCAACAAGTGCTGGAGCTGGCTAGGGACTAGTCAGCAGTTTCTCCAGCTCAGTCTCTTCCAGGTAATACCTATCATGCTCATAGATGCACACTGTGAGACCCTGAGCTGAGCGCCTGGCTAAGCTCTGTCCAAACTCTTGATACAGAAGGCTGCAAGATAAGCAATGGGTGCTTGCTTTTATGTACGCAGTTATTTGTTGTGGAGCAATAGAAGATGAACACACCATCCAGATCCCCGGGGAACAGCTGAGGACCGGGAAGCACATGCTAGGAACTCTAAGACGTTACACGCTATGGTTTATTAAACCCATGAGATGCATTAATTTCTATTGCAGATGTGTTCTCCCCTTAAGCAGAGGTGAGCAAGCCAGCTCATGTCCATCAGCACATGGTCCAAACAGCTCCCCACCAGACAGTACACTTTATATATAAACACCAGTCTGTGGGCCTTTCATCAAAAACTTTCTTCACTGCCAGCTGGATATTAATTAGCAAGTACCCTGATGTCATCCATTAGGAAGCTCCTGAATGTCACCCATTCCCAGACAGGGATGGACCTCAGTCACTTCAAGGCTGGCTCCATCTTCAGTGAAGCGACTCCTAAAGACAGCAAGAAAAAGACTCTCTTTGTTACTTAGAAAAGTTTTATTTAGTTTTATTAAACATCACAGCACAGAACTAAAGCACCATTTGCTGTTGTCTGCAGACACAACAGACTTTAAAGGAATGTCTGTGTGTGTGGCTAAGCATCTCCCACGGAAGTACTGAGTTCCAAGCACCTCCCATGGAAGTACTGAGTTCTAAGCACCTGCCATGGACGCATCGAGTTCAGCAGTACAATAAGCTCTCAGACAGTTCTCAACACCATCATTTGGTCTCATCTTCTGGACTTTATGGAATAAATCTAAGGATGAACTTAAGTGTTTAAAGCCTTTCTTCATTGGCTCAGTATTTTTACCAAATGACACAGCAAAAAAAAAAAAAATTAAATAAAAAATAAATAAACATTAGTAATCATTAGAAATTTAACTTAGCCAGGCATATGGCACATGCCTTTAGTCCCAGCACCTAGGGATGCAGAGCCAAGTGGCTCTCTGAGTTTGAGGCCAGTCTGGTCTATGGGGTGAGTTCCAGAATAGCCAGGGTTACACAGAGAAAACTTGTCTAAAAACAATAACGACAAAAACAATAGAAGAATTTTGTAGCCAGGACTACACAGAGAAACCCTGTCTCAAGCACACGCGCGCACACACACACACACCACCACCACCACCACCACCCCACCAGAGACAGAGAGAGATAGAGAGAGAAAGTGGATCTGATTGTGTCCATTTTTCTAGGGATCGCTTGTCACACACTGCAGACTCCTACAATTTTCTTCTGTGGTTGAACAAGGAAAAAAGTACCTCAAGACACAAGAAACTTTGTAGTTTCAGAAACCTAAGAACAATTACTGATTAAAACCTACATGCTTCAGTGACAACTTAACTTCACAGCTAAAAGGAGATCCAGAAACACAATACATCTAATTTAATGCAGGCAGGAAAACCAATTAGGCATTAGCACCTATTATACTCCACATTTGACACAAGAGCATCTCTGTCACTCTTCTAAGAGGGTTTCACTGCTCTTGCGAGAAGTGAGACTGAAATACCAATGACTGCCCTGAAGGAGCTGTTCGTCTCCAGTGCCCACAGACAAAACATTAATTGGTAATTGCACATTTTAGCCCACGGCTCCTTTAAGAGGTTTACTCTGTACTGCTGAGACCAGGACCTTAAGACACCCACTTCCTAGTCACTGCAAGAGAGCCTTGAACTTAGGCTGAACTTGGAAAGTGGTCCTGACTCATCCCACCTCAAAAGCTGAGGACCGACAGGATGCACAAAAAGGCTGTGAACTCCCTCCTGCAGCCAGCATGGCCTTCTACAGTCAGTAGAATGAGTCCTCCCGCTGCCCTCCTCCTGCGGAAGCCCACAGGCTTTTAAATGAGATCCTAAATGCCAACAAACAGGACTCCCTGCTGTTTCCCCTGCTTGCCTGGGGTGTCTAAGAGTTGGCATACAGCAGCAAATCAAAGCTCCTGACCTTTGTAGATCTATTTGTGCTGCTCTGACCCATACAGATTAAACCAAGCAGGATGTGTATCCTGAGAGGTGTACCCGTTCATCTTTCACAGGAACAAAGTCATAGGGTCAGGGTCTTGGGTGGGAAAGGGTATGTCATCACAGGCCTTCCCAGATGTTAAAACGTACGTGCAAACCAGATGCACAAGAACACGTAGGAGTGTCTAGCCCCTAACAATGTCACTGGGAAGCAGGGTGATGCCCTTAAGTGGTATGCTGTCCCCTTCCTCCCTACACTCCAGAGACGCAGAACAGGGAAGCAAACAGAAAAGGGCTCCAAAGAAAACAAGACCAAAGCTGGCTGCCTAGTCACTTCTGGCCACCAGCTGCCCACCTCCCTCTGACTGACTCTGCCTGAGTCTGACTCTAGAAAAGGTGAATAATGCAAACATGACCCAATTAAACCAAGTCTGAGGCCAAAAGCAGGACCCTTCTCAGGGGCAAGATATGCTCCACTCCACGTGGGGCTTACTTACACTTTGGCAAGCACAAGCTACAATAAAATGTGTTTGTAGCTTTAAAAGTAGCCTCCATCCAGAGCTGGAGGGCATCTATGTGTCCCTTGGTAAGCTGCAAATGTGCCAGAACCCTGCTTCCAGAATGATCTGTGCTGCTTCCACTGCCGCACCACTGTGTGGATCTGGTTTGCAAGCCTCAGAAGTCCACTAAGGAACAAAGTCATCCACTAAGGCTGGAAACAAGGTTAGTGGCCCCAGGGTGGTTATTTAGGGTCTGTGTGTGTCTGTAAGAAAAGGATGTGTGCTTACAAAGGAATTTCTATCATCACTAGAGAAGTGTTTCAAGCCACCAGGTCACCAGACAGAAGGGCTGACCTCCAGGCCAAAATGCACTGCTGGGCATTGGTATACCAGGCCCTTGGAGCACCACGGGCCCCACAGGCTTCCCCTTATGTCCTGGAAGGGAAGTAGAGAGGTCAGCTAAGCCCAGTTGCTCAAAACCACAGGTCCTACTTTATCTAAACTTCAACTTAGAGAGCCTTTATGGCTCTCTAGTCATCGGCCTCCAGGAAAATACCAGACCCCGTAAATCACCATCTATGGAACTCAGGGCAGGGGACCAGACAATATGGCTCCTCCCAACACTACAGAGGAATTTCTATTTTCTGTGGTTTAATGTCTCTTAGTGCTCACCTATGACTTTACTACCTGTTGCTATACGCTGATACCCTCAAAATACGACCTGCCTGCGCATCAGTCACAGCCAGTACCAAGTGTGATGTCTGGGATGCTGCGGGTCCTCCAGGAGCTCAGGGTGAGAACGGGAGGGCTGGATGAAACAGGCTGAGGACCCCCGAGCACATTCTGACCAAAGGATGCACATGATTGGCTCAGACCGTTCCTGGTCTTCTAAAATAAAACATCAATTTTTACTGCCTCCAAGTACATGTTACAGTATGCTACAAGAAAGACAAAGCGTAACCAGGAAGTGGGATGTCATGTGATATGTAAATGAATGGAATGATTAAAAAAAAAAAGACAAAGCTTTTTGAAAAGAAAAATCTATATGCTAAAAAAAAAAAATATTTTAAAGGTCATTTCGAAGTTACAAAAAAAAAAAAAAAAAAAAAAAAAGATAAACCACACACACACTGTAGAGAATTGTAACGGGATGTCTCAGACATGGCAATATAAAAATAGACAAAATCGGTTTCTTAGTTACCACTTCTCAGTCAGACTATAACTCATAGGAAAGAAATACCATGGGACAGTGCCATTCCGAGCACCCAGCACTCTTCTGATACTAGCTTTCCAACTCGGAAAGTACAAGCAAAACCTGCTTTTCTGTACACTCCCAAAGGCAGACAACTGCTCAGGTGACTTCTGACTTCACCAAAAAGCACTAGATTAGGTAAACAATTACCCTTAAGATTGGCCCAAATCAAGCTCAGAGGTTCCTGAGGACTTCCGTTTAAACATGATAAAACGTAAACATATAACACATTCCTGTGGTCAGAATGTAATCAGGCTTTAGCGAATTCTAAGTCAGCATGTTTCTAATGGCTCACACCTGCAGGCCCGACACGACACGTGGGACACTGAGTTGAGGGAAGACTGATGAGAGACTGGTGGTGGGCTGAGCTACGAGGGGGAGGGGGCCGTGTCACAAAGAAAAACTGTTTACAAAGCAATGCCTGAATCTGCGCTAACCTCCCGTATGTACAACTTACTCTGAAATCCTTATAAGGGCTGAAATGCTCTTCTCAAATGACTTCAATTACATAAATTAATGTGCAGTTTTAAAAGTTGAGCTTAAATTTAAACAATCTGATTTTCAACAAATGGCCAGGGTCACTGTTGTTCTGTGTTCTGCTCTCACTGGACAAAGTGCCTCTTGCTGTATTCTCGTCACGTGCTTCAGTAAAATCCTGTTCTCCTGTCTCAGATACCTTGACACCTATCGATAACCTCTGAACTCAGGTTTCCCACTGGGAAGGTTTCTGAAGCCTTCCTTCCGACCATGGCATGACTCCACTCCTTAGCTGCGTTCAGTCGGCACTGCCTCAGGCTGCTGTCCGTACAGAGGTCAAAGGGCAGCGAGCAGTGTTTACAGGACAACAATTAGCTGTGGCTGGTAAATAACAGGACAGCTTGACTATCCAGGAGCCAGAACACAGGTCACACCCAACTTAGGCCACCGTCACACACAGGCCGACTTCCCTGGTAGGCCAGTGAATGCTCTTCTTGTTCAACAGTCAGTAAGGGGACACAGAGGGTATTATTAAATTACATCCTGATATGTTTATTATTATCTCAAAAAACAAAGCATCCTCCAAAGTGCTTGCTCTCTAGAAGCTCCAGGTCTCCCAGCACTGCCAGTCCAGAATGGCGCTTCTCTGAGGCTCTAGAAGGTTCTGTGCTCTTGACAGCCCTTCAGGGAGGACTTTACACAAAACACACTTACTCATTTCAATTTTGTCTTGTAGGATGTTCCTAATCTATTCTTCCATGACGCTGTTGGCCGTTATGTCTATCAGAGGCCGGTAGGACACACACTACAATACCAAAACATCTACAGCAAACTAGCTACAGATCCAACAGGATGGTGCATCAGCCACAGACGTCACAGGCTTGAAATTCAAGAATTAAACCATTAGCAGGATGAGTTCAGAAGCCTCTGGCGAGAGTTCTTCTCCCCACTGCTGGCTGCAGTCTCGCTGTTCAGCTCCAAATCTGTCAAAATTAAAACCATTATTTATAAGGGAGGAATAGTAGGAAGCACTAGTATTAACCCACTGTGAGGGGACTTCCCATACACATCCTTTACCATGGCTGCCATGGTAAAGTCTACTATAGTCTAAAGTCTGAAAGTTGGGTGAGAAGTCCGAAACGCCCTGTTTTAAGCAAGAGAGTCAGAGAGTGACTCGGGGAGTAAGCAGTTCCTCTCTTGGATGCATACGAGGCCTGCTCCACTGGAGGAGAGTCACATGTACAGTAAACATGGCCCAAAGCCGACAGCTCGAGAGATCCCAGGTTCGAGAGAACCTGCTGCTATTAGTTTGCTAAATGGACATGTGGTCGAAGTCCCTTCTAAATATGTCTGTGCTCATAGATCAGTGCTGCCCTCAGCCAGAGAACCCTCCTTCTGCAGTGGGCAGCCGTCAATGCAGACACCCACAGCTGGTCCACGTGCCGAGAGCAAGTGAAACGGTGGCTGAGTGCTCAGCCTTAAATGGGACCTCTATTCCAACCCCTGGCCCCTAAGTCGAGGCTCAGGAAACGTCTATCAAGAGGAAATGATGTTAGAGCCAGGGGCCAGGGGCCAAGAGGTCAAAGGCTGGCTTCTGAACAGGACATGGCCTGGCTCATGAACTCAGTACAGCTCAACTACACAAGACAGAGCCAACACGATCAGCCAGCATCCCTACAGGCTGAACTCCGTGGGTCACAAAACATAAAGACTGGATGAAGGTGGTAATGGGAAATATGGGGGTACACACATATAGGGGAAGCTGGATATGATCAAGATACACTGTAAGCATGAATGGAATTGCCAAAAAACAAATAACAGAGAAGGACAAAGAGACCAGAGGTACAGACAGGAAGACAAGACAAAGAAGAGGGGTACTAGAAACAGAGGCGGAGCATGAGACCGCACACAAGACACAGACAAGAGCAATCAGACCAGGCTGAGAGGAAGACAGGGAGAAGAGAGAGTCATCCTTCTTTGGAAACGGTATTAACACCAATTTGTTCCTGTATCCCTGCAATCTTGGGCTCCCCCAGGATAACACTGGGGCAAGGGTTCAAGTGCCAGGCAGGGCAAAAAGACTACTCAGACCGCTAAAAAGGTGTGCCTGTCCAGAGAGCCAACCCTACCTTTGAACTCCACTCTCTGGCTGCCCTGGTCCTCTCCCTTGCTCTGTAGGGACATGGGAATTTTCCCATCAATGATGTCCATCTTAATCATGCCCAGGTTTGTCAGAAGTAACATGGGGTCGATGCCCTGCCCGTTGCTTTTAATGTTCTCCAGCACCTTAAGACACTTGTACGATTTGAGCTCACTTATGTTCTCTTCCAGAAAAAGGTTGTAGAGGCTCAAGTCGTTGTAGCCTTCAGACTTGAAATGTAGAACATCGAAGGTGGGCAGGATTTCATACACTTTGAGAACGTCTGTCTTCTGCCGGAACGGGATAAAGAACGTGTAGATGACCACGGGGACCAGCAGAGCATACACGATGAGGTTTATGCAGCTGAGCAGCTGGAAGATGCCGACGGCGATGAGCTTGCACTGGAAGCGGTCGGGGATGGTGCTGTCGTTCCTCAGGACGCCTGATTTGATGCTGCACAGAAACTCGTCCGAGAGCGAAGAGAGGCTGAAGTAATAGCTCAAGTAGATACAAGCCAGCATTATAACCGCAAATGTCACCAGCCGGCAGCCAATGTATTTCATGATTAAATGACTAGAGTTCTTCTTTGTCTTCAAGTACTGCTCCACAATTGGGTACTTGAAGTGGCTTTCAGATATCTCCCACAGACTAGAAAACAAAGCAGATAAAGATAAGACGACCCTTGCCAGTCTCATCAAAAGTGAGAGGCGCGGACACATTCAACACTGTCACACTGAAAATTTCAAACACATTAACTATGACTTCATCTGACTGCTAGGGAATAAAACCATGCTTAAAAACCTTTTTTCATTGGGCAGTAGTGGTACATGCCTTTAATCCCAGCACTTGGAAGGCAGAGGCAGAAGGATCTCTGGGTTTGAGGCCAGCCTGGTCTACAGAGTGACTACAGAGGACAGCTAGGGCTACACAGAGAAACCCTATCTCAAAAAACCAAGACAAACAAACAAACAAAACCCCTTCTTCCTTTAAACGTTTTCAACATTTAAAATTGTATACAAGTGCTTTGCCTGCATGTGTGCGGTGTCCTCGGAAGCCAGAAGAGGATGTCAGATCCTCTGAAACCAACACTCTGGCCTCTGCAAGAGCAGCAAGTGCCCTTAGCTGCTATTTCATCTCTCCAGGCCCCCTTTTAATATTTTAAAGACAGTCTGTTTGATTAAATATGAGTTAATACTTAATAATTTTTAGGGTAATGCCTCGTACCCATGGGTCAATGTTTGTTAAATAAATCTGTCAGATCCAGAAGAACAGCTGGTGGTCTATTAATTGTTTTTAAATGGCCAATCTCCCACTAAGCATGAAAAACAGTAAAGACATCTCCAACCCGTCTAGAAAACACACGTCTACCAGGGAGGGTGGAGGACACTCAAGAGACCCAAATGGCATAGTTCGGGTTGCTGATTCTCTCACAAGAGACTATACAGAACAGTGTTTATTGTCTATTATCTAGAAATAAAGGGGTAAAAGAGACCAATAAATGCATTTAGTTAATAATGCTGCAGTCAAACTCAGTGTCTGGAATTGTGACAGCTAGTTTTATGTCACCTTTGACACAAGCTAGAGTCGTTTTTACAAGAGGGAACCCCAGTTGAGAGAAGGTTCCCACCAGGCTGGCCTGTGGACAGGCCTGTGCTGCATTTTCTGGACTGATGACTGCTGTGGGAGGCCCGGGTCACTGTGGGCAGTGCCATCCCTGGACTGGCCATCCTCGGTGCTGTAAGGAAGCAGGCTGAACCACAGTTTAAGAGCAAGGTGGTAAGCTGCACTTCCCCAGGGCCTGGGCATCAGATCCCACCTCCAGCTACCCGTCCTGCTTGTCCTGTTCCCACTGCTGTGATAAAACTCCATGACCAAAAGCACCCTGAAGGGGAAGGATTTATTTTAGCTAACAGTTCCCCATTATAGTCCATTATCAAAAGAAAACAGGGCAAGCAGATGCTTGTTTACTATTGTTTTTTAAACAATTCCCCACTAACATGAAAAATAAAAAAAAATTTGGCCCACCTAGAACACATACACGTCTACCAGGGAGGGCAGAGGACACTTGGTGGGCCCAAATGGCAGAGTTAGTGTTGCTGGCTCTCACAGTTCTTGCCCCGGTTTCCTTCAATAATGGACTGTAATGGTAAACTGTGAGCCAAAATAAATCTTTCTCCTTTGAGCTGCTTTCAGTCATGGAGTTTTACCACAGCAACAGAAATCCTAAGACAGGAATCTAGCAGATATTTTTAGAAATAAGACAGCTGCTGCTACTGTTGTTACTACTAGCAATGACAGGACCTGAGGAAGAATGTGAGAGGGAAGGCAGACAAGACCTGTATCCATAGGGTCCATCTCGCTCATCCTTTTTACAGGCTTGGCTGCCTCAGAATCCTCTGTGCCTTCCTATTATACTACAGGTGAGACTGGACAGGGAAAGGACACTGACCTGAGGACACTGAGGTCAAGTGAGGGTCCTGTCACTTGATGATTGAAACCCTACTTACCCCCTTCCCACTCTTGGCAATCAGCACCCTGGCCAACATAGCAGAAAAAAAAGAGGGGCAGGGAACTGATCCTAGGGTGGCCATGGGCAGCCCTCTGGAGCCGTTACCTCTGCCCCACATTCTCGGTCACTCCTGGGGGCCCAGGTCCGTCTCTCAGGTCCAAATCTCGAGCGCTCTTGGCAGCCTTGATGGCGCGGTTGTAGACTTTGTCAAGCTCCTCCATGATAAACTTCAGATCCGAGCAGAGGTGTGGAGCCGCTGCGAAGCGCCAGAACAGTGCAGGCAGGTACAGGAGTATGGCGAACAGCAGCAGGATGTAGGGGAAGAACTGAAAGCAAGAGCCAGCATGGTGAGCACCCCTCTCAGAGCAGCAAGGACAAGCCACTATCAGCTTCCCCGACTCTGCCAGGAACTGCTCTTGTCCGCCTTTCAGGGACAAATGAGCACTCCCACATCACTCATGGACACCAGCTTGTCTGCTGATTAATGCTTGTGTATATATCTGACCCCTTTCCATTCAATAGACATTAACTGGAAGTGGTGACTACATGGAGACAAATAGTATTCCCTTCTAATCACAGAAAAGAAAATAAGTACACTCTCCTGTCCTGCAGAATGGTTCCTCATCAGAGCCCTAATTAAGGAGCAGGTAGATGTCACAGTGGCCTGCGCTGGTTATTTCCTCTCATTTGTTCTGATTTAAAGCTCTAGTTTCTTGTTTTGCTTTTCTCTTCTTTGGAAACTGGGAAAATGCCAAAGAAACATTATGACAAATCCTGGCTTCCGTGGTCTGGTAATTATCCTGTAAAGCAGCTGGAATAAGCATCTAAAGGCTGCAGGATGTGGAGGGAGGGAGGGACCCTCACCGCTGTCCGGCACCCAGCACAGTAACAATCACGGTGAGGTACCAGGGTTGGCGGACACACAGAGCAAGCCAGAGGGGACTCGGATGTCAGGCAGTGAAGGCAATCTGGAACTAGTTCAACTAGACGCTCGGGAAGATCACGGCACTGAGCTCCGCTGAAGCCCCACCTCGTGGTTTGTGCAGTGAGGTTATAGAGCCTCTGATCCTCAGTTTCCCTCTTTGAAGTGGCCATGTGATACAGGCATCATGAAGCTGAAACCGGATCGCTCAGGAAAAGAAGCAAAACATGGCTGCTGCCTGGCCTGTCAAAAGCACTGGAGATCACCAGGAAATACCAACAAGACCTCCTTCTGGGAGAGAAGACAGAAGACAGTCCTTCTGTCTACCCATAGGCCTGTGAGATCACTCCTGTCTGAACAAGGGAGGGGAAGCTGGGAGTGGTTTCTGGCTCCAGATCACAAAGCTGGCAAGTGACCCAGTTACACTATGACCCCCAAGCTACAACTCTGCACGCGTACGCAGCATTTCATGACAATGTCCTAGTTTTACAGTTCGCCAGGGTCATTCTGACTGGACACAACATCCTCTCCTTGAACACACATAGGAGCAGGCAGGACCTGCGCCAGCCCTGAACTGTGCCTGCAGTCGGAGACTGAGGCTCGTTCCTAGCACTCTGCCCGCTTTCCACTGAGAACACCTTATAGTTCCACAGCATACGTGTAACTGACACATTACTATGAAGTAGAAAATCTCAGGCTTTGGCTTGGATCTCGCGAGTTTTTCCACGGCACTCTCCGTCCTGCTCTAAGACCCGGCCCCAGGTAGCCATCACCCCTGCAGTTGCTGTGGCTTCATGGTTCCCTTGGTTTTATCAAAACTCCTTGGGCTGTGCTGAAACATTTCATGGAAATGTTTCACTTGTTTCTGTCTTGAAATGCATGAAGAAACACATACAGGCTTACAAAAGAAATGGGTTGTGCTGATATAGTTATCAAGGTATGAAAAACCCAACTGGCATGTGCTTTTGTTAGTAACCCTGAAACAGGGTCCAATGGTTTGATAGCTATTACAGTTCTAAGGCAGAAATGAGAGGAACCATATTCCATTCAGAGAGAATGTGAGTTCCCTGGGTAGCAAAGCCCTTGCCCAATTCTTGCCCTTGTCTCTCACACGTGAGTTTCAAGGTTAACCTCTAGTAGAAGTTAATGGGAAATAGGGAATCATCTGTTCACAGACATCCTGAAGCTCCTATGAGTTCTTCCTGAGAATTCCTGATGCAGAAAAAACAGAGAAGGAAACCTAAATGGCCCCAAATTCTGCATCAACCTCCACTTGGCTGTACTTTGGGGTTCTCACAAGACAGGGTCTTTCAAAGTTAGCCTGATCTGCAAGGCACTGACACACAATGGGGCACACTGCAGGCTGGACATCGCTGAACTACACTAGGGGTGGTTTGGTTTACAGTTGGCTGTGTTCATTCCGTCCTTGTCAGGTCTAGTCACTGACTATCATAAAAATGAACTGAAGCCCAGGCGGTTTCCAGCACTGAGACAGCCAAGCACTTTCTCTGGAAACCATAGGTGGCAGAAATCTCAATCAGTGACCCACCCCACCCCCTCTAAAAGGATTTGTTTATTTATTATGTATACAGCATCCTGCCTGCATGTATGCACGTAGGCCAGAAGAGGGCACCAGATCTCATCATAGATGGTTATGAACCACCATATGGTTGCTGGGAATTGAACTCAGGACCTCTGGAAGAGCAGCCAGGGCTCTTCACCTCTAAGCCATCTCTCTGGCCCTGTGGCAGAAATATTTCTAACTTGGGCTTCTGAAATATTTTTATAAGTCATGCCTTTTTGGGGTTATTTGAATAATGGTACTTCCCCCTAAAGTAACAAGTGTAGTCTGTTAAACACACCCCAGGAGTGTGGCATCTAGCCCAGTGGGCAGCAGAGCACAATTCACTGTAATTAGAAAATGAATGTTTAAAGGTGTTACATGGAGAACGCTGGTGGTTTTCCTAAATGTCCTTGTACTCTGGTTACCTCTGCAGGAATGTATAGGAATGTAATGCCTTGTTTGCTGGTTTTCCCTAGACTTAAATTCTCTGACCCCCATCAAAAAGACAGAAACCATTCTGCATGCTTCAACAAGGCAGTCAACTCAACTCAACTGAAATACAAATCCAGAAAGCATTAAATTACAGCCTTCACAATCCTCTCACCAAATTAAGAATAGCCAAGGTGTCTGAGGGGAAAGCTTTGCCATCAGTGCTGCCTGCTCTATGCTGGATCTGGGGTGCACATCACTCAAGGCTCTGACTGCACCCCTTAGTACAATGTTACTAAGAGCCAGCAATGTGCTCTTCCCAAGACACTGAGACCCTTCATGGAAAGCCAAGCAGCTGTTCGTCTGCACCTTGGAGCCTTCGTACTTTAAGGCTGTGGTCACATGACCTCTGTGTGAAAGGAGATGTCGGTGATCCAGAACAACCTCCCTCTGTGGTCCAACTCTTTCCTCATCTTAGACAAAGATCCAGGCAAGCAGCTAAACAACGCTCCCCAAGGGATAAGACCCTTGCCTTACAGCACCAAATGTGGATGAGGATGTGGACACGAAAATACTCCTGGGTATCTGTGCTAGGCAGTGCACAGGATACCCCCACCCCTCCACAATGGTTCAAGTAGTAGCACCTTCCCAAAGACTAAATAGCCTAACAATCAGAAATCAGAGCACATAGTGCACAGACATGCACAAAGGCAAAACACAAATAAAGTAAATAAATTAAAAACAAACAAAGCCCCAAGAAACTTGAGTCTGATAGTGTTTTAAATGGTCTCAGCAAATACAGTTAGGTCTCATGAGGTCATATAACATAGGAATGGCCCAAAAACTGATGGCAGGTAAAGACAGACCACATGAGGGAGCCTGGTGAGATGAAGGCAGAGATTAGAGGCCTCTGTCTACCATCCCTCTAATTTCTGCCAGCACCTCCCCTTAGAGTTAGTCTATGGATCAAGGAGAGAATAAATCCCTGCTGTGGAGTTTGTTCTGATCTGTGATAGTTTTTAACAGAGGCTCTGAGGAACACAAAATGTTAGTCAGCAACGGAACTATAAAGGACCCCGGCTCTTTTACACAGCAGGAAAACACAAGTGGAGAACATGATCAAAAACACCTTGGCAAAACAACAAAGCCGTACAGAGGACGCACAGAGGCAGATCTAAGGCGAGAGGCTGGCACGAGATGCCTCCAGTCAAGAAGAGTCTGGTGGAGATACGCAGTAACAGGTCAGAGGAAAGGAAGAGTCTGGCTTGTGGTTCAGGTCCTCAGAGTACACAGACAGCTGTAGCCCGGAGTACTACAGCAGAGATCACCTGGAGAATGGGAGGAGCCAGAGAGAGGATGCGTGCTGGGGCCCTGCGATACATCAGGGTCAGACAGAGAGTGAACACTGGAAGGCTCAGTAAGGTCAGGAAGCAGGAAGCAGGCAAAACAAAAGCATCTCGTATTGAAAGACAAAGGTACAAAGGACATCGGTCCTGCTGCGGGATGCTGCTCAGATAAAAACTCACTTAGAGTCAGTTTCCAAATATGGAGAAAGAATAGTGGCAATGAGCCCTGAGCAGCTTTCAGAATGCAGACAGGAAAGATGCCATGGAGAAAATACAACCAGGCTTTGTGCCTGCTGCCATCTGAGACACGGGTAGCACCGCAGAGCCCTGGAGAAGACAGCAAGCAGGATGTCTGCATGCAAGAAGGAAAGGATGGAGACAGAAGATTCAGAGCATCGTGCAAGGGGCGAAGCTCTGCCTGGGTCTAGATGTTCCCCCGTGGTACTCAGTCTTCGTCTGAGAGCACTTCAGGACTGTAGACCAGACAAAGTTTTCCTGTGAAACGCCCAGACATTGGGAGCCACATTGTTACCACTGCAGCCATTCCCTTTGGCCGCTGGACTGTGAGAACACTGTGTAGATTAACGGTAAATGGTTACTGGTACAGAACTATATTTGAAGAGTTGGCAATATGTGGTGTCACAACTGTGACACCAAGCTGACCTGATTTTTGCTTTTTGAGGGGTGCTGTGGTTCTCAGACCTGTGGGACTTCTCTATTATTCCTGAAGCTGCTGGAGTCCTTGTCATGGCTGGCTTTGTCAACTTGACACAACCTAGAATCTAGGAAAAGTCTCAGTAAGGGACCATGTACATTGATTCGACCTGAGGGTGTGGCTATGGGAAACCCTGGGTGTGGCTGGGGCGTGGCCCTAAACAAGCTGGGCATAAGCAAGCAACGATCATGTGTGTATTTGTTCCTCTCTGCCCTTGTCCGAGGATGTGGCCGGCTATTTCAGGCTCTGTTGCCTTGACTTCCCCACAGTGATGGACTATAACCTAGAGCTATAACCTGAAGCTGACATAAGCCACTTCTCCTATAAGTTGAATTTGTCAAGGTGTTTTATCACAGCAACAGAAATGAAACCAAGACAGGCACAGAACTGCAGGTCTGAGTATACGTCTCCACAATGGCACACTGATGCACAGGCTCACACTATCTGAAGAACAGCAGTCTACTCTGGTGGTGCCCACTTAGACCCCTGTTTGTACATATTCTAGGTAATGCCAGAGGCTTCCAGTGAATCCTCCAACTAAGTCTCTATGACTCCGCTTTGGAGAAATATTTGCCCACATTGTTAAGTATTTTCTATTCTTTCCCTTTTTCTTTTAAGCGCTCTGTTTCAGAGAAAGCTGACTAATCTTTGCTGATACACTGAGACTAGAGAACAGAGTTCAAGCAGTCTTAGAGCGCCCCCTGCTGGTCACTTGGATGCATTCACATGCCCAGGAAAAAAAAAAAAAAAAAGACCTGCTCTTAGCTCCACGGGAAGCCATCAGCTGTGAATGAAGCAGGGGAGGATGGATGAGAGTCCACAGTGTCAGTCACTTAAACATTACCCTGAAGAATGTCTTTGGGGGGATCTGAGTCTCCCGGTTTTAACTGGTATTGAACTGAGACATGCTTTCATACATCCTGTACTCCTAGTCCCCTGAGAACCAAGCCTGGTGGACACACAAGCTAGGTAGCTGCCAAGAGCTGAGGAACGGGAGGTTAGTGGACACAGAGCTTTGTTTGGGAGGTCAGAGGTCAGTGGATGGATAGGCACAGAACTGTAAGCTGAACAATAGGAATTAAGCATAATTAGTCACTGGATACATTTGCCACAGTGACCCACTTTAAAAAAGTAACTTAAAAAGGCTGTTCTGAAAAAAGGGGGTTCATATCTGAAAATTCTCCCATTTCTTCTATTTAAAACTATCTAGGAGCATCCTATTACACTGTTATTTATAACATGCAAACTGTGCCACTATAAAGTATGCTTACTTTTTAAGTTTCAAATATATTTCTATATTTTATTTTTAAGACGTGAAAAACTGAAAAGCATGTGGGAATACAGCAGCTATGACGACTGAACTGTGCCCAATTCAAAAAACCGTAGCTTTGTTCCTGTTTGGTATGGGCTATTTTCGCTAGTTAGGGAAAAATCTTGGAAAAATATATATTAGCTGTACTTTATTTTTAATTATGTCTATGTGTGAGAGTGTGTGTACCAGGTATGTGTAGGTGCTATAAAGGTCAAAAGATGGGGTCAGATCCCCTAGAACAGAAGCTATAGGCAGCTCTGAGCTGCCTAACATGGGTACAAAAACTAAGAGCCTCAGAGACTAAGGTCCTCTGGAGAGGACAGCACACACGCTCTTAAGCAGTGAGCCATCTTGATTCAAGTCTTGCTCATTTCCGGGACTGTCACAATCAAACCCCACACACTCAAAGGCTGTGTACAGTGAGTCTTTTCTCTGACTGTTATGTAGGACAAGATGCTCCCTCCAAAGACCCTGGGGAGACAGGCCACCTTCCCCACAAGTGTTCCTACATTGTGTCTCCTCTGTGTGTGTCTATGTTCAATTTTTCTCCTCGTAAGAGGCCACCAACCAACTCCAGAGTGGTCCTCATAACTCACTGACTATAATAGATCTGTACTTTAAGGTACTCAGGGTTAAGATGGGAACACAATCTTTTGGGTGACAAAATTCAACCCAGGACACCACACCCATGTCCGTCCCCTTGGTCTCTGCCCCCAGCGTACCCCAGGAAGCATTTGGCTCATGCGACTGTACCGACACACTGATTCGTATAGGACAACCTGCTCTCTAGAGGACAGCTTTCTGTTTGCCTCTCCACCCCAGCCCTGTCTTCTGTGGGTCTCTCTTGTCCCATCAACTCTCCACTCCAGTGCCCCTTAAGAGTCTGTCCTAATTAGCTATGATTGTCAGCTTGATAGAGCCTATAGTCACCTGACTGGGGGAGCCTCAAATGAACTGCCTAGCTTAGAGAGGCCTGGGGGTGTGTTTGTGGGTGGGCTGTCAGGATTATTAATGCTGATGTAGGAGCGACCACCCTATTTCGGGCACCTGTGCAGCTGGTGCTAGGTTGTGCAAGCAAGCGTTAAGCATGAGCCTGAGCATGAACCAGAGAGCAAGCCAGCAAGCAGTGTTCCTTCATGGTGCCTGCCCTAACTCCTTGCTCTTACTTCCTCAGTGGCAGATTATGACCTGGACATGAACCACATAAATCCTTTCCTCTCCCTGTTGCTTTTCCTCAGTATTTTATCACAGGGGCAGAAAGGAATTAAACAGGCGCCATCCCTTCTATACCCTTGTTCTCATAGCTTACACACACCCTGACACGCCAATGCACTGTGAACACTGTATCTTCTGTCTACTCACTGCATCTTAGGAGCCCAGGAACAGCTCTGGCTAAGAGCCGAGCAGAGCCATCCACTTCTCAGATTTCCTGCAGCCAGTGACAATCCTGGGTCACACCCTGGCTCTGATCCTCCCCTCAGCCTCCCATGTTCAATTAGCACAGGGGTCTGAGCTCCACCCACACTTGTGGGATAAAGCCAAGAATGTGGTTTTTCTCAGGATCTTGCAAGATTCTGGTCTGGCTTGGCGCCCTGAGTGGGCACCACCAGATTAGACGGCTGTTCCTCAGATAGTGTGAGCCTGTGCATCAGTGTGCCATTGTGGAGATAAATACTCAATACCTGCAATTCCATGTCTGTTTTAGTTCATTTCTGTTGCTGTGATAAAATACCATGATAAATTCAACTTATAGAAGTGGCTTATGTCAGCACCCCAGACACCTGGAATGGGCCCTCTGCCCGTATCCCCAAGCATGCTACCCCAGTAGTTGGTCAGCTGCTACCACAACACAGCTAAGCATGAACACAGTGCCTGCCTTACTGACTGGCTGTCCACACAAGTTTGCTGACCCCTGGCATAGGATCTCAATGTCCCCTACAAGATCTTACAGTGTCACCTTGTAACCAGCTGTGTGATACCAAGCCCTGCTTGCTGTTTGCTCTTTCCCTTCTCAGAAGCACTTCCTTCCTTCCTCTTCTGTCCTGACCAGAACCTTCCCTGAGGCTGGTTAGTGGTCTCCCTGTCTCTCCTCTCTGACTCACTAGGCTTTCCCCACGTCCCCTCTCTCCCTTCCCAACCTAAACTCTTTAGTGCCTGGCTAGGAGAGTTTGCTCCCTGCTTCTCTTCTGCAGACCAGAACCCACCTCTGTAACTGGCTAGGCTTCCCCTGCCTCTCCTCCCACCACTAACAAACCAACAAGAGTTGATTCTAAGGGCCAACTCTTAGAAGCAAGCGCACTCTGCTCAGGACCATGCACTCTGCCATATGGCTGTCTGCCAGTCAGATCCTGGTCTCCATAGCCTTGCCTCCATTCCAGTCTGTCACAGCCGTCCTGTTCCCTAACAGGACAAAGCATCTCCAGAGGAGTGCCTTACCCCATACTCCCTAGGCCAGTGGTTTTCAACCTTCCTAATGCTGTGACCTTTTAATACCATGCCATGGTGACCTCCAACCATAAAATTATTTCGTTGCTACTTTATAACTGTAGTTTGGCTACTATTATGAATCGTAATGTAAATATTTGATATGCAGGATATCTTATATGCAACTCCCCCAAAGAGGTTGCAGCCCACCAGTTGAGAAGTGCTGCCCTGGGCAGTCCCGCTATGCTTGTTGGTTCAGTATCTTTAGTGTCTTCCCCAGCCTCTCATCCACTTCGTTCTCAGGACTCACGTTACACAATCTTCCTGGACACCACCATCCCTCCTGCGACCATCCCTCCTGCGACCATCCCTCCCGAGACCATCCCTCCTGCTCACACCCAGCTGTGTACAAGGAAGGCACGTTCTCTGTGAGGAACCGAGCCAGGGTTTTGTTTTACATCATCATTTCTTCTATACACTCACTCCTCACACAACCACCTGGTTGTCGCTTCTCCACTAAAGCCCTGCGGCAGGAACACCAAGGAATAACATCAGTAAGCTTGGCTCCAACCAAAAAACAGCAGAGGGATGGGAGAGCCCACAGCTCAGTCCCTGGGTTTCTGGGAAAATCACATTTTATCTTTTCTGACTCGCTTTCTAATTATTTTCTCGAATGTTCATTTCACCACCAGGGAACTCTGAGAATCTGAGACGCCATCTGTGGTCCACTGGTGCCAAGTACACATCCTAGAACGAGGGCCCTCAATCAACATCAGCTAAAAGGAACTCCATGCCACTGTCTGCAGCTTGAAAACCTCCTTTGGATTCCTCTCGTTCCCAGAGACATCCTCGGGAAATCTCAGAGTCCCTTGCTATTAGCGATGGGCCTGATCAAGACCTCCTATGAGTCTGTTTCTGTTTGTGAGTTTTCTCTGGGGCTTCCTGTATTTGTGGTATGTCTGGTGAATGGCAAACACCCTGCATAGATAGAAAGGGCACACAGGTGATGCTCTGGAGGATGTCCCCTCCCTCCAGGGAGTACTCAACTCCACTTCTGGCAGGCATGTAACTCAGAGACATCATCAGCACCCAAGTGGTCTCATTCCCTAGGCACTGAAACGACTCAGACCAGTACTCTACTCCCTGGGAGGGAGCCCTTACTCCCAGGCAAGCCTGCATGTTGACCAGGCAGGTTTCTTCAATCACTGTTCCCAGTCCTGTGACCCTGGTGAGAGCTGGGACACTTGGAACCACCACAGCAAATGAACTCAGCACCAGAAAGAGCCACAGTGGCTCGGTAGCTCCTCGGTGGCCCCTCACAGCAGGTCGCCTGAGCGAGTTTGCAGACCCAGGTTCTGTTTGTACAGCCTCAGAATACCCTACGACCCCAGGCCTTGTCTCTCAAGGCTCCCATAGTGCTTCCTGTGAAAAACACCTGGGAAAAAAGTCTCCAGGGTTTTCCTTGCTCCAGTAGCCTCCCTGGCAACCCTTAAGTAATCCCCGCTACAGTCTGAGGCTCAGCCAATGCCAACTCAGACTGACTACAACTTGGCATTTCCACAATGACATTTTAACAGGGACTTAAACCACAGCAGCGGATTTACAAAGCTTCTTATCTTCTGCAAGTGTTCCCACCTGTGCTGAAGGTTCTTCCAACAAGACAATGCACTGACACACACAGAGGCTGACTAGACCCCGCCCAGCACTCAGACTGCAAATGAAAGGGAAAAGGCCAACCCAGTCATCACGTGGTACCTCAGGCCAAACGTGCAATACACAGGCGTGGGGGAAAGCAGGGTCAGAGCCAGCATGAGTCAGAGGTCGAAGAGAGGGGTCTTGTAAGAGAAGAATGCTGACTGGGTGTCCAGACGCAGTACAGTAGCAGAGGATCTGCGGTCAGCTCAGGACTGCCGGTGTTCTCTTCAGTAGATTAGAGCATCAGAAGGTACAAACGTTCCAGTTGGTTTTATTTAATTTATTTTGGTTTTTCGAGACAGGGTTTCCCTGTATAGCCCGGGCTGTCCTGGAACTCACTCTGTAGACCAGGCTGGCAACTAGTTGGTTTTTATGAAGGGCCAAAGAACCAGTGGGTAAAGGACAGGCTAAAGCAGTCTTGCCTTTGTGCGTGCAGAGAAGACCCAAGGTGCCTATCACTCACAAGGAAGACCCAGAGTGTGACATCATGGCTCACAGGAAGACCCAGAGTGTGACATCACTGCTCACAGGAAGACCCAGAGTGTGACATCACTGCTCACGGAAGATCCAGAGTGGCATCCTCACTCACAGAGAAGACCTGAGACGTCACATCACTACTCCCTGACAAGACTGAAGGTGTCCAGTGATTACTTGTTCCTCTGTCACGACTGCTAGCTCTGGCTGCAGTTTCTAACTCTCCAGTGTCTGTATCCCCCACACCCAACACTCCCCGGACCTGCACCTCTTCTCTCTGACCTGAACTGCCTGGCTGCTAGTGCCTCTTGCGTAGTATTTCTCCTTCCACTCAGTACATCCACTTACCAGAAACCCAACCAAGAGCTATGCAGCCGGAATTCCCAGCCAGGTACCCCAGCAACACAATGGTCAGAAGCAACCCAACTATGTTAGTCTTTATGTTTTCAAAGTGACCCCATGTGGCATAAAAGACTCTAGCAAACATTCTGCAGGGGAATTAAGGACACAAAGAAGACAAAGACTACGAGGTGCCTCTCACTGAAGAGCTAAAACTCAGGGAGCATCTATTTCTTATCTGCTCCACAAGATGTCGGATGCAGTCACTGCTGAGGCTCCGCCTGTTTGGCTGACCGCACACTCTTGCATGGCCGTGGCTGGCACAGCCTTCCCAGGCTTCCACTTCTCTAGCTATAGAGCAAGGTGTGACAGTGTCTCATTACCTTGTGCAGCCACAGGGGGAGGTTTCCGGACTCACTCTGCAGGGAGCTCTTCTGCTGCACTGCAGCCCAGCAGTAGGAATCCACAAAGGCAGCCTGTCGCCAGGAGAAAGAACTCGGGGAGAAGCAGCTTATCTGGGTACCTGGGAAGCAAAGCAGACAGTTCCAAATGAATGAGGTACGGCCTGCATTCCTCTCCTGGCATATCCCCACTGACTTAAGTGCTGCTCTGGTGGAAGCTTCCTGTACTGAGTTGCAACATCACACACCAACTGAATACAGGCATCAAAACATTTTGACAGTTAAAGGCTTCTGGATAGTCAAAGATCAAAACTTCAAACTCAAATGTGCAATGAATCCAAGGTTTGCTCGAAGTGCTCATCCGTGTAGTATTGCACAATCTCATGGCAGCCCGGGTTCTTAACACACGGTGCACACTTGGTACCACACAACACCCCGAATACTGCCCGAAGCAACTCAACTCTATGATATGACTATGGTATGTTATTGTACTTGGTAGATTTTGTCAACCTGACACAGGCTGGAGACATGTAAGTAGAGAAAAGTCAATGGAGAAATTATTTCTCTCTGAGCTCTGAGCATGACTGTAGGACATCTCCTTAATGATCTAGGAGGGCCCAGCCCACGGTGGTAAGTGCTATCCCCAGGCAGGTGGGCTTGGCCTGTATGTAAAGGTAACTGAGCAGGCCTGGAGGAGCAAGCCAGTAAAAACATTCCTCCGTGGCTTCTGCTTCAAGTTCCTGCCTCCAGGTTCCTGCTCTGACTTCCTTCAGTGATCAACCATGGAGTGTAAATCAACCCTTTCCTTCAAGTTGCTTATGGCTGGGGTGTTTACCATGGTCATACAAGGAGAACCGGGAGAGTTACCAACTGCAGCACCGTAACTGTGCATACAAAGTTTCCCAATCTCGTGGAAGCAAAATGGCTAAATTACAGAAAACAAAGACTAACTATTGTCCTAATGTCACCATAATATAATGGTCAAATCAGTACATCTTTCAGATGATTTTTGGCAACAAGCACACCCATCCCATCAGTATGCAATTTGCAGCCATCTTTAATAAGTGGTAAAATTATATATTCACAAGAATAGTGTTAAATAAATGTATAATTTATGAATACTTGATTTATACACTTATTTTATATACCTACACACCTGAGTTCTCATAATGGCCGTAAGTAGAAAAAGTTTAAGAAGCTTGATCTAGGTTGTGGAGCACTAGGGCTGAGGAGGGGATGACGGTGAGGAGGAACTAAGATGCACCCCAGCACATACTAGAACTTAGCACAATGGAAACATACCTGGCTGACACTGGCCCTGATAGCAGCTTGGGCCCTGCTGGGAGAATATTCTAGAAAGAAGTGAAATACCATAAAAACAAGAGGGAACAGGAAAAGAATGAACAGAAATGCTGAGTCGAGGATGTTAATAAAGAAGGGATATCCCACGGGTGGTAGGGCTACAAGGTCAACTCAATCAATGCGGGTGCAGACAGGTGCACAGAGTCCAGAAGACAGTCTGGAATATTTATTAATTTATTCCTCCTCACTTTTATTCACTTTTACTCACCCTCCACCCTCTTTCTTTTTAAAAATTTTTATTTATTTTTATTTTATATGCACTGTTTTCTGTGTTAGAGCCTCTGGAACTGAGGTACCAACAGTTGTAAACTGCCATATAGATGCTGGGAATTGAATCTGGGTCCTCTGGAAGAGCAGTCAGTGCTCTTAACCCCTGAGCCATCTCACCAGCCCCATCTCTACCTTATTTCTTGATAGAAAGTCCTTTATTAAACCTGGAATTCAGAGATCGGGCTGGGATAGCTAGCCAGTAAGCCCCAGGTCTTCCAGCCTCAGTAACCCCCCAACCAGCATGTACCATGCTCCACCTTTTATGTGGATTCTGGAGATCAAAGTCAGATTCTCATTCTTATGCAGCACTTTACTCTGTGAGCTTTCTTCCCAGCCCTCAGGAAAAAGGACTTGTTTTTATCCCAAGAAAGAAAAGTCTGAAGGTGCACTGACCACAGATGACTGCTGGACAAAGTAGTAATTTTCTGTTTCCTCTAAAGAAAAAAAAAAAGTGTGTGTGTGTGTGTGTGTGGGGGGGCATACATCAAATTGTTTCCTAAATGGTTTAGATTTAGACAGCAAACGCCCAAGACTATGAACCTCCCAAAAGGAGATGGGGTTGTGTGGAGATGAGGACAGAAGACCTGGGTCCTACTCAGGGGTCTGTTCTAATGTCATCCTCTGGGAAGGGACTGTGGAATGTGACCTTCTTGGGATGGTTTGTATATGCTTGGCCCAGGGATTGGCACTACTAAAAGGTGTGGCCCTGTTGGAGTTGGTGTGTCACTGTGGGTGTGGCCTTTAAGACCCTCATCCTAACTCCCTTGAAGTGAGTCTTCCACTAGCAGCCCTCAGATGAAGATGTAGAACTCTCATCTCTTCCTGCACCATGCCTGCCTGGATGCTGCCATGTTCCCTCCTTGATAATAATGGACTGAACCTCTGAACCTATAAGCTAGCCCCAATTAAATATTGTCCTTATAAGAGTTGCCTTGGTCATGGTGTCTGTTCACAGTAGTAAAACCCTAACCAAGACACTTCTCTACAGCAAAGTGACAATGGCATCCTCTGCACACACAGTGTTGTGTGTGTGAGCAGTAGACACTCAACCATGTGGCCTTAGGGTCCAGCAGAGCTGTGCCCCTTGTCCTCATCAAGTGTTTACTGGGGAGGGGACGTGTCACAGGCATAGGAACCAGCTGCTGCTCAGTTCCCACTGCCTTTCCCTCTCCCCCCAGTTCCCCTACAGATGACTGAAGCATGCTCTCTTCCACAGTCCATGCAGGTGAGGGGTGCTGAGTGCCTGGGCTCTGCTGCTGTATTTAAACCTTACTCTGCCACTCTGCTGGGTGACTCATTGCTGGTAAATCACTTAACCTTCCGAAGCCTGGGTCTCTAATGGGGTTGACATTAATATCAACACTGCTGTTGCAGGGATGGGTTGGGAGGAAGCAGCAAAGTGGTGACTACAGTGCCCGGCTCTCATTGGTGGCTCTGAGCACCTGGAAGCCATGAGCTGACTTTTCCTGCATTGCTTTAAAGACTGAAGCACACCACCACTGGCTCTTCTACTCTACAGAGAGGGGGCAGAGACAGCAAGCTGGACCTCTCTCAACCGTAGAATAGAACAGGCCTCCAAGGGTCACCCTCCCTGGGGGAGGAATGTCACCCTCCCCTGGGGAAGGGATGATCCACACACTTGTATGGAGAAAAGGAAGTGGTCTATGGTGTCAGAGGAGGTGGTGGGGTGCATGGTAAAGACATGGGTACCCCTTCTTCTTCAGCAGGTGACTTGACATCCAGACATCAAGAAAGAACACAGTGAGGCTTGGGAGAGATCATCCTGATTGTCACCAGCCGTTGCAAAGCATCTTAGGATAGGGACAGTTCTTGCCATTAAGTGAGGGTGTTATGTATGAGTTAGAATGGGTAAGACATTTTTAGATTCCCCGGGCTCCTTTAACCCATTAAACTCAAGACTCTGCATTTTATAAAAACAGGGTGCATGGATCTCCTCACACTCTTCCTGCGTCAGTGCGACCCTGCTAACACCTCCTGCATTATTACCCACCATAGTGTAAGTGTGCAGTTGCGATGACCACGTGCGATGAGTAGTCCTTAGGTAACTTGATGATAAGCTATGTGCTTGGGAACATCTGGCCAAATACTCATGAAAACGGACAGAAGCCCGCCTGGCTCAGAACACTAGCGTGCAGCACCTATGCACATTCTCCCTGAAGGAGTGTTCAAGCTCTCTTCCAGGGTTCGGGGACCTGCCTCCTGCAGTAGCACAAACTCTTGGCAAAGAAAAATACTTCAACATTCTATAGCAAACATTTCTCAAAAGAGAATAAAGAAAACAGAGAGCTGGAGATTGAGGACATGCAGAGGTCCAGTGGAAACATCCCTAGAGTGGAGAGACAGCAGGTGACTGGCATTCGCTGGACACTACCAGTTCCTTCAAGTGCCACCTACTCAAGACTCAGTCATCTGGGGGAGAAACAGCCTTTTTCCTTTACCACAGAGGGAATGAAAGCTCAAAGTGGTCCAGCCATCCTCCAGTCATTCTCCAGCCATCCTCCAGCCATCCTCCAGCCATCCTCCAGCTATCCTCCAGCCATCCTCCAGCCATCCTCCAGCCATCCTCCAGCCATC
>JANHMN010000006.1:79508625-79542651 GCA_030674055.1 Rhabdomys pumilio | reverse complement strand
ACACACACACACACACACACACACACACACACACACACACACACACAGCATGAGGACATCTCCAAGGCACATTTAATGTGCCATTTGCAACATAATGCTTATTATTTAAATCTTTAATATTTTTCATTTATTTGCCTTGTGTGTATTTCCATGTGTGTGTGGAGGTCAGAGAACTTTACTCAGTTCTCTCCTTCCACCATGAAGGTCCAGAGGACTGAACTCTGGCTTTCAGGTTTGGCCGCAAGCTCTGAGCAGTGGACATCACAGGGGACACTTCTTAGAACTCCTACATGCTGAGCTGTAGTTCTATGAATTATGTAGTTCAAGTAAATGAAAAACATTCATTTAAATAATATGCATTGTATTGCAAATTGTTCATTTATGTAGTTACTGCTCTACTACTGTGAGGAGACAGCATGACCAAAGCAACTTTTATAAAAGAAAGCATTAATGGTGAGCTTGCTGGCCGTTTCACAGTCCATGGTCATCGTGGCAGGAAACATGGGCTTGGTGCTGAAGCGGTACCTGAGAGCTTTATTTCCATGATTCGCAGGCAGCAGAAGAGGAGTGACTGGGCCTGATGCAGGGTTTTTGAAGTCTCAAATCCCACCCCCAGTGATACACCTCCTAATCCATCCCAAACGATTCAATCAACTGGGGACCAGGGAGCTGTTGTCATTCATACCACTACAGACCAAGAATGAAGATTCTGTCCCCTGGGCAGTGTTCAGCTCTGTTTCTGGAGGAAACAAATCTGTAACATCTCTCTAGGACAAGTTGAAAACTCCATCCAGAAGTGCCATGGCACAGTGGTAGGCTTGCCTGCTGGATCTGACACCAAGGACAGAGTCGGACAGTCACACTGCACTGGCAACTGCTTGCCTTGACAGCTGCAGCCCCAGGCCGCATACTGACTGCACATACAGAATCTGCATCATTTGCCAAGATGGAACCTCGGACTTCCCACCCACCCACCCAAGTGGGGCCCCTTCTACAATGTGCTGGTCCTTCCCATGTGGATCATTAATTAAGAAAATGTCCTACGGCCTGGCCCACAGCCTGATTTTATGGAGGCATTTTCTCAACTGAGGCTCCCTCCTCTCCAATGACTGTAGCCTGTATCCAGTTGATAAAAAACTATCCAGGACATCTAGGCTTCCCAGTAAGTGACACTGGGGAAATTAATCTACAACAGTCTTGATATCTTATTGAAAGAACAAAACAGACCAAATGGTAAATGTGAAATAAAATCACTGAAGATGGTTAGGAAAAAATAAATGGTCACCTGCTACATGGGTGAGATAGCATTCTAGTAAAAATGGAGCTGGAAAAAAAATAAGTTTCTTTTTGGTTGGTTGGTTGGTTGGCTGGTTGGTTGGTTGGTTGGTTGGTTTTAAGACAGGGTTTCTCTGTGTAGCCTTGGCTGTTCTGAAACCAGGCTCTATAGACCAGGCTGGCCTCAAATTCATGGAGATGGGATTAAAGCCACGCAATAGACTTATTTTTTAAAATGGTTTATCTAAGAGTGTGTGTGAAGGGCGCTTGTGCTTCCACACTCATAGGGAGGTCAGAATACAAACACAGAAAAACACATCAACATGACAAACCTTCCAAACCCTAGAGTGAAATTTGCAGGAGTCAAGTCTAGGCAGGCCCTGAGGCATGCTTCCTTATACTTGGCTGAAATACAAACTTAGGAGTGCAAAGTCATTCTGGGAAGTGAGTTCATCTTTCTGGAAACTGATATTGTTCTCATCTTCCCCGCCCCACCCCCAGTGCAGGAAGAAAGGAAACGTTTGCAGAGATTATGACAAGCAAAATGTCCGTGTCACAGTTGAAATTTGGAACGAATTCTGTGTCTGTCATGAGGGACTGCTCAACTGACTTACGGTTAGACTACACTAAGCTATACGGTGTTTGTTATTCTGCCATTAAGAAGCCAGTTGAAATGGTTCAGTAGTAAAGGCACTGGCTCCCCAAACCTAATGACTCAAGTTTGTGCCTTAGGACCCAGACCTACATGAAGGAAGGAAAGAACCCCCTTTTGCAAGCTATCCTATCAACATACATGCATATGTGGCAAGCATGCACCCCCCCCCCACACACACACACACACATACACAGACACGGAAAATAAACGGCCACAAAACAACAATAATTTAAAAACCGAGTGAGGTGACACATGTCATGAAACAAAAAGTGCCAAAATGTTCTAAGTAGAGAGACTAGATTACTGCGCTACAGCTGGGCCTGTTTAATATAACATATAACGTACACATGTGGATTCAGAGGGAGAAGAGTGCAAGCTATCCACTACAGTCAAGTATGCACACAGTCACAGAGGCCTGAGTTGACTGCTTATACTTTAAAAACACTGACAAGGTCAACCTGTGTAAGAGGGTCTCTCTGGACCTCATACTTGGCTCTTTGATTCTGAGTGTGACTTGATGGTATTCTGTTATGGGGAAGCTAAATATTATTCCATGCTTATACACGCAGTATCAGTTTATTTGTAGAAACTTAAGGGAGAGGGTTTTTTTGTTTGTTTGGTTTTTGTTTTTTTTTTTTGTTTTTTTTTTTGCTCAATTAGTTCCCTCCTGGAAGGGGAGGTATGGCAACAGGTATCTCGCCCAGCACACACTGCACAGAAGCCAGGATGCCAGAAGAACGGTAAGGTGAGGGATGGAGGAGCAGCTGGCACAAATTCTCCTCTCCACCCCAGTGGCCCGATTACATTTCACCCGTCTTCTGTACAGTGGGAAAGAAGTCTCAGAACTAACCACAGCAGTTGCCCAACTGAGTTCTGAGTTCTTATATTCAGTCCACAAGTTGTAGTTTGCTGACTAAAGTCTTCAAGATTTGAGCAAGGACTTGGAAGTTCAGAGCAGCTCCTTCCAGAGGGTTTGCATCTGTACCGGTTGCCATTCTAGAGTCAGTTAGGACCAGCGAGCAGCTCCAGACCCAGGGGTCTGCAAAGGCTACCCAAACCACCTTGACCTTGGCACGCTCTCTCAGCTTCTCTAGTCTACATCACTCCTGACAGAACCTTCAAGTCATAGGTAGAGCAAGGCCCAGAGAGTGGACAGTGCTGCTCCCACTGT
Organism: Rhabdomys pumilio; assembly: GCA_030674055.1. Taxonomy (NCBI): domain Eukaryota; kingdom Metazoa; phylum Chordata; class Mammalia; order Rodentia; family Muridae; genus Rhabdomys; species Rhabdomys pumilio. Next base: position 79,539,550 of record JANHMN010000006.1, on the reverse strand, counting down.
GGACTTCAGCAGCCCAGATAGCACCCCCATCCTGTGCCAGTGTGAGCTGCTTGGAGAGGGGCGGGGCGCAGGGGTTAGTGACAACACAGAGTGGTGATTTTAATCAAGGCTTTCAAAAACACTCTTTATCAGTAAAGGTGACACAGGCAGCGATGAACAAGTCCTAATTGTAATTAAATTTAAAAATTCTAATTTTATATCCATCCGCCCCATGCAGACTGCAAAGCACAGAGTGGTCCCCCCTACCTCCACACAGATGGTCACCCCATCAGCGGTACTGTTGAGCTCTAGCATCGACAGAAGTCTCCTGCCTCTCAACTCCAACTCCCCCTGCCTCATACACTGGGAATCTTTTTTTCAAAGCTCAGTCCAGTCAACTGGGCCCTGAACCCCTCACTGCTCCTACAAGTGGGGAGACCCCTCCTGTCTCACCCCAGCCTTTGATGCACAGCCTGGCATCACTCAGAGTCTGTCTAATAAAATACTGTTTTAAGGGTGTTCCACATCCAACTGTTCTGCTGAGCCATACCTGAAAGGCGGACTCTAAATCCCACGTGTCTCTACACTCCGCTGCCAAGCACTGACAGACTGCACCCCTGGCTCAGGAAACACCTGAGCGTACCCAAGTGGATCACCTTTCATTCACTCAAAACGAAAACAAACAAAAAAAATGTTTGAGAAACTGGCTTTGATGCAACAGGGCTGCACAATAAAATGCTAAGCACCTAGTAGTAGAGACAGCCATATGGACAGGCTATGTAACGAGAGTATCCCAGGCAGCAGAGAGGGAAGGGTCACAGGGCCACGCTTGGAGCTGTCAGAGCTTGCCCCACCCACACTCCAGGGCTGTCCTCCCGGGCAGTGCCATGGCCAAACTGCTTGCTTCATTTAAATGGCTCCACTGCCTCTGGTTGTCTTACTGCAAGTTGGGAAAGACAGAGGTTATTTCGGCCTACAGCTCTCACTGAGGGAAGTCAAGGCAGAAAATGAGGGTAGGAACCTGGAGGCGGGAGCTGATGCAGAGGCTGTGGAGAAGTGCTGCTTATTGGCTTGCTCCTCATGCCTTTCTCAGCCTGCTTTCTTATACACCCTAGGACCACCTAGCCAGAGGTAGCTCTGTCCAATGACCTGGGCCTCCTACACCAATTATCAATGTGGTTAGGGCATTTTTTCGGTTGAGGTTCCCTCTTCAAGTTTTCATAAAACTGGCCAGTACCCTGAAGAGAGTCAGTCTGTCTCTGTCTGTCTGTCTGTCTGTCTGTCTGTCTCTCTCTCCCCCTCTCCTGATTTATTTTGCCCTCAATGTCACACAACTAAACTTCACCAAAATTAATCACTTACCATGAGCAGTGACCTCCTGGGACTTCTGCTGCCTCCATTCCACACACCCATCTTCCCCTTGAAACTCTTGAGCCCTTCAGAAGACAAGGGCCTGAGAGTTCACCTAAAAGGCAGCTGCCTCATCCTGGGATCACACAGGTAGCAGGAAGTCATCAGTTAGCAGACCGTATCTATCTGCATGGTAAAGTCTCACAGGTAGAGAGAGGACCATGCCTCAGAATTCTTCCTATCCCCCACAGTGCACAGCAAGGCTCGCACACAGCAGAAGCAGAGCCTTGCTGGCTGAACCCACTTTCCATGCCTCACGCCAAGAAGCCTCCCACACAACACATCCATCTGGACCTGCACATCAGGTGCCTCAGGAGCCCATCTAGTCAAGGACTCCACAGACAGGGATCAGCTCTTCGATGTTGGCCCTCTGCCCCATCAGGTGTCCAAGACTTGCTTCTTCAGCACTGGGACATTTATTCTTGGGGTCTTGATGCCTGGCACCTGGTTCAGCCCACAGTTAGAAGGCAGACACTATCATCAGGACCCAAACGACTTTGTGGTTTTCCTTTCAGCAGGATGATCCCTGCCCAAGATCCAGGAAAACAGAAAACTCACTTTGCACCATTACTTCAGCAATTTTCTGTGTCCCTGACCAACTCAGCCATACACGGCACAGACTACACACGCCATGCCCTTTCCTAACCAAGGCAGAGTACTCTCTTCTCTCCACAGCCTGTTAAAATCCAGGTGCCAAGCAGCTTCTTGTTGACCTCTCATCTCTTAGAAGGATCCTTCATCTTCCTTCTTCTGCTCACCCCTCATCCATGCACAAGACCTGTCAACTGAACGCCCCAGTGCAGGGCATTCACTTACCCAGGTCCACCTCCCTGCTCCTACATCCAGAAGCTATATGGCCTCACTATTACTCATTGAATGCTGCTGTCAGCCTGTCAGTCAGTTAGTCAGTCAATAGCTTCCCAATCTCAGGTGAGTGAGCATGGACCTTTCTTTACTAATCTGACCCAGGTCCATATGCCCTCAGCTTCCCAGAGAAAGCCACCTACTCTTGGCTGACACAGTGCTTTGAGCTTCCTTTCTGGAAACATGGAAATGTCATCTCAAAACCTTGGCAACAGTCTCATCTGGGGTTACCCACACCTGACACAGGTGTTCAGGAAGGTCCTGCCCCACCTGCAAATGCTGTTGGCCCTCCTAGACTACTTAGCTGCAATTCACACCCTCACTCAGGTTGTGAAAGTTAGGATAAGTAAGACCACTCACTCTGCCTCATGATCTTGCACACATCACTAGACAGTGCACATCATTATTAAGATGAAATGAGAGCTTATCTCAAGGGGACTGGATCATTTGTTCATCTTTCATTCATTGTAAAGCTTTGGTTGAGGACCTCTCCTGCCTCCAGGGGCAGTTACTCCCCAGCACACATAACCCTAAGACAGAACTCACGTTTCATATAAAGGCAAGACAGTGAAACATCACCCTGGACATGGAACGCTTGTCTTTACATCCTCCCTGGAACCACTCAGGAAATTATGGGTGACTGTATAATCACTGGAGAGAGGAGTAGGGAGAGCAGTTTCTTGGCACGTCTAGCGGCAACAGGCTGAACGTAAACTCCAAGCCGCAATAATGGGACGCAGGAGACAAAGGAACTGGAAGGGGCATGCTAGGAGAGTCAACAGAGGTACCCAGCTTACACATGGGGCAAATAAGGCTTCTGACTCAAAAATCCCGCACCATCGGGGTAGCTACATTAGGAGGGGAGTGTGGAAATGCCGGCCGTGTGCGATGAGATCTCTCAGCAACCAATCTCAGACAATGCCAGCCTAGCCCAGACCGCCCTGCGCCCCCGGCCTCACCGATGGAGATCTCCTGAGCGAAGGCCAGCGAGATGAGCAGCAGAGGTAGACCCACGGCAATGCACGTGACCATCTTGTCCACTGCCAGCTCCAACCGCAGCCCCTTGAACTTGGGCTCGGTGGGCTCCTTCAGCAAGAAATCCGAGAACACGTACTCCGTGGCCAGGTGGGCGATGGCCATGGTCACGGCGCGCCCGGTGCCGCCGGACCAGCAGCCGAGGGTAGGCGCAGGTGCTGAGGGTAGCCGAGGCGAGACGCCGAGTCCGCGCGGTCACCGACCGGGCGCGCGGCTTCCGCTTTCCCTTCCCGGGCTCCCGGGCGGGCCCAGCATTGCACCGCCTTAGCAGTCGCTGCGCCTACCCGGCAGGGACCGCACGGGAGCTGCAGCTGCCTGGGACCTCCCCAAGCAACGCCGGGCGCACGAGCCCCGGAGCTCCGGCAGCAGCGATCACAGCTGTGCTCAGTCCCCGCGGGTCCCCGGCGCGCGCGACACCAGGACTCTGGCCCCTCTGAGAGCGCAGGGGCAACAACGCGCCCGGAACAAAGCTCTTCGCTACTGCAGCCCGCGCCCGCCCTGCGCGCTTGGCTCTGGGAACCGAGCTCTTCCGGAACCTACGCGGGGGAAACCGGGTTTCCAGGGGCGAGCAGTTTCCGGAAGCGCGCTGACGCGAGCGGGATGGGCGCGGCTGCACTGCGACCCTAGAACCCGGACTGGTTAAGGATAGCCCCACCCTGTCTCCCTGAGGATGGTCTCGCCCCTCCCATCCCTCCATCCCTGTGCTCCTCACACATAGGATTTAAGAAAGAAAGAAAAAAAAAAAGGTCTTTGGGTTTTTTGGGTTTTTTGGTGTGGTTTTGCACTCCTTTCTGCTGACAGCCCCCTCCCCTGAGCACGAGCTAGCCCCTTTCTAAGCCTCGCCCACCATTGTGTGCAATCTGGGTTCTGTTAAAAACAAACAAACAAACAAAAACCCTTCAAGAGTAGCAGGTGGCAGAAAAAGGTCGAAGTAATCTTGCTGTGATGACTGAAAGTATGTTGTAGAGGGGGGCCTGCGCCTTTCCAGAGTTCTGTAGAGAACAGGGAGAGCAGTGTGACTGGTCTTTTGCCCAGCCCTTTGCCCTTTCCTCTATGTTCCTGTCCAAAGCAGTAGTCAGGGTCCCTGAGGCTTACCAACTGGTGCGTGTGTGGTGTTGGTGAGCTACCATGAGCTCCTTCTGAATACCTCAGTATTCAGTAGACAATGAGGCATTCAAGAAATGTTCCAACCACTTGCTGCAAACGGCCTTGGAAGGTGAAGGTGAAGGTGCCAAGCATAGACGCCTTCTCCGGGCTGTGAACATCAGCGAGGTCTAAAGAGGTAACTCCAAGGCTCACTTACCTGTCTACTGGACTAGTCCTCTAAAGACCATCAGAGACCTTTACAGCCCTGCTCTGGCAAAGCCCACACTCAGCCCTGATCTCAAACCTCAACTACTGTCTTCTACGTTTCCTAAACCATAGTTGTTGGCTCTGGCACCCAAGGTAGAAGCCTGGTACTCCATTTTTAGAATTTCCATCCCTCTTGACAGCTGTGCCAACCAATTCTGAACTGATGTGCTTCTCTTTTCAAATATGGCAGACTTGACAGCTCTCCACCTGCACAGCCAGCAACCAGCACCCAATTTACCCCACCATCACTTAACTGTTTACAGGAAGGCATCCTCCAGGCCCTCCAAACCATTCTCCAAATAGCTATGAAGTGCTTTAATTAATTTTACTCAAACTGTCGATAAATGAATCTCTTTCATCTTGAGTGGTTTTTAAATGGCCCAGTTCCCACTCCTGTCTGTTCCTCAGAAGGTGTGTGGCATGGGATTGGGATGGAGCTGGGTCTTGGGGCCTGGGAGGATGAATCTGTTTGAGGCAGGCAGAACTGTGCTGAGTGTTTTCTAGGAACCGGTAATTCACACACGCAGTTTCCCTTCTCTTTCTGCCAAGATCAACTCATTTAAGAGGAGAAATGGCCCCTCTGGGAAGCCTCTCATGACCTCTCCCATAGTTGGGATGACTCAGGCACTCTCTTGATGCCCCTGACTCTCTTAACACCCAACTCACTCTGGGCCAGTGAGAGTGGGTTGCATATCTGCTCAGTAATCACACATGAACTTCCGAGGTTCTCTGTTGGGTTTCAGCAGTTTTATAAACTTCTCCCACCTTGGCAGTTTTCTTTGTTCATTAAGACATCAATCTAAGATTGACGAACTTAAGAGACGACAAAGAGAAGCTGTTGGGAACTGGGACGAAGAGACACCTGGCACTGGTGTGGGGGCAAAGATGGAAGGTGGGGCCCGGAGCATAGTCTGAACTTCTATCAATGGACAGCAGGGAGTGGTGGAGGGAAGTGCTCTGGAGAGTTATGCTTTAAAGTACTTGCTCTTCAGCGGTGTGTGGAGGGGATAGGAAGAAAAGCTGAGATGACGAGGCTCCCAAGGTGTGTATGAGATGGAAAGAAAACCTGAGACCGATGGTAGAAAAAAATGGTACCCCAGGGCATGAGAGCTGAGGGAACTGTTATGCCCAGGTCTCGGAGTCTTGAAGAGATCTCAAAGAATTACCATATCCAATGTAGAGAAACATAAGAGCCTTTAATTCAGACCCAGGTTTGGAACGCAAACTGCACGGAGCAAAGTTGCAGTCCGAGTCTAGGGATTTAGGGAATTTATGCGAGCAGGTTCGGGGGCTCCAGGGTTACATGGTGGATAATGAAAGCTATAATTTCACCTGTTTGGGCAGCAGACAGGGTCAGCGGACAGGGTTGTGCGATTGGGGTGGTTTCTTTTGGCTTTTATGGTGTTATCAGGGTTAAATGTTTTTACAAACGGTCACAGCTGCCTGGGAATGATTAATTGGCTTGATTTCTCTCTAAGGATGTATGGTTTTTGCTTTTCCCAAGGCCATAAGCCATCCATCAGAGGGGGTGCCAGCTTCGGCGGCATGGAGGCTGAAAGCTGCATCTGCTTATCTGTTCCCAGACTGATATTGTCATTCCCAGGATAGGGAGTTCACACTTAGGAAGTTGCTATTGGAATGAGGATTTGTGGGCCCTCAGTGTCAGTTTCGTCTTTTGGGAGAGTCAAACAGTGGGAAGGAACAGGGGCAGCTTCTGTGTGCTCGGGGAAGAGGAGGACGTGCTGAGGCTAGCGCTAGCTGCTTGGCTTCTTCAGAACAATGTTTTTACTCCAAAAAAATCAGACAAAAAAAAAAAATCTCTGGCCTGAACCAACAGTTCTGGAAGAAAACAGAAGGTGAAACCCATGAGCCTAGTGCCTAGGTTTGTTTCTTACTTGCTGTGTGACCAGGGATGTTTCACTAAAGATTCTTAAGCCTTGGTCTGTCATTCAAATAAGGATGGTCCAATAGGTGCCACTCAGATTGTCCTTAGAATCCAATGGCATACCAGAGGAGGGTAGTGGCACACACTCGCAGTCCCAGCACTTGAGAGAGAGAGAGACTGGAGGGGAAGAGCTCAGGGTCATTCATGACTACACACTGAATTCTGGGTAGCCTGTGCTACATAAAACCATCCAAATAAGGGGGTGCTGTTTTTCTAACAACTTCTCCTGAATTGTACACCCTTGGCATTAATAATCTCAGGACTCTAACAAGTCAAATTAAAGCATGCCCAATGTGATGCTGTGTTTTATTTTATTTTATTTTTCAAAGTAGACCTTAGGTTTTAGTGTAACGTTTGTCTCCGTGTGGAAAGCAGAGGTCAATGTTAGGGATGTTCCTCTATCACTCCCAGCTTATTTTACTTTTTATTTTATTTTTGGGATGAGGTCTCTGACTCTCTGAAGCTGGAGCTGATCAGTTTGGTCAGCAAGACAAGCTGGCCACAGAGTGTCACACGGAGTGGCAGGCTCCTCTCGCCTCTGCCTCCCCAGCACTGCCATTATGGCCGCATGCCACCACAGCTTGCTCCCTTCATTGCTGCTTGGGGATATGCACAGAGGCCCTCATATTTGTGTGGCAATTGCTTTGCCAACTGAGCCATCTTCCCAACTCCAGATTTCAATTTGATTTTAGTTTATTTTCAGATTTTCAGAAAAAGTGAGCAAACGATTCAGAGTTCCCATATACCCACATTCTTCTATCCAAGTTCTTCTAGTATCATCTTACCATAGAATTGTGCATTGGTTCCAATAACGAAACATTACAGAAACATTTGTGCATGCATGAGGGGGGGCACATTTCTCATGTCCTTTGATTTTTGATGACATTGCCGTCTGATAATTATAAGGAGCACTGAGGACATCAAGTCTTCCCTGCCCTGATCTCTTCCCGATACAGAGCGTCCTATGGTGGAGTATGCCCTTACAGTCAGCCGCCCAAAACTCTGCTTTGCTTGCTTGACATGCTTAGCATTTGATTACAAGTTCTTTAGCAATGAGAACAGTCAAAGCTCAGACAGTCAAGCTCGCCTAACTGCCTCTGTTGTGTGCATATGCAAGTACTCACTTGCATAATATTTGCTGAGCGACTGCTGTGCACTGCATGACCGTCTGCTCTGTAATACAAGCAGCAAGCAATACAGGTCAGAAGTTCTCACTTCCAGGGAAACTTCCAGCCAGCCAAGATCAAGACAAAACTCAAGCTAACACATGAAAGGATCACACGCCATGATTAGTGCTACAAAGGAGAACACTGGAGATGGGGCACAGCAGAAGTAAAGGATCACATTGGAAAAACAGAAAACCTAAGAGAGAGGTGTGGGATGCAGAGAAGGCAAAGAGAACAGACTACAGGGCACGGAGAGGAGCATGTGCAAAGGCTGGAGTGAGGCAAGAACTCCCGGGAGTTCCTGGAACAGAGGAGAACCCAGAAAGCTAGAGAGGTGGGCATGGGCCTCACCAGCCTGGGCCTCACAGACCCAGGCTAAGAGTCTGAAGCCATTAAAAGTATAATGGGAAGATGTTACAGTACTTACCAGGAAGTGACCTGATCAGATTTGGGGGAGCATAGCACCAGACAGTTTTGTGGACAGTGGATGGAAGAGACAAGAATAGCTTTGTGCAGGGAGCTGTCGCAATGACCCTGCCAAACAAGACCTGTGGACCTGCAATCGAAGCCAAAGTTGGAGAAACCATTCTGAATTTATTAGCATGTAGGTGAAGTTCAGACCTGTGGGATGGATGCAATAAGGGCCTCAAGAGAACATGGCAAACTCAGCCACACCTTTCTTCTACCGCTCTGGAAAGTCAAGTTTGAAATCAATGTCAAGGTGTTGGTGAGGTCAGACATCTCAGGAGAGACCCTGCAAGATGGTGCATCTGGGCCCTTTCCAGTTTCTCCGGCTGTGTGCCTTGCACTTCTTGGCCCTTCCTCTACCCGAAAAGACAGGAGTGTAGTGTCTCACTTAAGTGATCTTTGTTAGGCTGGAACCCCTGCACAAGCTGATTATACCCTTCTTCCCCCAACCTCACCCTCCCCTGCCCACTTGGAGAAAACTTCTCCAAGCTAACATGTCACCACTTCTTGTCTCTGCGTTTCCCACAACCTACCCAAGGGAACCAACTTCGGGGCTCAGTTTGACCATATGTGGACACTATCCCAGCTCCTACCCAAACACATCATCACTCCTCATCTAAACTCTATAAACCCCTTTGCTTTAGGCTGCATGTGCCACTTCACTGACCTCCACCTGTGAAAGCAGTGAGAGCTGCCTCTTAATAAACCTGCCTTTCTCTACCTTTAATCTTGTCTAATCTGACCCACATCTGTGTCACCCAGGGAGAGAAAATGTCTATCAGTCTTCTGTAGTCACACACACACATCTACCTTATACTTTATTATCTTATATTTAATTTTATTTTATTCATTTATTATATTTTTGAGACACAGTCTCTCTGTGTCGTTCTGGCTGTTCTAGAACTCACTATATAGACCAAGCCGCCCTCAAACTCACAAAGATCCTCCTGCCTCTGACTCTCAGGTGCTTGGATTAAAGGTAAGAGCCACTATACCCTGCTTTATCATTTTATATATTATCATTATTTATCATTTTGTAGGGCTGGGAATTGAACTTGGGGCCTTGTACAGTCTAGGCAAGAGCTCTTCCATGGAGCCACATAACCAATAATTGCTTTTCTTTTATAAGGACACTTATGTTTACATTTAAAGATAATCCAAGATAAACTGTCCATTATCAACAAGATCCCTAGCTTATCACCCACTTTCAAATACGCTTTCTAAGATCTCATTGAGAACTTCTTCTGGATGAGGGCATGGAATCTTCAGGAGCCTTGCTTACTGTGAAAATAAGGGAGGGTCAGTGAGAAGGCTCAGTGGAGAAGGGTGCTTGGTCAAAAGCCTGAAAACCTGAGCACAGCCCCTGGAAGAAGGAAAGCTGCCCGAGGAGTCATGCTGCAGAGCTGGGGGACTTAGAGAGCTGTCCAGAAGGCTCAAGACAGAGATTTAACATAAAGGTGGAGATGCCTCTGGGAAAGCTATTGCGAATATTCTCATGATGACATCTGGTTGGGGCACAGGCCTCTGCTTCCCGACTGCTGGATGACTGTAAGCCGTTGATTAGCATAAAGAGTACTTGGGGTCAGACAGTTGAGGTACGGGCATCTCTTCACATTCTACACTAAAGGGAGACACTGGGTTATGAGTTGAGGAAAACGGCTCCTTGCTCGTCACTGTTAATGGTGGACATCCCCCAGTAAGGGACATGACTAGTGACTTACCTCATAGAATGATATAGAAGGCAGAAACTGATGATGGGGGGTGGAACAGTCTTTGAGAAAGCAAACAGAGGAGAGGGAAAGAGCCTGGCCCTGCCAGGAGCAAGGACACCTCCTCCACAGTGAGCAAAGGAAATGGTGACTATCTCAGAAGAGTGAGGCTGATTACAGAAAGGACCACATGGGAGGAGTCATATTATAGTATGTATCGTGAGATGTAATTTCTGTTCCATTAATATGTATAACTGACGTAGTCATGATGGATAAATATCTAAGATAGTTCTGTTTTAACCACTCCCCACACACACCCTATAACAACAGGTAATTTTGAGTGAAAACAAACATATATAAATTGCCGTGTGTGAAACTTTATTAAAAAGAGAAATAGCGAAACAAAACTACTTAGTGGTTTGTTTTCATTAAAAAAAAAAAAAAAACTAAGTGAAAAGGGGCAAAAAACAATTACAACTAAACAATTTTTGACATACTGAAGATAAGTCATAGGTGCTTGCCATAGTTCCTATGCAATTGTACAGCCTTCCATGTATGAACTCCACAGAGCAGGTAGTTCAACCAACCACTCAATCTCATGGTCACTCATGGTCAGTAGTTAGCAGGCTGGAATTCAGAATCATCTGGGTACCCTGTTTGACGATGCAGTCAAGCAAACTACGAACAACTATTAACAGTTGCATCATTTTATCTAAGACTACAGCTTCTACCAATTTCCCCTCACCAGTAAATAATAATAATAATAATAATAATAATAATAATAATAATCTTTAAAAGCATGAAAGATCCCTTCACCAGAGTATTTATTAGGTCCTACTCGTTTACCTAGACATTCAAGTGACCCATCGCAAAGGCAGTGGTCTAACATCACGTGTCTGGCAACAGCATCCCAGGGCAGCTTGCCTAAGCTAAGGTAGAATTCCCAGTCTATAATAAACAATGTTGCTTTTATCAATATTACATCTAATGTCTAGGAAGCCTAAAGAGAGGGTGCATTGTGTCCTTATAGGCTTGTTCGACATTTTGTGTTTGTGTGAGTCTTGGCAGCTATATTACTAATTTCTAACACTGCTTTAATGGCTTAAAAAAATACCAGGACTACTCTTTTCTAGCCTCCCCCCTCCTCTCGAGGTCATGTCTTTAACAAGCATAGAATGCAGGATTTTAAGAGACCTTTCTCCTCCTAGTGGATCAGCTGCATTGATGTATGCCCCCTGCCACCCCTCATATGATGAAATCATAACTTTCGTAGAAGATGGAGATGTGGAAAAATGCCCTCTAAATGAATGGAAAGTGAGACTCAAGGTTCCAGCAGAGACTGGGAGTCTCTGGCTTATGAGGAGGAAATCAAGCCTGCTTCTTGACTGACTCTAGCCCTCCCGCATCCTGAAATAAAAAATGCTCTAGTTGATTTTGAAAGTACAGACGTTGCTAAGGAGACACATGGTAAAAACGTAACATGAAGTGAACTGTAAACATTCAAGTATTCCTACAGGTTGAATTAAAATCAGCAGCAATGAAATAAATAACCATATAGCTTTGGCTTGTATAACAAACAATGCATGGGCTCTCTACGTTAAAGGGGCAAAAGTCAGGAGAACAACTGGAAACCTCCGCAAGATTCGGGAGGTCCACTTCAATCAGCACATACGGACTTGGACATTCCCATAAACTCCTCGGAAGCTTGTTCACCCTGGAACAGCTGAAGGCGAAATCTCATGTGACAGTGTTTAGTACCAGTGCGACTGCACATAGACAGATGTCCGAGGCACACTAATGTTTTCTAGAAGCTACACATGTAGAAACCTTGGGCTAGCTGAGGCAGCGTTGTTTGACTTAAATCAGTGAAAACATCTTTCAGAGAGTAACCTCCGAGTGAGTTGTTTACAAAACAGACTGAGGGTCAGCAGCTCTCAATCCAGTGCATTCTCCTTTGTCCTGTGTTTTATACCTGAGAATCATTCACAGCCAGTTTAAAAAAAATAAATAAATAAAAGCACATTGCTTTGGATGACATATTCCAGAGGCTCAGAAGCCTGATCTAGGATACAGTGTCCAAGATCCTCAGTGAACAATGCATCGGTCCAGTTTTCCTGTTAGCTACTGTGCGTCCAGTTGTGTGGAACCCGACTCATTCCTACTGAAGAAGGTCAGAGCATTCACAGAGCATCTGTGGGAAGTGCGCAGGACTGGACTTCCCTGTAAGCCATCTGCCTCCTTGAAGAGTGGAGCCTGAGGGCGAGAACCACAGTGGCCACCAGAAGGAGGAGTCCCAGGATGAAAAGGATAACCAGGGCTGCCTTGGCTCCTCTGGGACGCAGATTCTTGCCAAAGAAATAGAGGTCTTCGTTGCCAGGTTGTTCTGTGAGAAAGAAAAATGAGGCATCAGGTACCTGCCTCTCCCCCGGGAGTAAAACACTGGGGCACAACCACAGGATTTATAGATGTCATTACCCTTGGAGGGCACTGTGACGGCATGGGATCCTGCTCCAGAAGGGGACTTGGTAGAATATGGAATCCTGTTGTCTGCACAAAAAAAAAAAAGTTAACTGTTTCTAAAAGAAGACCCGTCCATGGTACATGAAAGTCATCTTTTACCAGTAACAACTTTACCCCTCAGATTCTGCCATCTTACTTGTGCTCTTGCTGAGCTATTTCATACCAGTGTCAAGTACCACCCCCTTCAGCTTCTCTATCTCTGCTCATCCACTGAGATCCCTCTTTAGATCACAGCATCTTAAGCTCATGACCCAGATTACCACACACCCCCTCCTCCTACTGCCTCTGGACCCTATGTTCTGCACTCTATTTCTGTCCATCCTTCATTGTGGTCACATATCCACGTATCTGTCCCTCTCACTTGACTCTGAGCCCGTCAGGGTTTGTACCTGTGTTTTTCTCATGCCTCCTGATTTCCAGGTCTACAGGAAGATTGGTGCCATGAGCTGGCATCACTGACAAACAGTACCTATGTTCCTGAGGACAGTGTAGGTAGTCTCCATGCCAGCATGAATGTGGTCGGACACATGGCAGTGAAGAAGCCACGTCCCCGGGTGATCAGCAAACAGCTCAATGGTTTGAAACGTCCCAGGAAAGAGATCATACACGTCTTCTCGGTAGGACTTATCTATCTGCGAAAGTCAAAAGAGCTCATCTGTGGCTTCTTTTGCTCAGCATGGTAAGAAGAAAAAAAGTGAATGAACACAGTGAGCAAAGGGAAGAAATGGAAAAACTCAATGAAAGCAATAGCAGAGACAGAAATGAAAGTAAGAACTGCACCGTAGAGAGAAAAAGTAAAGCTGCTTTTTTGTTGTTGTTGCTGTTTTTTTTTTTTTTTAACAGATCACTTAGGTAAACTTGTAGTGACCATTGTCTACAATGGCCTCAAACCCTCCTATCCTGATACTCATAATCTCCATGCTTCCCCTCCTAAATTATATGAGGTTAGCCTGTGCTCGGAATAAGGTATATGGTAGAGGAAGCATCCTTTGGATAAGAAAGCTTTAAGGGATATACTTGATGTGTTAGTTCTTCTCTTATTCTCTTGTCCTTTAGATTAGTCACTCTGGGTGAAGCTGGCTCCCTTATCATCATACTCACGAGATAAGGAAATTAAGCCTTCAGCCACAGACATCTAAGTCAGCCCAAAGCTGGATTCTGTGGTTCCAGTCAAACCATTGACAACTACAGGCCCAGGTATCTTGATTAGGCCTCATGAGAGACACTAACTCCAAGCCAACTAGCCTACTCCTCCAGACTTTTGACCCTGATAGAACAAGATAGTATTTATTGTTTGGTGCCACTGAGTTACAGAGTAATTTTTTATGCAGCAATGAAGCAGTACTGCAAATCTCCAGACAGATTGGCCAATGGGATGGGGAGGAGGGGTGGGAGTGACAAAGTCTGGAAAGACAGAAACCACAGATATGGGGAAGGAAGGTGAACACCACTAAGATCGGACTGTGGAAAGCAAATATTGCAAACAAACAGCTCTGTGTTCACAGATTACAATGTATAGACTGTAAACAATTGGAAAGGACACAACCATGAAAGACCATTCAAGAAGAAATAGGTGGGGACTAGAGAGATGGCTCTGTGGTAAGGCCACTTGTTGTTGTAGAAGACCTGGACTCAAGTTCCAGCACATCCACGGTACTGTTCTAGCCATCTGTACCTCCAGTTCTAGGGGATCTGGTGCCCTCTTCTGACCCTGGGGCCACCAGGCATACCCATATGTGTACAAATATACATACAGGCAAAAGCTCATACATGTATAATATCTATCTGTCTATCTGTCTATCTGTCTATCTATCTATCTATCTATCTATCTATCTATCTACCTATCTATCTGCTTTTTGAGACAGTATCTCTTTATATAGTTCTGGCTGCCCTAGAACTCACTTTGTAGAATCAAAAATGGCCTTGAACTCACAGAAATCTTCCTGCTCCTACCTCTGGAGTGTTGGGATTAAAGGTGCACACCACCACTCCTGGCCAATCAAATAAACGTTTGAAAAAGAAGTGGGCAGCATGAGTAGTATTGATTCTAAAAAATAAACACAAGTCATGTTAACACTTTCCAAGATGTCCAAACAGCTTCGTTGGCAACTTCTATCACAGATATAAAGGAGTAATAGCAATCCTAAACAGACTCTTCTAGAAACTGGAGGCCAAAGACTGCTTTCAAAGTCCCTTTATGAACTGAATTTACTCTGATTTAAATAAAAAATGCTTCCTAGTGAACTGTAAAGAAGCTGATCTCAGAAGTAATTACTGAGTGCACAGTGGTTGTTTTCAGAGGCTGACAGAGTAGGAGAGGCAGGAATGGAGAGAGTTGACCCACAAGTACAGCCAGAAGCAGGAAGCTCTGCTGCTGTCTCATTAGGCTGGCTGACTACAGATAATGACCAGGCACTGCATACCTAAAAGGCAAGGTGACAGGACTGTGATGTTTGAGGAGAGCCAGATGGTTCCACTCTGATTTGCATATTATTTATGCAAATGATTTGTTTGCATATCATTCAGTGTGTACAAGAATGGAAATACCACAGTCCAGAAATACATATAAATTAGACTTTCATGTATCAGTTAAGATAAAGCACAGGAAGACACAAAACTTACAAACTTCACCAAAGTGTGTGTAGAGATGGCAGGTGGAAACTCAGACGATGCTCAGTGTAAGAGATGACTAGTACAGAGCAAACTGGCCGAGGCGGGGGAAAGAGAAACAAAATCCCAAACACAAGTATGACCAGGGACATGAGAGCTCTAGCGTGTTTCTGTGGGGAAGGAGCAACAGCAACAGCTGGGCAGACTCTTATAGACACACATTTACCACAGGGCTTAGCAACCTGCACGTTTTGTCAAGAAAATAAAAACAGACCCATGCAAAGATGTGTGCATCTGTTTATAATGACTTTGACCCTCTTTGGAAACCCTCTCATGTTTCTTATTGGAAAAATTAATAAACTGCACTGTGTCCATATGATGAGCTACAACCCAGCCATCAAGTGAAACAAACTTGTAACACATAGGAGATGCGTGCAGCTGAACTCCTCTGCTGGACTGGAGATGGTGCAAGCTGCATGGCTTCTTTCTACATGATAGTCACAATATTGAAACTCTGGAGATTATTATAATAATTTATTATGTTTAATTTGTTTTTAGAATTTAGTATTTTAGTGTGTGTATGCGTGTGCATGCTTGCATATGGATGCCATGATGCTTGTGAGGAGGTCAGAGGACAACTCCAGGGAATTGGTTCTCCTTACACTGTAGGTCCTGGGGTCAAACTCAGGTCATCAGCTTTGCAGGGCAAGCACTTTTGCCTGATGAGCCGTTTTGCAGGTCCAGGAAGAGGGATATTTTATTTGCAGTTTGGGAGGCTGGAAGTTCAAGATGAAGGGGCCTGACCTAGTAGGCGCTTTTTGCTGCACTGTCCCGTGCCTAAAGGCACAAGGACACAATGTGGAGAGCAAGAAGAGCTCAAGTTTGCAGCCTCAGTCATGTGATTGACATCTCTTTATTCTTGAGGACTCTATCCTGAAACTGATCACTTGCCATCAAGCCCCATCTGCCACATGCAAGGACTAGAGATCAAGTCTCCAGCACGTGACTTTGGTAAACATTCAGGTCACAGCAGAGACAGAAATAGAGCAGTACTGGCCAAGTGTTCAGCCTGGGTCACTGGAGTGATCTATGGGGAGAGGGGGGTGGTGAAGGAAAGTTGAGGCTGGACGGGCAATGAGGGAGATACTCTGCTTGGATTGCTGGTTAGACCTCCGCTTATGTTTACAAATACTCAGAATCTTACAGTAAGTGGGATTTTGTGCAATGTGAATTAAACCTTCATTTTAAATATATATATATATGTGATGAACTTTTTTATAATTTTACTATTCAACATTTAAAATGTGTGTTGAAAAGGCCACATTCTGAAAACTACTGTTGGCTAACGTCGATGTGCTTTGAAACAGATGCTTCAGTAGATTGCTGTTGACCCCTCTATAACAGCATGGACTGGTCCTGCTTCCTCTCCTATCAGATTTGGCCATATTCTCCACTTCCTTGTAAAGAGCACCAGAACCTGAGCTGACAGGCTGTTTGGACTTTATCCTTGAACATACATGAGGTGTGATCTTTAAACAGCTCAGAGGGCAATGCTGCTGTGCAGTTGGCTCTGCCCACATGGCAGACGGTCACCCATGGTGCATCCTAGCTCTCTAGGGCGAGAGTCAAGCTGAAGCTGCCCAAGCTGGAGCTCAAAGATTTCCTTCACTAGATAGGGCTGTTTTGTTAACTAGTCAAGGAGAAAAAGAAAGATATGTGAGGGCAGGGAAAGAAAGAAGGAAGTTATAGGAGGGAAGGGGAAGGGAGGAGAGGGGAGGGGAGGAGAGGAAAGGGAAAAGAAGGGTGAGAATGGAAGGGGAGAGGAGGGAAAGGGAGGGGAGGGAAGGAGCAGGGGAATCCACAAACCCCATGGGAGTTCATCTACTCCAGGGAAGCCTCAATTATGACCAGACCACTGATGGCAAACTCTTATCTGAAACTCAGAGAGGCTGATGGGTTACAAGAAATGATACAGACATTGAAAATACCCACCAGAAGAAGGCGTGGCCACCCTGTTCTGCTCTCTAATAGGAACCTCCCATAGGACTTACTGCTAACTAAGTCCCTTCCTGGCAGAGATGCACTGAGTGTTCCTTCAAAGTCCTGTGTGAGCACCTTCCCATACTTACTTTGAACAGAAAGCTCTCTGCGTGGTAATGGATCGTGTGTATGTCCACTTCGCTTCCGATGCCCAGCAAATACCAGTTTGTCATTGAGTCTTCAGTCATTATGAGGCCAGGGAGGTTTCCAAAAATCTTTCCATTAATGGCTAAGAACATGAAGACAGAATACCCTCAGCCAGTAGAGGACAGGTACCGCTTACCCAGTGGTAGTAATGGTTCAAGGTCTAGGCCACTAGTATTCTTATCTGCCCAAGAGATAGGTGCCAGCCACTCACACTTGTCAATAGCCCCACTATTGTAGATCCGAAATTCAGATAACCAAGAATCTTCGCATATAGGGATGGGGAAAGAAACATCCGAGTTTGTCTACCAGAGCTATATCTTGAGTAACAGTGTGTTTATTCATCTATTCCAAGTGCCTCTACATCTCAAGTAGACAGTGTGCTAGTAAAAAGTCAGATTTAGATTTATTTCATTCTATACACGAGTAGACAAAGAGTATCTAGCACATGTATGTATGTGTAAAACATATGTATATGTAATGGTGTAATGGATAAATCAAATATGCATTTATGTATATATTATGCATATTTATATATATACATACACATGCTGAGTCTATTTGAATCTGTATCTGTTGAGTTCTTAATGTTTCACTTTCTAAGAACTAGAGTAAGCATAATTGAGTCTCTAAACAATTGGATCAGAGCCATATTGGCTAGGCTGGTTTGGTCTGGAAAGGGCTTCTGAGGGCTTTCTCCAGACATCCCTGTGGGAAGACAAGAGCTCAGAAGAGGGGCCGGGGTACAATCCAGGGACATCTCACCAACAGTCTTCTCCTTACCGTGCATTTTGTTGCTCTCTTCAAAGTCATCTGTGCGCCTGATATCCCGTGGGTCTTTGTTGAGATACTTCCTGATATTGTCATCCAGATACCATGACTCGTTCTCATTGAAGACCAGGAACAACAGAGCAAACTCGTAGTCAACATCGCTTCTTCTTCCCTTTTCGTTCAGCACCCCCTCTCGGCATGTGATCAGAGGCCCCATCAAACCACTGTACGTATCCTGGGTAGAACAAGTAACCAAGTTCAATGGGTGGCTTCGGGTGACACCCCATCCCACCTGTCACTGTCCCAATATAGACACTCTCTTCTCTGGCCTGGCTCACTCCACTGTCAGTTGCAATTTATATATCACAAGTACTCGATGTGTTTGAGATGGATAATTGAATAAACAAGCTTTCCACACTTCCCATATACAGATGTATTTTTCCAAATGATCTGTGTACTTATTTCAAACTCTAGGACATTAATTCATAATGCCTAATATGCCACTAAGGGAAAGGGAAAGATAACCCCTCACTTTAAAAATGATTACATTTTGCGTAGGGTATGATTCTGGTTTGGACTTTGGTTTATGACGCATGATTAAACACTTCTGTAGTTTTGTGTACAACAGGTACATGACTCAGAGTCATCACTGAGTCTTTGCTTGTTGTTTCTCAGACTATTTATGATCCAGAGATTCCATCGTTTCAGTTACGTTTGGGATGTGCTTCTGGTCCTGAGCCCTGGACGTCCTTCAGCCTGAGCAGAGGGGCCAGCGGGATGAGATGGCCCAGCCAGGAAAGGCACCTGCCACCAGGCCTAATGACCCAAGTTTTATTGCTGGGACCCACATAGTGGAAGGTGAGAACTGACTTCTTTGCTGACCTCTGACCTTTACATGTGTGTTATGGCATGCACTTGTGTTTAGGCACGCATACATAAATGTAATTAAGAGGAAAAGATATTCCACCTCCCAAAATCATGAACAAATTCTATTGTGGAACACCTGTTTCCTTTCAGACTGGCATATTCCCATGTGATTCAAATTATCTTGAAGGTTTCATACATGGAAATGAAATAATTTCATTTTTACATTCCTATACCAGCAGTTAGCAAATTTAAAATAGTTATAAGGCATTGCATATACTAAGTTAGTGTTGTTGCTGCTGCTTTGTGGGTTGTGCTGCCTCTGTTACACCCATGGATGGTACTGAGGGAGGTATGCAGCTGGATTTGACCAGTGGACTACAGTTTGAGAGCCCTGTTCTAAGTCACATCCCTTTTTTACATGCCCACCAGATAGAGGTGGTTCCAACAGTCACCTTGCAAACCCTGGTTCCTCCTTCCACCTTACCTTCACAAAGTTTACAGTTGAATAGTACACCCATGGGATACAATTGGGATCAGAGGGTCCAGGACCCGATCTCTTCGGGACATTCCATCTGTAAGTTTTTATTTCTCCTGAAGTTAAAGAGAAAATTAAAATTGATTCTTAGAAAGAGAAATACAAACAAGTCTTTAACTATTCTAGTCAGTGGAGATAATTTCTCATGTGCCAGATACGTTCTTACAAAACTTATACCTTGATTCCTACAGTTTTCAACTGACAGAGCTTATCTCTGTGATCTCAGGCTCCATCCTTCCCTTAGTTTGCCTGTTTTTATTGTCAATTAGCATTCAGGGTGTAAAGATGTATTTCACAGTGCACTGATTATTCTGCTTCAGTTTGGTGTCTTTTTTCCTATCTATCCTTCGGTACACTTCGTCCTAAAGGGTCTCAGTCTTAGCTTCTGGTACCATAATGACTAACATTGCCAATCTGAGAGAATCTTGAATTACCTAGGAGACAGGTTGCCAGGAACACCTGTGAGGGATTATCTAGATTAGGTTAACCTTTGAGCATGTCCATGAGGGAATACCTTGCTTAGGTTAACTGGGGTGGGAAAACCCACAGTAATTTAGGGTAGCATTATGTCATGGCCTAGGATCCTAGACAAATGGAAAAGGAGAAGGCAAGCTGAGAAACAGCATTCCTTTCTCTCTGCTTCCTGACCATTGATGCAATGTGACCAGTCACCTCATGTTTTTGCTATGGTGACTTCTCAGAAATGACCTGGAACCTGGAACTGTGAGAAAGAATTCACCCTTCCTTAGTTGCTTTACTAAAATATTTTACCAAGAAACAGGAAAAGGGAGGTCAAAAGTATAGGCATAATGTTTTTGTGCACCCTGTAAAGGTTATCCTTGTGTAATTCACATGCTGATTTCTCTGACCCCAAATCTTGCTTCAATTCTGAAACACCATTGTAATGCTTATGTCAAGAATCTCCTGCCTAAAGTTTGTGTAAAAATGCTTACCATTTATTCTCTGCTCATCAATAAAACCAGATCAGCCAATGGCTGGGCAGAAGAGAGAATAGGGTGGGACTTCCACCAGTCAGGAGAAGAAGACAGATTGAGACATGAGGAGGAAGGAGAGGAGACATCATGATTGTTCAGCTGAAGCATGAAAGGCCCTAAATGCAAGTATTATGGGGATTTTGGCTGAGAAGTAGCCAGATTAGTTTAGAGGATTAAAATAGATCACTAACTGTTCAGGTATTACAGTAAAGCTTGATTAAATAAATCTTGGTTTCTCTGTTTTGTTATTGGGGGAACTAGCTAGAATAAATAAAAAGCTGCTGTATTAATTTACAGCGTATATTTATGTTAAAATTAACATTTACACAGATGAGAGTTGCCAGGGACCTTTGAGTGCTCCCTCCTCAATCTTCCTCGTTCCTCAGTCCTCTTCCTTCCTCAGTCCTCCTCCCTCCTCAGTCCTCCCTACAGATCAAGGAAGTCAGAATATTGTGAGGTTGTGATTTGAGCACCAATGTTTTGAAAGCTTCTCATGCAGGACTGTGCAATGCAGCTAGTACCAGAGTAAGAGAGGCCTAATTGCAAATATCTACTCTATGGAATGGTTTGGGGGGGTGCGGGTGAGGGGCAGCAGGCAGAGTCTTGCTATATAACCTATGCTATTCTCAAACTCACATTCCTCTTCCCTCAGCTTCCCAACTTCTCAGCATGTACTGCTGCATCTGGCTGGAACTTTCCATTTAACTGATATTTGACCAAGTACTTAGATTCCTTGATCTATAATTTCCTTACCAGTAAACTAGGCTAGTCCCGCTGTTTTAGGATTTTGTAAGGATTAATTGAAATTATATAAGTTACATGGAGACGGTACTACACTCCAGGTAGTCAATCAATGTTAACTTTGTGCTTGTGTTTTGTTTTCTGAAGCAAAGTCTCCTTAGGTAAGCATGGAATAGATAAAAATCAGGACACAGAAGGGAATGAAGCCCCTCAGTCACACGGTGTGACACAAACAACAAAACCCACTATACAGGCTACCTGCGTGGAGTCAATACTCTTGTTTTCTGGGAGATAACTCAAACAAGAGTCTCAACAGCTAAAGAACCAGGCTTCAGAATGTCTTACACCCGGTGACCTTTGATTTTAGCTTTATCTGCATCCTCCATAAACCCAAACAGCGTACCACAAACCACCTTTCAGTTTCATCTCCAAATCAAAACGAGAAATTCTTTACAAGTGAGCTAAGCACAACAGATCGTTTTAAACTGAATCTTTAAACTTTGCTTAACCTTTGAACCTGGTCGAAAATTACACCGTTGAACATCAGAAGCTACAAAACCATATATGTAGTTGTGGTTAAGATACTTTGAGCATGAGTCTGTCTCTGGAGAAGCCCACCCCCAACCCCTTGGGTGAGTTCTGTCCTCTTCTTAATGAACTCCAATTTTGCTTCGTGCTGATCATGAAATTCTTTTTTATTCAGAAGTCATGATCCCTGCTACACCCACATGGAGGCTTCTGGAAAGGACTCCTTGAGTGGCATAGGCAACAATGTCGTGTAGGGGTAAGAGGTCAATTGACAGGGTTCATCTCCCGTTGTTGCTGATAGACTACATTGGCCTCAGACTTGAGCACGCTCACCTGACCCTCCTGAGGACTTATACTGTAGGCACACACCACCACACCCAGTTGGTTTTTTATGCTTTAATAACAAATGTACACACCCCTATGAGTAGGCTCCATATCGTGCCTTGAGCCAATATATTCATATTAACTACCATGATAGCCACATTGCAGAAGACCCAACTGAAAGTTTAAGTCATTGATTCCTTTGAACTATGCACATCCCATTCCTATCCAGTAAGAACAATAAACCTTTGCCTTAGCTTGTGTACAGAAAGCGAAACAGAAGTAATACGTTGGTGTAACTTCATTTTCTTTGCTGATGTAACAGTGAGTAGTAATCCAACTTTGGATTTGATTTCTATTATGTCTCCTCGAAGCCCCTTCGCCTTGTGTGTGATGAGACAAGCAGCTGGTATTTAACTTCAGAAAAGCAAGCGGCTGCAGGTGTGGTGTTATTTAAACTAGAATAATCTGTTGTTTGCCCAGAGGCAATGGAAAGATGTTCAGTAAATGTTTGTTGAATGGACGGCTGTGGAGAGCTGAATGAGAAGTCTCCCACGTGCTCCTGTAGTTAAACACTTGTTCCTCAATTGGAGACACTGTTTGGGGAGGTTATGGACCTCTTAGGAGGTGGAGCCTTGCTGGGGAAGTCCATCCCTCAGGGTGGCCTTTCAGAGTTTCTAACTTCATCCCACTCCAGTCTGCTCTGTCTGGCTCTGTTTGCATCTGAAGATGGAAATTCTCAATTCCCCACTCCATTTGCTTGATGCCATGCCTCCTCCAGTGTTATATATCTTGCCCCTCTGGAACTGTGAGCCCAAATAAAGTCTTCTTTCTGTAAGTTGCCCTGGGCATAGTGTTTTAGCACAGCAACAAAAAGTAACTAATACAATGGTTTGATTTTTTTTCTTTTAAATTGATAGTGTCTGTTTACTTTCCATTTCTAAAAATGTATCTATTGTTACTGTATGTGTATACGTGTGCCTGACGGGGTGTGTGTGAGAGAGCGCGGGTAGTGTGTGTCACGGTGTGTGCAGGGTCAGAAGAGAACACTCAGGAGTCAGCTCTCGCCTTCCACTTTACTGAGGCTGTTGCTTTGTTGTCTCTGCTGTGGGACATACTTGAGGCTAGCTAGTCTATGAATTTCTGGCTGATTCTCCTGTCTCTGCCTCCCATATTACCCTATGTAATAGAAAGACGATCAACGCCATATGTCACTGGGGCACTGAAAATTAAAGCAATGAGGTGATAATACCATATACTTGTTCGAATGACCAAAGTCTAAAACAGAAAATGTTGGTGAGCGTGCGGCACGAGGAGGGCCTCTCACTCAAGGCGGGAACATAGAACAGCACAGCCACTTCTGAAGACAGATGGCACTTTCTTTAAAAACTCCCATATTCTCACCACACAAGCCAGTGATTGGGTTCTTTAGTATGTACTCAAGGGAGCTGAATATTTAGGACCATACAAAAACCTTCATGTGAATATTTAAAAAAAAAACTGGTCTAAACCATTTAGAAATTATGATGTATAACCTATGTTACCATCAAAATTGTTCATCTTGTCTCCATTCTCCCACCTCAGCTCATTTTAGTCACTTCAGAGAAATGTCTGATGAAGAGGTCGGGGCCTGGAGTCAAATAAACAGGGTTTCCGTCATCATTCTCCAGAGCCCTGCCAAGTCACCTGCTGTTCTGTGCCTTCATCATTTGGTGAGTGACAGAACCAGACATATTTTCATCAGCTCTAAGGGTAAAACTTCCACATCAAACATACCTGAAGTTAGACTGCATCACTAAGTTTGTAACATGTACAGTTCAATGGATGGTGTGTTTTTGTTTTTTGTTTTTTTTTTTCTTGTTTTAGTAACAGATAACACAGCAATGGACTCTACAGCTAATGACTTCAGGACTGGTGAAATAGCGTCTGCAGTGTTGGATTGTTCGATGGATGCATTAAAGGGTTTTGGTTATTTCTTTTCTTTTTTAAAGAGATTTATTTATTTATTTTATGTACATGAGTACACCATTGCTCTCTTCAGACACACCAGAAGAGGGCATCAGATCCCATTGCAGATGGTTGTGAGTCACCATGTGGTTGCTGGGAATTGAACTCAGGACCTCTGGAAGAACAATCAGTGATCTTAACCACTGAGCCATCTCTTCCGCCCTGGTTGTTTCTTTTTAATTTCAAATGTAGAACACGATCTCTGACACAAGGTAGCACTAAGTGTATGTTTGCCACGGATATTTCTGACTACACTGTGAGGTCTGTGACAGGGCCCTATTGCCAGTGCTGCGTCATTGGATAGATGAGAAGTTCATACCCTCAGACTAAGCAGAGAGACATATGGACCTCAGAGACCAGGAGATCCTGGTGTCTCATGGGGATGGAGCAGACTTTGGTGTGACTTACCTGGCTTTGTGACAGGCACATCAAGGAGTTTCCCACTGTCTGAATCCTCTATACCCTGGGCTGCGATGGAGTAGGGTCGGCTGGCTTTGTTCTTAAAGATAATGAGAATGGAGTCTCCCACCTCAGCATGGATCATTGGTCCTAAAGGCAAAATACAACCAGTACATCACAAATATCATGTCATGCTTAGCTGACCTGCCTGAGTTCAAATTCTTCCTCCTTCCCTTAACAGAAGGCCGTGGGTAAGTCATGTAATCAGAATCTCAATTTCCTCATCTGCAAAATGGGCTCACTAAGACTATTCCCATAAGACCATTAAATAGAATTGTGTGTATGTCTCTCTCTGTCTCTGTGTATATATGTGTGGATCATAGAGTTTATTTCTTTCCAACAAAACCAAGTAGCTAGTAAATTCTTCTTACTGTTAACAAGCAGCAGAACTTTAGTTGTAACCTATGGTCAGTTGGATGGGAAGTGTCCCCCCTAGTCTCGGGCATTTGAATGCTTGGTCTCCAGTTGGTTAGCACTACTTGGGAGGTGGAGGTGGTAGCCTTATTGATGAAGTACACCAGTAGGGCTGGCCTTTAAGACTAGAATCTTCACACTGTTTTCAGTTTGCTTCCTCTGTTTTGTGCTTGCCCTAAAAGATGTGAGCTCTCAGCTTCCTGTTCTGGCTGCTGTACCTGCCGCCTCCTGCTATGCCTCCCTGCCCTGATAGACTCTTAGCATTCTGGGACTATAAGCCCAGATAAACTCTTCCTTATATAAGTCTCTTTGGTCATGGTGTTTGTTTTTTTGTTTTTTTGTTTTTTTTTCACAGCAACAGAAAAGTAACTATTGCTAATACCTGTACCAAACCTTAAGGAACCTAAAATTGCATATGATCTGATAAGTGGATTTGTTACTAATAATGAGGCTCCCATGGGATGATGGGTAGGTAGTAAAGCAGGTATGATATGCATGGACTCTGGGCTGGCTGTTACCTGATGAGCAGGTAACATCAGTCATTGCTAATACATGTCCACTGCTGACTCTCATTATGTCCCAGCTTTGTGGTGCAGACTCCCTTTGTAGAAGCATCACCCACCTGACCCCTGAGGGTCCCCCGTCAGCATTTGGTGTGTTCGACATTCACCCAGAGATAAGCCCTTAGATGGTAAGTGGTGTGTCACCACCCATTGGCACTGAAGCAAGCCCGGCTTTGATTTAGAGAGATATGGCTAAAGTCGTTAATACATTTACATTTTGTTGAGCTATTGTTATCTTCAGAAGTAAAAAAGAAACTGCTATGTGTTTAAGCAGTAAGCGTGGACACAGTTCAGAGAGTTTGCACACATTAAATCATTGCTGTTCACAATTTAATGCACAAGCTACTGCACAAGCCTTGCTGTACTGGTTTAAAAAATGATGCCTTCTGGCTGACAATGCTGTGTGATGGGACACATAGCAGCGGTGGACAGATGTGGACCTGTGCATTGCCCATGAGTTTCTGGGAGTCCAGGCCACACTAAGCTGCAGTTGACTGAAAGGTCCTCACACTCCGCTGGAGAGACTGGGGCTGCTAACTTGCAATATAAGTCACTCTTTCTCTGTTACTGATCAAGCTGGGCAATTGGGGAGCATGCCCTGCCCTCTCAGCTAGCCCAACCTTTTCCTTTGGAGCTCTGTGCACACTTAGAGCTCCAGTGACTCATGGATTGCTCATGTGGAGTGACAGGCAAGTTGGTGAGTCAACAGAACATGGCGGGGTCAGGGAGGGGAGCACCTAATCACTGTGAGGCTGTTGGCCTGTGTAAACCACTCTTGCAAAGTTACCTGTGGTGTAGAAAGCATTTCTAAAGCCCTTTAGGTTAGCCTTCAGCCTTAAAAATCTTTTCAAGTAGGCAGGTCTAATGGCTCCCAGGCGAGGAGGAAGTGAGGGAGGAAAGCAGGATGGGCGTTGTTGATGGACAGCCATACAACTGAGGCACGAGCCAGCCCAGAGTCCAGGCATATCATATGCCCAGTCAGGTCTGAGGCCCAGGGGTCAGGTCAGGACCTGTCACTCTCAGCACCGACTTCACACAAGGAGGCTCCTTTTTTGTTCTTTCTCAGTTTTATAGTGTGTTCTATGTCTCTGTGCACATATGAGCCAGGACCTTAAGGAGGACTCACAGACACTCTGCCTGATGTCCTGAGTCATCAAACTTTTTAAAAGGAATAATTTTCAGCTCAATAGAGAGGCAGGAAAAAGTGTGAAACACCAGGTAGACTACCCTGATGACAAGGATCCTGTGGTGTGTGTGAGAGGTGGAGATAAGGCGGAGAGGGAAGACAGAGACACCCACACTTGGGGCTGACAGGCTGAAATCCACCATACCCAGGAGTTGAAGGTGCTCCTCTTGAGGTGGCCGAGCTTTAATCTCCACAAATTCTCCATTTGTGTATTCCCTATAAACCACCTTCCTGTACTGAGAGCCAATCCAGTTTTCAGTGTGGTTCATAAATATATCTCCATGTCTGCAAAGGAGAGGCATTAGAAATCAAGGTTGTCGGAAGATGGGAAGACTGTGGTTGTTATCTGGGGTGATACTCCCCCAGCTGGGACCAGGGTCTCCCCAGGGAGTTGGCCTTTGCACCACCTCTGAGAGCAGGGCTAGAAATCAGCACCTCAGAGCTCCTCGGGTCCTCATGAGAGGAACCCAGCTCAGACCCATGGCCACCCTTGGAAACCATTACAGTCACTGGCTGCAAGGCTCTAAACTGGACTAACCTCAGAGAATCCTAACAGAGGCTGTGCTTCTCTGGCTGGCGCTAGTCAAACACACACACACACACACACACACACACACACACACACACACACCCTCCTCAGCTCTGAAATCCTCCAGGTTTCATGGCTGTCCTTCTATATCCTTTGTAGGCACCGCCCCCCCAGCCCCCACTCCCATGGCTGCCACCGCCCACTGCAAGCCTGCAGGGTATATACTATGAATGTAGTTGTGTGCAAATGAGTAATTCTTGTTATTTTCATGTTCTAGAGAGCCACCCAAATGGTGAGTTGTATGTGTAGCTGTTCAAAGACATGCTAACAGATGTCTGTGTTGTGATAACACTGACCTCAGTTCACAGGGCTGTCCTCTGCCTGAATGAAGCTTCTCTTTTATTTTTTTCCATAAACACATCCCAGCACCACTGTGCTTGGGGATGTGAGAGAGGGCTTCTGCACCCTTCTTCTTTCTAACAGAGTACAACGTAAGGCGCACAAATGCAAAAGCTAGGGCGTGAAACGGGCCAAGAACACTGGCTCACAACAGCAGAGCCAAACCAGGACTCTAATCTGCGTTAATGGACATTTCGCCAGGCCACTGATATTCGTGCAGCTCTTCAGATATCTTCAGATTGTCACAGGAACCTCAAGTGTTGATGAGTGATTTGGAGATGCTCTGGGGTGGTACTCCCTCCCTCTGTGTCCCCAGCACCTTCCTGGAAAGCTGGCCTTTCACACACCACTCTCTGCGAGTGGAGTGCTATTTTAACAAGTAGGCACACTCATAAATGGTGAAGATGGTGAAAAGTAAGGGGCAGCTCTCTGTGTCTGTCATCAATGTAGGTCACAAAAGATGGAGAAGAAAACTCAGGAACAGCTGGGTGCAGTGGCATGCATATAACCCCAGCTGCTTGGAAGGCTGACACAGGATGGCTAGTTCAAGACCCGACTGGGCTACACACTGAGATACTGTCTCCAAGAAAAAAAAAATCAGTTTCATTTCTAAAATAGGGTGAATCTAATGTCCTTCCACCTCTCCCAAAATAACCACCTGTGTTCTAATCTAAGCATAGTTCTGCATGGCTCTTCATGCCATCTACTTAACTTCCTTCCTTCTCCCCACTGTGCAGACAGAGTGGTCTGCTCCAAGTCCGACCCTCTCTTCCTTGTGGGAAACCTCTTAGTGCTTCTCTCTTAGATCTTTTCAGTCTGTCTCAGACCCTGCATTTTCTGTTTTCCCTAAGTTCTGAACCTGACTAGCTGTCACTGTAACTCCCGGACACACAGGTCATTTTAAGTGTTTGCTCTCTTTAGCCTGGGGAGCCCTCAACCCATCCTATCTTTGCACATGCTCATCGCTCTATGAAGAGCTACTTCCCACTTCTTCACCATCTTATGCTCCACACCTTATCTCAAAGACTGCATCCTCCAGGTAGCTTCCATTAGGCATGCCCCTCCCCCCGACATTCCCCGAGATAGGCTGTGAATTATCACTAAACCTACCCTCTGTTAAAGATTGCTTCCTTTCCTGCTGGATTCACAGTACCCTTCGGGCCACTGATTCAGTGTGCGAAAGCCTTGCTCTGTGCTCCACACAGTCTCATCAGCAGTCTGTCCAGTGGACATTCAATAATACATATGCGCACCTCTGACCAGACTACACTCATTGCAAAGAGAGAGTCTATGTTATACATAATCTGTGGGTCTTAGCTGTGCTTGTGACTGGCACAGACTGGAACAGCTGTGTTCTGTTCGCTATTTCCCAGCTCTCCTCCATGCAAAAGGCACACATCAATTGCTATATAAGAACTTTATCACATCTGATGCTGGGAAGATGCTGACTGACTGAGTCATGTGTACCAGGAGGCCACTATGACAAATTGTTTATAAAAGTCTAAGCAGATGCCTGGTGTGTCATTATTGCTCGGTAGATACTCATTACAGCGAGCCCTGGGATTACTAAATTATATACATACTGGTCTTCAAGCTCAAGAGTGTTAGCACCATAACTTCATTTTTCTTTAACAACCTGATCTACGTTTCCAGATTTACTTTTGTTGCACAAATCTGATGCTGACATTGTGCCAGTGGGTCCATGTTTGCCTTTCAGAAATCCCGATGTCTTCCTGGCATACTCTAAAGAAATTCGGACAGGGAGGAGGTGCTGGTCAAGGCAATAAGTGTCTCAGAGATGGTTTGCATCAAGAAGTGGGTCAAAGTAATAGCCTTTGGGCAAAATTGGATGCACAAGCCAGGGATGTGGTCTATACATCTGCAAGCTTCTCCAGAGGCTGAAGTGGGGGAATTGGAAAGTGAATTCCAACCTGGGCAACTTAATGAGATCCTGTTTTAAACAAACCCTGGTGTTATCAGTGGTTGAGTGCTTATTTAGATGTAGGAGGTGTCAGTTTGATCCTCAGTACTGAAAAAACATCACGGGCACAAAAGCTGGTGAGGAGAGCACTGGTCCTTCAACTCCTGTCAGTGGAGAGACTGTGGATGTGCACCACAGGGCATGCACATGCCTTGTGTGGGGTTAGGGGTGGTGTCAGAGGACAATGTTTGGGAGTTGGTTCCCTCCCTCCACTGTGGGATGTGGAGATTGAGCATGGGTCATCAGGCTTGGGCAGCAAGCCTGCTTACCTGAGTCATCTCACTGTCCCCGTTCTTCATATAAAGTTGACAAAACTATAAAATTTGGTACAATTTAAACATATGGCTATGTCCTTATCCCATATCACTTTGGTTGGCTTATGGTTACTGACTAGAACAGTGGGGAATTAATTCATTTTACCCCCCCCCCCTTTCCTACCAGCACTCTCCTGTTTTTCTGGGCCGTTAAGCTCAGAGCCTCAGAGCCAGAAGTACACACAGAAGTATAGTTTTTTTTTTCTCCCCTCTTATGTCTAAGGTAGCAGCGTTATA
This sequence comes from Rhabdomys pumilio, assembly GCA_030674055.1. Classification (NCBI taxonomy): domain Eukaryota; kingdom Metazoa; phylum Chordata; class Mammalia; order Rodentia; family Muridae; genus Rhabdomys; species Rhabdomys pumilio. The sequence goes on along the minus strand of JANHMN010000006.1, from coordinate 79,509,460 downwards.
ATAGCTTTCTTAATGGCTGGTAAGTAATAGAAGGAACCGATGTGTTGAGCTTACGGGACGCAGTGTGCAGAGACGTCTGCACTGCAGACATGAAGGAGCTGGGTGGGAAGGAGAGCTTGGTATAGAGCTAAGAGCAACGGCAAGTGCAAGTACAAAGGACAGTGTGGCGTGCCAGAGAGAACATGGGTTTCCCCTGGGAAGGTGGGTGCTCAGCTCTTATTCTCCCTCAGACTAGCCGAACACCCTCACTCTTCCCACGGAGGCCCCATATGCATACCACGGCAGTTATATCCAAGCAGCAGGGAGTTGTAAAGCAGAAAGTGTTAACTTAGGGGAAGTTGGCAGACTGTGCAGAAGCCTTCCTTGTGCCCCGGGAAGCTTGGTTCTTGGACTCCAGCACTGGGACAGTAGAGGAAGGACCAGGACTGACAGACCTTTGTGTGGCTTGAGCATTGCCGATGCTTTAACGTGTGATCCTGGCTGGCATCACTTCAAGGAAGTGTCATTCTTTCAGATTTGCTGGGTAGCTTGGCTATCTGCTCTTCCCTCCCTGACTAAGCAATAGCCTTAGTCCATCCTTGGATGTTCCCACTGGGATTCATGTTTGCCAGCACCATTTCCCCTGCTCCCCTCCCCTACACCACTGAGTCTATAGCAGCCCATCCTCTCACCCAGGTCCACATACCTTCTCGGCCTTACCTGCTTCATTTTTCTTCCCAGCCCCACTGTTGTGTGTTCCACTCTTCCTTTAAAAATTCCATCTGCATTCTCATTAAAAAGTTTGTCCGTCCATCCATCCATCCATCCATCCATCCATCCATCCATCCATCCATCC
>JANHMN010000006.1:79436372-79502442 GCA_030674055.1 Rhabdomys pumilio | reverse complement strand
AGAGAGAGAGAGAGAGAGAGAGAGAGAGAGAGAGAGAGAGAGAGAGAGAAGCAGAAGAAGGAAGAAGGAGGAGGAAGAGGAAGAGGAAAAGGAGAAGGAGGAGGAGAAGGAGAAGGAGGAGGAGGAGAAGGAGGAGGAGGAAGAGGGGGAGGAGAAGAAGAAGGAGAATAGTGGAGTAGAGGTCAGCCATGAGCACATGAAGAAAGAAAGGGGGAAGGGGGGGTGGAGAGATGGTTCAGCGGTTAAGAGCACTGCTGCTCTTCCAGAGGTTCAGAGTTCAATTCCCAGTAACCACCTGGTGACTCACAACCATCTGTAATGAAATCTGATGCCCTCTTATGGTATGTCTGAAGACAGCTATAGTGTACTCATACAAATAAAATAAACAAATCTTGCCTGGTGATGGTGCACGCCTTTAATCCCAGCACTTGGGAGGCAGAGGCAGGCAGATTTCTGAGTTCAAGGCCAGCCTGGTCTACAGAGTGAGTTCCAGGACAGCCAGGGCTATACAGACAAACCTTGTCTTGAAAAACCAAAAAAAAAAAAATCTTAAAAAAAAAAGAGGGGGGAAGGGGATAGGGAGGAGGAAGAGGCAAGAGGACAGAGTGGGAGCAAGAAGGCAAGAGAGAGTAGAGGGAGGAAGCAGCCCCTTTTATAGTTGCCAGGCAACTGTGGGGCGGAGCTTAGACAAAAATGCTAACATTGTCTCTCCCTCTTTCTCTCTCTATGCTGTTGCTTGCTTCACAGGGCTCCTTCATGATCATCTCCTATTGCCTCTCTCAGCAACATGATGTAGGCTCAGTGGCCCCTCCCTACCCACCTGCTCTTCCTGTATTCGACACATTTCTGTCATTGTGTGTTGAGAAAAAGAGAAAGAGAGAGTGAGAGGGAGTGAGAAGAAGAATAAGGAAAACGTGGAGGAAGAGAAATAGGAAAGGAAGGAGGAAAAAAGAAATGAGACAGAACATGGAATTCGGGAGTTTAACTGAATGATATGTGTAGGCAATAATGGTCAGAAATCAACCTTGTGTCACCTGACCATACTCTATGATGCCCCTTCACCTCTGGGAGAGAGAGAGTGACAACTGACTGGAAAGAAACACTCTTCTCTAAGCCCCTCCCTCTCTCTCTACCTACCCAGAAGAATCCTAAGCAGGTTTCAGGCTACAGAGAGACTGACATATATTCTAAGGCACATCTTACACTAATGGCTTTATCTGGGGCCAGATGCTTTTTGTCTCTCTACTAAATATTAGTCACTTAACTGTGGGATTTTGTTTGTTTGTTTGTTTGTTTGTTTGTTTGGGTTTTTTCTATTTTCGTGAATTTTGAGTAACTAGTCTCACTATGAATAGTATTTGGCTTAGCAATGTCCTCTGCAAAGTCTAATTTTTTACTCAGTTTTCATTGAGTAGATACAGCATGAGAGTGAAAACAAGAACTATTTACCAGTGGTTCTTGGCCCTTAGCCTTTTTGGCTCAGGCCTTGCCAACACAATGAGGAGCAGGTAGGTTAGTGGGGAAAGGAAAGGTTAGATGCCAGGTCCTATGTTCTGGTGACCTACAAACTTACTAGGAATAGTTCCTTGAGTCTCGCTCAGTGTCTCTGAGTCTCAGTTCCTCTACCTTTAGAAGACAAACCACCACTCTGCACTGCCTTCTTTTGCTGTTGAGGAACAGGGCACGTGCTCGCTGCATTACACATGCAGACATTCCCAAGGTTGCTTCCTCACAGGGATAACTGACAGTCCAAGATAGACCAGGCTATCTTCTTTCCTTAAAGCCTAGCTAAACAGTCCTTGAGTCCACACAACAGGCTTATGCAATGCCAGATACCATGAGATATAGCATTTAAATGAATTGATCTGCTGTTTCTGACTAGGAGGTAATTGGTGAAATGAGCTGTTGAGTGGGCACATTTTCCACTGTTCATATAGGAGTTCTAATTGTGTAGAGGTGGCTTGAGATCCTATGCTTTGTCCCATCTGTAACTGCAACCACCTAAGCCTCAGAGTTGGGACTTAGGAGCAGCTATCTGCATTCCGTCTCTTCCTTTCCGCCACCATGATTAATTTCCAGTGACCTACAGCAGCCCTCAGCTTTGGCACAGACTGGAATCACTAGGAGATTCTGATTGGACTAGTCTGGAGCATTTGGATAAAAGATGCTGAAAATGTCCATGGATGTCCCCAAGTCCAAGAAACCTCACTGAGCAAGAAAGATCCAATCACACACACATATAGATCTCTGAAGGTTCCAGAATCAAGGCAACATACACGTAGGGAAGCCAACCAAATACCAACGACACCACAAGCAGAAATGATAAGATACGTGTCAGAATCTTAAAAGAACCTCAGAAGTCAGTTGCAGAAGGAAGAGACACTGTTTTGTCAGTGGCTGCTGCTGCTGCCCAATCTCCAGCCATCCCGCTGGCCCCTCCCACCTACGACCCTGGAAGGTGGTGACACTGGTGGCCCACCTGTGTCCCATCTGCATTGAGCACGCCCTTTTTGCAGACCAACAAAGGCCCCACAAGCCCAGCACTAGTGTCCTTGATCGGCTGGACCGCTGAGAAGTAAACATAGGTCAGGCACGGGGGGTCTTCATCTGTCGGGCTGACGCTTTCCGGCACTGTCCACTTATAGGTGAAGGTTTCGCCTGGCTTGACATGAGCCCCTGGCTTCAGAAATCCTGAGGATATAAATGAAAGTTTCACACAGCCAACAACAGCAATCTTGCCAGGCTGGGTCCCCAGCCCTGGCAGCTCTCTGATGATATATTTTACAAAAGGAAAGCTATTTTTCCCTTACAAAGTCTACCCTGGTCCTCAGATGCTATTTTAGGAAATAGAAGTTAAAACCGAAGTGTTTTCTTCTTTGCAGATTATATCCTATATTGTATTCATGCCATGTTTAGCTGGCATTAGGAGGATTATAGTATTCCATTCACACAACTAAATACAAATCTGTAAGATACCACCAAATGCCTTCTATATGAAATATATCATACTTAGTCCTGTAGAAGGCACCTGGAAAGTTAAGCAAGAATCCTATCTTTAGGGCCTGGAAAGAGGGCTCGGCAGTTAAAGGCATGTACTGCTCTTGCAGAGGACCTGAGTTTCCCAACACGTGTGTATCGGGTGGCTCACAACTGTCCGTAACTCCAGCTGCACGAGATCCAATGCCCTCTTCTGTTCTCAGTAAGGATTCATGTACTGCATGTACACATGCACCAACATGCATAAATAAAAATTTAAAAATAAATTGTTGAAACAGAGCCCTATCTTTAACAAGCTTAAAATATAAGGGGGAGGTGTGCCAATTTAGCAATTAAATCAAACAGCAAAAGCAAGAGGGTGTGAGCAAGTGCCCAGGGTTCAGAACGGCAAACAGGCAGGTCTGACCCTTCTGTCTTGGGAAAGGCTATGAGCTCACTCTGCATCTGACTTGTGCTCTTCAAAAACTTTCCCAGTGAGTTTCCTGAATAGCAAAGTGGAAAATGGTGTTAACTGTAACCTGTCCCCTCCTATCCCAGTTACTCTGAGCATCTTGAATTAAGAGTGAGCAGGCAGGGATGCCTGTTCATGCACAGGAGATGGAATGGGTCTGAGGGAGCATCTTCCTCCTCTATTCTGCATTAACCTCAGCATCACCATAAAGCTCACTCTCCACTGGGCCTGGCTCCATTCTAGATCACAAGGAGTTATCTCCGGAGGCCATGATGTCAGTACAGAGGGGGGACATGTGCACCTCTGGAGTCTCCCATGAGCAGTATCAGTGATGTAAAGGTAGTTCCTGCCACCCCTTGTGTGTACAGAAAGTCTGTGCTTTCTGCTCTGTGAGGGGCAGAGGCTATAGATATTAGCCCACAACATTGATTTTTAATAAATAACTGCTGGTGTATACACACAGAGAACACATGTGACACGTTTTTGTCAACTAAATGGTGAGGTCAGATTTTACCCACAGGTCTCATCTCACCAGCAGAATCTCCTGCAACTCTCAGCAGACACGCTCTCCATGCTGGAGAACTGGAAGAGATTGTGGAATCGGTCTTTCTGTCACTGAGGGAAAGGCAAAAAACTGACATTTCCTGAGAGATGACTGTAGGCTTAACCTAGGCCTGAATGTGCTCAGTCCTGCCCAAAGCCCTGTGAGGTTATTATTATAATCTGTAATTAATAGGCAGGAAGAACCACATTCACAGAGATTAGGAGTTCACTCAGAATTGGGAAAGAAAGAACCAAACTTCTCTCCTTCTTGTGTGTATGGTGAATATACTTGTTCATATGAGGGTGGGATGCATGTGTGAGTGCACTCATTGAGAGGTCAGAGGTCAACTTTGGCCGTCTTTCTCGATCATTTTCCCCCTTATTTTTTGAGACAGGGTCTCTCATTGAACATGTAGCTCACTGATTTCTACAGTGGCCACCCAGTGAGCTTCAGGGATCTTCCTTTCACAATACCCCTACACACACACACACACACACACCAATGCCAGAGTCATAATCATGTTCCATACTGCTCCCAGCTTTCATATGGGTACTAGGGATCCAAATGTAGGCCTAGATGCTTGCTCGATGCAAGCATCTACCCACTGAGACATCATCCTGGTACTTCTGTCTCTTGATCCTTCCCTCTCTCACACTATCTCCTTAAGAAGCTCTGCTGAGGCTTACCATCTACATTTGGAGCTGCATCCGATGCCTTGTCATAGAATACACCATGGGGTAAAATGCTGTAGACCTTGTCAGCTTTGTTGGCAAAGGTCACTAGCAAGACGTCACCCACCTCTGCCTTGATGACTGGACCTTGGAAGCAGGAGAAGAGGATGAAAAGAGATGAAGAAGTAAATCAGAGCGAGCAGAAGAATCACTCTGCAGAGATGTCTGCTCCCAGGTGAGCACACCCCCTTTGAAACATCAGGATGCGTGTACCAAGAATTCCAAGATGGGCTTCTGAATCAGAGGGCATCTTCCGTCTACTGAAAGTGGCATCGACATACTCCGTGTACCGAGCCTTCCAATATTTTCCTCCTATTCTGTTGTTAGCTTGTGTGAAGTACACTGCAGAGTCACTGTGGAAAGATGTGGGAATCTGAGAAGATATCCAGACTCATCTCCCAGATGCAGTCATCATGGACCTCACTCTATATCTGTCCTAATCACCACCCCCCTCCCCAACAAAGCCTGCACAGGCCCAGCATAGTGCCTAAGGACCGCTGCACAACGCCTAGGGATCACTGACAGCCTAGCAGCTGGTCCTCAAGCCCATTTCCCTCTTCACCTTTGCACCTCATTCCCCAGAGGCCCCACAACCAAAGAAGTCACAGAAAATCCTCATTTACCAACAATGGGGTTCCAGAACAGTATCCTAAAAAGCAATAAAGAGCTGCCTGGTTTCTCTAGAGAGCAAGTATCCCTATAGCTCTCACTGAAGCCAATAAATAAGTTTTATATGTAATAAACTCTTTTATACCTGACATGATTAAGAAATGGAGTTTGAGGCATGATATCTAGTTAATCAAAGGGTTTAAGCCATAGAGAATTGTCTGCAAACTATATGCCTAAGATGCCTAATTTCAGAATTGCAGAGTACAATGATACTGCTTCTGATTCATGCTAGCTGTCTGTGCTCTTAGTGTATCCAAGATATCACTACCCAAGACTCTGTAAGTCACAAGAGGTCACAGCCACTTGCCACTTTTGAAAAAAAAAAAAACAACTTGAAAAGAGGATAGGAGCACTGGCTGCTCTTCCAGAGGACTCAGGTTTGGTTCCCACCCTTCACATGGTGGCTCTCAACTAGCTGCAACGCCAGGGCCTCTGGTGCTATCTTCTAGCCTCCCCAGGTATCAACCTTGCACATGGTGCACAGACATACATAGAGGCAAACTACCTATATACATAAAATTATTTTTTTAAGATTTTATTTATTCTCTGTAGATGGGTACACTGTAGCTGTCTACAGACACACTAGAAGAGGGCATCAGATCCCATTACAGATGGTTGTGAACCACCATGTGGTTGCTGGGAATTGAACTCAGGACCTCTGGAAGAGCAGTCAGTGCTCTTAACCTCTGAGCCATCTCTCCAGCCCATAAAATTATTTTTTATATCCACTTGAAATCTACTATGTGCTGTGGAAGCCAAGAGATTCAAGACTGGGGAGGGGAAGATTTCAGTTAAGTGGCAACACTAGACTTGGGTTTCACAGCATTTAACTAGACATGGAGGCAAAGGACAGAGAGGCTGTGTCGTTTACACAAGAACGCCATTAGACCACAATGGCTTATCTCCATACAGAGTCCTGCCTTGTTCCCTCTCTGATACTGTTCCATATGGGAGTTCTCTAGCTCAGAGCTTCAAATGGCCCTGACCACCCTTGTTTGCACATAGGAAGTGCTAAGGAACTGTTTGATAAAAACAAAACATAAAAAAACAAGTGAATGAATGAAAGAGTGAGTTAATGAATGAGTAAACGAATGGGAGTGAGTGAATGGCTAATGAATGGACAAGAGAATCAGTAACTGAATGAATCTGTGAGTGAATACATTAACTGAATGAGTGATGACTGAGTTAATGAATGAGTGAGTGGGTGAATGTAGTTTTCTTGAGTTTGATTTAGCCAACAATCATGAATAACCACTCTCCCAGTTCTCAGCAGTGTCCACAATAAGAATTCTAGCAGCTCTGACATCATGATGTCTGCTGTGAGATCACAGGGAAAAGACGGCTGCACACTGCTCTGGAGAGGGACTTAGAAACACCAGCAGAGTCCTTACCTGCCAGATGTATTCAGGGGAAATCCAGTGAATTTGTTATAGCCTTGGGGACCATAATCCCAAAGGACCTTTTCAGCCGCAATGAAGTAGTGCCTCTGTTGACCCCGCACCTTCGAGTGAGGAACATTTCCCCTGCAGTTGCCCACATTGTACTGTCCCAGCATTCCAGCTGCAGAGGGAGGAGACATACAAGCATAGATAAAACGCCCAGAGAAATAGAACAGGTTTGACCTCATCAGCCTTTGAAACTTATATAGAAAACTGGATGATAAACAAAGTTAATAGGAAAGGGCAAATGGGAGGAGTTAATATAGTTATGTGCAATAAATATTTTAAAAGTAAAAGTTAATCATTTTAAACATAAAAAAATTCCCAATAGAAAATGGATGGGGGTGGGGGCAGAAAAAGGGTTGTTCAGAAAAGAAATGACACCAGCCAGTAAACCAATGGAAAAGTCCCATCTCAACTGCAATTATGCAGCGCCATTCATTGTTCATTGATGGCAGAGATACAATCTAATAGTCACGGTTCCCAGGGCTGTCAGGCGGATGGAGGGAGGACAGACATGCTCACACGCTGTGGGTGGATGAGTAACAATACAGGTAGGGAATAGGGCAGTATATGTCTGAAGCTTAAAAAAAAATCCTACTCTGATACAGGAATTCCAAATCCAGGAGTTTAAGAAGATATATCTGTAAATTGTTATAACAAACAAAAGAGCAAGCAGAAGTGCTAAACGGCACAGGGGCGTCAGTGGTCATCTTGCTGTGACCGTGGGAGGCACCAACACTGATAAAGTCACTGTGCTCACTCACAAGGAAACACTGCTGAAACACATGAATGAGCAGGACAATGAGCTACCAGAAGCGGAAATAGACCAGCGTCATCTAGAAAATATAGTGAGAGCTCTAGATGGGACAGTTGGTTTTAAAAAAAAGAATCAAATTACAGGACTGGAGATGGCTCAGTGGTTAAGGGTACTTGCTACTCTTGTAGAAGACTTAGGTTTGGTTCCCAGCCCCACTTGGCAGCTCACAACTGTCTGTAACTCTAGCTGTGAGGGATCCAATGCCCTCTTCTGACTTAAAGACGAATGAAGGGAAATACAAGCCTTGGGTGGGGAACTGACTCCTGTCTTTAGCAAGGACTTTCCTAGTGTCAAATGTGAATTATTTCATTTCCAGTCACTGGGACCTTTTCAGTTAGCGTGGCCTTTTGTCTCTTCATCCATCCAGTTCCTCCCCACACCTCTAGGCTCATCTTACAGTTCACTCCTCAGGAACCCCACAGACTTCTCTGCAGTAGTGAGGAGCACACCCATGGGGAATGTATGTCACACACTTGGTGTACTTTGTAAAGGTTGAAGTACTAGTTTCTAAGTTCCTTTAAGGCTTCAAATTATATATATATGTGTGTGTGTGTGTGTGTATGTGTGTGTGTGTGTGTGTGTGTGTGTATGGAGGATGCTCAATGCACACTGTGTTTTGCAGATGCTAAATAGTTCGATGCATATTGTAATCTATTTAAGAGACCGGCTGACTCGGTAGAACCCGGTCCTGGATTGGTAGTCCAGGACAGTAGGCCCCATCTCAAGCCTCGCCACACCAGCCTCCATCCAGTTTACCTTGCAGGTGGTCACTGACTTGGCAGGTTATCATCCATTTCCCAGGATTCTCCACTATCATTTCTGTTGTGAGGAAGGTGGCTGGAAACAGGTTGACAACATCCGTCCGGTGCCCTCTGGTGATGAAGGTGTTACCGTAAAAATAGATGGAATGGATGTCTATCTCATTCCCCATCCCAAACAGGTGCCAGGACACGGATTCACCAACACACATCTCAGGCTCGGGCAAGTTTCCAAAAAGGAATCCGTTGAGGGCTGCAAACACAAACACAAACACACCAGTGGAAGACACTCCCCTGCAGATGGGAGCAGGACTGAAGCTAGACATTCCGTGTGTGGGTCATTGCTATAATATTTCCCTGCAGCAATCCCCAATCTAAATGAACCCCACTATTTAGAGTGCTGAGAATAAGGGACTATGAATTCTGAGTCTAAATGGGACATCTTTACCAACCCTCCCCTGGAAGGGCTCAGAAAGCACTGTGATGGAGTGACCAGACAGAAGGGTGCTGTGAAATGCTGCCTTCTGAACGGGGCGTGGCAGAGGCAGTCATGAGCACCTAGCACCCATAGTACTTGTACAGGATTAACACTTCAACACCCCAGCATAGATAAGAATAGGCAGTCAGGAGTGTCAGGTGTGTGGATACAGAGGGAGGGAGAGCCCCTTTGCTCTAGGAGTATGGTCATTGGTAGGCTGCCCATGGCCCAGTATGTGGCCATGCCATGCTCATGCATATATGAGAAGCATTGACTGGACTTGGTAAGTTAAAAATAGACAAATTTTAAAAGAAAGATATGAGGTTGGGAGAACTATGATGGAGATCCTCAGAGAAAGGAGTAGAGTGGATATGACCAAGATACACTATGTACAATGTGAAAACATTTTAAAGAATAAGTCAAAATATTGTCTTGGGGCTAGAGGAGTGGTTCAGTATTTAGGAGCACTTGCTGTTCTTGAAGAAGACCTGATTTGAGTCCCAGCATCCTCAACTGTGGCTCACTCTAGTTCCAGGGAATCCAACGTCTCCTCTGGCCTCCTCAGGCACATGCTTTAAACATCTTCCTAAAACATTATGTTTCCCCTCTATTTTCTATACCAATGTCTTGTCTGTCCTACTCAATGTAACTTGTGTATATGGCCTTTCTTTTCTTTCTCAGACTATTGGGATTCAGAGTGTGTTGTGTCTTATACAAAACCACTGGCATCCAAACCCACACGTCTTGCAGAATGAGGTCTAGGGTTTTCATGGATCTTGCTTCCCTGAAGTACTCATCATGCAGAAAGCCCTGTTAAGTACCATAATACACACTCACCATGCATCTTGTTGCTCCTCTGGAAAACAGCATCACTTTTGTCAACGGAATTTGGATTAGTGCAGAACTGCCTGATGTTGTCATCCAGGTACCAGCTCTGATTCTCATCCACAAGAGTGAACATGATTACAAACTCTCGGTCCACATCAGTCCTCGCCCCTGAGTATCTGTTCAGTACACCTTTAAGGAACATCAAGAGTGTAAAGAAAAAGCCATTAGAGGTAAACTAAAACCTAGTGGTACCCCTCTCCTTCCAGCAGTGTTCAGTAATCCATCAGGGATAATCAAAGATAACCTACATCCCACAACATACAAGCAGAAATGACAAGGCTGTAGAAAAGTCCCAAAGCAGAAGTTTTGAGCACTGAAAACATAGAGGCCAGGCTACTCCCTAAGAATCAACACAGCTGGGAAGAAGCTTTTGGGGGTGAGGACTGCCTACCTTCCTTACACACCAGCAGAGGTCCGATTAGCCCGGAACAGATATCCTTAGGGGCATCAATGTGCGAGTGGTACACCCAGGTCAGGCAGTTGGCATCTGCTGGAGCAGGTGCATATTCTTCTCTTACTGGCCAGACATAGGTGTAGTTTTTGCCAGGGGGGACCATGTCATCCTCCTTGTTCCTTCCAGATGTCCCATCTGGGTATAAGGCTCCTTTTAGCCAAAAGAAAAGGAAAGATGACATTAAAACCCAGAGATTTCATGTTACCCACAGTAACATGAAAGGGCAGAGCTTTGAAATCAAATGTAAATGAATTTAAATGTATTTGCTCTAGAACTTGAGGTGAAGCCCACTGAGTTCTTAGTAACCTGGTTTTTCACTGGTAAAGCTGGAAGGCTGAGATCTACCCTGCAAAGACGGGAGAGCTCAGCAAGGAAATGCACAGAGTGCTTCTCCCAGAAACAGTCGTCCTAATAAAGATGCTGGTGACCCTGCTGTACCGGTCTGAAGGGTTTCACAGCTCTTCTCACTTTGTCATTGTCTTGAGATGGCACAGAGGAAACTGTAGGTACCATTTGGGGGCCTAGTGCAGACTCATCTCATCTCACAAGAGATGAGAAGGGAGGCTTGTGGTTTCTCCCAGCTTCCAGAGATATTACCATCCCGTAAGAAAGACTGGAATAGATATTAGGAACACATGGACAGTTGGAGACTAAAGCAAATTAGTGTGAAGAATGTAATTTGGGATCAGAATCCCCAGGCAGAGACCTAGAAGGTTTAACAGCACAGCAGGTAAGGTGTGGAATCACACAGCAGGTGAGGTGTGGAATCACACAGCAGGTAAGGTGTGGAATCACACAGCAGGTGAGGTGTGGAATCACACAGCAGGTAAGGTGTGGAATCAATCACACAGCAGGTAAGGTGTGGAATCACACAGTAGGTGAGGTGTGGAATCACACAGCAGGTGAGGTGTGGAAGGCTACCCTGTGCTACATTTCATCACTAAGATTTCTGCATGGAGTTTTTCAGTTAAGAAAAGCTCAGTGCATGAAATCGTGTGACGATGTATGCAGAAGGCAAGTGACCAATCAGTGCACAGTATCATCATCAGATGATAATGGATCAGCTTCATAATGAGAAGGATTTAAGGGGCCCTGAAGGACCAGGAATTTCAGGTCTTACCCTGAAAAGGACTTTCCCAATTATTGAAAAGTACAGAGGACTATTAGGGACAGAGAATGAGCTGGACATGCTCCAGGTTCACTGCCATCACTCAGTGGTCCATCCATCAATAACAAAATGGATATATACCACATGCTGATGAATGGGGCTCATATTACAAGCCAACGTCAAATAAGACGGCAATTCTAAGGAGAGATATGGTTCAAATCTAATGTTATATTCTTAACAATTTTTACCATAAAAGTGTAATTTGATGTTTAGAGAAGGATATGAGAAGAAAGCAATAGTTAAACCTACTGTATACCAAGGATCATAGTCCTGAGGACTGAAGCCAGGACCTCAAGCATGCTAGGCTCTACCACTGAGCTACAGCCGCAGACAGACAACATCTGTTCTTCAGTGTAACCCAATCTGGTACATACCACTATCTATTCCATAAGTAAACACTTTCCCACACAGGTGAGTGAGATTTGAAACAATTTATGTCTGATTTTCTATCAAAAACATTGAGGAGAGAGAGTCTATGGACCTCTTTGATACTTATTCCTTCAACTAAATTTCTTTTTGATGGGGCTGAAGAGATAGCTCAGTGGTTAAAGAGCACTGACTGCTCTTCCAGAGGTCCTGAGTTCAATTCCCAGGAACCACATGGTGGCTCACAACCATCTGTAATGGGATCCAATGTCCTCTTCTGGTATGTCTGAAGACAGCAACAGTGTAGTCATATAAAATAAATAAGTAAATAAATAAATCTTTAAAAAATAAATTTCTTTTTGATACCAACTTTCAACAACTGTATGCTACATAACACTTAAAGATAAAAGCCAGAAATATCTGTTGATAAAGTCAGAGGAATTTTCCATAAAAAAAGCAAGATAGAAATTTGATTAGTTAGATCCTGTCAAGAATAAGGTTGTATTTGGGTTATACTGTTAGACATAGATTTAATGTACATTAGGGTAATATGAATAAGTTATATTATTTCTTTCTTCTGTAAAAGGAAACTTAACAATTGCTAGTGAGAGGTTCTGAGAGAAAAATCATGTAGGAGGCCGTTCTATATAATACATTACATATGGAATACATTACATTTTCAGTGTTTTCAAGAATAAAATGCAAAGGCAGTCTTTTAAAAATGAGTTCTGCATTATCTTTCAATAAGAGGTGAGGGTATTTAAACAAGGCTGTTTTTACTCAGAGTTAGACCACTGTGATTTATTATGTTTAACTTGATAAAGGATTTAATTTTACAAAGAAATAAAGTAAAGAAAAAAATCTAGAAGGTTACTTTCTATCAACTAACTCCCAGAGTCACCTGAAAGAGTCCCTAGGTGACTCCTACAGTGACCTTCCCCGCCTTTCCTCTTCAGTCTGTATTTCTAGTTTCTAATATTTTCTATTTCATCTTTACCTGCCATTCATTATCATGTGAACTCTCAAAATAAAATACAATGCTGGCTCCGTCTTCTCATGCCCAGCACTGTCTTCTCACGCCACCCTTCATAACTGTACCCCTCGCCACAATGCCATCCACTGGGCATTGGTTACCTTGGCTTTACGACAACACCTGAACTTCATGCCTACACTTTGTACTGATACCTTTCTATGTGGCAGTTTTCTAGCGCCTTTCCCAGAAGACATGCATTGTGCCTTGTCACCTGTCAAGCCTGCTCTTTAGCCAGCCTCCTGAATCCAAAGCCACCAATAGTCAAAGCCAAAGGTCTAAAGCAAAAGCACTACTCTCCCCTGCCTCCCCTTCCTTCCTTCCTCCTCCACTGGTTCTCACATTCATCCATTCTGCCCCCTGTGCCATCACAGTACTCACCCAAACTGTCATTTCCTAGCTGGCTTTCCTGCATCATTTGCCTCTCTGGTAATAGTTCTCTTTCTCATCTCAACTCTAGTCTATCATCCCTTGCTTAGTTATCCCACAATCTTTGTTGAATTCAAAAATGAAGATCAAATGTGTTCTGTGTGAATCTCCACAATCAGCATGGGCTGGCTCAAGCAACCCTGAACCCTCTGAACTAAGTCAGCTCTCCAAGTGCATTCAGAGCAAGGACAGCAAAGCCACTGAGATTAGACAGCCTAGAATCAAACCTTCTCTCGATCATGTCATAGCTAGATGGCCTGGCAATCCCCTTTAAAAAAAAACAAAACAAAATGAATTTCAGCCTGTAAAATATGAAAATTATAATACCTACCACATAAAGTTATGGGGGCTTATGTGACATAACATCTAAAAGGTCCTGTCACTGTGCCTGGAATAGGGTAACAGTGCCTATTGCTTGGTCATAGCATTGCTCACATTTAAAACATATGTATAAATGGCAGAGGACACATGCAAGCACTTGATTTATCTATAGCTTTTGTGTTAGACTGTAAAAGCCACAGACTAGAGTTTATTATTACTCATTGTACCCATGGGGTCTACACCAGTGCCTGCTGTAAGAGCTGCTCCATACATGTCTGTTGAAGAAAGAATGACTCCACGCTATTGCCTTATGGTATCTCTATCCAAAGCTCTGTAAGTACGATGTATGGCTGAGTTCCCACATGGACAGACATGGGAGGCAGATGTGAGGGGAGTCGATCAATGGGTGTGCGACTTGTCTTGAAGCTTCAACTGGGATTCCTGCTCTTGCTTTGATTATGAAACACATGGATATGAATCACAATTCTTTGATTCAAAATTCACTGTGTGAGCTTTGTTCTTATGGAGAACTTCTGGTGGCTGCCACTGAAATGGAGAGGCCAGAGCCCCACAGAAAGGCTTGGTGCCAGTTTTCAAGAGGAGAAATATCATTTCAGACCCAAAATGAAGCATGAATATAAAGTAAGAAACTGATGCTGGTCCCATGCACTGGTCGGCTTCCAAACTCCTTTCTCTACTCTTCTCCTCCCTGGAAGAACATCTAGGAGGTACTGACTATGTGGCCATTCACTGTTGCAGTCCTACTTTGCACTCAGCAGTGTCTGGTTCACAGTAAATACTAAGTGGCATTAAGCAGAGACCTCAAGACTACAAAGCTTGTTCCGAGAACCAAGATAGAAATTGACCAGAGGAGAAGGAGGAGGTCAGCAAATCCAGATGACTCTAAGGCTGGAGGGCACGGAACTGCTGGAAAGCTTATTCTCAAGTACAAAGGTCTTATTTATTCCCAGGATGGGGATAGGGTTGGGAGGTAGGTGGCAACTACAAGGTGGGACACATCAGTTAAAGAAAAATGTAAAAACGTGTTTCAGTTCTCTGGAAACAGAGCACCTAGCACTGTTGGTGTTTGAGCAACTGCTGAGCACTGGGCAAGAGCGGGGCTCTGCAGCATCCCTGACTCAGGCTGCTCTGCTCTCACTTTTCATCCACCCTCAGCAGCACCAAGAAGTAGTCACGAATGAGGTCCAGCTATTGCAGTCATGGTAAACAGAAACATTTTTTGGTCTTTAATGGTGGGTATTGCTGCATAAATTTCAATGGTATTTAGAAGGGAGGAATGATCTGGGGAGCAAGAGGAAAGTATAATGATTTGTCTGTCCTCGCCTAAAGTCATAGTGATGCTTGAACAAACAGATCACTGGCCAGACAGTGAAACTGTCTGTACACAAAGAGAAACACAAGGAAGGATGGCTCAATGGTTAAGAGCACTTGCTGCTTTTGCAGAGGACCTGTGTTTTGTCTCCATCAACCACACAGGGTAGCTCACAACTAAGCAACTCCAGCTCCAGAGGGTCTGATGCCTTCTTTTGGCTGACTTGAGCATACACACACGTGTGCGCACACACACACACACACACACACACACACACACACACATACACACACACACACTTAAAAATAAAATAAATATATATGTTTTAAGAGGAACTGTAAAAAGAGAAGAGACAAAGGGCCTACCAGAAAGTCAAAGTGAGGGCAGATGAAAACAGCTGGAATCTGGAGGGCATTGTCCGATCCACTCACGGCACAGGACCCCCTGCCTCAAGACACCAAAGCACAGCCTCTGTCCAATGACTTACTGGCCACTAAGCTACGCAGACCTGAAAGTCTAGTCTTTAAAGTAAAACCCCAAACTGAATGAAGCATAGTGGGCATACTTTATCAGGAAAACTGGTCCGCAGACTGGGTCTGGCAACTCTCTAAATAAAGATAAAAGCAAACAACAACCTGAAAAAGATCACAATCCAGACCTGTTCATGGTTTTTTTTTTTTTTGTCTTTTTTTTTGGACCGTCCAGTTTTCAATAGAGAAGTGTCAAATGACCTGCGGCAACATGCACCCCTCTGTACCATGGCACAGGCTTGGTTATAATATTTCAGGTCAGGTAATATAGAAGGGGGACCTGCAGGGGCTCCTGGGTAGAACTGTTCTTGGGCTTCTGTTTCCAATCCTAATGGCAGCATTGAGGAAATCCTTCTGGAAACCAGGACGAAGCTAGAGGGAACCTAGAGTTCTCACTGTGACAGCCACCTGGCTCCTACACACCACAGGACACTAGCATGGTCCCTGGGCAACTGCACTTGCTGTTTAACTGTATGCAGAGTTCTTAACTTAGTAAGATGACAAACTCAACATTACAATACATCTGCTGTCATTTAGTTGACATCTCAGACTGATATTATTTTCTCTGTATATTAGATATAAATAGTACAAGTGTTAATTAATACCCAGGTGATGATAAATGGGGTATTTGAAAGTTACTTGTAACCTTAATTCAGTTAAAACACTGTATGTCAAAGGAATAAATAACACTGCTATTAAAATCACTATACTGAGATTGGAGAGCTGGTTCAGCAGTTAAGAGCACTGGCTGCTCTTCCCAAGCACCTAGATTCAGTTCCTAGCACTGACATGGTGGCTTACAACTGCCCATGACTCCAGTTCCAAGGAATCTAATGCCCTCTTCTGGCCTTTGCTAGCACCAGGTAAGCTTATGGTGCACAGACATACACGCTGGTAAAACAGTCATATGCAAAAAAGAAAGTAATAAATACAGTTCTAAGATGTGCTACTTAAAGGGATTTGTCCAAAGGATCATTATGTCCTTATAGCCAACATTACATTCAAGAAAGTATTACATGTTTAATTTAAATGCACTCAGGGTATCTTCAAAGACCTCTTAGCCATGTGAATTGTTGAGTGATAAGTAGAAAGCAAAGCCCATACAAACCCCACTCTACAGTTCTTGCTTTTGCACAATGACTCCAACACAGCTGTCTGTCATCTCCTGGGCCATCCATTTTGCTGCAGATCTCAACTCTGTCTCTCCTACTCTTCATCACTCTGGGTGGTGGGTTTAACATCAGCATTTGTGATTGATTTGGGGGTGCCCTTAAAATCGGCCTTAATGAAGGCATATCTACTTTACTGGGCTGGAAACAGAAGAACTTAACATTTTGTCAAGTCCTTCTGAAAGAACTGAGTCAAAAACGAAGTGCTCAGAGCCTTTCGAGCATCCGTGCCCAATGTTTTTCACCCCTAGCATCTTCTTATATTTCTACTCTTTGGCATCTTTTCCTTATCCTTCCCATAGCATGATTTAGTTTTTAACGAGGCATAGTTGGAATCTACTACAATTTTAAGCACAGATTTAAACATTGGAGGATAGTTCACAGACAAGCACTCAAGAGAAAGAGTAGAAGTGTGTGGCTATGTGCTTTGCCAGGGTAATGATTCTGAAGGCTTCCTCTCTGAAGTTGTACATATCAAAGACCAAGATGACAAGAAAATAAAATGTTCTATCTGCATATAGACACGGAAATTGTTGTTAGCAAAATATTAGCAGATCAAACCCATCAATATTTAGATATTTAAGACATTTAGTATTTCATGGCCAAATAAGATTTACCCTCATGATATCAAAGTTGCAAAATAACACAACATATAAACAGATTAAGGGGCAAATTATCACAGTCACCTCAAAAGAAGCAGAAATGCATCTAATGACATCCAGGATTCCCATGAAAAACTCTGAGCCACCTAGGAATAGAAGACTTCTTCCTTAACTCAATAAAAGGCTACCAGGGTAACCCCATGGCTAACATCATGCATAATTAAAAGGAAAACTAACTGCTTTCTCCCAAAAACTGAGAACAAGACAAGAATGCCCACTCTTGCCACTACTATTATTAACTTATCCTGAAGTTTTGCCAAGTTAATAAATAAAATAAGGGTTAAATCATCTTTATTCATGATGATGCTACATTCTCAAATTACAGGGAAGCTACTGTTTATTAATGAACAAGTTTCGCCCAGGCAGGAAGACACAAGACTAATGGACAACATCAACTCTGGCTTATACACTACCAACAAACTGTGGGGAGTGGAACTCAAGATGGTGCCTGGCTGGGTGCCAGATGCCCCTGGCATGTTGGTTCACCATTTCAGGAAGCCTGAGTGGCACGTAGTTTAGGCTTTACTGAGCATGTATTCTGCTTGTTCATCGTTAGATCGGGCCATGTGACGTATGCGCTCAACACCAATCAAGAATGACTGTGTGGCAGGTTCTGATTGGAGAGGACACAGAGATTTAAGGGCTGGGAGCTAGAGCTCGGGGGCTTTTTTACTATACTTCAAAGTTCCTGAATAAACCGTGTTGGGAAGAAGAACCCGTGTCCGTTGTCTTCTGTCTGCTGGTTGGATTAGGAGGCGACAACAAACCATCCAAGAGAAGCCAGGAAAGTTACTTTCCTTAAGGAATAAGATGTCTGGGGTTTAACAAGAAGAAGCACAGTTGGAAACAAAGTTGAAGGTGTTGCTAGGAGTTGATGAGGCTCCTGCTCTTGAGGGCACCATCAAGATGTCAAATCACAACCTGTCATTTTATATGGCTCTTCTTACTTATGTATTTTTAAATCAGCATACAATGTCATGGGGTTTATTGTGACATTTGTACACACACATAGTTCTTATTGGCCCTCCTCAACTCCCTCCAACCCTCCGTCCCCTACTTGTCTCTTCCTCCTTCAGATTTGCTCCCTTCTACCTTTGGGTCACATAGATTCCATCATCCTCTCTTTTTCTCTCCTCTCCTTTAAGATCTCACCTTCCCTCCCCTCTCGTGTTCCCCTTTCTAGGTTCACAACCTACACCCCTACACATACACAGATACCCAGATACATACACACATGGGACAAATCTCACTTGATCATGGGATGTTCACTATTTTCAATATTGCTGGGTTTAAATTGTTGACAATTGTGCCGTGCCTAGGATCTGTGTACGAGGAAAACATTGCAGTATTTGCCTTTCAGAGTCTGGCTTGTCTTGTTTAACAAGATAGTGTCCAGCTGAATCTATTTTCCTGCAGATATTCATTTTTCTCTACAGCTGAGTAAGTCCCCATTATTTAATATCACATTTTCCTTATCTATTCAGAAATCTTGGCTGCTTCCATGTTTTAACTTTGGGGTGGTTATTTTTAAAGGGAAGACGGTGATTTCTCCTCCTTTGATCTTTAAGGTTATGTCACCTTCATAAAAAAATTATCCCAGCTGTCTTGTTTAAATGACAAGGATATACAATAACCAAAAACTCTTTTAAGGAAGAATAAAGTTGAAGGGGTTATAATAATACTCAATTTAAATTTTTTACTATAAGTACCCAATAATCTAGAAAATACAGTGCTCGTGCAAAGATAAAGATAGGTCAACAGCACACACTGAGGCCCTCAATGAACTTCTTTCACTTACGCTCACTGATGATTAAAAATTGCCTGTGACCCATTGACCTCCGCTTCCCAAGACCTACTGGGTACCTGATCAGACATCTCTGAATAAACTGTGTATTGTCATGAGCAAAGGTGAACTGAGCCTGGTAGTAAGACTGTGTATGCTTGGAAGATTTACTCAGGAGGATCACAAGTTCAAGGCTGGCCTGGGCTACAAAGCAACACTCTTTCTAAAAGGAAACAAAAGAAGTCGATCAAGGTCCTGTAATCACATGAGTGAGGGCCTGGCCTGGTCATTGTGCTGAGTTTTAACAAGAACCCAGCAGGGTTAAGGGCCAAGCCCTGCTACATTTGTACACAGGAAGGCAAGACAAAAGACCAGTATAGAGATGGGGGAACAGGGCAGCTTCAGGCTATAAAATGAATAAATTAGCTAATGGGGAAAGGGGGAAAGTTATATGTAAATAGATCTTATAACTTGAGTAAAAAAAAATAAAGCTATAGAGGATATACAAAATAAAATTTATAAAAAGTGGCCAGTGTGCAGTGGCGGGAGAGAGCAGTTGACAGGCATCTGCAGCAAACACACTGATGTCGCCAGCTGTGAGAACACAGTCCATGCACTCGCTCCAGTGGATCGTGCTTTCCTGTTTATACAATGTCGATACTGAGCTGGGGGGAAGTGCTTGAAGTTTTGAGAGAATAGTTGACAAGTGTTGGGTTAGAATTTGGGGACAGGACCAGAACAATGCAGATTGGTCTCTGCCCCCAGGAAAACCTGTTCTAAAGTACAGACAGGTACAAACAGTGACCAAAACCAAAATGATCTCTTTTACTGTACCAGCTTGGCAACTACTGCGGAATAAGCCCAACATAGGAGACATACCTATAAGACAGGGCCCAGAGAACGCTTCCTGAAGAAGGGACTTATGGATGATTTAGGTTGCTCTAGTAATCCTCTGAACTGAGTTTAAACAAATCTATTTTCTGAGGCAGGGGCTCATTATCTTCACAGATGCTCTAAATAGTTAGTGATATAAATATACATGCATTTTTATAATACATGCAAATATATTACACATGTAATATATTTATTATACATATAATATATATGTAACATATATGTGATGTCTATGTATGTGTATATGTATGTGTATATGTATATATAAGAGAGAGGGAGAGAGAGAGGAGAGAGGAGAGAGGAGAGAGAGACAGAGAGACAGAGAGAGAGAGACTAAATGTAGCCTAGGCTAGCCTCAGATTCACTATATATCTAAGGATGGTCCTCCTGCCTCCTCCTCCAAGGTGCTAGGATTACAGGTGTACACCATCTTTATGGGATGCTAAAATCAAACAGTTGTACGTATGTGTTAAGCAAGCTTCTGTCAACTGAGCTGTGTCCCTGGTCATGTGCTATGGTATATGTGATGGCCAGTGTTCATTGTCAACTTGATAGAATTTAAGGAGACGTGTTTGTGGACATCCCTATGAGAAATTGTCTTAACTGTAACTGAGGTACTTAAAAGTGGGTGGTACCATTTCATGGTGGACCTGAAATTTCCCCGAATGTCAAAGGCTTATGCTCCTGAGGTAAGGTGATGTTCCTCTGGTGAAGCTAAGACGTAGAGCCTAAAGGCAGGTCTTCAGGTCATTGAAGCGACAGTGAACCCAATTCTTTCCTCCATCCCCTTTCCCCGTCTCACCCACGAAGTAAATGGTTTTACCAGATCACACATTCGATATCAGGATGTGCAGCCTCCTATGGGCCCAGCTGTAGGCCAATAGATATAACTGAACCTCCCAAACTGGGAGCCAAAATAAGTCTTTTCTTTCTTTTTAGGAGTTGGTTCATCTTAGGTATTTGTTATCACAATGAAAACCTAAGACAGTTACAAAAATATATACTTGATAGAAAAATCTTCATATCTCAAAAGTCTAGCACAAAACTGCTTCATTGTTCAAATTAACAAGCAATCAAGAAACTCTTGAGGGCCGAGAAGAAAAAGAAAAATGTACACAAAGGAAGCGACAGAAAGAGCAGTGGAGACAGGCAGCACTGAGATAGCCATCCCATAGCCCAGGCTGGGACTGCCGATAAGAACAAGCTGCCTTCAGCCAGTGTTTCCTGACACTCCTGAAGGGCATGTAGGAAAGCCAGTCAGCTTGAGGGGGTGTGGAGGCTCAGAACCCTGTTCACTGTAAACATGAAGAAGAAAAAGGAGGCTGGGGATGTAGCTCAGTTGGTTGTGTCCTCCTCTGGCATGGGTGAAACTGAGTTCAGTCCTCAGCACCACATAAAACCAGGAGTGGTCTGGTCACTTGTAATCCCAGCACTTGGGAGCAGAGGCAACAGGACCAGAAGTCCAAGGTCAGCCTTAGCTACGTGAGCCTGTCTCAAAAAAAAAAAAAAAAAAAAAAAAAAAAAAAAAAAAAAAAAGCAAGAAGAGATGGAAATAAAGAAGAGAAGAAAAAAGAGAAAAAGAGGAGTCGGGGGAGAGAGCAGAGGGAGACAATGAATAAGCATTAGTACCAGTGTGCTCTCTGACCCTGACAATATCAGTAAGTTATATCTGTGTGACCAAACAGAAACAAGAGACAGAGAAGGGAGGGAAAATCACCTTCCGAATCCTTGTTGTAGAAAACACCGTGAGGGTGCAAAGAGAAGGGTCTGGAAGCAAAGTTCTTCAGGTGGATAACGATCACGTCGCCCACTTCTGCCCTCAGGATGGGGCCCAGGAACCCAAGCCAGGGGGGCTTGGGGATCTCCGTGGAGTAGCTCCCGTCTGTGAAGTGTCTATAAACCGCCTTCTTGTAGATGCCACCTATCCTGTTGGGCCCTCGCTCCAGAAATAAGGTTGCAAGTCTGGAAGCAAGAAGGAAAACATTTTCAATTGCAATTCAAGGAAAAACTGTACAGCTTGTCCTTAAAGGGTCATCAAATGCTATTAGCATTTCTAATTTGGTGTTCACCGTCATCAGTGGCCTCACTAAAATTACTTTTAATTTGCCAATGTGGAAAGGACAAGTCAACAGACATGAACAGTAGTCACAACCAAACTGTAAGAAGAGCAAAGTGCTCTGAAGTCACGCTGTAAATGACACATTATAGGCCACAGGATCCCCATCCAACTTGTGATCGTGTGTGCATGCATGTGTGCATGTGTGTGTGGTGTGTGTGCATGTAGGAGGATGTGTGGGGTGTATGTGTACATGTATGTGTACCTGTGTGTGTGTATGTGTGCGTGTGGGGGAATGTGGGGGTTATGTGTACAAGTATGTATACCTCTGTGTGTATGTTGTGTGTGCATGTGTGTGCATGTGGAGTATGTGTGTACATGTATGCATACCCATGTGTGTCTGTGTGTGTGTGAGTGTGTGTGTACTGGTCTATGTACACATTGTGCACATATGTGTGGAGGACAGAGTCAAATCTCAGATAGCTTCCTCAGTCACTATCTATTTTGTTAGTGAGACAGGATCTCTTGCTTTAACCTAAACTTAGTGATTCAAGTAGCTTACCGGGCAGTGAGCCCTTGGTGACCTGCCAGTCTCCACCCCCCAATACTAGAATTACAAACACAGCCTACCAGTGTGATAAGGACTTAGTAACTGAGCCATCTCCCTGACCCCTTCAGCTTACATTCAACTCACACTGTGCCCTCGATATCTCCCCTGTGCTGTGTAGGTCCGAAAGGACTCTAACCGAGGAAAAATCAAGTGCTAGACAAATCTGTGGGAGGCCCAGTGTTAACTGAGTGACTGATAAAACAAATGCAGGCAAACCTTTTCTTTTTTATATAATATCTTTATTAATTCCTTGAGAATTTCGTGTTGCGTTCAATGTATTTGGTCATATTCACCTCTAATTCCCAACTCCTCTCAAATCCAGATGTAATCACCAGTTCACTTCCCAAATTCATGTCCTCTTTTTAAAAAAAAATGCTACAATTGCCAAGTCCACATTGTGCCCCTGTATACTCTTGGGTGTGGGAGCATTCACTGGAGCATGGCTGACTACCCGAAGCCACAACCCTGAAAGCAAAGCTCTCTCACTCCCTCGGCAGCTAACAGTGAGCTTCAGTTGCAGGTAAGGGCTCCTGAGCCCTTCCCACTTCGTGCTAGAATGGTAACTGGCTTGGTCGTGTGCAAGTCTTACACAGGCAACCAGAGCTGCTGTGAGGTCACTGTCAGCACTTTTGTCATGCCCAGAAGACACAGTTAAACACTGGTCCTCCCAGCTCATGGCTTTCAGTCTTTCTATCCCCTCCTCAATGATCTTCCCAAGCTGTGTGAATGTGTATGTATATGTGTGTGCATGAGTGTGTGTATGTGTGTACATGCATGTATGCATGTGCATGTGTGTATGTGCCTGTGTATCTGTGCCTGTGTGCATGCCTGTGCATCTGTTTGTGCAAGCATGCATATATGTGTTTTTGCGTGTGCATGTACATGTGTGTGTATGTGACACACATGTTCTGTTGATGGCTGAACACTCCATAGACACTTACTCTCTGCACTTTGATCACTTGTGAGTTTCTCCATTAGCCACCAGCACTGCATAATGGAGCTTCTCTTATGAGATCTGACAACTCAGCCAAAACTTTTCTAGAAATATGAATAGTTCAAAGAAGATGCATGCATATGAGGAAAGAAAGGAAACATAGGGAGATACCCACAAGTTGCAGACAGAGCAAGCAATGAGGGAGAGGTGTGAGCGACAGATGGGAAGTGGGTTACATGCCGGGTACAGGACTGACAAGCTGAGTCCACGTGGCTACCTGTGTGCTTTGGGTGGTCAGTGGTGAAAATGTCAATTCCAGTTTGAAGACCTTCCAATTTCCCTGGGAAACATTGACCACTCGTTGGGTTTGCACAGCACTCCTGACAGGGTAATCATGTTTTAAGGACTCTTCTTATGGCTGTGGTATGGAAATTTTAGAAGAGGCAGGCAAAGGAAAGGACACAATGAGGGCATAGAGAGGCTGAGAGGAGAAACAAAGGAGTAAAAGGAGATACCAAAATTCTAGTACCACATTCAACGGGAGCCCTCAGGGTTATTAAAGGTTAGTACAGTATCGACTAGCTGAAAGCTCCCAGCAGTCTTGAGTCTAAACAGTGGCTTTGCCCACCTTACAGGTATCTCAGAGTGATGAC
The DNA here is from genome assembly GCA_030674055.1 of Rhabdomys pumilio. NCBI lineage: Eukaryota > Metazoa > Chordata > Mammalia > Rodentia > Muridae > Rhabdomys > Rhabdomys pumilio. Next base: position 79,478,275 of record JANHMN010000006.1, on the reverse strand, counting down.
ACTAGAGGTCAACATGTCCAGTAGCCAGAAACTCATCCTCTGGTGAGCAGAAGATGGGAACCTTCTAGAAGACAGAAATATTTAAGCAGACGGAGAAGAAGAAGACATATGAGTGAAGCCAAAGACCCAGAGGCTCAGTAAGGGTGGCTAAAGTCCCCCTCCAGGAAGCCAACCCTCATTTCCTTCCCTGCCTGGTTTCCTTTCTTCTGCTCCACGTTCTCATCTTCTTGCTCTTGGCACACGGCACATCTGTCTGTGTGTGAGACTTCCCCCATAGGCTCATGTGCCCAGCTAATGATGCTATTTGGAGACTGATCAAGCTCTTGGAGGTGGGCTTATCTAGCAGACATTGGACCTTGGGGACCAGGGTTGTTTTATGGTTCAGCAAGATGTAACAAGTCACAGTCAGGTCCTGCCTTTATCTCATCCTTGTACTAATGGACAGTATCCCTTAGATGGTTAATTCAAATAATTCATCCTTCTGTATTCTGCTTTTGGTTGGTTGGTTGGTTGGTTGGATGGTTGGTTGGTTGGTTGTTGGTTTACATTGTTTTTCTGTGTCTAATTTTCCAAGTATCTTTCAAAGTCAGTTCACATCTTTCCCTTTTTAAAATATTAGACATGCATATTTATTTAATGTAAGAGTATTTTGCGTGTGTGTGTGTGTGTGTGTGTGTGTGTGTACCACATGCATGTTTGGTGCCACAGAGGTCAGAAGAGGGCATTGGATACTCGGAACTGGAGCTATGGATGACTGTGAGCCACTACATGGGTGCTAGGAATCCAACCCAGGTTCTCTACAAGAGCAACAAGTGCTCTTAGCCACTGAGCCATCTCTCCAGCCCCAGATTCTTCCTTTCCCCCTTTCTCTTTATATTCAGTGTTCTGTGAAGATACCAGTAACAGCACTTTCCAAAATGTCTCCTCTGTCTGTCCTTGTCAGGTATGCTTATCAAAGACAAATAACTTTTCTATTCTACCTCCCACTAATTTCCTAAAGCCCAGTTTTCTCCTGCAAATTCTCTGGAAGCATTGCTGCTTGCTTTGAAACCTAAAATTAGCAAACAAGCAAACAAAGCCCCTCTGAATCTTCCCCTAAATTGGCAAGTTAGAGGTGGGAGAGCATTGCAAGTTACATTTTCAGAAGAGCCTGGATTGTCATGCTTGAACTTAAGTATCCTCCAGATGTTTAAGAATGGCAGACATATATTTTTGTCTTTTGCTTCATCTCTGGTAATAACTTCTTAGAAAAGGAATCATGGCTGAGGTACATCACGTGGGAAAATGAGGGAGGTCACACAGTTGTCTGCTCTGTTGATCTTTACCTGAGCTCAGGCCAGAAAGGAGGCAGCATTATGCTTCAGAATCTTGTGTGGCCTGTCTATATATGGATGATGTAATACCTGGCACACAGTTGAGTTGCTCTCCTGGCATGCTACGTCTAGGGAAGACTTCTTCCTTGTTCATTTACTAGGGGGTCCCTGCTAATCAAATGACACAGGCATCATCTCATGATGTCCAGATCCAGGGGACAGTGTATGGCCATCATATCTCAGAAATTCAATGAATGCTATTGTTGGCTTTAGTTTTCTGAGTCTGCCTGTTAATGCCTGCTGGCCTCTTACAGTCACCTTGTCTTTCTTTCAGTTACAAACAGCAGCAAGTTAACAACAAAAGCATCTAAGCAGAGTGTAACATGACACCGAAGGCACACTAAAGCAATGGGGCCGTAAGATGGTTAGCAAGAAAAGGTGACACCAAGCCTGAAGACCAGGGCTTGATCCCTGGAAGCCACATGGTAGAAATGCAGAACTGATTCCCACAAGTTGTCCTCTGACTTTCAGATGAATACTGTCACAAACATATACCACATGTACACATGACGATAACATTTGGAAGTGACTTTGAAGGAAGAGGGAATCTCAACTTGCAAAACTTTTCAAGGCTGAGGATTGTTCAGAGCTGAGAAAAAGGCTTTGATTAGTTTCCTATGATGGAGTTACGGGACAGGTCAGGGAGACCCCCAAGGATTGTATCCTAATAATAACAGGTGGCCGCTAAAACCAACTCCAGGGAGGACTGGTCTGTGGACCACAGAGTAAGCTCCATTGGCTCAATTGAAGAGAGACTGAGCGTTACCACTGCCTCCCTGCCTTCTCTGCTCAGTGGTCAGCCTCTCCTTCAAGTAAAAGCTGAACACACAGCTTTGCAGATATCAGTTGGTTGAGCCCCAAATCACTTAGCTACCCAGGTGCTGACTCACTGTTCTTCCCTGGACAGTAGGACATGCCAACCCTGCCCACCCTTGATGCTAACTACACCAGTCAGGAAAGCTATCATGACGGTAGAAGCAGTAGCTTCAGGACCTTCAGGTGGGAGTGGAGCCTGTCCAGAGAAGAGTAAGTATCCTAGGAGCCATAGGGCCAGAGCCCCAGGAGCTGTGTCTAGCATCCAATTTATACAACAAGACCAACAAGGCAGCCACCTTGTTTAAAAAGGGGAGAGTGCCTGAGATAGAGAACGTCTAGAAGACAGACATGTTCCTCAGCTGGTCCATGTAAGTAACAGGGTGGCAAATCTGTATCACATGTGGGGGAGGTATCAGTGCTATACTGTCACCAAAATACCAACATTGCAGACCAAAATATGAAGTAGAACCCATCCAATTAAGTGATTTAATATTAGACGCGTGAGAACATGCAAAGAAAGCATCTAAAAGCTACTGGGTGCCTGACAGAGACCACAGGCAAGAGTGGGGGATTGTTTATCCATTATACTATGGGGCTGTTTATTTTGTATATATGAACTCACTTTCACTGTTAAAAATACTATACTATAAAATGTAAAACCACTTTACTTAGAATAAAGGGTCTAAGCTGTATGGCTACACCCTAGGGTTGGTACAGTTTAAACCAAAAAGGAACCATGGATTCCCATGGCCAAACTTTAGATTTGTGGACACAAAAATATAAATGTATTTAAAGTATTGTTTTGGGGGTATGTTGTTTTGTGTTTTCTTGGGGGGTGGGGAGAACTCCCAGTAGAGCTCCTAATTGAACAGGCTTAGAGGAAAGACTGAGTCACCCACGAGCTACCAGGCTCCAGTGTGGGCAGAGTTGCCTGATAACAACTGACAGACACTGGGTCACCCAGCAGGGCAGTGACAAGTTCACTGCTATGCCTCTTTGCTCAGACTGATGGGTAGGAAGTTGTGCAACGGTCCCAGCCACTCCAGCAGGCTTTAGTGGAGGATGTCCTACACTTCTCCACCCTGTCTCTTGGCACACACAGGAGATCACATGAGCTGAGAGGGATGCTCACACACTACTGTTTCTAGACTGTTCTAACCCAAACCCTAAACCCCGCCAGAGTCTTCCCCATCACCCTCTGGATCATGGATGTTACACCATGACTTGCCTGGAAAAGCCATCAAACAAGAGAGGAGGCAGAGCACCAAGGGGAGGAAAGTGTGGCTAACTTCCCACAGCAGGGCTGCATGTCACACAGCTCAACCCTGAGTGACACAGCGACTTGTTTTGCACGTGTTTAGACAGGTGTCAGTCTTGCCCCTCGGTGTCTGACCATGGTTGGGGTTTCTATAACAGTTGCTTTCTGATGTAACCAGACACTGTCTCACGGGAATCACTATGGGCGTTTGTCCCATTTCAGGGCCACCCAATCAGAGTTCCTGCCAAAGTAATGGCTTTCATAATTTCCCCACTCTTACCAAATCATTCTTTGAGTAGAACTTTCCAGAGCTTGCTTGGATGCCTCTTGTTGTAAAGGTCCTGTTCCTGCACTAAGTTAGAATGCCAGGCTCCCAGTACACAGGGTGTCAGCAGAAGTGCCACAAAGCATTTCTGGGTCAGGGTATGTGTCACTGTAAGACCTTCTGCTCCTCTGCTGACAGGAGGGCTTCTGTGAGGAGTGATAGTTCAAGATCAGAGCAGCCAGGACTTTCAGGTTCTGGAACAAAGGCTGTTCCTGGAGCCCATGGACCTCTGTAAACAAGCCCTTGAAGACTATTACTAGCCTTGTAACTTGGCTGATGGTGAATGCATGGTTCTGGTGTGGAGCCAGAGTTACAAATCACTCCTGTTGATATCCTTGGCATACAACAAAATCTGTAGTGACCTGTTTTTGTTCTGTTTTGTTTTGTTTTGTTTTGTTTGGGTTATTTGTTTTTTGAGACAAGGTCTCACTAGGTAGCCCTGGCTGTCCTGGAACTCACTTTGTGTACCAGGCTGGCCTTAAAGTCAGATCCACCTGCTTCTGCTTCCAAGTTCTGCCTGACTTGTAGTGAACTATTTGACTGGAAAAATACTGAAAGTGAAAAACAAATGAGACCATATCAAAAAAAACAAAAATAAATTTTAAAATAGTATTTTTTTAAAAAAGACATTCAAAACGGTGGGGAAGGAAAAAGAAGAAAGAAAAGAAAGCAAGATGTTCAAAGCAAGAGTTTCTTTGAGCATCTACACAGCAAATGTCTGTGAGTATCCAGTGTGTGCAGAAGTCATAGGACAGAAGCCCTACAGCTGTGAATTCTAGAAGGCAATCCTTCCCAAGAAGCAGAGGCTCATGGGGAGATGAGCAAGGAACAACTACTGACTCAGAGAGAGGTATCAGGTTCTCCTGTGAAGGAGTCTACTGTGGGCCAGAAGTTCCCCTGCTAGCAACTGTCTGAGCCAAGGTGGGGAATTCAGCTGCCATTGCCAAGGCTGAGAAGCCACGCTGTGATGGAAACAGTGACCTCCAGAGGCCAGTAAGATCGGCAGTGGTCAGAAGCTATCCGACCATACTGAGGTGGGCTTCCGGGCTAGGGTCTGAGGAGTTCGTGGCTCACAAACTGTGTGCAACCCAGCAGAGATTCATCCTCTGCACATTTGGGGTTCATTTTCCCATCACTTTTCATGAAGCAACTGAGGTTTGGAACTATTTTTTTTTTTCTTTTGGTTTTTCGAGACAGGGTTTCTCTGTATAGCCCTGGTCATCCTGGAACTCACACTGTAGACCAGGCTGGCCTCGAACTCAGAAATCTGCCTGCCTCTGCCTCCCAAGAGCTGGGATTAACTGCCTGGCTGAAGTTTGGAACTATAAATGGAAGCCAAGGTATATCACTCTCAGTCCTTGTACTCAAGAGAGTTTACACTTGACTGAGAAACCTACACACTGGTAAGAGGCTCTTATAGTCACAAAAATGAAAACAGGACCATATCAGGACAACCAACACTGGGCAAGAAGGGTGGAGGCAGATTCCACATTAGAACTCAGAAGCCACGCCTTCCCTAATTAGATGGATAATTGTTAACAGCCATCTAGGTTATGTGCTCTCATATAATCCCTTCATTACGACTCCTGTAGTTCTGCCTGAAGCTTGGGTCCTACACTGTCTCATCTGATTTTCAAGGAAGCCCCTCAGAGTGCACAGAACTTGTGTCTTAAAAAATTCCTCAAAGCTTTGTGACCAAGTGTGTCTGGTACAACAGAGCTTAGTGTTTGCTTTGATCATTTCTGGTACAGCTTTCTTAGACTAAAAGAGATACATAGCCACTTCAGTCTTTCTCTTTCCCAGTCTCTAGAAGTCCTTGAGATAAAAGAGTGGTAACCATTCCTTATGAAAACGGAGGTCTATATTACAGAGAATTGGTCTCAAGGTAAGAAACGCTAGACACCTTCAAAAGTCCAAGAGACAAGGAACAATGTCCCTCAGGACCCACAAAGAGTGTGGCTTTTATTTCATACTTGCAACCTCCAAAACTGGGAGAGAATAAATAGCTGGTTGTGGTGGTGGTGGTGATGTGTGTGTCTATATACGTGTGTGTGTGTGTGTGTGTGCGCTCGTGAAAAAGAGAGAGAGAGAGAGAGAGAGAGAGAGAGAGAGAGAGAGAGAGAGCCACAGTGTACTTATAAAGGACAACCATCTTGAACTTGTACTTCATTTGAGCTGTCTCCCTTTGTTTGCCATGACACACAGGAGGCTAGCTGGCCTTGAAGGTCCCAGGAATTCCCCTGTCTCCGCTTCCTGTCTCACAGTAGGCATACTGGGATCACACTTGCACACTATCATAATGACATCTGGCTCTATGTGAGTTCTGGGGATCTAACCTCGGGTCTTCATGCTTAAATGTCAAGTATTCTCCCCACAGCTCCTGTTCAAGTTCACAACTGATGCCAATAGGAAAGAAACTTGAAGGTTGTTGTTCATCCAAGACCAGGCATTAATGAAATGAAGCTCTTCCCTTTGTTCTAAGGAATCCTCTCTGCCACCTTCTTGTTCCCTCTATCAGCCCTTCTTTCGGACAGATGAACATCATAGGCCCTCCACCTAGAGGCTATTCAAACTCTGCCCTACCAATGGGCTGCTGTGGGGATGGTAAGGTGAGCTTTCTCTAGTACCCTCTCCAATACTGAGGCTTTGACAGAGACCAGTCAGCATCATGATCAAGTGCACCTCACATCCACAGGCAGCCCTCCATTCCACCGGGAAGAAGCTGCACGCACAGCGCTTGCCTAATGAGATCTGTGGGAAAAACTCTTGGCTTTAACTAAGATGACCCGCTCAGCTCCATTAAAGACCAGGCTTTACCACTGAAGCACAGTCACGCCTTAATTAAGTTCTTTATGAGGCCCAGCAGGCCTGGCATAGATGGATCAAAATGCTGACAGTGATGCCAAGCAAATCAAAGGAACCGGTGTCCCCATTCCACCCAGTGAAGAGGGAGAGGAGCACACAGAGACGATGTTTCTAAGTAAAACACACTTCTGAAATCCTATACGTTCTAGGAAACATTAGTGATGGACACTCTAAGCTGTATTTTTGAACACTGTGACCAAGCAGAGGCTTGGCTTTAGGGTTCCAAATGTCCTTGCATTGTTGAAACCTTGCCACTCACTCTCTTTTCTCCTATTATATTTTCTTTTCTAATTTTTCTTATCCAAAGGGAGATCAGCCAGGGGGAGCTGTGTAGATAAAGCAACTTCTTTTGACTCCAGAGATGTGAAGTGTCTGGCTTTTGGCCTGCCACACATGGTATGGCCACCAACACACGGTTCTGTGTGGTGAGAGGGGTTAATGAGTCGGGTTGTTCCTTTCCATCCTCCCAGAGCTCCGACTTTGGCTTTAGAGGTAAGGGGTGAGAGGAAAAAGAAAAGCCCATGTGTATGAGGAGGACCCCAGTCCGGTGAGAAAGGAAACAGACTAGATCCACACGGGGCTGTAGGGGAGAATTTTATAAACAAGGAGTTGGCAGTTGCAAATTACAGCAGGGAGCCTGAGAAACGGGTCAGCAGTTAAGAGCATATATTGCTCTTGCAGAGGATTTGAGTTTGGTTCCCAGCACCCACGTGGGTGGCTCACTCTGCCTATAACCCTAGCTCCAAAGAATCCAACGCCCATGGCCTCTGACGGCGCCTGTACTTGCACTGCCCACTCACAGACACACATTTTTAAAAATCTACTTTTGAAAATACATGGGGAGCAAATAAAATACAGAGCCCTCCCAAAACAATCACATAGGTACACTCTCATTCCTAGGTCTTCCGAGCCTTCGATTGCAAGGCTGGCGGGAACTGAATCACTCTAGAACTAGAAAACTAGGTAGAATGTTTTTTTTTTTCATTTGGTTTCAAAAATAAAATCTGATGCTCAAGATTAGGGGTTCATTTCAGTTCTACCCTTAGCCATACTTAGAAAAACAATACATAGTGTGGCATGTTCACTACCACACAGCAAACTGAGGAAGCAAAAACTAGAACATGATTCTAGACTGTTTTTCAAGATTGCTGTATTGTAATGGAACATTGAGCACACGACTCCCTGGGGCTTCTGAATGTTGAACATTTGTCTAAGTACCCCAAACAATGGCCTGCCAAGATGGAGTCTGTCCATCCTGATAAAGGGACTTGTTTTTGCTTTAAAGATACAGTAAGATATTGCCACTGAAATGGTTCTGTGGAAAGAAAGGTTATTCCATATATGTGGATGGGCATTCTCCTCTGTTGCCATGGTGCTTGAGTGAGTCCAGAGTGTGACTGATGGGCTCATATATGTCCTTCCATCATGGCCCGAGTAAGTCCTGGAGACTACAGTTAAGTCTGCCAACTACAAAGATACTCCTTAGTGACTGTCCCTGAGACATCTGCCATGGCTTTTAACTCTTTAGTAAGCACCATGGATTAATTTGCATTCCCCTTTCAAGAGAGAGCCATAGTTTTTCAGAAAGATGACCCTCTGTAAAACTAAAAGCCTTGAAACCCAGCTATCATCAATGTGACATCATCTTGTGCCAGCTGCTTCCAAAGCCAGGCACCCACTTCTATCAAGCTAAAACTGATGTGAGACTACCCCACTCAGATCTGGTCCACAGAAATGGCTCCCAATGTCTAGTTTCTTTTTCAGCTAAGAATTCTCATTCAGGGCATTGCCCTTTGTTAAAAGCACCTTCTTCTTACTGCAGAGCTTCACAGAGAGACCCCCTTTTCTTCTTGTACAGTTTTATGGAAATTTAGTCTTGAACATTTATGTTATTTGGAGGTTTTACACAAACGCAGGAAGTCAGTGTGGCCACTGACCACTGTGTGGGAAGTCTGTTTGTCCACTGAACATTCAGGATCATTTTCAACTTTTCTCTGAGAGGGCAGCAGGTGAAACGAAATGCACTCTTGAAGACTTTTCTAGAAAGTTCATGCCACTAAAATCTCTCCCTTCCTTTAAAGCTGGGTTTAACTGAGGAAGAAATGGTCAACACTTCCAAGAAGTAGGTAGCACGGAAAAAGGAAACATAGGCCCTGGGACCCAAGCCAGGTGTTTGGTGAAGCCGTGTGCCTACTAAACCACAGTAAGTAGTCAACCCCAGAGCCTCCTTCCTGGTTGAAATAATGGGAGTAATTAATGACATTCATGGGCAGATGTGGATTTAAGAGTCCCTAATACAAGTCCTGGGTCAAAAAACAAAACAAAAAGAAACCCCACAACTATACTGCCCACATCACGTTCCACGTATATATTCTGATAGTCTAATGCCCTATAGCTAGCTGTTCATACTGGCCAATTTCCAATGACTTCTCGGTCAGCAAAGCTCTAATTTCAGAGATAGGGAACTCTTTAATGTCTCGTTCATGTGTTAAAGACCACTCTATGATGGACAGAAGTTAGAGGACAAGAGTGTATCAAATACTTGGTTTGGAAATAATCCAACAAAAAACTTTCAATACAAAGCTCAAGAAAAAAGCCTCTTTGTCCACCAAATTGGCAGAATCCTCATTATTTTTTTTAGAAGACAGGACATGACTGCCACCATTGTGTTAGAACGGTGGGAAGTTGAATATCAAAGCCAACTGGATCTTAGATCTTTCCTCTAGACAGAGTTGGCTCTAGAAGATTTACTGGCACGTCCCATGCCGTTCCTAAATTTAAGCAAATAAGCTCATTTTTAGGAAACAGAAAGTAGATGTTGAATATCATGGGCTCTGGGTATCAAGAAGGGAGTATAAATTCAGTTGCCAGATCTAAAACACCAAGAACCACAAAGTCGAAAACACCCCGGCACAGTTTCCAGAGCCAGCAGATGACTTCAGAGGGAGACCATCGAATACGTAAGATGTCGGAGACACCGAGCCCTGGAGGGGAGAGATGTTCTCTGCTAAACGTAAAAGCCAGAGATGCTCCAGCACCATCTTCACCAAATGTGTCGTGAGTTCCAGCACTGAGAAGGCATTGGCCTTTGGGATGAGAGGACCAAATGGATCAGTGAATCAATCGAATGGCTCAACAGAGGAAGATCCATTTTTAAATAGACTCACAGGAAGCTCTTCAAATATGGCCACTTCTGTTTTAACCACCCTCGTTTTACATCTTACATCACAAAAGGGAAGCAAGACTGCATACAGCCTGGTAAATACTCCACATTCCCAAAACACCACAGCTCTGACACTTACTTCTTGAATTCTCACAAGTTTACCTTTTTTTTTTTTTTTTTTTAAACAGAGTCCCAAAATCCTTTAGAAGTCTCCAAGGAAAAGCTACTATTCAAAGCACCTGGTAGTGGGTGGCTCATCGAGAATATAGAGAGATGGGGATTTCTCTCACAAGTTACAGACCTGCCTGGTGAGGGATCCTCGGGCAGAAATGAAACCTGCCTTTCCACCTAGGTCAGCTCACCTCCATCATATCCACCAAACGAACACAACCTCCCTGACCCAGAGTTGCAAAGAAGTCAAACCAGGGAGCCTGTGAGGACCCCGAGTTCACTCACTTGTCTTCTGAGAAACTCTTCCCAGTAATAACATCCTTCCCTTGAGGCACATAGTTCCAGTATTCTTCCACAATTCCAATGTAGTATGTTCTGGTGACTGCACCAACCAGTCCAAGCAGACCCAGGAACTCGAGAAGGATGCAGCCACCCGGCTGCTTCAGAAACATTTGTGAATGTAACTCCGGCAGGGAGCCTGCAAGGGAGTCAACCTGTTGATCCCTCCCCCTCACTCAGAGCGAGTTATAAATAAGGAATAGACTGGACTGGCCCCTCCTCCTTAGGTAGCTTGGGGTTGGGACATGGGCTGACACTTGTGCAAGCAGACCTCCCTCACTGGGAGAGCTGCTATGACGACAAATTTGCGAGCCACCCAAGAGATGCATGACTGGCTTATTCATTCACACTGCCAAGCTACACGGGCCTGTTCCTGAGAGTTTTGGGTACTCTGTTCTATATGAGTCATTTGTCTTTCTGAGGAACAGCAGGGGAAAACACCTGAGAGATACGTTCTCCCCCACCTCTCCTCCTTTTCTCCACACCTATTTCAGAACTTTGTACATCTGGAAAAGTGAGCTGGCCAGAGTGGACCATGAGGAAATAGTCCAAGCATGGAAAAAAAATCTGATCTCTCTTGGGATGGCACACAGGATGATGTAATACCCTATGGCTTGTTTTATGAGGCTACAGGAAACACTCATGTCAACGCATCAAGCTCTAACAGCACCATAAACCCCACTACCAACCCATCAACTTTCTCATCTCCCTGAAACCCTCTCAGATCCCACCAGCAAAGCTGAGGGGCTTGGCTGCCCTAGTCAACCAAGAGCTTAGACTTTGACACCCCCTAAATTAACCATCGTTTCTCGTGATGAAAGACAGAGTCAGGGAAGGAGGTCCCCTCCCTCAGGACCACAAAGATAAATTTCAGTAGCAGATCTTTGAATAAAAAGGTAATGAGAGTGCTTCCCCATATGCCTTAAGAGATGACCTAGAATCTCAGTGTTGAGAGAGACCTTGTCCAGCCTTGGAAGAGAGGCAGTCTGATCACACACAGAGCTGTTCCTGAGCCAGCAGCTTCAGTGTGAAGCAAACAGCCTCCAAGGCTCTATCTGTGAAACAAGACTGAGGAACTCTCCGGAAGATTTAAGAGGATAACGTCTGCCCACCTCCATCCCCAGCACACTAGAAGGTGCTCACTAGCCACTGACGTCCTCATCCCCATAGCACTGAGAAACCACACAGTACTGTCCTAGGTATTACTTTACTTCTGTTTCCCAAAAGTAAAATATTCCAAGATTTTTTTCTTCCTATTTTTCTTGCCAAAGTTCTACCCACCATGCCTTCTGTAAAACAAGCATGTACCATAGAGATTCCACAGCACGGGTTTTATGTATTACCTCTCCCAATAAAATGTACACTGTGTATACTGTTTCACAGCAAAGTGCTCACATCTCGGATTTATTAACACCACTCATCTCCCAGTAGACTAATTCCTACAGTATATTTTTCTTTCACTCAAATCTACTTCTGACTCTGGAAGCTTCCATGGAGTTAGAACAGTTACAGCCACTCTAGAGAACTCCAGGGAGCTGTGAATACCACCTTGACAAAGAAGTGGAGGCCTTTGAGACATGGAAGTGTCCCAGCCAAACAAATTCTTATTTATAACCCAGGAGATCAGGCTGCTCTGAAGCTACCACAAACCTTCCCCAAACAAATCCCATTGGGATAAATTCTTCCAAACAACAGAAACAAGAAATATGCATCAAAAAAGAGAAGAGTTAACTTCCTGACTCAGAGTCCAGTGCTCAGTGAGCTGCTGTGATGCTGCCTTTGATTCGAAGCCACAGCTCCAGAATGGATCATGTCCCATGCCCCAATCCTAGCGTCCTAAAGGCAAGAGGGCCCAGGGTTCAAGGCCAGCTGCTCTGGCTACACAGATAATTCAAGGCCAGCCTGCTTAAAAGGGGGCGGGACTATCTGCTAAAATAGAACATAGTCACTGAAGGACAAATGACAATGAAAGAGTCTGTTTCAAACGACAAAATAGGATTCCTGGAATACAGTCTGAATACTTTCCCCCCAAGGCAATAAATGTTCTGTTCAAAAGGCATCTGTATGTCCCAAAGAAAGGAACCTGGCCGCAAAGGATTCCCTGGTACCACAGTGCAGAAGAAAACACATTGTGCGATTGACAGGACAAGATGTGGGCACCACAGATATCAAAAATACAATTAGAAAGCCTGTGAATGACATTCTCTGCTGGGCAGAAACATAGCATAAAACGTGCTATTTATCCTCGAATGTCTGGAATTACCCTTTGTTCTCCACAATAAACTCACTGGGGCGGATCTACAATGACGTAATACCACACATCTCTCTGAAATATAACACGGGTTTTTATCTCTTTACTGACACTTTACACAAGTATAGAATGGATTTTGATCTTATTTACCTCATTGCCCCCTCGCTAGCCCCAGCCCTACTTGAACCTTTCTTCCCAGCAAGTTCACCTCCCTCTTTCAAGTCTGAGTCTAAGCCCCTGGGTTTAGTTAGAGTTGCCTACATGAGCATGAAGGTAGGCGATTTGCTGGAAGGCGGGCAACTAACCAGTGACTACACCATTGAAGAAAATGACCTCCTCTCCTCCAGTAGCCATTAAGTGGCTCCTCAAGAATGGGTGGAGCCTCTCCTTCCCCCACCCATGATTAAAAGTTGACTGACAGGTGTAATCCTAACGCTCAGGATGTGTAACTAACATGTTTGGCTCAAGAACAGCCAAATCAGATCAGTCATGTTCTAGGTAACACTTTGGTCAAGGAGTCCCTTTTATTGATTGATTGGTTGGTTGGTTAATTGATTGACTGATTGAGAAAGGTGGGGAAAGCTTGATGTAGCCTTAGGTAGCTTGGAACTTGCAATGTAGACCAGACTGGCTTCTGACTCATAGAGAGCCACCTGTTTTTGCCTACCACATGCCTGGTCTGAGGTATCATTTTAAAATAGCAGCTATTAAAAACCTGCCTTAATACTACCTGCATTTTAAAAAGAAATAGATTACTTCTCCTTCAGAGATCCCTACTGTCCCAGATTCTAACCATGACCGTCCATCAGCCCAGTCTTCTTGATGCTATAGCAGACCATGGCGATCCTGACTTACTTGGTAGATCCTCTATCTCTCTCTTGTGGAGACCCAAATTCCTAGCGTCTCTTACCTGTGCCAGGGTCAGCTTTCCAGTGTGGACAGAACCAGGTATCTTCACTGCTTGAGGGGTTTCAGTGGCTCCTGTGGCCTCAGGACAAGGGCTAAAGGCCTTGACTTGAGTCTAAAGCTGATCGAGACATGGTTCCCAGGGACAAAGGAATTTCTTTTCATTCTTACTCCACTCTGATGGCAACCACTGTGCCCTTCATCTATGCTCCAATCAGAGCAGAAGTTATTGGGCATGCATTTATCCAGGGCACAGTAATCACTATTATCTATTCATCTGCCTTCATACACATGTAGCACAGACTTCTTACTTTTTTTTTTTTTTTCGGAGACAGGGTTTCTCTGTGTGGCCCGGGCTGTCCTGGAACTCACTCTGTAGACCAGGCTGGCCTCGAACTCAGAAATCCACCTGCCTCTGCCTCCCAAGTGCTGGGATTAAAGGCGTGCGTCACCACTGCCCAGCCACAGACTTCTTATGGACGAAGACAGAGCTTTGTTCATTCCTGTGTCTTTGGAGTCTGCCCGTGTAGACACTGGTAACATGGGGGAAGCATGCATATATGAATGGACAAACACTGGGTGCTTACAGTAATGCAGCTGGATGCTATATAGCATTTTATATGAGTCAGCCTAGACAACAAACAGAAACACTCAAAATGGACTTAACAGAGAACAGTCAGGGACCTGCAAGTCTCTGCTGTCACATCAGGTCACATACAGATTCCATCAGCTCCTATATGAGGCTAAAGTTGAGGTTAAATCAGAGGGACACTCACCCCCTCCCTCTTTTCCTTCCTCCCTCTCTGCTTCCTGCTTATTCCTGGTAGTGCTGGGGATTGAACCCAGAGCCTTATACAGGCTAAGCATGTGTTCTCTAGGTACCTAGGAGGATGCCTTTAAATAATAGAAACAAGGAGACTTGCAAAAAAAAATTAATCACAAAAATTCATCCCAAGGTATGTGAAATGGAGTTACCTGTATCCTGTATCAACCTTAGAAAAATAAATAAATCTGGAGACTGTGAGGGACCACCACATGCATATTTGCCTGATAGCAAGAACAGATGACAGGAGACTGCCAACACCACACACTAGCACAGAAGAATACTTCTGCAGGGACATCTGCCTAGTTGTGGTCTAGTGCCACCTTTTGTGTGACATTTCTGTTTCCTCCTATGATAGGGTGGCCTGGCTCTGGCCTTGGCTTCCTGTTCAGCCCAGTTCTACTATGTTCTTAGTGTGGTGATCTTAGGTATGGGCTCAGATTTGAACCTTGACTCAGCTTTTTTCTGCATATGTGGTCTTCTCTGAAGGCTTAAGTTAAGCAGTTATTCTCCTCCCTCCGATTTAGTGTGCAGTATCTCCCTCATAGAGTATTACGTTTGCACAGTGTCTTAGTTCTTTCTCTATTGGTGTGACAGCATATCATGACTAAGACAACAAAAAGCATTGAATTTGAGGCTTATGCTTCCAGAGGGATAAAGTCCAGGATCATGGTGGTAGGGAAAATGGCAACAGGAACAAGAACAAGGAGCAGCTGAGAGTTTACATCTGATCCACAATTACAAAGTGGGGAGGAGACACACATGTGCACACGCGTGCACACACACAGAGAGGGGGAGGGGGAGAGGAGGGAGAGGGAGAGAGAGAGAGCTTGAGTGTACTAATTAGGACTGCTGTGGCCCTTTGAAACCTCAAAGCCCAGCTCCAGTGACACACCTCCTCCAACAAAGCCACACTTCCTAATGCATTCCAAACAGTTTCATCCACTGGGGATCAAATATTCAAACATCTGACCCTATGGGCACCTTCTCATTCAAGCTGCTATAGACAGGATAAAAGAGAAACAGCCAAGCAGAATGACTCAGCTCATACCCTTTCCTTGGGAGAAACACTTTACCTGACAAGTGGGGGTGCTAAGGCTTAGCATGGTCAGGAGATTTTTTCCCCCCACACCCAGAAATGATGGAGTCCCTTTCATCCCCAAAGCCAGTCTTCCTACATAGGTGTCCAGTAAAGAGAAGATCAGGGTAACAGAGTACCTATTGGTGCCTGCTTCAGATCACTGATGGAAATCCACTCTCTATAAAGAAAAATGGACCCAGACTATTCACACACCTATCCACTGTATTAGAACACCAAAATGGCCTCTGGTGCAGCCCGTCCACTCCTGACAGTCCAGATAAGATCCTAAGGGTCACAGAAAGCCACAAACTCTCTGCAATCATACCATTCTGCCCCACTCCTCCATTTTACTCCCAGTCACCTCCCACCCCACCCTCCACCCCCAGAAAATTCCTTCCCATCTCCTCCAATCCTCCCGGGTACTTCCTCAAGTTCCTGCCACACCCAGAACATCAGCCTCCGCCCCCAGTTTAGTCACTCCTTCCAATGGCTTCCTCTAGTGTAATTACTCCTTCCCCTGGCTTTTTCTGGCTTCCTCTGCAGTGGGCTGGCTGGCTTGCTCACCTTGTCTATCTATCCCCTTGATGGCTTAAGTACCACTCTCCCTTACACACTGGTGTCTCCTTGGAAACAGCATCTGCCCTGTCCTCCATGGAGCACCTGCCCTCCTGAGCCAGAGGTCTCAGTTTAATTCAAACACAGATTCAGCTCCTGGGTCACCCAGCCTCCACCTGCCAGCTCTGCTCCCCCAGCCCCCAGCATTCCACCCACCCACACCCACACCCACATCATTCTATGTCTAGACTGTTGCTCTTAACTAGGTGAGTGTTATTCTCCTCCCCTACCTCCCTAGCCCCCCACCCCCAGCCTTCACTCCAACTCTCCTGGGGGTGGGGAGAGGTGCTAATTTTCTTACCCTGACCCCCTGTTTCTATCTTCCCCAGGCTGGGGTGGAAGAGCCAGCTTTGCCCCATCTTCACACCCAAAGCTGGTGCTATCTTACCAAGTTAAGGAAATTAAGCACCCATTTCTGAATGCTGGGTGACCAGCGCAGAGCCAGGCTTGCAGCAAACCCCAAGAAAACAGCATTATGGACAAAGTAGCACTTTTAATGAGTGAGGCAGTGTATTAACTTTCTCATGCCCCATCTCTTTTATCCTCTGAAAAGGCAATAGCCTGTGAGGGAGACATGATACCATTGAACCCCAGGGAGGTCTCACACACAGTGAAAATAGCTGAGTCAGAATTCAACTCAGAAGCTCACAAGGCAGACCCCAACCCTGGCTGTTGGATAGTAGCTCTGAGTTATCCTGCAAGCCAAGCCCAGGTTGCCCTCTCATGGAAAGAAACAATAAAATTATATGAGGTCTCCAACATAAGCAAGAACCACATGAGCAAACTGCCCACCAGCTGAAGTCCTGTCAGGAAGTCCATGGAGCTAAGCACCTACCCGGGCCATTCTTCTGTTCAACAAAGGATGATGTCCACACAGTCCCTGTCCTCAGAGACCGTAAATGCACAGTGAAGTTCAAGTCAATCCCAAAGTGAGCTTGTATAAAGAGAACCTTGGGCAGTGTCTAAAGAGAGCCTGAGAACTTCAGGTGGTGGCCCAGCAGCTTGCTCTGAAGCACACTTATATTTTATAGGGTGGAATAAAACATGAAGAAGTCTCTCTCCTAGAAACTCTAACCTAGTAACATCACTTAAAAAAAAAAAAAACAATGCCTTTCATCAGGACTTGGGAGGTTGAGGCAGGGGGCTCTCTGTGAGTCCAGACCAGCCAGGGCTACAGAAATACCCTGTTCAAATAAACAGACAAACAAAACCCAAAAAGATACACAGATGGGATGCAACTGTAGAGAAAAATAGATGAAAGTAACCAACCTCAGACAAGTCATGTGACATCAGATCCTTCCACTTACTCAGTACTGAGAAAAGGGAAGGGTCACGCTTTTAGGGTTTTAAAACTGATCTCCGGACCTAGAGACACGGCTCAACAATGACAAGTGCTTGCTGCTCTTGCAGAAGACCTGGATTTGCTCTTCAGCACCCACTCTGGGCAGCTCCCATCCACCTGTACCTCCAGTTCTAGGGAGACTAATGCCTTTTTTCTGGGTTCTTAGGCACTGTCACTCACGTAGTACAAATAGAGTCAAGCAGGCCCACAAATACACATAAAATACAGTAAATAAATCTTTAAAGAAAACAATTGTTCTCTGTGTTCACAGATACACATAAAGTACAATTAAATACATCTTTTAAAAAACAACAAAAAACAATTGTTCCCATATTCACAGGTACACATAAAATACATCTTTTAAAAAACAACAACAACTGTACTCTAGATTCAATCATACAGCTGGTCCTTCAGGGCTTACACCTGACTTTGCAAACTAAACTGACTCAATACCAATATGAGGAGTCTCCAGGGCTTTTATTATGAAGTAAGGGTTCCTCACACTGGGGAAGGACCTGGAGATACCTCGCATTCTATAAGCCTGAGGCAAACCACTCTGCAAGAGACTAAAGAACACCAGCTTCCAAAAAGGAAGATCAGAGAACTGGCCCTTCAATCTCTGCAACTCCTCTTTCTACAAGAAGCTTTGCAGCCTGGGGAGAACTCCAGGCCCCAGCCCTCTGTGATGTGTGACTATGAGGAATCTGGGCAGAGCTACCCTTGGGTGTGGGTCAGAGCAGCCTTACATAAGCCATGGTACATCACCACACTTTGCAGTTACTGTTCTAGTTATCCAAAGTCACAGTGCCACAAAAGAAGCACCAACCTACCATAAGGAACAAGCTGGTCCCTGAGATCACCTTCTGGAGCTAGCACCAGAGCTAGCCACAGGGTCCTGGAACAAGCCTACAACACTAGTCCCTGAGTACCTGGATGATCTACCAGTCCTGGGGCACAAGTATCCCAAAGAGGAACATGAGAACAGAGACTAGATCCCAAGGGCCATGTAAGTTCCTGCTTGGGCTCAGAATGGCTGGCTTAGATGGCACAGGTCCAGAAACCAGACAGAAGCCATCCTTGAGGAAAGTACTCAGAACAAGGGACTCCTAGGACTTGAGTTTAACACAGGTTCTCATCTTTTGGATCTAAGGACAATACAAGGATCAGGCCTTCAACTCCCCTCTTGAATCAGAGTTTAGGTTTGTTTTTTTTTTTTTTTATTGATGAGAGAGAAGCAGAGACAGGAAGATCCCTGGGTTTGACAGCCAGCCAGTCTAGACAAATATACTACAGTTCAGTCTCTGGTCTACATGTGTACAGTCACATATGCACATACAAATGAGCACACACACATACATATACACTGAAAATATTCTTTAAAAGTGAGGGCTCTAGCAACAAATGGAAGCTGTCTGAACTGAGGTCTCCCAGGGACACAGATTCCCAGGAGAGGCACTTCTGACCATCAAAGCACCAGCTGTTCTGGAGAGAAAAGTTTTATTGTAGGGATTCATCTCCAGCTCCCAAGCATGGGCAGGTAGACGCATGTAGCACGGATTCTGGAACACAGCCAAGACTCTGCCTAGCCTCATCACGGAGGCCTACATTCCACCATCAGAGAACTCTTTCTTTGCAATAAGATGAACCTTGTAAAAATTTTAAGTATCTCATGGTATTGATCTCACTGGTGTGGCTGCCTCGAATGGATGAGTTTATTAGGTCTTTTCCCATGAACAGGATTAGATTGAGAGGAGGAGCTGAGGGAGTGTGACATACATTAAGACAGTTTCAAACCAGAGGGAACCCAAGAATACATCTAGGTCAGAAGACACGCCATCAGCTCACAGGCTGACTTCAAAATATTCTATTGGTCTAAAATAGTATCCAATAAAGAGTCTGAACTTGATTTCCTTCAAGAATACGACTCTTCTAGCTCATCACAGATCTTAAACACTGTCTCTCTTGTATTGGTCTGCATCACTAGTTCATGTGAGCCCTGAATTCCAGTTGTTTCAATACAATCATCCTCTACTTACCACTCCATTCACTCATACATCAGGAAAGCATACTGAGAGTCTGGCCAGAGAAGGAGACAGACTGACTGAGGTTCTTCACCTTTTGCCTCCTCCTCTAAATACAATCCCCTAACCTCACTCCCAGCTCTGTAGCAGAGCACCTGCTGCAGCCTCCCCTATCGTCCCCTGCCTCCATCTCCAGTGGATAACACAGACCTTGCTCTGCAAACTTTCTCCCTGCCTGTAGTCATCACTTTATTCCAGCCTCCAACACCAGCAGGCATTCCCTGGGAACATCAGACCACTCCAGCCAGGGAGCCAGGGAAGCAAGTAGCCTAACTATGTATCTATCTATCTATCTATCTATCTATCTATCTATCTATCTATTTATTTATTTTGGTTTTTAGAGATGAGGTTTCTCTGGGTAACTCTGGCCATCCTGTAACTTGCTCTGTAGACAAGGCTGGTCTGGAACTCAGATATCCACCCTTTGGGGGTTTGATTTATGCATACATGGGAATTTGCCAATAGTTGGTTTTTTGATGGGTCAATAAAGAGTCAGCGGCCAATGACTGGACAGGACTTTTAGGATTCTTTGGAAGAAACACAAGAGAGGGGAAGAAAGGAGTCCACCATGAGAGGAGTGTAGGATGGACCAGGCCATAAAAGAGCAGGAGGATGAGATGGCCCAAAATGTAGGTACAAAGGGAAAGCGGCCCCATGGGAGGGCTGCCCAGAAGGAAACAGGGCAACAAAGATAAAATATAGATTTAGAAGAGTTAACTCAGAACTACCAGAAGGGAGTGTGTGCTAGCCATGGGGAGGTTTGGAAGTGCCCAACCATTGTGCGAGTAAGGCATATTAAAAATAATGCATGTCTTTGATTCATGAATCCAGAGCTCTTGGGCCAGTGCACTTAGATCCACCAGGAGTTTAGAGCAGACCTTTAAGTATTTTCCAGTACATCTACCTGCCTCTGCTTTCCAAGTATTGGGATTAAAGGCATGCACCACCTCCACCTAACCTAACTATGAATCTTAACTCTCCCTCCTCTTCTCCATATTGGATGCTCCAGTCTCATCCCCAGCTCTGTGGCAGACTACCTGTACTGACCTCTCAGATTCTGGTGGAATTCCCTGCTTTTCTGCCTCCCGTGGATCTCCCTGGTACTCCACAACACACACATTTAGACTGATCCCATTTCTAAATGTCAGCCCCTAATACTTAGAAAAACATTTTTACCCTAGAAGCATCCCAGAAGTCTCCACCAGGCAACAGCCACCTCACCCTCCTAAGAACCAAAGAAGGTGACAGTCACCCGGCAAAGACAAGATCAGAAATCAGTACCCAGAATTATAATTTTCCCTACCCAAATGCCTAGACATCAAAGAAAAAAACAGAATAACAACCAGGATCATATGCCTCTATTAGAACAATCCAACTACATCAGACCCTGGGAAATCCAATACAGCTGAAGCACAAGACAAAGACCTTAAAATAGTCTTTATAGCTATCCTTAAAGAGAAAATGAATAAATCCCCTAAAGAAATCTATGAAATACAAACAGTGGAAGAAATGCATAAAACAGTTCCAGACTTGAAAGAGGAAATAGAATCGGTAAAGAAGAACTGAACTGAGAGAAATCTGGAAATGAAATGTGGGAACTCAAACGGGAACCTCAGAGGCAAGCCTCACCAACAGATAGAAGAGAAGGAAAAGAGAACCTCAGGCACGGAAGACACAATAGAAGAAAATGCTGAATCTAAAACGCTCCTAACAGAAAACATCCAGGAAATTTAAGACACTCTGAAAAGACCAAATCAAAGAATAATATTAAGAGAGGAAGGAGAAAAAAACCAAGATCAAAGGCACAGAAAATATTCTCAAGAAAATTATAGAAGAAAGTTTCCCTAACCTAGCAAAGGAGATGCCTATCAAGGTACAAGAAGCATATAGAACACTAAATAAACTTGCCTAGAAAATAAACTTTCCTGGCACATAATAATCAAAACATTAAATGTACAAAACAAAAAAAGAATATTAAAGGCTGCAAGGGAGAAAGACTGAGTGACATATAAGGGTGGACATACTAGAACAACTCCTGAGTTCTCAGTGGAGCCTCTAAGCAGGAAGGGCCTGGACAGATATGCTACAGATTCTAAGGCACCACAGATGCCAACCCAGACTACTATACCCAGGAAGACTTTCCATCGCAATAGATAGAGAAAATAAGATGTTTCATGAAAAAACTAAATTTAAGCAATATCTATCTACAAATCCAACCATACTGAAGATACTAGAAGGAAAATTCCAACCTAAAGAGGTTAATTACACCAAGAACATACAAGTAATAAAAGATCTCAAGCCAGCAAATCAAAAGAAAAGAAACACATGCACATGTACACTTGCACACACACACACACACACACACACACACACACACACACACACGGGTGCTCATGTACACTCACACAATAATAAGAAAACAGAACCAACAAACACTACTCCTTAATCTCTCTCAACATCATGGTCTCAATTCCCCAGTAAGGAGATACACACTAACAGGATGGATGGAAAAACAGAATCCACCTTTCTGCTGCATCCAAGAAATGATCTTTAACACCAAGGAAAAAGAGCATTTCAGAGTAAAAGGGTGGAAAAAGATAGTCTAAGCAAATGGACTTAAAGAATCAAGCTTATGTAACATATTAATATTTAACAAAATAGACTTTAAAACAAAACTAATCAGAAGAGATGGGGAAGGACACTTCATCAAAGGAAAACTCCACCAGGTGGACATTGCAATTCTTAACATGTATGCATCAAACACAAGGACACCCAAGTTCATTTAAAAAAAATAAAACACACTGTTGCAGCTTAAGTCACATGTTGAGCCTCACACACTGATCGTGGGAGACAGATATTCCACGCTCTCCAGTAGACGGGTCATCCAGACAAAAACTAAACGGAGAAATTCTGAAGCTAACCAACAAAATAAACCACGTGGACCTAACAGACAGCTACAGAACATTCCACCCAAACCCTAAAGAATATACCGTCTCCTCAGCACCTCGTAGAACTTTCCCCGAATCTGACCATACACTCAGACACAAAGCAAGTCTCAACAGGCACAAGAAAACTGAAATCACAGCCTGCATCCTATTTGACTACCATGGATTCAAGTTGCATATCAATACAACAGAAACAACTCAAAGCTTACAAACTCGTGGAAACGGAATAACTCGCTAATGAATGAAAGATGAGCCAAGACAGAAATTAAGAGAGAAATAAATTAAAGGCTTTCTAGAATTGAAAGAAAATGAATATACAACATACCCAAACCTATGGAACACAATGAAGACAGATCTAAGAGGCAAGTTCATAGCACTAAGTTGATAGCACATTTTTTTCTATTTAAGAAAAAAAATGGAGAGATCTCTTATGAGTAACGTAACAGCACGCCTGAAAGGTCTAGAACAAACAAACAAATAAATCATACTCAAAAGAAGTAGATAACAAGAAATAATCAAACTCAGGGCTGAAATGAAACAAAGAAACATCAGTCAAAGAATCTATGAAAAAAAAAGAGTTGTTTCTTTAATAAGATTGACAAACCCTCACCTTTAATCCCAGCACTTGGGAGGCAGAGGCAGGCAGATTTCTGAGTTCGAGACCAGCCTGGTCTATAGAGTGAGTTCCAGGACAGCCATGGCTACACAGGGAAACCCTGTCTCGAGAAAAAAAGAAAAAAAAAAGATTGACAAACCCTTTGCCAAATTAAAAGGTGAAAAGAGAATATCCAAATTAACAAAATTAGAGATGAAAAGAGAGACATAAACAACAAACAGAGGAAATCCAAAGACTACGAAGGACATACTCTAAAAACCTGTATTCCACCAAATTGGAAAATCTAAAAGAAAAGAATAATTTTCTGGATACAGACCATTATCCAAAGTTAAATTAAGATCAGAGAAGCAATTTAAACAGACCTACAACACCTGGGGAAGTAGAACCAGTCATTAAACATCTACAAATGAAAACAGCTCAGGGCCAGATGGGGTTTAGCTTAGAATTCTACCAGACTTTCAAAGAAGAGTTAATGCTAATACTCCTCAAATTATTCTACAAAATAGAAACAGAAAGAACATTGCCCAACTCATTTTATGAGAACACAAACCACATAAAACCCAACAAAGAGAACTTCAGGCCAATTTCCCTTATGAACATAAATGCAAAAATTCTCTATAAAATACTTGCAAACCAAATCTAAGAGCACATCAAAAAGATCACCCACCACATCGTGGCTTTATCCCACAATGAAGGGATGATTCAATATATGTAAATCTATAAAGGTAAAATAAATTTAATAAATAATAAGCTGAAAGAAAAAAAACCACAAGAACATCTCATTAGACGCAGAAAAGACCTTTGACAAATCCAACACCCTTCCTGATAAAAGTCATGAAAAGATTAGAGGTACAAGGAACATTTCTCAATGTGACAATGGTAGTCTACATCCAACCTACAGTCAACGTCAAATTAATTAAAGAGAAACTCAAAGCAATCCACTAAAATTAGGAACAAAGCAGGGCTGTCCAATCTCTCCATACCTATTTAGTATAGTACTTACTGCTTAGCTAGAGCAATAAGACAACTAAAGGAGATCAAGGGATGGGATACAGACTGAAAAAGATGAATTCAAAGCATCTTTATTTGAAGATGTTAAGATAGTACACATAAGGGATCATAAAAATTCCACTGAGAAACACCTACAGCTGATAGACGCTTTTAGCAAAATATCAGGATGTAAAATTAACTCATAAAAATCAGTAGCCTTTTTACATCAAATGACAAATGGACTGAAAAAGAAATCAGGGAAATAACACCTTTCCCAATGGCCTCAAATAATATAAAATATCTTGGGGGTAACTCTACCCAAGCAAGTGAAAAACTTGTATGATAAAAACATTAAGACATTGAAAAAGATGACTGAAGAAAGAAATCAAAAGATGGGAAGATCTCCCATGCTGATAAATCAGTAGAAATAACATAGAAAAAAATGTTCAGCCTATCAAAAGCATTCTACAGAGACAATGCAATCTCTATGAAAATTCCAACACAATTCTTCACAAGTCTTGAAAGGACAGTTTTCACCTTCATATGGAAACACAAGACACAGAATGGCTAAAGCAATCCAGAAAAACACAAGTATTGCTCGATGTGTCATCATCCCTGACCTCTGATTATACTGCAGAGCTGTGGTAATGTAACAGCATGGCATTGCCACAAAAACAGACATATCAATCAACAAAATTGAACTGAACACCAAAACACAAATCCAGACACATATGGACTCCTGATTTTGGATAGAGAAGTCAGAAATACATATTGGTAAAAAGACAGCACCTTCAACAAATGGTGCTTGACAAACTGGGCGGCTGCTTGTAGAAGAATGCAAATAGACTCCCACTTATAACCCTGCACAAAACTCAAATCCAAGTGGAACAAAGACCTCATCATAAAAGTAGATAGATACACTGAAGCTGATAGAAGGAAAAGTAGGTAATAGCCTTGAACTCACTGACACAGGAGATGACTTTCTGAATCAAACGCCGATAGTACAGGCACTATAATTAACAACTACAATAAATGGGACCTCATGAAACTGACAAGCTTCTGTACTTCAAAGGATGGTATCACTTAGACAAAGCAGCAGCCTACAGAATGGGAAAGGGTTTTTTGTTTTTGTTTTTTTTTTTTTTAACAACTACACATCCTATAGGGGACTAATATTCAAAACATATAAAGAACTTAAAAAAAAACCTAGATATCAAAAACCCAAATAACTCAATTAAGAAATGGGATATGGTTCTAAACAGAGAATTATCAGTAGAGGAAACTCAAATGGCTAAGAAACAGTTAACGAAATGTCCAACATTCTTAGGTATTAGGGAAATGCAATGAACACTAGTGTGAGATTCCATTTTACACCTGTCAGAATGGCTAAGATCCAAACACAAATGACAGCGCATGATGCTGATGATGATGTGGACTAAGAGGAACACCCATGCATTGCTTATGGGAGTGCAAACGTGTACAACCACTATGGAAATCAGTGTGGATGTTTCTCAGAAAGATGGGAATTGATCTATCTCAAGATCCAGCTATACCACTCTTGGGCACGTACCCAAAGGACACTTCATCCTGCCACAATGATACTTGCTCAACCATGTTCAGTGATGCTCTACTCACAATTTCCAGAAACTGGAAATAGCCTGGCTGTCCTCAACAGAAGGATGGATATAGACAATGTGGTACTTTTACACCACGGAGTATTACACAGCTGTTTAAAAATAATGACATCATGAAATCTGCAGGCAAATGGATGGAACTAGGAAAAAAAAAAGCATCTTACATGAGGTAACCCAGATCCAGAAAGATAAATATGCTATGTATTTGCTTATGTATGGGTATTAGATATTAAGCAAATGAAAACCAAGCTACAATCTATAGACCCAGGTTAAATATAAAAGAGACTAGAGGAGAAACACATGAATCTCCCCGGGAAGAGGAAATAAAATAGATTTATGGGTAAACTAGGGGAGGGGACAAGAATGGAAGGACTAAGCAGGGAGGAGACATGGGGTTGAGGGAAGGAATATGGGAAGAGACAGCTAGAATTGAGGGGTATTTGTTGGGTGGTATATAAACCTAATACAGTAGAAAATCCCTAAGATATATGAAGGTGCCCCTAATGAAGTCTTCAAATAATAGGGGAGATAGAATCGTAACTGGCCATGCCTTGTCACCAGATGAAGCTTCCAGTAGAGGACTAGATTGTATTCAATGGAATTGTTGGCCAAGGGATTCCCATGGAAATCCTCAATCAACCCAGGCTTTTGCCAAGACAATAGGTTGCTCTCCACAAACTGACAGCAAGGATCCATTGCTGAAGACAACACCCGCACAACTCACTGAAGATGGAGAGGTTGAGAAGGTGCATTCATAGAACCTCCACCCCTATGTTCTAGTGTTTTTGGTATGGAAAGGTACTCTTCAGGCTTCCAAAAGAGAAGCAAAAACAACCCAGCCACAAACCCTTGATCCACAACGTTGTCCTGCCAGCAAAATCTGCTAGGGCAATGGTAGCACTTAGCTTGTGGGAGGAACCAACCAACACCTAATTTGAGTTAAAGCCCACTCCAGGAGATGGAGTCCATACACAGCTTTGCTTAGGTGACCAAAAACAAGAGACTAGATAGCCCAGAGACCTAGGGTTAAACCAAATATGACTAATCTTTTTTTAAAAGCAACAATAAAATTCTGATGGTAATCTTATACACTCATGGATTAGTGTCTTATTCATCCCACATAGAAAAGCTTCCTCCTGCAGCAGATGGGACCCAATATGGAGACTCACAGCTATTTATGCAGAGAGAGAGAGGGGGGGAGCAGAAAGGGAGGGGGAAAGGGAGAGGGAGAGGGAGAGAGGGAGAGAGGGAGAGGGAGAAAGAGACAGAGAGAGGGGGAGAGGGAAGGGAAGGGGAGAGGGAGAAGGAAAGAGGGAGAGGGAGAGACAGACAGACAGACAGACAGACAGACAGACTTTGCAACACAGAGATCTATCAAATATCTTCCCTCAGAGCTCAGGGAACCCCATTGAAAAGGAGGCAGAAAGAATGTGAGAGCCAGAGGAGATGGAGGACAGCAAGCAAACAAAGCTCTCTAAACCAACTAAGCAAAGCTCATATGGACTCCGTCTGCAGAAACAAGCACAGGATCTGCACCAGGTCCTCTGTGTATACATTACGGCTTTCAGTTTAGTATTTTTGTGGGACTCCCAAGTGTATGAATGAGTGGGTCTCTGATTCTTGTCCCTTCCCTTGAGATCTCTCCATTCTGTTGGCTTGTTTCTCCAACCTCGGGGTGGTGGTTCTTGTTTTATCTGTTATATTTTGTTCTGTTGTGTTGTTGCCTCTTATAAGTCTGTTCTTTTTTAATGAGAGATAGAGGGGGGCGTGTACCTAGATGGGGGGAAAGTGGTGGTAGAGGGGGACAACTGGGAGGAGGTAGGGGAAGGAAACTGTAAATATGAGGTTAAAATGTACATGAGGACAAGAAGTATTGACTAGTAATACATTTTAAACGTGAGAATTTTAAGGTTTGTGAGAATATCTCAGTAAAGTTAAGTATCTCATTAATTGTAGGAGGCACAAAGTCTGTGATTACAGATAAACATGAAAGAAACCAGAAACATTAAACATGCAGGGTTGTCTCCTTAGCAGAGGAGATGTATAGCTGTTTTCCTCCCAGAAAGCTGGGAACAGATGGAGTTGATAGCCTGGTGGTCTGCACTATCTGTAGGCCAGGCCACAGCCGAGTCCTCAGACTATTATATCCACCCCAGACTCTTCCTCCCTAGCCCTGTATCATTAGCTCTGTATCACTCTTATGGAAGAGGTCACGTGTAGTTTACAATAGAGCTGTAGTCACGGATAAAGCTGTATTGTGATCATTATCAGCAGGAAACACTTTCCCAAAGTTGCACTGTACTTAAATATGCCTAAAATAAACTGCCAGGCATCAGGCTCTAGAAGTTTGAACCAGCACCAGTTTACTAAGTCACATTAAACCAGATTTCCTTCTTGCCTCATACAGACCATTACTCTGCCTACCCTGATGTTGGCAGAGACCCCCAAAATTAGTTAAGCAATGACCTTTAGTTTAGGAGACATATTCTGGAATCGGAAGTTAACTTTGTTATTGAGGCTCTGTTTAATATCCATAAAAGATATTTAGTGTCACTAAGATTTTCTCTCATGTTGAGAATATGAGATTATATAAAACTTAGAGGCAAAGAACATAAAAATTGGCTTTTCTGGACTGCTTGAGGTCAACCTCAGTTGAGTGGAGAAAGATGAGAAGCCAAGGCTCAGGTGAATAACTGAATCCTACTTATGATGCTCACGTCAATCTGGTCCAAAAGATCAGGCTAGTATCAAAGCGTCTGGTTGTAGTTGAAGCTGTCCTGTCTTCCCCACCCCTCAACTCAAGAGTGCTAGAGCCAAGTCTCATAAGGAATGCCTATCTTCTTAGAGAATTCTAGAGTATGAACTCTCATTCTGACTAGCTTCAGTGTGAAGTGAGCCAATAGGCAGGAATTGCTGTAGCTTTTGCCACAAAGTACAGTCAGCTATACCCTCCATCGGTGGTACAGTCAGCTATACCCCTCCATCTGTGGTATGGTAGTCTGTACCCCTCCATCTGTGGTATGGTAGGCTGAACCCCTCCATCTGTGGTATGGTAGGCTGAACCCCTCCATCTGTGGTACAGTCAGCTATACCCCTCTATTTGTGGTATGGTTGGTTATCCCTTCCATCTGTGTTTCAGCTTTCCCAGTCAGCCACATTAAATAAAAACTTACAGAAACAAATGTGTTCTGACTAACATTGATTGTCAACTGGATGGGATTTTGAATCATTATGGAAACAAATCTATCCACATGTCTAAGCGACATTATCTAAATTGGGTTAATCAAAATAGAAGGACTCACTCTAAATGTGGGCTGGGGTCCTGGATAACAGAAAAAAGAGAAGACAAAGTTAAGTATTCACTGTTCTCTGTTTCCTGACTGTGGATGCAACACTCCAGTCTCCTGCTATGTCCCTTCCTGCGTGGCTGACCATCTCTCCTGGAAGTGTAAGCCACAATTAACTCTTCCTTCTCTAAGTTGCTTTCACTTGGTATTTTGTTGCAATGAGACAAGTAATTAGTGTAAAGCAATGCATTAGTTTCAAGCCATCTACTGGTCTGAGTAGTGCGATTACACCTCACACCATCCTGATGATTCCTTCATCCAGAGTAGACACAGCGGGTCGGCTGCTCACCCATTAGTCAGTACCATCTCAGCTCCCCAGGTGAGAATGCAATGGTAGTGAGGACTTATATCGAGTAAGAAAATCACAGTAGCCATGATTCTGGAGGACACCACTTACATCGATAATCTCACAGTGTCACATGAAAGGGTGAACATAGTAGGATAAGATATTTCTTTTTTTTGGTTTTTTCGAGACAGGGTTTCTCTGTGTAGCCCTGGCTGTCCTGAACTCACTCAGTAGACCAGGCTGGCCTCGAACTCAGAAATCCGCCTGCCTCTGCCTCCCAAGTGCTGGAATTAAAGGCGTGCGCCACCACCATCCGGCCAAGGTATTTCTTTTATGTGTGTATGACACTGTGTAACTCTGGCTAGCCTGGAACTTGATATATGGACCAGCCTGAAACTCACAGAGACCCACCTGTCTCTGCCTCCTGAGTGCCGGGAAAGAAAACTTGAGAGACCACATTCCCATGGCTTCTATTAAAGTATGTGTGTCTTTTTACTGGTTATTGCCAATTTCCTGTTATATCTAACTTATAATTTAAACTAATAAGTACATGTGAAAAAGAATATAGTTTAAGTATAGTCCTTGCTTTAGGGTATTCTCTAGGAGTCCTATAAGATGTCCCCTGTGAACAAGAGGACAAGTCTTTAAGTGTATATGTTCTAATAATTACAATTGTCTGAAAACAGAGTGGATGGTCTAATAGCATCAGTGGTGTGTTCAGAAAGAGTGAAGACACATTTACACATCTGCAAACAAGATCAGTGAGTGAGCAAATGTGCTACACACATAGGGTAGAATAGTAGCCAGCCACACAAAGGGATTAAAACTCTGATACATGCCTCAGCATAGGCAAAACGACACAAATCCTGTATGATCTTAATTGCTGCCGTGTCACTTAATACAGGGGAAATCAGCAGATTTCCTTAGGGGACTCAGGCACTGGGGAGAGAGGAGATATTTTCTAAGGGCCACAAAGGTTCTGTCTGAGATGACAAAAGAGATCTGGAAATAGTGCTGGGAATTGTGCAATGATTCATTTACTATTGCTGAATCGTGCATCAGAATGTTACTAAAATAGCCACCTTCCAGGCCAGCGTGATGGCTCAATGGGAAAAAGCAGTCGCTGCCAAGTGTGAGCCTCTGAATCCTACAAGGCACTCTCTGACTTCCACACCCACCGTAGCTCATACACACATGCAACAGACGGATGGATGAATAAATAAATAAAATAGAAATTGCTATGTTACGTATATTTTACCACATTGAATGCATTTAAAAGGAGACCAGTAGGAAGGGGGTCAAGGGAGTCAAACAAATACATACCACGAGACTATCCAACTACACCTTAGATTCAGGTAAATACGACCTGTGTGATATCCAGGAGAAGTTCGTTTGATTTTGTGAAGCTGAAATATCACATGGGCATCTTTATCATCAATCCTGAGAAGAGATACTCTCAGTGCTTCGGCCTAAGAACAGCGGAGACATGGACAGGATCCCGCAAACACTGTTGGGTCAGAATTAATAGTAATTACGTGGAAAGCACAGGACTGAGGAGAGAGGAGTAGAGAAACTTGCTGTGCTACCAGTTCATTTCCTATTCGCCTCCCTTGTGGCTTCTCCAGGTACTGCAGTGGCTGAGATCCCGTCTGAGAGGAGCTACAGGTCGTAATGAGCAGAGCATGGCTGCCCAGGAGGCAGCAGGCAGGGGAGCGAGGCCCCAAAGTGGTATGCGGCTGTGATAGAATGTTATCCCAAACCTCACAACTCACGAGACTCTGCCACTGGGGGAGCAACAGCATCAGAGAGTTATTGGAAAACAGCCAAAGATAGACTGGACTTTCAGCTGTTGTCTGCAGTAGCTCGTCAGCCTGTGTCCTTCCTGTGACAGCCAATGCCCACCTAAGGAGAGGCCTCAGAATTCCCAGGAACCTGTCTGTGATCAGCAATCTCGGGTGCAGACTTGACAACTGGAACAACTGCTATCTCTCTGTCCTGAGAACTTCCTTCAAAAGGACAAAAGGCATTTTGGAACCTTCATAACCACAGAGAGCCCAGAACCCAGGGTATTGGAATAAGACCTGGGGACCGGCAGCTTCTAAATTAGACGAATGTCTCAGTTTGCTTCTGGGTTCACCAAACTGGACCCCATGTTGCCTCATACCCAGCGCATCCACAAATTATCACTTTATTAGACACACAGTCATACCACTAAAATTATATCCACAAAATGCTCCATTAAAGGACTCCGGCTCATCCAGGGGGGTGAGTCACACACATTAAAGAAAAGCCACTTTTAAAACCTGGCATTTCTTGAGAAATTCCCTAAGGCAGCCCAGTCAGGCATTCACTTGCTCTGTTTGTGGCCTGAATTCCTTGTAACTCTGGATCTAGAGACACAGCCCCTTTCCATAGGGCAGGCAGGAGAGATTTCAAGTACGGTAGAGATTTAGGGGAGTCTAGGTGATAGATTGGCCAGGGGTCGGGCATGGTAACCTAAATTCCACCCCATTTTGTGTGTAGCCTAGTGAACATGACTTCACTTCAGTGCTACATGGGCTTAGGAGGCAGGAATGGAGCCCAGAACAGCAGATCTGACTGTGATAGCTCCCAGAGAAACCCTCAGCAGAGCTACCACCCTGCCTAGCAGCTCCACTCCTGGTTGTGGGTCCAGTGGGAACATAGCCTGGACTGAAACAGATGCTTGCACACCCATTTTAACTGTGGCTCTATTCACAGCACCCAAGATGGAGCCAGCTAGGTGCCTGTCAACAGACGAGTGGATAAAGAAAAGAGGTGCAGACACAACATGGAATTTTATGTGATTTGCAGGAAAACGGGTAAGACTGAAGACCGTCACGTTAAGCAAAATAATGAAGATTCTGAAGAATAAGTGTCAATCGGTGTCTTCTCTAAGATGCAGAGTCTAGACTTAGGATGTATATGTATGTATGACACGGAAGTGAGACTATCTGGAAGAGGAGAGGGCTAGCTGGGAGAGAAGAGAGAACAAGAGAGAGAGTACACACAAAGTACAGTGCTGCACATACATGAAAATGTCATGACAAACCCATCATTTTGTATGACAACTTAAAAACTAAGTGAACCCCAAAATGGAGGTGATGCCTGAGTGGAATTTCCAGACAGTGAAGCACTCTTTGAGCTCCATGAGTAGCAGGGGCACTGTGCATGTAGGACAAGAACACGGGAATCCCACGGTGACCTCTGGGCTTGAGTGGGCTTCTAACCTACACTGACTTATCACCTGCAATAAAGGCACCACACAATTCAAGATGGCAGAAAGATCACCCAACTTCCCAGTAGGGAGCACTAACTAGACTTATTTATATACAAGTAAACACATGTGCCTTGCATGTATGCCACATGCATGCATGCAACCATGCACAACACAAAGGTGGGAGGGGATTTGGGAGGTGTTGAGGGGTTTGGGTGAAGACAGAAAAGGAAATGGAAGGTGGATATGATCAAAATATGTTGTAAACACACATGCAGTTGTCAATGAATAAGTAAAAGATATTCTTCACTTTTAAAAATGGGAAAATGTGAGCAGAAAGTTTGACTCTCCTCCTGCTTCTCTACTGACTACCCACCTTATGTTTAATTAAAAAATAAAAGGGAGGGGCTGGAGAGATGGCTCCACAGTCAAAAACACTATCTGCTCTTCCAGAGGTCCTGAGTTCAATTCCCAGCAACCACATGGTGGCTCACAACCATCTGTAATGGGTTCTGATGCCCTGTTCTAGTGTGTCTGTAGACAGCTACAGTGTACCCATATACATAAAATAAATAAATCTTTAATAAATAAATAAACAAATAAATAAATAAAAAGGGAAAGAGAGGGTGAGAGTAGGAAAGAACCCAGGCTCGAAAGAGTGGAACAAATTGGTGAATTCCTGAAGTGAAGCAAGTAGGGGTGGCTTATTGACCTCTGGATGTGTGTAGCACATCTCTTAGCTAGCTGGGTGAAAGATAAAAGACTGAAACATAAAAGGAACTGACTATTTTAATGCAGCATACAAGTGAGTTAGCAAAACAAAGAATATTCTCAAAACTACATAAGCCATGGGTCTTTCTGCCCCAGCTCCTAAAACTTAGAACATACAGCTGAGTTTGTACACACACACTTACACACACACCAAGTACACATATGCATGCACGTGTGTGAACACACAGATGCTCTCTGCTTCTCCTAGGTTGAGAGCTGAAAGGAGCCCAGAGCACACACTGCCCAGAGGCCGTGGGAGAGGTTCTTCCTCTCATGGGTGGAGTTCCCAAAAGGATGGCTTAGGAATCATCATCTATCCATTACTGACAATTGATTCCTGGAAACAATTTCTCTGACCTCAGGAGGCATTTTCTGGCCACCCTTGTTGATTCAGAGAATATTCCTATAAACATCATCCCTCCCTCCCACTGCCAGAAAGCAGGTGCCACCTTGTACTACTAGATGTCTTGTAATTGAGCTGTGTACAAACAAGGCAAGGTAAGAGAGTCACGTGGGAGAGATAGATGGGGTGGAATCTACACACACAGCCAACTTCATCAGATCTTCAAGTGTCTTGCTGATGTAGACACTATAGGATAACTGGCTTATGTTTGAGAGAGACGCAAGTCACCAATTTGATTTTGTATGTAGCAAAAGCTGGTCCACAGAGACTGTGGTAATTTAAATATGCTTGGCCCAGGGAATGGCACTATTTTGGAGTATGTATGGCCTTGTTAGAGTAGGTGTGGCCTTGTTGGAGGAAGAGTGTCACTGAGGGTGGGCTTTGAGACCCTCCTCCTAGCTACATAGAGACAGTCTTCTTCTGACTGCCCTCTGATCAAGATGTAAAACTCTCAGCTCCTCCAGTGACTTTCTCTGAAGAAAATGCCAGGCAAGACAACATTGATGTTCCTCAAGACCCACCAATAGTTTCCTCTAGATCCATAACCAGACTCAAGGCAAAGCAGGCCCCTGGAGGGGAGGTAGAAAGTGTGGTCCGTGCAGAAATGCTTACACTATGAAGGAGCTTAATGAGTTTGCTAATCCATTCAAGTCGAAGTCTGGGGAAAATGTGTGGAATGTGTTTTAAGGGTGTGAGATGACAGTGGAAGGAACATAAAACTAGATCAGGCTGATTTTATTGATATGGACCCTCTGAGTGGAGATTCTAGATTTAATATGTAAGTTGCACAGTTTAAAAAGATATCAGAAGTTTGTTTGAATGGTTGGCTGGCGTGTTTATCAAAAGATGGCCTACTGAAAAGAAGTTGGAGATGCCTGATATCCCTTGGCTTAATGTTGATGAAGAGATTTGAAGGCTCAGGGAAAACGAAATGCTAGAGTGGGTACGTTGTGTAAAGCCTAATCTTCCACAATGAGAAGGCTCAGAAGACATGCGCTTCATGAACCCTATAAGACACAAATTGGTGCAAGGGGCACCAGCAAATTTGAAGAGCTTTGCTGTTCCCCTTTTCCTTGTGCCAGACTTTAGGATTGGATATGCTGCTGCTCAACTGGATGAATTAAGTGCAATGGGTCCCAAGGTAGCAGGGGCTGGGTGGCAGTATTAAATTTCCAGAGTGATTATAGTTATTATAATGGGCAGCCTACGCAAAACAACATTCGTAATGACCTAGCCCGTAATGGTCAGCACAGGCAAGGTAAATTTTATAATAGCATGACTCGTATGGACCTTTGGTACTGGCTAATCAGTCATGGAGTTTCCAGGAGTGAAATAAATAAGAAGCCTACTGCATTTCTATTCGGTCTGTATAAGCAGAAATTTTCAAACAAATGAAAGAAAGGCGACATTGGATTGTGGCAAAAGGCAATCTATGGCCTTTTACAAGGGTAACTGTACACTGGGAGTAAAGGAAATAATCAGACTTTCAGGGGTCTATTGGATACTGGTTCTGAACTGACATTGGTACTGGGAGATCCCAAGAAACATTGTGGCCCTCCAGCTAAAGTAGGGGCTTATGGAGGCCACGTGATTAATGGATTTTTGGCTGATGTCCAATTCACAGTAGGTCCAGTAGGTCCTTGAACACATTCTGTGGTCACTTCCCCAATTCCAGAATGTATAATTGGGGTAGATATACTTAGAAGTTGGCAGAATTCTTACATTGGTTCCCTTCTCTGTGGAGTGAGGGCTATTATAATTGGAAACACTAAATGGAAGCTTTTAGAGTTCCTCTGCCAAAGAAAATAGTGAATCAAAACCAGTGTCATATTCCTGGAGGAATTGCAGAAATTATTGCCACCATCTAAGACTTGAAAGATGCATGGGTGGTGATTTCCACCACATCTTCCTTTAACTCTCCTGTCTGGCCAGTGCAGAAAACAGATCATGGAAAATGACAGCTGACTATCAAAAACTAAATCAGGTAGTAACTCTGATTGCAACTGCTATATCAGATGTAGTTTCCTTACGTGAACAAAATCAACACATCTCCTTGTGCCTGGTATGCAGCTACTGATCTAGCAAATGCCTCTTCTCAGTACCTGTCCATAAAGACTACTAGAAGCAATTTGCTTTCAGTTGACCAGGACATCAGTACACCTTTACAGTTTTGCCTCAGGAATATATTAACTCTCCTGCCCTGTATCATAACTTAGTTAGAAGGGCTCTTGACCATCTGTCTTTTCTACAGAATATCACATTGGTACACTATATTGATGATATTATGCTAACTGGACCAAGTGAGAAGGAGACAGCAACCACTCTGGACTCATTGGTAACACACTCATATCAGCTAAAAGAGGATGGAAAATAAATCCAACCAAAATTCAAGGACCACTTTCCTCAGTGAAATTCTTAGGAGTCCAGTGGTAT
This sequence comes from Rhabdomys pumilio, assembly GCA_030674055.1. Classification (NCBI taxonomy): domain Eukaryota; kingdom Metazoa; phylum Chordata; class Mammalia; order Rodentia; family Muridae; genus Rhabdomys; species Rhabdomys pumilio. The sequence goes on along the minus strand of JANHMN010000006.1, from coordinate 79,442,206 downwards.
GGAGCATGCAGAGATGCTCCTTCTAAGGTGAAAGATAAGTTATTGCACCTGGCCTCTCCTACCACCAAGAAAGAAGCACAACATTTATTGGAATTATTTGTATTCTGGAGACAGCACATTCCTTACTTTTGTGTGCTACTCAGGCCCATTTACCAAGTGATTCAGAAAGCAGCTAGCTTTGTGTGGAACCTGGAACAGGAGAAGGCTCTTCAACAGATCCAGGCTGCTCTACCACTTGGACCATATGATCAAACAGTCCAGATGATACTTGAGCTTTCAGTGGCAGATACGTATGCTGTATGAAGCCTTTGGCAAGCCCCTATTTGTGAATCACAGAAGAAACCTTAGGGATTTGGGAGAAAAGCTCTACCATCATCTACGAACTATTCTCCCTTTGAAAAACAGCTCTTGGCTTGCTATAGGGCCTTAGTGGAAACTGAAAGTTTGACAATAGGATACCAAGTTACCATGTGTCCAAAACTGCCCATCATGAGCTGGGTGCTATTGGACCCACCAAGTCATAAAGTAGGATGTGTACAGTGGCCAACAGTCTATTATCACATGGAAGTGATATATAGGTGATCTGGCCTGAGCAGGTCATGAAGGCACAAGCAAGTTACATGAAGAAGTTGCCCAATGGTTTCTACTCCTGTTACAATGCCATCTGCTACCAAGCATGCACCTATATCTTCATGGAGTGTTCCTTATACTTGGTCAACTGAAGAAAAGAAGACTAGGACCTGGTTTAGGTTATACAGGTACCACGCAGAAATATACAGCTGCAGCATTATACCCCCACTCCTGGTACCACCTTGTGTCTTAGTTATGGTTTTACTGCTGTGAAGAGACACCATGACCAAGACAACTCCTATAAAGAACAACATTTTATTGGGGCTGGCTTATAGGTTCTGAGGTTCAGACCATTATCATCAAGGCAGAAAGAATTTCAGTATCCAGGCAGACATGGCACTAGAGGAGCTGAGAGTTTTACATCTTGATCAGAAGGCAGCTAAAAGACTGTCTCCAGGCAGGTAGGAGGATGGTCTCAAAGTTTACTCCCCACAGTGACACTCTTCCTCCAACAAGGCCACACCTATTCCAACAAGTCCACACCTCTTAATAGTGCCACTTCCTGGACCAAGCATATTGAAACCACTACAGAAACTAGGGCCACTAGCAATCAGGAATAATGTCCTGCATTTCTCCTGCCCCATGACATCTCTACCTAAGCAGAACTTCTTCCATGAGATTCTTCCTGGACTCATCAGAACCCAAAGGCCTCAGGTATCAGTCTCTGAACATACTTAGGATCTCCACAGCATCTGCATTTAGTCTGATCAAATTGGTAGCTTTCTCTCTGTGAAGGAAATAAATGTGAGGCCAGCCTGAGTTATAAATGGTGCAGGGGAGGCCAACAGTGGAAGAGATAAAGGACTTCTGGTTCAGACCGGCACTGAAAACCTGGGTGAGCTCTGGGCTCAAGAACAAGTATTTGAAGGACTGGGCTTATATCTCGGTGGCAAAGTGTCTGACATGTGTGAGGCCCTAGGTTCCATCCCCATTGCTGCTTCTCACCAAAAAAGAGAAGAGTTCACATTTGAGCCAAATAGGAATCTGTATATATGCAAAGAGATGAGAAGCAATTAAAATCAGAGTTTGGTTATTTCAGATACTATTAATTATTAATACCTTGCCCGCATCCTAAATGTGACAGCCAAGACAGGCAATTTGATGCACAGAGCATAGAGTGTACTCTGCTTCTGGGGCAACATTTCCCTCCAATGCTGAACAGGCTGGCAACCCCTGTCTGAGAACAGTCTGAGAAAATCTAGAAATGAAGGAGGTTGACCTGCCTCTTCCCTTCTGTTCTCCCTACACACACACCTCTACTTTTCCTTTCCCCTTCCCTCCTCATTCCCTCCCTCCTTCTGCTGTATTACAAATACCAAGGTCAATTTCTGGGTTTGTTTAAGAGTCAACAGAGGGACTAGAGTGATGGCTTTGTGATTAGAAGCATGTTCTTGGAGAGGATATAAGTTTGGTTCCCAGCAACCATGTTGGGTGGCTCACAACTGCCAGTAATTTCAGCTCCAGGGAGATCAGTCACCTGTGGCCTCCCTAAGCACCTGCATCCATGTGCACATACCTACACTCAGACAAGGCATACCTCAATTGAGGAAGTTTCAGGCAGAAAGCTTGTGATTCCAGATGAGTTATCTTCACTCTGGGAAGTACAGTCAACTTCCTGAACTTTGGTGTGCATGCAAATCATCTGAAGATCTCATTAAATTCTGATTCAGCAGGCAGGCAGAAGCCTGAAATTCTGCATTTCTAAGAAGCGCCTGAGTATTACTAGTGTGAGTGACAGGATCTTGGCTAAGTAGAAAGCATGCATTACCCCAACATACAAGAGCAATTCTTCACAGATGGAGCATGTCAAAGTTTTAGGGGTCACCAGACACTATTTCTTGATACCAATTTTTCTGATCTCAGGAGGCACGTCCTGGTCACCATGGCTATTTCTGAATATATTCATACATACCTTCCCACAGAGAGCAGAGGTCACATTGTGTAAGATTAGTGTCTTTCAATCAAGCTGTGTACTGAAGCCAGATGAGACACACAGATGACCAGGATGAAGAGTGGAGAACAGGCCACACACACAGGCCAGTATGACCAGCTGCTCAGTCTTCTCTGCACTCCAGTACAAGTTGATCAGCCGATCATGAAATCTGTATCTTCTTCTTTCTCCTACATTTATCAGCCTCCATGCAAGCCCTGACAAACGGAATGTGGGCAGAAGTGCTACGCAGTACACCCACGATTGGCTCATAAAGTCCTCCCACATTTCACAGGAGTGACATTTCCTCTCTGTTGAACATCTCAGGGAGGGCTACGAGAGAAAGGCAGAGTCAAAAGGAAGAGTGGCCCCAGGCTCTGGCTTGTATGGAGGGATCGTAGCCAGTGCTTAATTAGACTTTAAGTCACAAGAAATAAAATCTCTGGTGGTAGGTCATCTTGACTGACAACTGATTTGGATATTAATCCAGATGATGGCATACCCTGGTAGATTATGCTAAAGAAGCAAAAGCAGAAAACCACTAGACCAAGGCCACTTGGGCTCCTAATGCCCTTGAGTCAACAAGCTAGGAAAAGAATAGGAGTCAATAAGCCTGATTAATCCAGAATGCGTCTACACAACAGAGGTGAGATAATGTCTGGAGTGCAGGAGATCCTTCAGAGCATCTTGTAGTGTTATCAATGTCCCGTGCTTAAAGTAAAAGTAAAACTAACAACCCAACCCAGGCAGGTGACAGATGGTCCAGAACTATCGGAAATTCAGGTATGAGTCACCCTATTAGGAGCAAATGACCATGAAGACAGTTTAGGTTTAGCCACCATGGCACTGATGCAGATATCCAGCATGAAGCATGGCTGACCTGGAGATCCTGGGTATGAGTGAGCACAAAATGGCTGACACCAGGGGTTCAAAGAACCCCAAACTTTCCCTGCAGATCTAGATAGTAAATGCTTTTAGTTTGGCAGACCAAAGAGTCCCCATGGCAATATTCCATTCTGTTTTGGAATGATAGCAACCACAGACCAAATGCAGACAAAGGGGCAACCAAGTTCTAACAAAATGTACATATAGGTACCGTCTTTTGATTTCTTGATTAAATTAAGCTTGTGGAATGGGAAGTGGTTCAGCTATCCCTCATAAGACTAGGGTAGTTGTCATCATCATACACTTACAAAACCCACAGGGCTGCTCAGCGTGGAGTGAATGCCAACACAAACTATGGACTTGAGCAAACAGAAATAGATCAATATCGGTACATCTGTTTTAACGGACCAATGCAAGATGTTAACAGAGAAAACGCTGGGTGTGGGGTGAGAGAAGTAAGCATAGACAACTCTGCACACACCCTGTTGTCATCCAAAGCTGTGCTCTAAAAAATAAGTCTTCAGAAAGTGTAAAAGCTAGGTTGGTAGTTCATGCCCCTGCAACAGTTTGAGGTAAGAGGAACACAAGTTTGAACTTGTTTCAGCTTCATAATGAGACTGTGTTTCAAACAAAAAATGGGGACTGGAGAGATGGCTCAGCAATTAAGAGTGCTTGCTACTCTTGCAAAGGAACTGGACTCCACTCCTAGCACTCACATGGTGGCTCACAACCACTTTTAACTCTGATGCCCTCTTCTCACTTCTGTGGGCACCAAACACACGCAAGGTAAACAGACATACCTGCAGGCAAAGCACCCATACTCATAAAATAAAATAAAATAAATAATAATTTTATAAAAACAAAAAAAGAAAGAAAAGTAAGTGTAAAGTCCAAACCTGAAGCTTGCTTTGGGAGCTGGTTAGTTAGTAGGATCCAGGTAATATGGTAAGGTGATTAGGCCTAATGGTGATTGGAATGGCCTGAATAGTAGAGGGTAGAGGACACCCAGGTACACTGTGTAGTCACTGAAAAGGATGGGGGGACCTCCTGAAGGCTGTGGTTTCATCACTGTCCTCTCATAGACCAGTACCTGTGGCTGCCTATGGAAGTAACTGGATAAGCCAGGCCCTGCTTCCTTTGTAGAGATTGATCACAATGTGTGTATGTGAGGTTGGGGATGAATAGGACAGGATGATGAGCTGGAAGAGGGGGAAGGGAGATCTCACCTGAGGTTCATTCCTGGAGCTCTGATCAACACTCTAGCGGAGCCTCCAAGACAGACTGAAGTCAGTGCCAGGGCCTCCTCTTGTAACGGGAGGTTGATGATGGCCATAATAAGATAAACATGGATTTGTAAACTCCGACGCTGTTGACCAAACCACTATCCTCTGAGAAGGCTGAGTAGAGTCAGAGAATTGAGAGGAGATGATTTCTCAGTCTATAAGCACTGAAGTGTGAGTGTTTCCCCAACACCAGGCCCTATGCTGAGTTAGAGTCTACAAGGGTGAGGGGAAGGCTCAGGGAATGTGCACACAAGGTAACCTTTTGAGACACAGAAGGAGGCCCTCTTTTCTCTCTTTCTCCCTCTCCCCTTCTATAATCAACTCACTCTTGCTCCGCACTTTAGCGTATCCAAAATAATTCTAATTGGAAAATTCCTCTAATCATAAGTTGGATGTGCTGGCTCAAGACTGTAATCCTAGCATTTGGGAGGATGAAGCAGGAAGATTGCCATAAGTTTGGGGGTGACAGAGACCCCATCTTACTATTGTTTTCCCCAAAGTAAATAAAATATCTCCTCATTTATTCTCTTCTTCCCATGCTATCTCTCCAGGATAAGCTTCTAAACCTGAGTCATCCAGCATGGCTGCCACCAGCATGGGAGACTCCTGAGCACTTAGGAATGGTTAGCATAATGGAGAAGATGTAGTTTTACATTTTGATTGTGGCATTAAACTTAGTAGGCATTAAACTGACTCTCTGTTTAGTAAGAGTGAAACATGTGAATAGACTCTTCAGCTACGAATAACATCCAGGTACAAATCAGGTATTTCCAGTGAAAACATTAACATTTAAATGAGGATCAAGGCTGAAGATGTAGCGCAGTTGACAGATAGCTTGCCTCACATGCACGCAGCCCTGGGTTTTATCCCTAGGGCCACACCAACCACCCAGGTGTGCTGGTGCACTCCAAAGGTGCAAGTAGTAATATCAGTTCATGGTCACCTTTGGTTGCGCAGAGAGCTCCAGGCAGCTTTTGCTGGACTCAGTCTAGATAGATAGATAGATAGATAGATAGATAGATAGATAGATAGATAGATAGAGATTAGATTGATAGGAATAGGAAGGAAGGAAGGAAGGAAGGAAGGAAGGAAGGAAGGAAGGAAGG
>JANHMN010000006.1:79389529-79424507 GCA_030674055.1 Rhabdomys pumilio | reverse complement strand
TGTGTGTGTGTGTGTGTGTGTGTGTGTGTGTGTGTGTGTGTGTGTGTCTGCGTCCACATCCCCTGAGGAACACAGAAACTACCTTTGCTATTAGAGTCTCTCTGTCCCATATCAGACTCCTGGGTCCATGCCACAATCTAGCGTTAAGCTGCCCCTTGTTATGGTCCTGCTGAATCTGTGTACAATCAATAAAACACAAACCATTAAATACCTGTAAAAGAGACTGGGATTCTCACTCTGCATCCCAGGACGGCCTCCCACTTGTGATCTTCCTGTCCCAGGACTCCTTTTACAAGACACCACGTAACTGCAAGCCAGAACACATCAAGATCTCACGAAGTGTATGAGCCACCTGAACTGCTTGTCACAATGTCTGCTATTTTGGTTTCTAGTAAATTAGATGCCTTTAGCAGTGGTACACACCCCCTGCCTCCCAACGTCTTCCCGGCTCCCAGATGTACAGTCATCTCAAATCTAGCCTCTAAAAGCATCTGTGTTCAACCAGGCATGGTGGTTCACATCTATGATCCCAGCACTCTAGATACAACAGGAAGATCAGGACTTTGAAGCCATCCTGGGATGATACAGCAGTATCCTGAAAGGCTGAGTGTGTGCCTCGCCTCAGACTACCAAGTGGAAGAACCCATCTGAGTAGCCAGCAGTCACCTTTGTCATCAGTCACACGCCAGCACCTCTCCCCAGGACACAGCTTGTTTTTGTCTTATCACCTAGTCTAAATCTCCACCGCCTTTTGCCCTGACTCCTTTGGCAGTCCTAGCAAGAACCCTATAGCTGTTATTTTCTTATAGAACAGCTGGTGGGTTTTTATAAAATGGTGCTGCTGAAAACGAGAAACCTTTAGATTTGTGGATGGTACTATCTCATGTCTCATTGGAGACGTGGAAGATGCAGATGTAGGTAGAGGAAAAGCTAGAGACAACAATGGCAAATGAGAGGTGAAATAAGACCAAAGGCCCATCTGGTTGTCTTGGTTCAAGCAGTGTCCTATGACCTGTTCCTATTCCTTTCTGAGTCTCCACTGCCCAGCAAGCACCCCCAGAGGAAGCCTGTGCCTGAAATGAAAATCCCCATTGCTACCTGCAGCTCCACCCATTCAGGACAACAAAGCTGGCTAAGAGCCCCACACTACGCCAACGGCAGATGGACACTACAGTAAGTTCCCCAGGTACAGAAGGACTCAATTTGAAGAAAGTTTATTCCCAGAATTCCAGGGAGGGGTAGGTTGAGAAAATCACAACTCTCTGACACTAATGGTGGATTTTCATAGACACCAGTGGCTTTGCAAACTGGATTTCTTTGTTACAATCATGATCCCTGAGATTAATACACCAAGACTCCACGGAGCTATGTGATTAAAATGAGGACGATGAGACACGCCCATGTATTGCTTTGTTATTTTATCCCCAGTCCTGTGCTCAACACTTTATCTTATTGTTTCAGGAATCACGTCTGCAAAGCAAGTAGCCATCTCACAGAAGAGGACTCAGTTAACTTTCCAAAAGTCAACAAATCCAACTAGAGCCCAATGCAACGTCAGTTTTCTTGACCATTCCCTGTGGTTTGTGTGTGTGCTTCCTCCAGCAGTGGCATGCATGCTGGGGCCGGCTGTGGTTCTGAATCCTAAGTTTTCAGGCTCCACTGCACATAGGAACAGGTGGGGTCTGCAGGATCCCCGTCCGCTGGAGAGGGGGACTTCTCCAAGGATTTTAATGAAACAGCTTTCTTAGATGACCTCAGCTTGTGTGCATACCTTTATTTAGAATGGGCTTATACACATGCACTTTAATCAAGGTGAGCCAGGGCTATGTATGAACTTTGGAAAATGAGAAGGAGTTTTTAAGGGTGAATGTAAAATTACTGGCTAGAGTTTAAAGCACTGGGAATGCCTCATTTGAATGGAGAAGCATTCCAGGAATCCCAGGTACTTGCTGGGCAGGTTCTTATCAAGAAAGAGGAAGTTGGAGTTATAGGCCTGCCAAGGACTACTCAGTCTTCCCCAGAGGGTGTGGGGAATTCAGGCTCCTCAAACGAGGTCAGAGAAGGAGAAGCCCTGATGGTAAAGGGAGTCCTCTATTTTGCTATGATCTCAGAGGAACTAGGCAGACATGGTAGACTATGACCTAAACTAGCAGGGTTTCCCCACAGCTCCCCAGCAGTCATCAAGGCTTACTGCTAAGACAACAGTTCCACGGATTATAGCAGATATTCTTCATTTACCAAAATAAAGAATGAAGGATGGATTTGTAGTCAAATTCATTTGGGACACACAGGATTGAATAAAGTCGAATAAATTTCTCTATTGCAAGATTTGTCAGAACCTCCCACCCCAGTGTGCGTGTGTGTGTGTGTGTGCGTGCGTGCGTGCGTGCGTGTGCGCGTGCGCGTGTGCGTGTGTGTGTGTGTGTGTGTGCGTGTGCGTGTGTGTGTCAACTCAACAAGTTATAGGAGTCATTTCTCTCCTCCCACCGTGTGGAGTCTGGGGATCAAACTCAGGTCACCAGACTTGGCAGAAAACCCCTTTGCCCACTGGTCCTTGCCTGGCCGTCATAAACCAACATGGACTACTAGTCTTCAGGAAGAGAGGAGCAAATACATGATTCCCAGGTCTTATTTGACCATAAAACTTTGTTCTCCAAGGATAACTTTTATGATATTACTGGTTCACAGAGCATAAAATACTGCATGACTCATGGTGACAAGAGAAAGGGTTGGTGGATGAAGCAAATTATGGAACATTCAGCCTATGTGAAAATGAACACAGGAAGGTTTTGCTGTAACAGTAGAATTCAGGGGGGGCCTGCCCACTTTTACATCATAATTCTTTCTAGTCATTTCCAGCAAACATGTCTGGAAAGCTATGCACAGAAGTTATAGCGATTTCCAGAGAGGTAACCACAAGCTTCTTGCTTTAGTTTATAAACTTAGGAATTTTGCACAAACAGCCCCCATAGCAGCCATCCAGGCCCCTGCTGATTCATTTGTTCAAATTAGAAAAAAAAAAAACAAACAAACAAAAAACAGAGGCTACAATTTGGCAAGTAGATAGAGTCATTGGCAAAGCTTTAAGAGGCACCTTTTCCACCATACGACTGCAGCCCATACTGAGCATGGTTCTCCTAGTGAAGGACCCTAGGGGCCTTTGCCAGCCTTACACCTACCTGCCTCTGGTCAAGGCTAAGCCAAGTTCCATTCTCCACCCACAAAAACATTCTTGAGTAAAAATTGTCAAAACACTGCAGAATGTACAGACTGATACTTACCTGACCCTCTGGAAAGTCCCAGGTAGAGTTCAAATGTGTGTCTCGATCCTCCCATGCTTGCTAGCCAATAGATTTAAAGGTCAATATGCTTAGCCAATAAGTTTGATCCTTGCTGATCTAACTAGTGCCCCTGAAAAGTATAAAAACTGCTTGTAATAGGCATTCGGGGTCGCCTTCTAGTCACTTGCCTTGAGGGACTAATTGAAGGTTGACCCCGACAGACTAGAAAATAAACCTCTTGCTTTTGCGTCAATCTGCATTTCAGTGTCTCACTCAGGGGCATCTCGAAGTAAGTACCACTGACCAAGGGTCGGGATCTTACACTAGGACAGAGAAATGACTCCTGTAAATTGTCCTCTGACTTCCACAGTGGTATGTACACAGTGGGGGTCGGGGGGAGAGACTGAGCAAAGAGCAGAGAGACCAACATTGGCTGCCACAACTCAATGCCAAAGGTTGCTCCAACCAGCAGACACCAAGACCAGTTATTTTTTAGCTCTGATCCTCTAGCACCCTGCCACCATCTCCACTTCAGCCTTGCAGCCTCCAGAACCACGGGAGAATAAACACCTGCTGTTTTCAGCCTCCCAGCTGGCCATGGCCACTTGTTACAGCAGCCACGGGACTCTCATACACAGTTCCTCTGTGCTGCAGATGGGCACTGCCTTGTACAGAAGTAGCTAATCCTACTGAACCAGTGAGTTTGCTCAGTCCACAGATGCTGGCCAGCCCTGCCAGCTGGGCTGCACCTTTAAGAATCAACCAGAAGAAGAATCCAGTGCCTGGCCATGTACCCAGCACTGTGCTGGAACCCGATATTTTCTTGCCCACACTAACCCTCCACTTAAGGAAGGGATTTCCTTAGGATGAGTAGCCCGCCAAAGAGACTAGCATCCTCTGGGCCATATTCTGCTCCCAGTGTGGAAGGAAACCACCCATTTAAACTTTAACAAGCTTTTCTTCACATCAGAAACCCTCTTCGTAAAACACTGGATTTGGAAAGGGATAAGGATGTGCTGCTTCTATATAATTTTTTTCTTTCAGTTTTTCTTTTGGTGAGTAAAAGAAACTCTCTTAAAGACACCAAAGCGAAACCACTCTGTGACCAATAAAAAGCGTAGAAGGGAATCAATCTCTTAAAGAAGACCTCGGGTGGGACCCAGCTCATAAATGCAGGCAGGGTTCAGTCATGGTGCTCCACAAAGGGCTTTGGAGGGTGGGAGACACCGCAGCAGCATTTTAAATTATGAGGCCAACCGTAAGAAGAATCCACAATTAAACCACTAATGTATCTATTGCCAAAGAGCCAAGATCACTGGAAACCAGTAGAGACAGCAGACTTTCAAGGCTGACGTAGTTCACTCACCACCAGACAATTATTTTCCTGAGTTTCCCACACAGTGCAAAATAGCTGTGCTCAGAGAAAGCAGGGGTGGAAGTGTTCATCAGAAGGGTTTAAGGAGGAGAGACTCTCAGGGCCCATCCACCCAGGCCTGAGGCCTGGAGAGCAAGGTTAACCCACCTGGTACTCTGCATCTTCTAGAGTTCTTCTATCCCTGACTCTCTCATGAGGAGCCACAGACCAGAGATAACTGGTAATGTTTTCTCAGCACGTATTCTAGATACTTATGGTTGTTTTCCTATCAGGAAATATTTGCACTGATCTAATAAGACACACTTTATTGGAAATATGAAGGAAAACCACCATGAGCTTAAGGATTATCTCTTTTCTCTTTACTCTGTTATAATATATATAAATTTATTTTAAAATGATCTTACCAAAACCTTCTAAGACTCACCTGAGTGCCAGGTATTAGAAACACTCTTGCATGACTTGAGACACACTTCATGGTTCAGTTGATGAACTGTCACCCATAACTTCTCTCAATTAAATGGGCAAGAAATACTTTTACAAGAAGTACCATCATTAATGGGGAAACTCAAAAACAACTTAAGTAGCTTTAGAAAATTTGGGAGATTATGTTTGACTTTGAAATTTTGAGAAATAAGGCTGGAGAGATGGCTTGATGGGTAACATTCTATCTATTCAAGCATGAGAACCCAAGTTCAAATCCCCATAACCCATGTAAGAGCTGGGTATGGCAGCCCATATTTGTGATTCTAACACTGGGGAAGCAGAGACAGAGAGATCCTGGAGCCCCACTGTAGAACATTTGTAATCCCAGCACTTAGGGAGATGGAGGCGAGAGGATCCCAGGGCTTGCAGTCCAGCCAGTCTAAGTGAGTACTGAGCTCCAGATTTGCCAAGAAATCCTATCTCAGCTGGTAGTGGTGGCTCCTGCCTTTGATAAGTGAATCTCTGTGAGCCAAGAACATCCTGGTCTTCAGAGGAAGTTCCAGGGTAGCCAGGGGTATACAGAGAAGCCCTGTCTCAAAAAACAAACAAACAAACAAACGAAAAAGAGAAAGAGAGAAAGAGAAAAATTATTTCAAAAAGAAATTCCATGGAATTCAATGCTTTCTTCAGACCCATGCAGGCACTAAGCATGCACATGGTGTGTGTGTGTGTATGCACTTATACACATAAAATAAAGAAATCTAAAAAAATTAAAAATGATAATGTTCTGAAAACAATCACTAACTCCCAGGTTTGAGTTCAGAAGCCCATTCACTCCTTAGATATATCTTAGGTGTGGTGGTTTTCTTGGGTGTTCAGGTCAGTTACCTGACTATGAGACCTTGCTGTACCTGTTTCAATGCTGTCCAAGGCAACACCAGACACTTAGTGATGAGAATGATAGAGCTGAATATTCCACATATACAAAAGACCAGGAAATAGGTTGTGCAAACCGAAAATGGTGCTCTGTAAAATGCCACCAGCTTCCTTCTTTGTCCCTCTTTGATCACAAGGGCCCAAACATGGAAGTTCCCCCAAGAAGCAAAGCCAATCTGAGCAGAGTTTCAGTTTGCAGCTATAGTCACAATGCGCTCTGACAGCTGCCACCACCCAGCAGCTGAGATTTGCAGGAGCTTGTAGCATGGGTCACACTGTTCTCAAGGCATAACACAAGAAGATCCCATAATGAGAAGTCTGAGATCCTCATGTCTTTGAGTAATTTGTAAAGTTCTTCTCCTACAGATCATGTCTAACCTAAAAACAGTCTCATCACCTGGTCCAAGGGCAAATGGTCATCACTATTCTACTAGTGAGGAAATAGGGTTAGAATGGCTACTCAAGGCACAGCTGCTGTGATGCTTTCTGTCTCCCATCAAAGGACTCTATCCATGGAATATTACTCACTGCTCATAACACAGATGACATAGAGACATACATAACAAATCAGGGGACACTGGGAGTGAAGTGGAGCAGCAAAGGAAGCTCCCAGAGGAGAGAGAGAAGAGAGGCCATTCCAAGGCAGAGGGACAACATAGGGAGGGAGCAGGGTTGGCAGGGCCCTGAGAGGAACTCTGAAGGACTGGTAACTGGGATAGCAGCAGGAGATTCTCTTCTACCTGTCAACATCGACCACCACACACAGCAGACCACAGCAAACGCACGGCCCAGCTCTTGGTCACAATAGTGATTCTGCTTCCACTTGTTAAGACAATTTTGCTATGTTTAGATAGCTATGAAAATTGACTAAGATCATTAAGAAGAGGAACACCTTTACAATGGAAGCCAAAATAAAGATAAAAGGGCAGGAGGAAAGGACACAACCCAGTGTCTGAGACATTCAACCACAGGGACAACTCTCAAAACTCAAAGGAAATTCTGACCAATCTGAGGCATGCTAGGACGTTTGTAATCAGGTAGTGAGATGTGAAGCTAAGGATGAAGGAAGCAGAAAGCCTCTGAGAATGAGAGTGAGAGCCATCAGAGAACTACAAGATAGGCACGAGGCTAGGCGTGTGTTGGTCCAATGGCTGTGTAAATATTGTTGACTGCCTACAAAGTGCTGGGGACACTCTGGACACGGGCTCAGAGACGTGATCAAAAGCGAAGTCCCACTCAGGTACAGATCTTACTTCTGTTAAAGTGGTCGATAAACAGCGATTCCTCACATGCTGACAGTGTCCTGTGAGAAAGCCTGGGCTGCGGAAGGCCAGTGTCAGACCTTCAGTGGTGAGGCTGTGAAGAGAGGCCTTTGAAATGCAGCAGTTGAGACAGGACAGCAGAAAGAATATGCTCATAAATGTCAAATCTCAACTACTGCTCTTGTTTAAATCTTTAGAACATTTTATTTAATTCTAGGGCAATGGACTTAAGCTGGACTAACTGGGTACCAGCTACTGCTCCACCCCAAATCTGCCCTACTCTGTGGTCAAAATGACCCTTAGGATTCTTAAATCTTCCAGGCAGTACTGACTGTCCCAGATATTGTCTACATTCACATGGATGACACAGGAAACCTTTATCTGAAACCTCTCTATGCTGCCTTCTCTGTCCTAGGCATCCTTCCTCATCTTCACCTCCAAAACTTCTACTCACCCTTAAAATCCAATGTGAGCATCATTTGCTCAGACCTCCCCTCTCCCCTCCCCGCATGCACAGGCTGACAGCTTTACATTCACTTCCTGCAGTGTCCTGGGCATGGCTTCAGGATAGCAGTTAGCACACCAGCTGTCATTGTTTGTCTGGCTTTTTTCCCCTTTGGATTGTTTAGCCACAGGACTGAAGTCAAAGCTAGAGAGAAGACCCCCCAAGTCCACTGGGGTCTTAATCTGCTTTGCCAATGTATCAGCCAACTGAACAGAACAAACTGTGATGCCATCCTGTGCTGAGTGACACCAGGACTTCCAACCTTAGTCCAAGCAAAGACTAGTCATTGGGAGAGGAGTAGAACAGTCCGTTGCGCTCTGACTGGCTGACGATCGCAGCAGAAGGAAGGAGCCAGGGGACAGAGGAGCTAGATTATTAAGAGCGTGCCCCCCAAAGCCATGGACCATGGGCTAGACTGAATAAAAGCAGAGAGATTTGAGAGACCATAAAGGCAGACTACCCGGATAGGATGGCTGGTTAAAATGCACGCCTGAAAAGGAAGTTGTCTGGGACAGTGTGCATGTACACACAGAGTCAGAGGACAGTGTTGGTGGCAGTGCATGGTACACTTTCCAATTCCCAAAAAGGAAATTATAAGCTCAGGGTCTCAGCTACCTGTAGGGAGGAAGTTTGTCAGGTGGAGAAAGCTTACAGTGAGACTGAAGGCCATTGGATCTCATCACTGGTTCTCACATATGGGTGTGAGTTTGTCCCATCTGTCAGCCACACCTGTACAGGCCATTTACACAAAGACAAAGTTTAAGATGCAGGCTGGATATTGCTCATCCAAATGCTTGGGACCAGAACATCTCCACCCAGACACTTTTGGGAAACTGTGATATTTACACACACACACATACACACACACACACACACACACACACACACACACACACATACACGGTCTCTTAAGAATGAGACCCTCATCTAAACCCAGAATTTGTACATCACGCACATCTCAGTCAGGAACAGAGATCACTTTCAACAGACCTGCAGTTTGTCTATGACTCATCTCATAAGGTGAGTGTTTAAATATAGTTATTTTAATTATTAAAATCAATCCTAAATATAATGTTGACAGATGTCAAGCATCAATGCATCGATTAAACAATTTAATATTAAAAGTTTAATATATATAAAAGTAAGTTTTGAAATAACATCTTTTAATTATTTAAATATATTATTTTATTTTTAGTTTGTTAGAGACTAGTACAGTAAGGCCAAGCACCAGCACCGTGCTACTGAACTAGATAAATCCAGCAGCACAATACTGTGTTTATGTCGGCTTCACCACAGACACACCAGCATCATCAGGTCTGTGACAGCTCCAGGTGACAGGTACTTGTCAGCTTCATGTCACTCCATGTACCACAGCCCTGTGAGGTATATTTCAAGGCCTGGTTCCATGTGCAATACTGTGGCATTTACCAGAAATTCAAATCATTACGTTTAGCTTTGCCAAAGGGAAGTGCAATGTGTCACCATGTCCCTTCATTGCATCATCTAAGAAGCGTTATTAAGCCTGCATGTACTGCCCACAAAACATCAAAACAAACACATCCCAAAAGGGCAAGCAATCTAATGACTAACAGTCAAGGAAGTCCACAGATGCCAGTGACGTTATGGATTAGTAAACATTGAATTAACATTTAAACATCTGTCAAATGCTACCTTCTTGAAGGAGGTAGTATTTAACAGATATTTAAATGTTAATTCGAATAGCTGTGGAAAAGAGTTTGGGGGCTAAGACAATAAACACAAAGGCATGGAGGCAGTGCTGAGAGACAGCTCTGTGGTAGAGCCACACCTAGATATGGATCTGATTCCAGCAATGTATGAGAGCATGCTCGTGTGTGTGTGTGTGTGTGTGTGTGTGTGTGTGTGTGTGTGTGTGTGTGTGTGTGTGCGCGCGCGCACGCACGCGCAGTGGGAGAAGGAGAGACATGCACTCACACACTTCTTTATTTATATTTTGTGGGCTATGTTTTAGACGGTCTCACTCTGCAGCCTAGACTGCCCTTGAACTCCAAATACAAGCTGTCCTTGAAATTGTGACAATCTGGTCTTAGCCTCCCAAGAGCTGGGACTGCAGACACAAGCCACCAAAGTGAGGTTTCTTTTCCATTTATCGTTCTAGACTGTATTCCTCCTCTCCTCCTTTTCTTCCTCCTGTGGTTTTAGTTCTCATTATTCTATTTGCTGTCCTTTCTTGGTGTATTAGTTGTATTTATTTTTCTCAGTGGTGGCCCTAAAGTCAGTTCTGCATCCAGTACACAGCTCCTTTCAGATAACCTGCTCGGTGGGCAATGGGATGTCTCCTAGCCATACAGTGAGGCTACCCACTCCCACCCAGCCCTCACTCACAACCACCACTCACTCTTGTTACACACAGGTCTGTGATACATATCCATGTCTTCGCTTGTGTTCTTTTCGACACCCTTCTCTCTGGTTCTAAGGTCTGTTTTGATCTTTCAACGTCTCTGCTTTTTACTTTACATTCTGAACAGGAGTCCAGAAGTCTCTGTGCCATGATTTTTTACAGAACATAACACAGATAGTGGTTAGCTGAACTTGACGGAACAGAAAGGTAAGAGGGAACCTCTAAGCCAGAGTGCCACAGAAGCGACAAGCACGGGATGCAGACCAGATTACACAAAGAACATTGTGGCTGTGAAGCCAATTTTGCAAACTATATTCTTCCCCCACCCCCTTTTTCTTCTTCCCTTCCCTCCCTCCCCTCCACCACCCACCCCTTCCCCTTCCTCTACCCCTGCCCCAGGGCTACCCAGACTTTTGACAATGATGGAAGGGCTATGGCCTCTTTCCCTCCTCCTGCCTTCCCCAGTACCTCCTACTGGCAGAGTCCACCAGGAAGAAACTGGCAAAGGAAACTGTGACTCCCATCCCCAGGGTCAAGTATAAAAAGGCTGATTAGAAGCTGATAGGCAATCATTCACTACTTGACAGGATCTGTCACTTTGAAATTGGAAACAGCATCTAAAGATGTGGCTCACTTCAGATCCCCAGGACCCGCATAAAAGCCAAGGTTAGCCTCTAACTCACAGTGATCCTCCAGTCTCTGTCTCTGTCTCTGTCTCCTGAGTGCTGGAACTAAAGATGTGTGTCATCGCTCCTAGTAGAAGTATAGTTCTATAATACTAGGGCTGGGGGAGCAGACACAGGAAGATCCCTGAGACTTGCTCACCAGCCAGCTAGCTGAACCAGTGAGCTCCAGGTTCCAGTGAGATACCCTGTGTCAAATCCTAAGGTGGAAAGCAATAGACAGAGAGAGAGAGAGAGAGAGAGAGAGAGAGAGAGTCATGCCATTTGATATTTATGTTCCCATGCTCCTACATACATATGAGCCTGCTTGAGCACGCACACACACACACACACACACACACGCACACGCACACACGCACACACACACACGCACACACACCACAATGAAATTACTAGAAATGATACTGAATTTGTAATCAATAGCATTTTACAAATGCTCTCCATAGAACCTGGAGCCTCCTATAATTATGGTTTTATCTAAATTACTATAGTTACGGATATGTTTGTAAACCCATATCTAAATTAAATATCACCCCCATCTCCCAAGAGACCCAGGAATCGTCTAGTTACCACGTTCCGATACACACCCCATAATCTTTACTCAAACAACCGATATTTGAGCACCCAGCATTCCCAGCACCCAGCACTCCATGCCCTGGAGTCTTTGCTGTGTGATTTGAGAATGACTACGGCAGAGGTTCCATGTGGAGTAGGACATCAGGGAAAGTTTTACTTAATTAAAACACAGAGATCTCCCCACTGTGGCTAGACCTCTGATCCTCCCCACACCACTGAAGTCTCCTGTATACTGCTTCTTACACTCACTCCCACTGCTGTGTTGATCCTTAAAGCAGTCTGTGAGGGAAATGTGGAGAATTAATAAGTCTACAACAATACAGTGACGGCAGAGAAGGCTTTGATGTTTAGGACACTTGTTGCTCTTGTACCAGACCCAGGCTCGATTCCCAGCACCCATAGGGTGGCTCGCAACTATTCTTAACTCCAGTCCCAGGGATTTGACACCTTCTTCTGATCTCTAAAGCAGCAGGCATGCATGTGGTACACATACACACATAAACAGAAGAGGTGACTACAAAAAGGAAGACCAGAGCCAAGAAGGGAAACCACATCAGACCCACCCACACCTCTGTCGATGAAAAGCGTGTTTGGAGTACCCGTTCTGCACAGTGCACGGGGAAGACCACATCAGGTTGTAAGGATACAACCTGGAATATGGCACCAGCAGCATGTATGACTGACAACCCCCCCCCCCATCCCTGACTGCAGCCACAGATCGGAACCACAAAGCTCCTTAAGACATTGAGATCTTTTCATCTCTGAAATTACAAAGCTCCTTTGTTAACACTCATTAGATCCAATCCCTTCCTGGTCCATCTCTGCCTCCCAGCCCAGCCTCACACCATCACCTCTTTGCAGCAGGGTCTGACGACTCAATTAATTACTTTGCTGTTCTCAATTACTTCTTATCCAGCCCTTAAGGTGCTATCTGGGCACACCCTTCACAAGAAACCTTCTATGAGGCCGAAAGGTAGCCTTGTTCCTTGATAACTCCCAAGAGCTGCAGGGTAGTCACTTCATGAGTCAGTTCAGAGACAGTGAATGAGATTGGAACAGGGTCTCTGGCCTCCATTCTCTGAGCACTTGATCCTCCCTCACAGCTGAAGAAGTGTCAGCCCCACCATTCTTCAAAGTGGACAACAGTTCATTGTGAGAGCCTGAGCTTTCTCTGCCCTCTCGTTATGCCTCATGAGTTTCCACTAGGGCGAAAAGACTGAATGTGAATCCTTGCCATTTGATAACCACATGACCTCGGATAAAATTACCATGAAGGCTCCCTTTCCTCATGTTCTAATGATAATGACAGCATCAGTCTCAGAGCTGCTACTGAGCATCAAACACCCATGAGGAACTTCAGAAAACAGATATCCAAGCTCACCACACACCCACAAAGCAAGTGCCTGAGGTCATGAAGACTCAGAGACAAAGTCATTTACCAAGGTCGTGAACTGTGCGGAACCCAAGCTCAGCGGAGCTATGACTAATCACATACAAAGAACGAGTGACAAAGATGTAAGGAAGACCTGACTGTGACACAGGCTACCATGTTTGCCAGGGTCGATTCAGCTAATCTGGCTGGCTAGTAAGGTATATGTCCTCTTCCTCCTTCTGTCACCAAACTGTGTCCACCTCCCAAAGCAGTTCACTGGATGTTCTTGCAGAGAACCTGTGTCCTGTTCTCAGCACTGCACAGTGGCTCACAACTCTGTAACTCCAGGTCCAGGAAACTGATGCCCCCTTCTGGCCTCAAAGGGTACCAGGCATGCATGTAGTGCTCTTACATGCATACAAGCAAACACTCATACTCATTAAAAATAAAAATACATCTCTGTTTTTTAAGAAAAGAATGGATGCTGAGTCAGATGTGGTGACACACACCTGTAATTCCAGGTGCTTAGAAGGTACAGGAAAGGAGGATCAGGGATTTAAAGCCATCCTGTCTCAAAAAAAATTTTTTTGATTAAAAAAAAAAGTAATTGTACACAGCCTGTGAAAGGGTTAAAAATTTTCAAAAACTCCTAACAGGCTGAGCAGAACCAAGAGTACAGGTCAGCTTGGTCGTGAGCTCTGTGTTTCAGGAACTTGGCTGACCACAAGATAGATGGTTGATTACGAATAGGCTCTTTGAGAATAGCCTATACAAAATGTTCCCCATGACTGTTTCTTGGACCCTGTCACAAACTGAATAATGGGCTTGGACTTCTCACAGGTACTCTCCAATAACTCTCCTTCACTCCTCCTGGGTTTTGGTTCCCCCCCACGGTGGGTTGTGGTTTTTTCCTTTAAATTTTCTCTGCCTCCAAAGCCCAGGGTCAGACCCCACTGCCCCTGCATGGGTCATGGGTCTTGACCTCAGCATGCTGATCGAAATATACCTCTTGCTGGTATCTTGTGAGTTATTGGGTGGCCGTGAATTCCTGAGGCTTGGGTGAGGTCCTCCCTTCGTGGGGGTCTTACACCTGAGGGCTCACAGTCATGATCTGAACCCAGCCAGAATACAGAAGAAACAGGACCCTTGTGTGTGATAGTCAGAGGAGAAGCAGGCAAAGGGCAGCTTCCCTCTGAAACACTGATATCCTACTCTTGTGAACATAAGAAAATTGATGTTTCAAGAGGTTAGGTGAACTGCATTAAACCACGTGACTTCTCAGTGGCAGATCCAGGACTAAACTTCAAGCTTTCTGGTACCAGGGTCTCAAGATGCTGTTTATTGCCTGGCATCATGGCAGTAGCCCCATAGTCAATACATTGCTTTTTTCTGGGTCCACAACTACAGATACAGATGGTTTTGTTTTGTTTGTTGTTGTTTGTTGTTGTTTGTTGTTGTTTGTTGTTGTTTTTGTTGTTGTTTGGTTGGTTGTTGTTGTTATTTGAGACAAAGTTTCTCTGTGTAGCCCTGGCTGTCCTAGAACTTGCTTTGTAGACCAGGCTGGTCTCAAACTCACAGAGATCTGTTTACCTCTGCCTCCCAAGTGCTGAAATTAAAAACGTGCACCACCATGCCTGGCTCAGAGCACATTCTTGCTTCAACTGAGGGAGGGAAAGGAAGCAGCTAGCTTTGATTGTGTGCCTCCTCGAATGCCCAGTCTTTGACAAGTGTTTTATAGACACCTGTCTCATTAAAGCTCTGTTTGCAGAGAAGGAAACAGGGCTTCAGAGCACAACTCCCAATGGCAACACAGGAGTGGGGTAGGCTCAGGCAACTGTGGGAAGAAACTTAAAGAATCATTTTATACCCAGATATGAAACTCCTCAAATTATCTTTAAAAAAAAAAAATAGGTAAAATCTACTGCCTGAAGTAGCACTGTGAGCAATAGAGAAGTCGGGAGGTGCCAGGGCTAGGGTGACAGCCTTGAAGCCTGTAAGTTAAGGAGGACTCTGGGCTTTTGCTCTCCTCCCATCTTCTAGCATGTAACACTAATACATAATAACAGTGCCGAATGCAGAGTCCTAATGTCAGAGTACTTACTCAGTCCATCTACTTCCAAACATAAAGCTGATTGTAGCTATTAATTTGTTCCAAGAAGGTTTTCAGATGAATGCCTTTTATTGCGTGTCTATCTGGGGCCATGTGCTCTAATTGAAGGCACTAATGGGTCAACAAGCATAGCTCTTATCTCATGCTTTGGGTTTCACAGTCTTGTGAATTATGATTAGTGCTTTAAAAAAAAGAAGACAAAGCAAATAAACACACAAAAAGAAAAGAAAACAAACAAAGATAAACGCAGAACCAGGTAGGAAAATTGAGAGTCTAAAATGAGGAACTGTGGTGGTTTGAATGAAAAATGTCCCCCATAAGCTTGCTAGAAAACCTATTGAGTACTCAGAGCTCAGTGGGTGGTTCCTAGGGATCTTGCAAAATAAGAATGCTGAGCTATGCAGACATGGAGTCAAGGCTTGTGAAGTTTCAGGGGAAAAAAAGAGACTCTTAGAGAGCATTTGAGTAATGTTTTGAATTAAGTAGTAATTCAGCTTACTACTTTGTAGTTCTGGTCAGCTGCAGCTGAAGAAGTGGTAGCTATCAACAGGAGACCAGAACCACCAGTGAGAAACTTTGATGCTGAAGAAACACAGGAAACCTGTCCCCATCTCTGCGCATCAAATCCTGCACTCTTCTGCCCTGTGTGGAGCCAGAGCAGTTAGTATCCCCTTCCCCCTTTTCCCCAACATAGATACCTCTGGCCTTTGAAGAGGGCAGACAAAAGAGAGCCCAATCTGGCTACCAAATATTGTGATCCTTCTTTCATGACAGCACTCTCCCAGTGCAGATGGCTCTAACCTTTGAAGGAGGCAGGAATACTTCCTTGAAGTGATAAAGCCCACTCTTGAGCTATGGGAAAGAGGCAATTAAGTATTCTCAGGCAGCTGTGACCGAGTTATAAAAACACTCTGGTCTCTAATAGCGGAATAAGCTATTTCTTCCCAGGTCAAAAAGGTCTTTTTCCAGCTGCAAGATTCCATCTCCCTGTCTGAACAAATGTTATAGGGTTTGAAAGACGGCACTCCCCTTTCCCCTACCCAATCACGTAACACCAGGGGCTAGAGGGTCCCAGTTTATGTATCCTCCTATACATATCTCAAACCACTAGATGTGGGGGTCACTCTCCTAACCTGCACCGCAGGAAGGACAGCAAACTGGGTCTGGGCTCGAATAATAAAAACTCTTTGTATATTACTCTCTTTGTATCAGTGTCACAATTTCTGGTGGTCTCCTGGGGTGCCGAGAACTGGGCATAACAATATGCTGGGAAAGTCAATGTTCCTTAGGCAGAGCTAAAGGGTGAGTGGGGATTAAAGAGCTCAGCATCACCAAGACTCTTCTGGGAGAACTTCTCAGGGTCAGCAGAGAGAAGCTGTGTGGTCCATACAGGTCCGAGGCTACACCTATCAGTCAAACTTGATGTGTAAGAGTTTCCCAGGTGGCACTGGTTTTGAAGCTATAAAGGAATCGATCGTGCTGTCTAGTTTAGGTTTGGTTTGGTTCTTGCTTTTGTTTGTTTTGTCAATCTGACACAAGATAAAGTCACCTGAGAGGAGGGAACATCAAATTGAGGGGGAAAAAATGCCTCGATAAGATCTACCTGTAGGCAAGCCTGTGGGGCATTTTGTCCGTTAGTGATTGATGTGGGAGGGTCCACCCCAGGAGGCTCACCCCACTGTGGATATGCTATCCTTAGGCAGCTGATCCTAGGTTGTGTAAGAAGCCACTGGAAACCAGCCAGTAAGCAGCATGCCACCATGGCTTCTGCTTCAGTTCCTGCTGTGAGTTCCTGCCTTGAGTGCCTGCTTTGGCTTCCCTCAGTGAATATTATGACCTGAGATATGAGCCAAATAACCCCTTTCGTTCCCAAGTTGCTTTTGGTCATGTTTTATCACAGTAGTAGGAACCCTAAGGCACATATAAAAGGAATCATATACAGTAATCATGTAGGATTTACCCTCATAATGCAGGGTTATTTTAACACGCAAGAAAGTGTAAACAAATCTCCCTGAGAAAGGCATGCAGAAGTGTTAATGGCAACACTATTCTCAAGAGCAAAAGCTATATTTGGCATCTCCATACTTGGAAACACTGTTCTGAAACCAGAAGTAGTAACCGACCATCACATGCTACCACATAGACAAGCTTTAAAGATGCCCTGAACAAATGAAGTCACAGCACATAATACACGCCTTTATGAGCACACATTCTATGGAAAATCCACAACTGACAAGTCCAGAAAATGAGACAGTGGTTGCCAAAGTCTAAAGTATGCAGGAGATGAAACTGACTGATAGTAATTGTCATTTCTTTGAGGGATGAAGACAGTATTTTTTTTTAAAAAACGCATTCTAAAAATCACTTGGAAGAGTGCTTGTCTGGAGCATGCAAGACCCTGGGTTCTAGTCCCAGTACCACAAAAAGTCAAACAAAAATTAATAACAGAAGACTAACAACATCATGAGTACACTTCAGACCTCTGAGTTGTACACTTGAAAGAATGAATTTGGGCTATGTGATAAAGCTTTGTTTGAAACAGAATAGTTTGGTTTTTTTTTTTTAAATATTGGACATGATGTGAGACCTGAGCTTTACTCACCCAGAGTTAGGCCAGGCACAGCCCTGCTGGATAACTCTGCAGACAGAGTCACGAAGCGTTTGAGGAGTGGAATTACAGCTCCCAGAGACTCATTGAAAGAGGGGGTGGGAAGGTTAGGACCTGATGTTTAATGGGGTGTTTAATGGGGTGTACCAGATGAGAAAAGGTCTCAGAGATGCGTGGTGGAATGACTGCACAGTGGGTGTGAATCTACTTAAAACCACTCAGTTTTATCCTTCGGCCGCAGACCTGTTTCCACACCTGCATAAACCCAAACTGCCACCTCAGTTTCTCCTTCTCACCAGGACACCTCAAAGCCTACTAGCTCAATCTCTCCAGATCCCTCCCCTCCTCCTGTGCCAGCTGCAGGCCACTCTAATCACCCTGCATTGGCATTGACCATTACTTCTCCTATCATGTGCTCTAAGGCCACAGCCAAACCCCCAAGTCCTTCTCCTCAGGGACACCTGACCCAGCATCCGTCCTTCCTCTAAGGGACGTTGCTGGGGTAGATGGTCTTGTCAGAGTACATGTTCCTTTCTCACTGAGTGAACTTTCTCAAATAGAAAGCAGACTGGGTTCCTATACCCCTAACTCCTCCACCTTTATTAAAGAGTTCCAGTACATCACTCAGTCTTATAACTTGACTTTCCATGATGTTCATATGATTCTCCCTAATAATTTACTTCCTGATGAATGCAGGTAAGTTTGGGAAGAGGCAAGAACACATGCAGATGAAATTCATCAAACAGATAGACCATATCCAATCAGATCTGAGGCAGTACCTGGCCAAGATCCTCGATGAAATTATAATTCCATAGGTGGTATTTTAGCCAGAGATAGATTCTTAATATGCCTCCTGGCCGGCCTCTGTAGGGCAACCTTAAAACCAGTCAATTTTGAGAAACTTCAAGAGGTCATCCAGGACAAACAGGAAAACCTGATTCAATTTTTAGAACGCCTTACAAAGGCTTTATTGCAGTACACTAATCTGGACCCTGAAAACCCAGAAGGTAAGTAACTTCGGATGACCTACATTTTTTTCCCAGGGCTACCCCGACATAAAAGCTAAACTTTGGCAATTGGAGAGGGGGCCCCTAACTTCACAGGCAGAAGTCTTGGTGTTGGTCTTCAAAGTGTACCATGAGAGAGATGAGAAAGCCCACAAATAAAAATACCACATGTTGGCAAAGGCTGTGCAACCAGTCCCAGCCACTGCCCCAGACTCCTGATCTTCTAAGGCTCAGAGACCACCAGGCCCCTGCTATAGATGTGGTCAACAAGGATGAGGGCTTGCCCTACCCACTGCAAGCCACCATGTCATAGGTGCCATCAGGAGGGATATAGGGCTATCAATTGCCCTCACATCAAGCAAGACAGAGGGACATCATTCCTAGGTAACCCTCCAGCTGCCTAGGATTGGCTATGGATGACTGAAGAGACCCAAGCTCCCTTGCCAGACCATGGCCATCACTAGCAGGGAGCCCCAGGGAGCCATCATGGTATGTGGGTAACCCAACTCCTTCCTCTTGGATACTGGGGCCTCTTACTCGGTCCTGAGGGAGTTTTGGGGACCCATTTCCCCCTTGCATTTACATCATCGGGGTAGGAGGACAACCTTACCTTCCTCATCAGACCTCACCACTTAGTTCCATTTTTAGGGGTGTACCTCTCACCCATTCCTTTTTGGTAGTGTCAACATGTCCTGTCCCCTTATTGCAAAGGAATCTTTTAGCTAAGTTGGGAACCTCCATTTCCTTTACTCCCCTCATTCGCCTATACCCAAGCTTGCCAGTAGTTCCTCTGCTCCTTCTTCTAGTCAGTCAACCTACTAACAGTAACATGTTGTTTCCCTTAGCAGCTTCTCAGGTGAACCCCCAAATCCCTCTGTTGCTAAACATCATTCTCCTGTTGTCATCCAGTTACTGAACTCTACCAGATACATCACCCATGCTCAATACCCTCTCTCTTCAAAGCCTCAGGGGACTTAAGCCTATCTTTTCTGACCTCTTAAAGAAAAAACTCCTTCACCCCATCTCTTCCCCTTTCAACACCCCTATACTAGCAGTTAAGAAACCTAATGGTACCTATCATCTGGTTCAAGACCTCAGGTGACTTAATTCTGCAGTGGTTCCCCTCCATCCTGTTGTGGCTAATCCTTACACACTTCTTTCTACTATCCCCTCGGGAACTTCCCATTTCTCAGTCCTAGATCTCAAGGATGCATTTTTTCTCTATCCCTCTAGATGCCGAGTCATAGGACATATTTGCCTTTATCTACATGTCCAGGCCAGCTGGACAATCAAGTGGGACCCTTAGACCCTGTGGATAGGACTGAGATGCAAGAGAAAATAAGGAGGCACAGCAAGTCAAGAGGTCTGATCAAGCTAGCAAAATTTTTATTGTTCATACAGGTTATATACTCTAAAAACAGGATATGGGGAGGGGTAGGAAAGGAAAGAGGGCTTTGCAGGTGGAGGAAGCTAGCTGCAGCTGCAGGGTCTAACTAAGTTATTCTCACAAAGCCTTTCCATTACCAGGGGTTCTAAAAACATCTATCTAGTTTTTAGATGTTGGCTAAATCTAGAGATCAGGAGGAAGGGTTACTAAGGTGGGTTGCTATGAGGCCTTGTTTGAAGTTCTGAGAACTGACAAGGAAGGTAAGCAGAAAGAATAATAGTAGATAGGAGAGCCAAGGGTGAGTGTTTGCCAAGAGTAAGGCCTTGTCATGGCTCCTCATGCCTAGACGGATCCTGACACCCACTTCTCTACCCAACTTACCTGGACTGTTCTCCTCAGGGATTCCGGGACAGTCCACACCTATTTGGCCAGGCCCTGGCTTCTGACTTGCTCTCTCTCTATTTCTCCCTAGATCTAGGATTGTGCTTTACATAGATGACATTCTTCTCTGCGTCCCTCTCTAGAGATTAGCCAAGCTGACACCTCTGCTCTTCTAAATTTCCTTTCCAGTCGAGGCTGCAGGGTCTCACCTTCTAAGGTCCAACTGTCCATTCCCCAGGTCACCTATTTGGTATGAACAATTACCCCAACCCACAAGGTTATTACCTCAGATAGAAAGAATCTGATTCAGTCTTTAACCGTTCCTTCTACAAAGGCAGAGATTTTATCATTCCTAGGAATGATTAGCTTTTACATTGCTGGGTTCCTTCTTTTTCCCTACCTTCCCTCCCCTTATATGAAGCAGTGTTAGGCCCCACCCATGAACCTCTTCTCACACCTGTTGCCAAGCCTTTTCAAAGGCTCCAACAGGCTCTCCTTAAGACCCCAGCTTTACCTCTCCCTGACCTGACTTGTCCTTTTTTCCTCTATGTAACTGAAAAAGAGGGATTTGCCCTTGGAGTCTTAGGTCACCAACTGGGATGCTCTTTTGCACCTGTAGCTTACTTGTCAAAAAAAAAAAAAACTAGATCTAACCATCAAGGGATGGGCACCTTGTATTTTCACCTTAGCAGTCGCTGAACTGCTTATTTGAGAGTCAAAAAAAAAAAAAACAAAAACTAATCTTGGGTTTGCATATAACTGTCTTCTCTTCTTATTACCTGTCACAGTCCCTAACTTACAAAGGCTTACAGACTCTACCTCCCTCCAGGGCTCTTTCTCTTCAGGTAGCACTAATAGAAGACTCCACATTCACCTTCCAATCATGCCTGCCTCTTAATATTTCCAATCTTCTTCCTTGACCAAATAACCACTCCCTATCTCCTGCACTGAAACTTTAGAGAAACTATTACCTCATTCTTCACACATACAGGAGGGCACATTGCCTCAGACCATCTATACCTGGTATACAGATGGAAGCTCCTTTCTATATGAAGGGGCCAGAAGAGCTGGCTATGCCATAGTGTCAGACACCAAGGTGGTAGAAGCACAGGCCCTTCCTGCTCACACCACTAATCAACAGACTGAACTAATAGCCCTTATTCATGCTTTTCAACTGGCACAGGGACAATCCCTCAACATCTACACAGATTCCAAATATGCTTTCCACATGCTGTTATCTGGAAGGAGCTTGGGTTACTTACCACAAAAGGAGGATCAGTAACTAATGCAAACCAAATTATGGCCATGCTAAAGGTTTCCCATCTCCCCACAGCTATTGGGATTGTCCATTGCAGATCCCACCGGATGGATGACTCTATTGTCTCCAAGGGAAACAACCGAGCTGATGAGGCAACTAGAGCTGTGGCTCTTAGAGGCCTACACTTGTCTCACCATCCCCAGGACATCCTTACACTGCAACCCACATCCCCACATTCACCCCCTGACTCTATCCTATCTCCACCAACTCTTTCATCCTAACAGTTAAGTGTTGTTATTTTGTTAAGACCCACCTACAGCCTACTCCTGAGGACTTAGGTTTCTTAAAAATCTGTATCACTGCTTCTTACAAAATTTGTCAGATGTCAGACTCTAACTCCAGGTATTGTAGCACCTCTTTTCCTACCCATCAGACTAGAGGTTCCCTTCCTGGAACTGACTGGCAACTTGACTTTACCCACATGCCCATTGTCAAACATGCCAAGTACCCCCGGTCTTGGTGGACACCTTCTCAGGGTGGGTGGAGGCATTTTCCACAACTAAAAAAAGGGCTCAGTCTCTGATCTCCTCCTCCAAGAGATCATTCCCCAGTTTGGTGTTCCAGCCTCCATCCAGTCAGACAATGGTCCTGAATTTACTTCCCAAATTTCTCAAACTCTATTTAAGGCCCTAAACATCCCATGGCATTTTTATATTTCCTACCACCCTCAATCTTCAGGTAAGGTAGAAAGAACTAACCGCTCTTTAAAAACCACTCTTGCTAAGCTGTCACAGAAACTTCATCTTGACTGGATAAAACTCCTACCTCTGGCTCTTTTCAGGCTAAGAGCTCTCCCCAAGCAACCTCTTCTCATCTCACCCTTTGAACTCATATATGGACGTCCAGTTCTTTTTTTTTTTTTTTTAAGATTTATTTATTTCATGTATATGAGTACACTGTTGCTTTCTTCAGACACGCCAGAAGAGGGCATCAAATCCCATTACAGATGGTTATGAGCCACCATGTGGTTGCTGGGAATCGAACTCAGGACCTCTAGAAGAGCAGTCAGTGCTCTTAACCACTGAGCCATCATCTCTCCAGTCCAGTCGTCCAGTTCTAACTCCTGGTCTTTTACCTAAGTGTTCTTCCCTCCCTGATCATCTACTCACCCCACTACTTTGTCACTGCCATTCTCTCCAATGGAACTTTGCTGACCACCATCTACTGTGGCCACATACTGTCCCCTGTTCACTGCCTGTCAACAATGGAGACCAAGTCATCCTGTCCCCTCCAGACCATTGGCCCTCACTCATCTCTCCCAAATGGCAGGGCATTTTTAAGGTAATTTTCATGACCCTTACAGCTGCTAAACTCGAGGGACTCTCTCATTGGATCCACCTGTATTACCTCAAACCTTTCATCCCTCCACTTAAAAATGACTCCTCTTCAAACATGTCAACCCTAACAGGACCGTGCTCTGCTAAGCTTCAGAGGACGTCAAGACCACTTACCTTGTCCCCAACCCCAGAAAATGAGACTCCACTCCAGCAGTCGAGCTCGACCTCACTAGACCTCACTGGACTAAACCTCACCAGGTTTCTCATCTTGCCTTGCTGCTTGGTTCATCCAGGGCAGCCCTTACATCTGAATATTCGAGGTTCAAGAAACCCCGACAGATAACAGTCTTTCCAAATAGGGTCAGGAAACTGCTCCATAGCTGGATGCCAGGAACTGATCCAAATTGCTGTCATCCCCGTATCTGTTATCCCATCTAAATATTATGATCTCTTTACTTGCTTTCTCTTTGACCAGACAAAAGATTATTGTAAAACAATGTCCAGATGAATATGGGGCTGCCCATATTGGTCTTGTCAGATACATATGCTAGAATCATAGACCAATCACTTCTATCAACAACACAAGACATTCTTTTTTGACATACAATACCCATGGAATCCCAGGTGGGAGACAGGAGTTGTTGGTAAGCACTACTGTAAAAATCAACCCAGGTCCCTAGTAAATACTATCCTCATCCAGAGAAAATATGTCTCAATTGCCCCACCTCTAGATATCAGAAAATTGGGGGAAGTAATCAAACACTCCTCAGAGGTCCTTATCTCTTTGACATCACCCCTCATAAATGGCACCAACTTGTCATTTTGCCTTTTGCTTCAGAGCTTGACCTTGGTGTACCAACTCCTTAATGTCGCTTTAAAGATTGTTAGCTATGCGTACCCCCTGGGACTAACTCACAATTGCCACTGACAGCCTCCCCAGTGATACTGCCAAGCAACCTTACCTCACCTTTTGTCAGCTGTCCTGACTCTGATGTTGCCATGACTCCATACCAGCAGTCCATACCCTATTTTTGGCATGGCAAACTGTTTTAAGACCTCTGGGACATGAATACTAAGCTCCCTAGACTGCAATAGAACCACAACCCTTGATACTTCATCTCTGCCACAGTGCCCTGCAGTTCAAAACAATCCTTTGTGGCACTCAGGTATATCATTGCCTACCTGCCATCTGGTCAGGAGTTTGCACGTTGGTGTTCCTTTTCTCTGAACTAGGAGTAATCCAGGAAAAACGAGCCCCTGCCAATCCCAGTTGCAGATATGATAGCTGCCCAACATAAGAGGGCAGTTCAGGTTGTGCCACTCTTGGCCACATTGGGAATACTCATAGGTGTTGGTACTGGAATTGCAGGGATAACAACTTCCATGACCCAATGTAATGCATTCACTTCCAAGTTTGAAAGTACTTTTCACAAGATGTCTGAAACCATGCTTACTATCCAGAAATAGATCAACTCTTTGACAGCTGTGGTGCTTCAGAACCGATGGGGGCTAGATGTCCTGACAGCTAAAGAAGGTGGTCTTTGCCTGTTCCTCCAAGAAGAATGCTGTTTCTATGTCAACCAATCTGGGGTAGTGAGAAATAAAATCCAGGAGCTACAATCAGACAACAGAATTTCAGGGAACATGAGGCCTCCAGTTCTGGGATTTTCAAAAACTTTATATGGAAGTGGATACTTCCTTTTGTAACACCTTTCCTAGTTATCTTCCTGGTGTTATTATTCGCTCCCTGCCTTATTAATCTTGTTTCTGCATTCCTTCAACGACAAATACAAAAAATGTCTAACCAAACTATTCATCAGTTCCTGTTACAGGATTACCAGCTGCTGTCCACAGAGGAGCCTGATGCAAACGTCTACCAAGTGGACGCCAATGGTGAAAGTCAGCTACACCCCAAAATTGACAACACCCCTAGACAGCAGAAAGCAGTTTAAGAGACACCACGCCCCTATTCCCTTTTCACCAATGGCTTCCCTCTCCCCCCTTTTTTCCCTTCTCTTTATGATAAGAAAAGAGGAGGTATGTTGGTATCAGGAACCGGCACAGCAAATTGTCTCTGAACCCAGTGACATCACACATAGGCTACAGAGACCCAAACATCTGTTGGCATGGCTACTGCCATACATTCCAAGAATCCACTTGGCTCATCTCCCATTTTTTCCTGCAAGTGGCTATGTCACCATTCAAATAAAAGGCAGATCCCTCTGATCTCTCTCTCTCTCTCTTTCCCCTTGTCTTCATTGCCACCTTTGCCCCCTTCCCCACAATAAACCCCATGTGAAACTATATTGGCCTGGTGTGGTCTGTCTGGACTCGAGCCGAGATTCTAAGACAACAGTAGTACACACCAGTAATCCCAGAATTCAGGAGGTAGAGGAAGATCAGGAGTTCAAGGTCATCCTTAGCCAGCCTGAACTTCAACAGATTTTGTCTTAAACAATAACAAAAACAACAAACAATGTAGTGACTGGTACAGCACTGTCCAGTCAAGTCCATTGGCACCAAGCCCCTACCATATCCACCGTCCCATGTAAAGAGATGGAAGGCCAAAGGAGCTCCCACCCAAGGGGCAGGAGGGCAGACAGAGCCCATCTTTTGCCACAGTAACAAGAAGAGACTGAATTAAAGCTTCTCTCTCTCTCTCTCTCTCTCTCTCTCTCACACACACACACACACACACACACACACACAAAGAAAATGAGAGAAAGGGAGGAAAAGAGGGAAGGAAAGAAGAAAGGAAGAAAAATGTAAAAATAAAATATCTAATGCTCCAACTCATTGGCCCCAAAGCTCTCAGTCCCTCCTGATTGTTTCCACTGGTGCTACCTGGAGCAGAGATGTCACCCCCAGGGACTTAGTTCCTCCACTGCTCAGTGCGGTGGATAATCTCATCAGCTGCCCAGGGTTGTAGAAGCTCAGAATGATGTAATGTTATCTTGTTCGTCCCTGCTGTGTGGCTGCTCTCCAGACATAGTGGATTCCTGTTAAGAGGATTAATATGAGTGTGAAGGAAGCAAGGTCAGAGAGAAGACAGACAGGCCTTGGTGCACGCAGGTTTAATCAGTCTTTCTTCCATAGTCTTATCAGAAATGACATAGAGTGTCATGACGAATCCTAGCACTCATGCAGGGTATTTTAGTTCCGGTTGTCTCCAGTGACTTTTGAAGCCACAGGTACTAGGTAGTCTGAGGTAGAACATAATTTGCATATCATTTGTTAGAAGAAAAGCATCAGACAGGTGCCTGTCTCCTTGTCACTCCCCAACAGCACCTGTTCCCCTTCTTTGATTCACACAGAATGAAATCCATTCAGCAACATCAACACAAATAACACGCACTCCATCTGCCCCCGCTTCCGACATGTCAAACAACTGTGTTGATAAAGTGCATTGTCAGGTTTTTGTCCGTAAGAGCTTACGTGCTCATTCCTAACTCCGCACACTTCCGTGAGTGCTCATCAGGGGTCTCCAGGAATCAGTGGGGTGTATTCATCCACAGTCACACCAGACCAGATACCAGGAGGGCCCAGGGAAGGACTGTAAGTCTGGCCCCAAATCTGCCCGTTGGGGATCCCTGAGGACCCTGAGGAGAATGCTAATGGATAATCAACACACCCTGGCGTAGACAATCTGCTGTACTCAATTCTACAGATTTAAATGTTATTCTGACAAATGCCTAAGGTTGCAGAGATGGCTCGGTGGTTGAAAGTACTCACTGTTCTTGTGGAGAACCCAAATTCAGTTCTCTGGATCAACTTCACAACCAGCCGTAACTCTAGCTCCAAGGGATTCGATGCCCTCTTCTGACCTCTTCAGGTACAGCACACACATGTGCGCATGCGCATGCTTGCATGAGCACACACACACCATACACACTACACACACACATACCATACACACTACACACACACACACATATCATACACACACACACACACATCATACACATCACATACCACACACACCATACACACACCACACACCATACTCACACACCACACACACACACACATATATCATACACACCACATACACACACACCATACACAACACATACCCCCCCCACACACACACATGCGCATGCACTTTTTGATAATACACACCTGTGTTAAAGTCTACTCAAGCACACTCTAAAACCAGCATGTGATTGTGCATCTCAGATGGGCTACCAGTCTTGCCACAAATGGTCCCTACTTCCCATGTGAAAGCACGTCCAGGCCTCGGAGCTACTCATCCCCTCTCACATTGGCATGCATGTTTCACATTTGGGGAGTATCTACCATATCACATCCTCAGCCCAGACATGTAATAGGAGAGCCTGTTCCCACCAGATCCTCATACTTTTCCCTGAGACGATCCTGAGGCAGAGGAGTAGACCAGCTCCCTCCCTCTGTTCTTCCAAAGGGAACAGTGGCCCACTGTCTGTTAAGGAGTTGTTTGCTGTGAACTGGTGCTGGGGACGGAACCCAGAGACTTACACACGCTCAACCACTCCACCACTGAGCTACAGCCAACCTTTAAAAAAAAATTTTTTTTTTTTTATTTTGAGGCTCTATAGCCTAGGCAAGCCTTGAACTTGGGATCTTCCTGCCTTTGTCTCATGTAACTGGAATTACAGGCCTGTACCACTAAGCCTGGCTCTCAAACTCTCAGCTGTCTACATCTTGGCTGTGAGGGAACAGTGTCTGCGTCTAACCTTGGGACCTCCTCAGAGGTGTCTTTCCACCATCACTAAGCCAAGTAAGGTGCTCAGACTACTTCAGTGGCCTTCACCCAAACTGGCCAAGGTTGCCAAGGTTGCCAAGGCTCACTGCTCCTGTGTATAATCCCAAGCCCCACCTCCTCAATTTAGTCTGGCCTGATAGAATAGCTAAGCATCGAAGGTTATGCCCACAGGCTTAGCAGTATTCTGTGCAAGGCAGAAGCTCGCATCCTCAGAACTTAAAAAAAAAAAAGCACAGCATGTTTTATATTACATATAGTACCAAAGAAGTGGGGGTGGGGAAGAATTGAGCCCTGTTCTAGAAAACATCTCATCAAGAAAGGGAACAAAGCCAGCCCCTTTCAAACTTGAAGCAGATAAAAGTACAGTGGGATCCGTGATGAGGTTGCTGACTCCAGCTCTCCCATGTGCCTCTGGTCTCCACATCTGTCAGCGTAGATGGTCAGCAGAGTCTAGAATGAGAAAGAATGAGAGCCACTCATGGAGCCGCCCTCCTCTCCCTGTCTTGCATTCTGTAAGTAGAGGAGGGAGGCCCTCATGGTTCCTGGTCTCATCCCTCCCAAGGAGAGGCAAGGGCAGCTCAGCCCACCATGATCTGACCAGCTGTTTTGCAAAGGTCGGCAGGCCCTCCGAGGAAGAGAACTGAGAAGGTGCTGAAGAGCAGTTATATGCCAGTCCTGATAGTCTCCACACTGTCTCTATTAATCCCTCACAACGCCATAAGGGAGGGTCGTACTTGGGAGCAGAGTGGTGTGCAGCATTCTCAGGAAGTGGATGGGGATGAGCATATACAGGCTAGGACACCCAAGGGAGGAACAGGTGGCATACGTGGGGGGAGGGGCAGTGAGGGAGGGGCTGCAGGGCTGGAGGGATGGAGGGTGGGAATCAGGTGGCTGGACTATAGCCTGTGTGTGGGTGGATATGAGGGGAGGATCTGCCTGGAACAAGCTTTACAGAAGGGCAGGACATCAGAGTGGGAACCTTGAAGTAAGTACTGTCTCAGGAACTGGAGCCCCAAGGCCCAACAGTCTCTACTCTGCCCCTATTATATCCTCACTGGCCCATAGATGTCTGGGTTTTCATTGCGACCTGGGAAAAGAAAGGCTTAGTCAATTAGAAATAAAGATGGGTTTTCTCCTCTTCACACCTGTTGAAAGGGTTTAGATTAAACAGTTGTTTGTAGTATGGAAAACTGACTTTTCAGGATAGCTCATTGGAGGATGGGGGGCGGGGGCGGTCAAAAGCCAGTGATTGAGACATTACAATCACTTTTAGGTGGCCAAAGTTTTAAAGACTTTGTGGTCAGCCTGGAGGCTGTAATATTCTTGTCTGCCTAAGGAGCTGAGAGACAATTAAGTGACCTCAGTCAAAAGGAGAGTCTCCAGGCTGTTCAAAGGGAACAGCCCTCGTGCTAATGATGGCCTGGGCCTACACTGGGCTTTCATCTGCCTTCACATTGCTTCAACCAGTAATTATAACTTCCAACCGCTGAAGTAGGTAAAAATTACTGTACACCCGGTTTACAGGTGAATAAAGAACTTCTGGGGTGGGGGGTTGCTGTTACTGAGGCCACACAGACATCATCAGCAGAATAGGCAGAGGGAACAGCTCATTGCCTTCTCCATCAGGGTCCGGTGTCTCTGAAGAAGCAGGCAGAAGTTTCCTGTGTGATGCCACTTCCAAGGGCCAATGGGACTGAGCCTTTCAAGGAGGAGGGTCGGGTGGAGGAAGAGAGAGGGCAGAGGGAAGAAGAAAGAGAGGAAGAAAGGGGGAGGGAAGTGGGAAGAAGAAAGGGGTGAGGGAGAAGAGTGGGGGAGGAGGAACAAAGAAGAGGGGGAAGAGAGACAGTAGAGAGGAGACGAGAGAGGGAGGAGAAGTGAGAATGGGGTGGAAGGAGGAGAAGGAAGAGGAGGGGAGGGGAAAGGAGGAGAACTACTGTCCTCCGGTTTCCCCAGCCCTGTAAGTACTAACTCTACCTTTCCCTGCTCAGCCCACAACCTGGAGCCACTTTAGCCTCCCTTTCCCTCACACTCATCCAGCCCACCAGGAATTCTTACCACCTCTGTGCCCAGAGTACCTCCAACTGTTCTGTCACTGTTGCTTCACTGTCCTCACCCCACCCCCACCCCCACCCTCACACCCCCAACTCCCCATCCCAACCCCTACCTCAGCTCTCAGCCTTTCACTGCCACAGCCTAAACACAACAGGACACCAGATCACTCCTGTGAGGAGTGTGTCACTCTTCCATGACCCTCGGGGCGCCCAGTGCTCTCCAAGATCCCCTGCTCAGTCTGGCTCGCCCTGCACCCAGCTGCTCTAATAGTCTTCACACTGTTGCCAGGGCCTCCGTCCTCGGTCCTCTCAGTCGGAGGTTTACCCAGCAGCTGTTCTCTCCCTCTTCTGAGCCCTTCCTTGGCCCCTTTGCTGGCTGGTATTGCTGACATAGCTAGAGCTAGAGCCCCTCTCTTCCCCACATGCTCCTTCAGCCCCAGTCTCCTCTTGCCCGGGACAAGATGGGTTCCGTATCCTGCATTACTCACTGATTTCGTGTCTACTCTCCCCTCCCGCCACTGCTTCCAGGCCACTCGTTCCCTTAGTGTGCCGTATGTGGACACATTTAGTCTTAGCTCAAATCAATGCACTCCAAAGCACACTGAGCACTAGTGACACGTGGATGGCTTCTGTCTTGGGGCCTCTGTGAACACAGCGTCAGTGAAGATGATGCCCTAGCATGTCTTTGAGACCCTGCTCTTAATTCTCTGGGGTACATAGCCAGAGGTAAAATTGCAAGGTCATGCAGTAATTATATTTTGTAATTTTTTGAAGAGCTCCCATACTGTATTGCACAGTGCCTGGGCAGTGTGCAAATGGTTGGTTGGTTGGTTGGTTGGTTGGTTGGTTGGTTGGTTGGTTTTTGAGGAAAAGTCTATGCAACCCAAGCTGACTGAGTTCTCCATCCTCCAATCTGGCATCAAAGGTGTACACCACTGTACCTACCCTGCATGCAGTTCAGCATTTCTGGTTGAAGTGGGCCACACAGAGATACTGTTCTGTATTGGGCAGAAGGAAGGGAGCAGTTGTTCACTTGTGGTCACACCCAGACCCCCATGTCTTTTGAGATGCTCTGGCTCCCAGGCCAGACACTCATAAGAGCCCAGCATCAGCAGGATGCCCACCTCCATGGTCAGTCACAAGGAGTACCAACTAATGCAGAGGCTTCAGTCCACCTAGGGCTCCGACTCCAGCCTGCTGCTCCTCTCTCTCACTCTAAATCCCTCTGACTAAATGACAAGTGAATGAAAGACTATGGAAAACTAGGAGTCATGGCGACTGAAATCCAAACGTGCTTTCTGGCATCACAGGTGAGGAGCAGGAGAGGGCAGGTGGGAACAGGCAGCTAAGGGGTGTGGAGTCAGAAAGATGAGAAGCCACAAGACACCTGGACCTTATCTGTACTGTGGTGTCAGGTTGCCTCCTGAAAGGGAGAGGTCTTGGCACTCTGCTCAAGGCTGTGACAGCATGCCCGACAACAAGCAAGATCAGGGTAGAAGGAAGCATTTGGCTCAGTTTTGGAGCATACTGTCCACCATGATGGGGAGAGCTTCCGGCTGTCTGTGAACAGCTGCTTGCTCACACCCTAGTAGATCAGGAAGAAAGAGAGCAGGGAAAACCAGCACCCACACAGCTTTTTCCTTTTCTCTCTCTTATTTAATTCAAGATTCCAATCCATGGGATGGTAACACCAATGTCCAGGGTCCAGCTTCCTTCCTTAGTTAGGGCTCCCTGGAAATATCCTCACAGACACACTCAGGGGACTTTCTCCTAGGAGATTCCAAGACCAGTCAAGCTGACTGTGAAGAAGAATGGTCAGAGGTGTGTGTGTGTGGGGGGGGGGGGGGGGTTGGGGGGGGAAGGGGTTAATAAAAGGTCTTGTTGGGAAAGGAACCAGAAACCAACCAGGGACACATGGAAAGACTGGAAAGATAGCAAAAACAATTCTGAGATTTAACACGGCAGATGTCAAAGGCCAGAAAGACAATAGAGAAAGAAGTTTGACTCCACGATGACTTTGGGGACTCAGATAAACCCCAATTCATTAAGCATGTG
Source organism: Rhabdomys pumilio (assembly GCA_030674055.1). Lineage (NCBI taxonomy): Eukaryota > Metazoa > Chordata > Mammalia > Rodentia > Muridae > Rhabdomys > Rhabdomys pumilio. The sequence goes on along the minus strand of JANHMN010000006.1, from coordinate 79,392,779 downwards.
TAGTTGGACTTTGTGTGGAACACAGAGAAACCTATGAAAGCCGTGTCGTAGAAGAGCTGAGATACGCAACAAATATCAAGGATTTCTAATGCCAGTCACCACATAGTGGGTCAGCTGTACATAAAATATATATACAGCCACCAAATAAAACCAGAAGGTACCAGAGGAGAAAGGTAAACACCAATTCCACTACAAACCCTTCTGTCTACAGTGGTGACCTGCCTACAAGGTAATAGCAGTAACAAGATACAAATACAAGGTAACAAGGTGTAACAGAAGCATAAAAGCTGTGGGAGTAACCAACACTATCTGGTCAGATTTAAGGTTCAGTCCATGAGATGGAACCCTTGCCCAAAGAACCTGAGACTAGATAGGCCCCGGACCTAAAGGAAAACCAAACACTGCTGTTCTGGTAAAGGAACGTAGCAACACAATGACTCCTAATGACATTCTGCGTTACCCATGGATCTGTGCGTTGCTCAGCCATCATCAGAAAAGCTTCCTGGTGCAGCGGATAGGAACAAATACAAAGTCCCACAACTGGACAATGTGCAGAGAGTGAGGGACCTTGGAACACAGTCCTAAATGGGATGTCTCCATCAATCTCTTCCTTCAGGGCTTGGGGAACCCTGCAGAAGAGGGGGTGAAAAAACTGTAAGAGCCAGAGGGGATGGAGGACACCAGGAGAACAAGGCCCTCTAGACACAGCAGGACAGATACACACGTGAACTCAGAGTTCATGCATAGGCCTACACAGGTCTAAGTCAGATGGGTCCCATAGCTGAGAGGGGAAGGAAACAGAAGGCCTCAAACCTAACCCAGAATCTATCTCCAACTCTCAAAGGAAAAATAGTTTTCTCCAACGAAGTCTCACTGGATACACAAATGGTATATAAGAGCAGGCCCCACACCAGCAGTAGATGATCACACAAAGCAAGCTCAAAGGTGTTTTTACAATCTTTTGTCTCATGGTGCTTAGTCTAGGCTTTCGTTTTTCTTTTTTTAACCTTCCAGGTCTTTTGGTTTAGTATTATGGCTCGCAGTGTGTGTGTGGAATCTCTGTGTGTGGCTCTGCAGCTATGCGTTTCTTGTGCTTTTCCTTTGGCTTTTTTTTTTTTTTCCTTCCGCTTGTTTTGTCCTACCCTGGTTTGTTTGTTTTTATTGTACTAGAGTTAGTTTTTTGTTGCCTGTTTGTTTTCCTTTGCTTTTTGCTTTTCTTCAAGAGAGAGCATGGACACAGTCCCCAACTAACACAAAGTATGCAGTCGAGTTTTCTGAATTTGGGGAAAATCACAGGGTTTGGCACATCCAGAGTGTAATGGATGAATCTTGCCCTGGGAAAGCCACCTTCATGATCATGGTATTTCCCCTGCTGGGTAAGTGCACCTGTTTGTTTTCTAATATAAAAAAAAATTATATATGGGGTCGGGGAGGTAGAGAGGTAGCAAGGATCAGAGAGGAGTTGGGAGAGAGGAAACAATCAGGATATATTGTATGAAAAAAATCTATTTTCAAATTTTAAAATACATATACACACACATATATACGCACATACATACATACACACACACATATATATAATATGTATTATATATATAATGCATATACACATATATATTTCTGTCCCACCCTCCTTCCTCCTTTACACTAAGGCACACTCAAGCCCTCGTTGTCCTTTTCAACAACTATAACCTGCTCTTGGCAGTCTTGGAGCGCCACCTTGTGGGAATTTGAGGTACTACATTCTTATTGTGTCTGAGAGCTGCATTATGTGCCTGTAAAAGGGGGAAAAAATGTAGTGCCTCAGCAAATGTTGGCTGCCAATAACATAGTGATAGCTGTCATGACCTCAGACAGAAGTCCCCCCAAATCACCAGTTCCACGGCAATGTCCCTTAAAGAGAGCAACGTACATGAAATAGATGGAGAATTCAAAAGAACAATTCTAAATACGGTCAATGTGTTCAAAGCATAGAAACGGGGAAGAACGGAAAAGCGCGAATGCTCTGGAAGAGGACAGGGCAAATGACTGAAGTCCAAGAAAATGCAGGCAAATGGCTAGGGGAAGGAAATAAGGAGCGCTGCGCGCGCAGCGCATGAAAACGGAATCGCACAGGGACAAAGAAAAACTAAAGGGACCTCCAGCTGAAGGAAAGCCAGGAACAGAAACCCCTACCACCCTCATGAAGCCGGGGAAAGGCCGACCACACAGTCTTTTTTTAACATGATCTTAAATTCGGTTTGAGTCTGATCATTGCATCTATGGTCATCACGGAGCTGGCCTATAGTTTTGTTATTGTTGCTCCTGTGTCTTGTTCTGGTTTGGGAGTCTGGGCAATACTGGTTTCTACTGGTTTCATACGAAGAGTTAGGAAGCTTTCCTTCATTCCTTTAATGGAACAATTTGGTTAGAGTCAGTGTTCATCCTGTGGCTGTTGAGTAGAATTGGGCACGAAGCCATCTGGACCCAGTCTTTCTTTACTAAGAAGATATTGTACTATTTCTTCAAGCTCATCCCTAACTCTTGGTCTTTTTAAATTATTTATTTCATTTAGTAAATTATATGTGTCTAGAAATGTATCCATGTCTTTAAGATTGTTCAGTTTAGTGGATTAAAGGTTCTCATAATGGTCTGATAAGATGTGGACTATTATTTCAATATTGCTATATTTGTCAAGGCTGGCTTTGTGCCTAATATGTAGTGTGTTTTAGAGGTGATTCCATGAGCCGCTGGAAGGATTATATATTCTTTAGTATTTGGATGAATGTTCTGTGCATATGTTGGGTTCCTCTGACACAAAATGTCACTTAATGCCAATATTTCTCTATTCATTTTTATACAAATGCCCTGCCTATTGGTGAAAGTTTATTAGTGAAATTTCCCACTGTCACAGTGTTGGGTTTAATCTGTACCTTCACATCTAGTGGCCTTTGTTTTATACAGTTGGATGTACCTTAGCTTGGTGTGTATTTGTACAGAATCATAATGTCCTCTTGATCACTGGCCATATCCCAGTGCACAGACTTTAAAGATGAATGGCCTTTTGAGACCAGTATGGGCCACCTGGTCAGTAGGAGCAGAGTGGTGGAGAGTCAGTGGCCAAGTCTTCCAGTCCTGGCTGGGGCTGGGACAGTTTAGCCATTGCCATAGATCCACTGGGCATAGACACAGCAGGAGCTGGAAGAACCATGGGCAGGTGAAGAACACACACACACACACACACACACACACACACACACACACACACACA
>JANHMN010000006.1:79307474-79389519 GCA_030674055.1 Rhabdomys pumilio | reverse complement strand
TACCTCCCCAAGGAAGACTGCCAGGTCCCCAGAACATCCAGGTTAGACCCCTCTCCACCAATGCCCTGCCTGCCAGGTTCCCCTGGGGTACAACCAGTAGAAGTAGCAGCATGCTATTCCCCAAGCTCCACCGTCAGGCCCACAGACTTACCTGCCTCCCCAAGGAGGCATTCTAATGTCTAATAAAACAGACTTTCAGCCAAAAGTAATCAAAAGAGACTGGAAAGGCCTTCTCATACTCATCTAAGGAAAAAATCCACCAAGATGACATCTCAATGCTGAAAATCTATGCCCCAAACGCAAGGGCACTCACTACTAAACACTACTGAACAACACTACTAAAGCATAAATCACACATCAAACCCCACACATTAATAGTGGAAGACTTCAACACCCAACTCTTACTAATGCACAGGTCATCAAGACAGAAACTAAACAGAGAAATAATGAAGCTAACAGAGGTTATGAATCAAATGGACCTAACAGATATCTATAGAACATTTCATCCAAACACAAAACAATATGCCATCTTCTCAGCACCTCATGAAACCTTCTCCAAAGTTGACCATATACTCAGTCACCAAGTAAGCCTCAACAGATACAACAAAATTGAAATAACACCTTGTATCTTATCAGACCACCATGAATTAAAGCTGGCCTCCAACAAGAGAAACAAAAGAAAACCTGCAAACTCATGGAGACTGAAAAGCTGAATGACCAGTAGGTATGCCAAATTTAGCTCCCGGCAGGTGATCGAGTGTCTAGCCACCCGCCAGAGTTCTCTGGTTTTGCGAATGAAAGATACACACACTCAGCATTATTTTTAACATGCCTTACTACCTCAATGGTTGGGCACCTCCTGAACCTCCCCATGGCTAGCACACACTTCCCTCAGGTAGTCCGAGTTAACTCTTTCTAATTTTTTTTTTAATCTTTGCTGCCCTGTTTCCTTCTGTGCAGCCCTCCCATGGGGCCGGTTTCCCTTTGTACCTACATTTCAGGCATCTCATCCTCCTGCTCCTTCATGGTGTGGTCAGTCCTCCGCCCCCTTTCATAGCAGAATTCCTTCTTCCTCTCCCCTGCATTTCTTGCTGGGGAATCCTAAAAGCCCCGCCTCTTTCACCTTGCCCAGACATTGGCCATTGGCAATTTTATTTCCCAATCAGAGCCAACTGGGCGGCCTTCCTTTAGCCTATGTGCAGGACATTGTAAACAGGTTTTTTAGGTAACACAATTAGCATGAGAACACAAACCGCTACAACTGGGTCAGGGAAGAAATAAAGAAAGAAATCAAAGACTTTCTAGAATTCAATGAAAATGAAGGCACAATATACCCAAACTTATGGGACACAATGAAAGCAGTGTTAAGAGGAAAATTCATAACTCTGAAGTGCCTACATAAAGAAATTGGAGAGATCTCATACTAGCAACTTAAAAGCACACCTGAAAGCTCTAGAACACACAAAGAAGCAAACACAGCCAAAAGGAGTAAATGGCAGGAAATAAATAAATTTAAAACAAAGAGATTTGTATTGACAAAGAATCAATAAAACCAAAAGCTGATTCTTTGAGAAAATCAACAAGGTAGATAAACCATTAGCCAAACTAACTAAAAGGCATGGAGACAGTAACTAAATGAACAAAATCAGAAATGAAAAAAGAGACATAACAACAGAAACTAAGGAAATTCAAAGAATCATTACTCTTACTTTAAAAGCCTATACTCCTGGGGTTGGGGATTTAGGTCAGTGATAAAGCACTTGCCTAGCAAGCACAGGCCCTGGGTGCAGTCCTCAGCTCTGATTTAAAAAAAAAAAAAAAAACAACCTATACTCCACAAAGTTGGAAAATCTAAATCTAAACAAAATGGGTGCCAGGCAGTGGTGGTGCACGCCTTTAATCCCAGCACTTGGGAAGCAGAGGCAGGTGGATTTCTGAGTTCTGAGTTCGAGGCCAGCCTGGTCTACAGAGTGAGTGCCAGGACAGCCAGGACCACACAGAGAAACCCTATCTCGAAAAACAAAAAACAAACAAACAAACAAACAAAAAAATGGGTGATTTTATTGATAGATACCACTTACCAAAGTTAAATCAAAATCAGGTAAACTATTTAAACAGTTCTACAACCCCTAAGGAAATGGAAGCAGTCATTAAAAGTCTTTCTGTAGCGAAATTTTCCCCTAATTAATTGATTGGATAATAAAGACGACAAGGAATCAATCTCTGGGTGAGATGGAGGTGGACCTTCCAGGTCTGAGAGAGGAAAAGGGAAGACAGGAGGAAGGAGCGGTTATTTTAGACAGCAAGGTGGGAGTGAAAGCAAGGAAAATGTAGACTGGGCACTGTTAGGTCTTGGTGGCAGATTCTGCCACTGGAAGATGTCTAACACAGACCAGTTGATGGTTTAGGACGATAGACTCCGTGCCCAACAGTTGTGTCATCTGTCTATTCTAAACTAAGATTGTCTGGTGACTCAGCTGGGCTCCAGTGGAGAGGTAACCACAGCAGAAGGTGGGCTGGTGAGAGTGCACCCCCAGCTAGCTGCAGAAACTTGGGAAACTTGGGTTTGTCAGCAGCCGTGGGGACCAAAAGAGTGATCTCAGAGCTCTGGAGAGGCAGAACCAGTGTTCCTGGGAGAGGTGTTGGCTAGGAGAAACACACAGTCTCAGGCTTTGTACCAGGTTGGGAATAGACCAAGACTGCCATTGGCTATCTGGTAATAGCATAGATTGTTTTTAATAATTACACACTACATCTCCCAACCCAGAAAAGGTCAGGGCCAAATGGTTTTTTAGCTTAGAATTCTGCCAAACTTTCAGAGAAGAGTTAATATCAATATTCCTTAAACGATTCCACAAAATAGAAACAGAAGTCACATTACCAAACTCATTCTATGATACCTAAACCACACAAAGACTCAACAAAGAAAGAGAATTTCAGACGACCTTCCCTTGTAAATATAGAATCTGAAAACACATAAAAAAAAATATCATCCATCATGATCAAGTAAACTTCATCCCAGGGATGCAGAGATGGTTCAATATACAGAAATCCATCAATGTAATTCATCACATAAAAAAAAAGGAAAGAACAAAACACATAAACATCTCAATTGATGTTGAAAAAGCCTTTGGCAAAATTGGACAGCCCTTCACGTTAGAAGTCTTGGAGAAATCAGCGATACAAGGTCCATACCTAAACATAATAAAGACAATATACAGCAATCCAATAGGCAACATCAAATTAAATGGAAAGAAACTTAAAGCAATTCCACTAAAATCGAATCAGGGACAAGACAAGGCTTCTCACTCTCTCCATATTTATTCACCATAGTACTTGGAGTCCTTGCCGGAGCAGTGAGACTAGAGGAGAGCAAGAGGATACAAGTGGGAAAGGAAGAAGTCAAAGCATCACTGTTCGCAGATGATATGACAGAATGCATAAGTGACCCCCAAAATTCTACCAGAGAACTTCTACAGATGACAAACACCTTGAGTAAAGTGGCTAGATACAAAATCAACTACAAAAAAAAAAAAATCAGCACCCCTCCTTTATACAAACAGACTGAGAAAGAAATTAGGGAAACACCACTCACAATAGCCACAAATAATATAAAATATCTTGGTATAACTCTAACCAAGCAAGTGAAAGATCTGTGTGACAAGAACTTCAAGTCTCTGAAGAAAGAAAGAGAAGATCTCCCGTGCTCATGGATTGGTAGGATTAACATAATAAAAATAGCCATCTTACCAAAAGCAATCCCAAATTCAATGCAGTTATCATCACAATTCCAACACATTCTTTACAGGTCTTGAAAGAACAATTCTCAACTTCATAAGGAAAAACACAAAATCCAAGATAGCCAAAACAATCCTATGCAATAAAAAGAGCTTCTGAAAGTATCGCCACCCTTAATTTCAAGCTGTACTACAAAGGAACAGTAATAAAAAAAAAACCAACTGCATGAAATTGGCATAAGAACAGACAGGTTGGTCAATGGAATAGACTCAAAGACCCAGAAATAAACCCATACACCTTGATTTTTGACACAAAAGCCAAAACCATACAATGGAAAAAAGAAATTATCTGAAACAAATGGTGCTGGTGTAATTGGATGTCTGCACGTTGAACATTGCAGATAGATCCATATTTATCAACCCGAACAAAACTCAAGTCCAAGTGGATCAAAGACCTCAATGTATTACCAGACACACTGAATCTAAGAGAACAGAGAGTGGGGAACTGCACTGAACACTCTGGCCGAGGAGAATGACTAAGATCAAAAACTCACGAGTCAGCACATGCTGGCGTGGATGTGGAACAAGGTGAACACTTCTCCATTGCTCATGGGAGTGCAAACTGGTACGACCACATTGGAAATCAATTTGGTGGTTTCTCAGAAAACTGGGAATTGTTCTGCTCCAAGACCCAGCTCTACCACTCCTGGACATATATCCAAAAGATAACTCTATATCACAAGGACACTTGCTCAACTGTGTTCATAACAGCTTTAATTGTAATAGCCAGAAACTGAAAACAACTTGCCTCTTAACTGAAGGATGGATACAGGAAATGTGGTTCATTTATACAATAGAATACTTAGCTATTGAAAACAAAGACATCATGAAATTTGCAGGCAAAGAATGGAACTAGAAAATATCATTCTGAGTGAAGTAACCCAAACCCAGAAAGACACACATAATATATTTACTTATAAATGGACATTAGCCATAAAGTACAGGATACCCATGTGTCTTAGTTAGGGTTTTACTGTTGTAAACAGACACCATGACCAAGGCAAGTCTTATAAGGACATTTAATTGGGGCTGGCTTACAGGTTTAGAGGTTCAGTCCATTATCCTCAAGGCAGGAACATGGCAGCATCCAGGCAGGCATGGTGCAGGTGGAGCTGAGAGTTCTATGTCTTCATCTGAAGGTGGCTAGTGGAAGACTCACTTCCAGGTAGCTAGGATGAGGGTATTTAACCCCATCCCCACAATGACACAACTACTCCAACAAGAACACACCTCTTAGAAGTGCCACTGTCCACGGCTGTGGAAGGGTATGCTGGTTCTTGGGTTGTGGGTTTTCGGCCACGCCCCCAAAACCCAGGCTCCTGACACGAGGTCTGATCTCCATTCGTAAGGCACAGGTGGAGGGCTTAACAGGCCTCAGGCCCTAGAGAGATTTACATACTAATGAGGTACCTGAAGGCCAGAAGGCAGAGCCAATTAAACATTCCTCCCCAGCTCCTCCCCCTTCTTTCCCTCCCTATTTAACTCAGGACTGCCCTGGGTTTTGGGGAGGTTGGGGGGGCATCCAGATCCATCCACCTTCCTAAAGCCAGTAAAACCCATGAACTTTCTCGTGTTTAGGGCTGCGCCATGAGTAACTGTGGAGTCACAAAAGCCGTGCCTAACTTCCAGCTGGAGGAACCCAGAGTGTTCCCAGCCAACTACACACAGTGTGGCGTGAGGAACTCTCTGTGTTCCCCAGCCACTATTACCTACATGCCACTCCCTGGGCCAAACACATACAAACCAACACCCCATGCTACACCCCACAGAGCCAAAAAAAACTAATTAACATGGAGGGACCAAAGGAGGATGTGTGAATTTCAGTCAGAACAGGAATAAAATAGTGGAAGAGGGGATAGGGAGAGGAATGGGGGAAGAGATCAAGTGTGAGGAGAGCAATGGGAGAGAGGACTGGAGAGAGAACTGAAGTGGGGTCATCTCTGGGGAGCATCTCTGGGGCAAGCCAGAGACCTGGGATGGGGAGGCTCCCTGGAGTGTATACAGGTGACCCTAGCTGAGACTCCTAACAGTGAGGGATATGGAGCCTGAAGTGGTTATATCCTGTAGCCAGTCAGGACTTCCAGGGGAAGGAAGGGAACGTCAACCCACTCACAAATTTGCCTACAAGATGTGCAGGGATAAAGATGAAACAGAGATTGAGGGAATGAACAACCAATGACTGGCCCAACTTGAGACTCATCCCATGGGAGAGAGCCAACCCCTAGCACTATTAATGATACTCTGCTATGCTGGCAGACAGAAGCCTAGCATAACGGTCTCCTGAGAGGCTTCATCCAGCAGCTTATGGAAATAGATGCAGAGACCCACAGCCAAACAACAGACAAAGCTCCTGGAGTCTTGTGGAAGAGTGAGGGATAGAATTGAGTAAATCAAAAGGGTCGAGGACACCACACAAAGACCTACAGAGTCAACTAGCCTGGGCCCCAGGGGGCCACAGAGACTGAACCACCAAACAAAGAGCATGCAGGGGCCGGACTTAGGCCCCTACACAGGTATCAGATGTACAGCTTGGTCTTCATGTGGGTCCCCTGACATTTGAAGCAGTGCTGTCTCTGACTCTGTTGTCTGCCTTTGGATCCTTTCCCCCAGCTGGGCTGCCTTGTCAGGCCTCAGTAGGAGATCACGCACTTAGCCTTGATGTGCCAGACTGAGATGGTACCTACTGGGGGCTTCCCCTTCTCTAGGAAAAAAGGGGCGATAGGGGAGTGGGATATGAGGGTGGGACTGGGAGGAGAGGAGGGAGTAGGGGCTGTGATCAGGATGTAAATGAGTGAATTAATTAATTAATTAACCATTTTTTTAAAAGTTCCCAGAATTCTACTTTTTTTTTTTTATCAGTTTTTTCAAGATAGAGTTTCTCTGTGTAGCCTAGCTCTCCTGGAACTCACTCTGCAGACCAAGCTGGCCTTGATCTCAGAAATCTGCCTGCCTCTGCTTCCCAAGTGCTGGGATTGAAGGTGTACGCCACCCCTGCCCAGCTCAGTTCCCAGAATTCTAAATATAAATTCTTTGTAGTTAGGCAAAAATCACACCCCTCCTAGTGCATGATTTAAATCATAGTCCCTGCTGTGAAGCAGCCTCTTACCCCACACCCTGGATTAAACAACAACAACAAAAACATAGTCACATAATATAACTGGATAATATAACTAGGTTTTTAAAGAATCCAGAATTCTCACTACACACACACACACAGACACACACACACACACACACACACCCCGCATGTTCGTGACTGACTGGGTGGGGCTGTCACATTATAGAGGTTCCGTCAAAAAGAACTGATTGTGAATGCAAACCGTATCCTTGAATATCTTCACAGCAACATCTAGACTAATATGTGACCAAAAAGTGGGACACCATTCCTTGATATGCACCATTCACCATCAGAGGGGCATGACCGCAGAGCGACTGACTGCCCCAACATGCCGTGAGTAGGTAGACGTGGTCCAGTGGTTCTGGGGCAGAGCATGACACCCATACATATCACTGTCCCACTGCACCATGTGGAAATGAGGGTTAGCCAAATTTGCCAACCTGCTCTAGGCCTCCTGAACCAGCCAGGCTGAAGTTACATCCAGTCTCCTGACCTGGGTGTGATGCCTGCTCTTTGCTCTTGTTCATTGTCTTCCTTCTGTCCTCTCCCAAGCTCTGAATGGCACTGGGGTTAAGTGCAAGACTGCCAAATCTACTGTGACTGTAACCCTCAACCAGGCACGCTGAGCTGTTCCTGGAAATCCATTACCCACCCCCTAACTGTTAAGGAGGCCTGTATCAGGAATCTGGGTCTCTAAATAATGCAAACTCCTGAGTGGTAATGGCATCTTTTCTTTCCAAGCACAGAGACCTAGAGTCTTGAGATTGTTCCCACGTTTATTCTCACCACTTTGCAGAGCAATTTTGACTGGCTACAGAAGTCCATCCTGTTCTGCTCTCTCGAAAATGCCCTTAGATGATGTGGTGGTTAGAATGTGCTTGGCCCATGGGAAGTGGCATTATTAGAAGTTGTGGCCTTATTGAAGGAGGTGTAGCCCTGTCAGAGGAAGTGTGTCACTGTGGGAGTGGGCTGTGAGGCTCCTAAGTTCAAGCTCCACCCAGTGTGTGGAAGAGAGATTCGGTCTTCTCCTGTATGCCTTTGGATCAAGATGTAGAACTCTCAGCTCTGCCAGCCCCACACCTGCTTGGATGCAGCCATGCTTCCTGCCATGATGATGGTGTGTAGGGGGCTGTTCTGATGCTAAGGTCACGTTCCCGAATTGGTTTTTTGATTTGTCAGTAAAAAAAGCCATGGGTCAATTGCTGGGTGGAAGGAACAGGTAGGACTTCGGGGTCACTGGAGGGAAGCAGAGGGACACAAGGGAAGAGAACAGAGTTCAACGTTCGTTGGAGAGAGGAGAACTGGGCAACTATGTGAGATCTCAAAATGGAGAGGCCACACAGGCCACTCCTACAAGGCGGGTGGTCAGAGGAGTTTAGCAACTGAAGTTTAAGGCAGGTGAGAGATGGAGATAAGAAATTGACCAGGGCAAGCTTTTCCAGGCAGGAGATAGTAGAGCCCAGCAATTGTGCCAGAAGGCAAACTGAAATTAAAAAACTGTGTCTGTGCCTTTTATCCAAGGATTTATGGGAAGCTGGGAGGGGGTTGGTAGCGTAGTAAAGGTGGGTAGAGCATAAAACTACATGAAACAATAATGGACGGAAGCTCAGAGCCTGTAAGCCAGCCCCAATTAAATGTTTTCCTTACATTTAATTGCAAGGAATATTAATTAATTTATAAATATTATTAATTTAATGAGCATTGCCTTGGTTGTGGTATTGCTTCACAGTAATAGAAACCCTAACTAAGACAAATGATAACCATGGCAGCTCTTACTGGTGACATATGCATTTGATGTGTCTGAGCCTATTTCCTTAACAATAAAGTCCTCTCTGCAAATGTAGAGCTTGCCTAGTGTATTAATCAGGGTTCTCTAGAGTCATAGAACTTATGGAATGTCTATATATGTATATTAAGGGAAATTATTGGAATGACGTACAGTCTGCAATTCAACTAACCCAACAATGGGCATTCGTGAATAGGAAGTCCAAGAATCTAGCAGTTGCTCTGTCCCACAAGAATGGTTGTTTCTGTATAAGCTGGAATCCTGAAGAAGTAGATTCCAACAGATGTGCTGGCAAGCAAGGGCAAGCAGGTGAAGAAGGAAACCTTCCTTCTTCCACTGTCCTTATATAGGCCTCCAGCAGAAGGCATGGCCCAGATCAAAGATGTGTACCACACCTAGATATAAGTTTCTCTTCACTTTGAACTTGCTCTGTCTCAGGCTGGCTTTGAACTCAGAGATCTGCTTGTGTCTATCTCCTGGGATTAAAGGCTCGTACTACCTTGCATGGACCAAAGCTTTTCAAGATCCGGATCAAAAGTCTTCCAGCCTCAAGATCTGGATCACAGGTGTGCCCTCCATTTCTGAATTGTAATTCATTCCAGATGTAGTCAAGTTGACAACTGGGAATAGCCACCACACCTAGCATGCTCAAGGCTCTGGGTCCAATCCCCCAGCACTGAAAAGAAGGTCCTTTTTCATAAAGTAGTTGTGATCATTAGGGTGATTTATATAAAGCTGTTTAATTAGAGCCAGGTCACCAGCCCCGGAACCCATCAGTTTTCCCTCTAAAACCACCGATTGTCTCAAAGTTCCTTGTGTTAGTTGTCACCTGAGGACAGCCACAGGGTCAGGGATTGGTAATGCTGCAATCATCAGAAGTCTTGCATTCCTGAATGCCCCAATTCAAGAAACCTGCCCTGCCTTCGAGGCCTTCCTCCTCCACAAATGTAGATACCCACACTGACACTGCTGGCTTCCCTGAGGGGTTCAAGAGGGATAAAGTAACTCAAAATTATCAGCAAAAGTAGATGACGTGTCTATGCTCACACTAAGTTTCCAGGAACCAGCAGCAGCCAGAATCACTTCCCTGGAGAATACTTCCTTTTCTCTGCAGTGAAATATAATCAGGCATTCACTGAAGAAATTTTTATTAGAATTTATTTCTAACCCTCCTGCCTCTGTGGCAGCAGAACATGAATTTCACAGTATCTATTATTCATCAACCACAACCCATCCACCCATCACCTATCATTCATCCATCCACCCATCCATCCAGTTAATCTTCACTGAATCCCTGATGTCTGCAAGAGATGCAGTATTTATCTCTTTAAGGACACAGTTTAGTCTTATGAGTAGCATACTTGACTGTCACTACCTAACCACAGCGTGAGCTTTGAGAAGAGAGATGGTTCCAGGCAAGGTTCAATGTCTGATGACAGCAAAGAGAGTGCAAAGGATTTAACACCACTGCCACGGGATGCTTCCATCTGACCGTTACAGAGTGGGGCTGGTGGTTGGAGTGTACAGAGCAGTGGGGGAGAGAGGCTGAGACTGATTACTTCCCACAAATGATCACTCAGCAGCCTCCAGACCTCCTTGGACTGGCTCAGACCCTGGCTTAGTCTAGGGAGAGGCCGTTTATACGAGCATAGCCTGACATTCATCCACCAACATGGCAACTGCCCAGTTTTCTTTCTTCTCAGAAGCCCAGGGGCCATTAAGGATGGCTGGAGCCTCTCATATTAATGAAGGATGCTCTCAGTACCAGTTTGCCAGGAACACAGACAAGGCTGCTGTTGAAAGCATCTGGTCCTGGCCACACTGAGGTTACTTAGTGCATGGATAGCATGGCTGACTTCTTTCTCCCCTCCTGGGCTTCTCTCCTTTCTTCATCTCTTATCTCCATCAGCATCTCTTCTGTGCTGTCCCCTGCCCCTCCAGCCCTCTTCTTGCTCTGTCATTATTTCCCCCTTTCCCCTCTCATTGGTCCTCTCCTCCTTTATCCTGTGCGCATTCCCATTCCTACACTGTCTTTATATGTTTCTTATCTTTGTCTCTTTTGTTTTCTTTTATTATTTGTGTACATTACCTCCCTTAATGGCTATTAGAAGTCATTACAAATTTCTTGTGTGCCTCGTCTCTTTTTTTTTTTAAGTGTACGTGTGTGTCTGTTTATGTGCACCACATGCTCCACATGCTTGCAATGCCTGCAGCGGCCAAAAGGTGACAGCACATTCCCTGGAGTTACAAGAAGTTGTGAGCTGACCACTGTGGATGCTGGAAACTGAACTCACATCCTCTGTAAGAACTGCCCAGTGTGGGTGCTAAGAATGAAACTCAGTTCCTCTGTAACTGCTGAGCCATCTCTTTAACCCCAGTCTTTTCTCTGTGCATGGTAATGACATAACTAACAAGTGAGGTTGGAATAGTAACTCTTGTACTGACCATTCAGATAACAGGCTATCAGCAAAGTTCACAGCCTATAGCTCTAAGAATATTTCAAAGAGGTTTTTAGTTTGGTTTGGTTTGGTTTGGTTTGGTTTGGTTTGGTTTGGTTTGGTTTGGTTTGGTTTGGTTTGGTTTGGTTTTGTAGAGTACTTTAAGATCTAAATCAGAAAACAGCTAGCCCATCCCTGAGGTTTGGCACCTGCTCCACCACTGACTCTCTGACACGCATTTGTATCTTTGGTTGGTTATGGGCTACTTACAATGTCCTAGACTCAGACACTGGGTGTACACAGGAGGCTCGTCCTGTAACTGGAACACAAGCAAGGATCACAATCAGCTGACCAAAAAGTGTGTGCCTAACCTATTTCCTTCACAAATATATGCTGAATGCCTCAGCTGGTCTGCAGTATACACTGCAGCGAGCCTGAAGGAGTAGGCTCTAATACCAATGAATGGCCTTGGTAATTAGGTGAGAGAGTAAGCAGGCAGAGAAAGCTTCCTTCTCCCATGCTCTTATATAGGCTTTCAGCAGATGTGGCCCTGATTATAGGTGAATTTTCCCAGCTCAAATGATCTAGATTAAAGGTGTGCTTTCCACCTTAAAGCACCAGACTAGAAGGCTGGAGAGATGGCTCAGTGGTTAAGAGCACTGACTGTTCTTCCAGAGGTCCTGAGTTCAATTCCCAGCTACCACATTACAACCATCTGTAATGGGCTCTGATGCCCTCTTCTGGTGTGTCTGAAGACAGCAACAATGTGCTCATATAAATAAAATAAATAAATCTTAATTTAAAAAAAAAAAGAGTCAGATTAGAAATGGATCATCCTACTTCAAATTAAGAAAAACAAAATTCCTTATAGCCGTGCCCTCTGTTTTTGAGTTTTTATTAATTCCATATGTAGTCTAGTTGACAACCAAGGATAGCTATCACAATGAATAATGAAGTCCCAGTAAGAGTGTAGATGGAGCCCCCTTTCTATGACCCACATTTTATAGACTGTATCCAGCACCCACAGTCATGAGAATTGCCTGCAGCTGGCAGAGAAGTGCAGGAGGGACCTGCTGAGATTGCAAGCAATGGTCAAATAACCTCCCCCCTTTTTCTTAAGAAATGTCAGCAGACTCCATTTTGAGGGTTGCTTGTGGGAAGTCACAGTTGCTTGGATGGAAATAAGAACAGTGGGACATCAGAGAGTGGTGCTTCCTCACAGAGCTGAATTAAAGCTGGATTGTCACAGGTAGGTGACCTCGGGCAGCACCGGAGTTCTACTCAGAGATTAACTTACATTTCACAACAGCCTTGTGGACTGATAACACTCAACTCAGACTGAGTAGGGCAGATTTGCAGAGGGGAAGACATTTGCTCAACTCATATAGCTGTTTCTAACTCAGGGCTGCCTCAAGCACAGCTCACTACAGACATTTCTTAGGTACCTGCGTGCTACTCAGGAAACTAAGGCTTGCATACGTGAGGAACGTCTTCTGACTACAGAGACTGAAAACAGCCAGGTCGGTTTAGGCATTTGGGGCCCTCACAGCTCAAAAAAGGAACACACTAAACCTCATGGTTCTTCCTCTCAGTAAGTCTGGCCTCCATGAGGTCTCAAGGTGACACGGACACCATAAACCAGTTCATCTTAAGGACTCCATACAGGCCCAGATGGCACACAGAATTCTAGACTAAAGGAACCAGACATAGTAAAGCTCATATGAGTGTTATATTGTAGCACTGAACACAGTGGCCTCCTCGTTCGTTATATTGTAGCACTGAACACAGTGGCCTCCTCGTTCAGCCACCCACCTGTCACCATAATAGTGCATCATATACCAAGAAACAAACGGCAGGGTGTAGTGGTTTGTGACCTTAAAACCAGCACTTGGGAGGCAGAGGTTAGCAGATCTCGGAATTCAAGACCAGCCTGTTACTTAATGAGTTCTAGGACAGCCAAGGCTATGTAGAGAAAGACCCTGTCTCAAAAAGGAAAAAGACGGAAATAAAGAAAGGGGGGTAAGAAGAGAAGGAGGGAAAAGAGAAACAAAAGAAGCATCTACAGACCTCCAGACCTGGTAACAAGTTTTGCAAAATACCCAGATGTAATACAGTTACACAAACTCAAATGCTTTTTGGAACAACAGAAGAACATATTTAAAATCCGGACTGTCCTCAGAAATGAGGCTGTCATAGAGGAACGATGGTAGGAACAACACACTTTATTCTCTTGAAGGTGGAAAAGGGTCCCTAAGGTTTTGAGAAAAATAAAGCCTGGTTATTTTTTCTTGACTGAAAAGATGAATTACCAGTGCCTGAGGGCCACAGTGTATGCTAAAGGTTATGAAGAAACAGCCAGCTTTTCATGCTCCACAACCTTTGACCTCTCAGTCACAGAGCTCAGTGCTCAGACCTTACTCCCAGCCTACTTTTTCTAGGTTAATCTTTATTCCTTTTTAATATACTTTGAATTGTAATAGTATTGCAACACTTCCCCCCTTTCTGGTTTCTCCTAGTCCTCCTCAGTTACCCTCCCTCAAACTCTTTTCATGATATCCCCACAAAGTCCATATCATCTTTTTCCTTTGATTATTATTATTACGCACATATGTATGTATCTATGTGTGTACGCAAACACATATAAATACAATATGAAATAAATTTAAATATCGGCAGAGTCTTATCTGTTGCTTGTATGTATATAGTTTGAAACGTCCACTCATGTTGGAGCAGCACTGGTACTGCTACTCTGAAGGGTATGGGACCTTTAAGAGGCGGAGCAGCTGCTGGAGGAAGTGGGTTGCTAGGGGGGGTCTTTCCGGTTTTTTGTAGCCTGGCCTTACTTGCTGCTTCTGGTATGCTTCCTGACCTTGGATACGAAGTGACCAGTCAGCCCTCCTGCTCCTGCTGACAGGCCTTCCCCAACCATGGTATGTTTACTGCTCTAGAGGCAGTGGGATCTGGGAAAGTGAAGCCCGTAAATGAGGTGGACCAAAGTCTCATGCAATAGCCAACTTTATTCAGAGCCTCAGACAGTTTATACAATCACAAGGGCAAGCTTCGAGTGGCAGTCAGGCTGCGTGTGGCAGAAACACGCTTCTCAGTAGAGGCATATAAACAAATAACAAGAGCCAGTGGTAATGAATAATCTGAAGTGAACTCACTCCTATCTGCTCTACATGGGAGGGGCACAAAAACACATTTCAAGAACAACTCAGTGTTTTAAGAAACTGGAGTCACAAGTTTCTTAACCAAGTTTTGTCTTGGTTTCTTGGAAGTTTTCTCACAAGCACTCAGAAATCTCCTTACAGGACTCCATCTTTGGACCATGTTCAGACAGTGGTAGATGATGCCCTTAAACTGTGAGCCAGAATAGACCTCTTCTTCCTTAACTTGCTTTGTCACATGTTTTGTCTCAGCAACAAGACAAGTAACTCATGCAACCTCACTCCCAGGACTTCTTACTGGGGTGGGGCCTGGACTGTGGCGCCTTTCTCTAACAGTTGCTGGATGCACAAAGGTCCACATCACTCCTCCACAACCAGAGAGTTAGGTGGCCAATCAGAGCAAGATCTCAGAGCGTTATTGAATCTTTCTACCAGCTTTTTATCTCAAGAGATTCTTCCTTTTAACTTGTGTTTCTCAGGCTTCAGACTTTCCTAGTTCATACATTCACTTGACAAACAGTCAATAAGTGCCTACCACATATCCCCTGCCAGATTAATGGCAGTGAGCAAAACAAGTATTTTTCTTTAACCTTGGGCTCCACAGAAAGGGACCTAGAGGCCTTTCTTAACTTGGGCCATTGAATCTCCATCAGTGTGTAAAGCCCTTGGGACTTAGATCCATGAGTCATTCATCTTTGGAGTGCCAATAATTCCAGCTACAGGGCATGCTGGGTAAATGTTTGATGAACTAACCAGAAAATGCAAAGGATACAGGGAACAGAAACATTTTAATAGACCTCTTGTTTCAATCAGGAGATTCTCAATATAAAAATTGTCTCTAAGATTTCAGTGTGCTTTATTTCCTGTGCTTGAGATCAAACTCACTTTCAAGATGCTGGGCAAGGAAGGGGTCTACCATTGCATTCCACCCCAGCCCCCTTCTTTATCCAAATTTGGATAAGATTAAAAGTAGAAGCTAATTGGCTCTTTGGCTTTATGAGATTGTTGACTGTAAGTATATCCATTAATCTTATATCCTGTGACATGGGCTAGGACAGGGAAGTAGGCTCAGATATTTTGGTCATCCTGATAAGCCCTTAGAAACAGTGATCATGGGAATGTACACCTAATTGGATTTAATGCCTTACTTTTTCTTTGACTATTTGTGTTTATTGTCTTGCTTGTTCCTTGACTATTTGCATCTATTGTACTGCTAGTTCCTCAGCCTAGAACTGACCTTAATACATGCATGTAATCAAAAGGGTATAAAAGCATAAAGGAGGAGGGGGATGGGATAGGGGGATTCTAGGGAGGGGAAATGGAGAAAGGGGATGACATCTGAAATGTAAATAAATAAAATATCCAATAAAATAAAGAAAAAGAAATCTTATAGCCTGTGACTGCAGTATCTGACAGAAACAACTTGGTGGAGCAGGATTTATTCAGGCTTATATTATTCAGAAGGTCTGTCACAGAGGGTAAGGCAGGGCAGGGCAGCTCCATTCATGCTAATGAGCTTGAGTGGAGGACACTCTTCAAATCACAGCAGAACAGGGAACATAAGGCAAGAAACTGGAATTGATGTCTGCCAATGTCTGACCCTAGCGACATTTGTCCTCTAGGCTCCATCCTAAAGGTTCCAGAGCCTCCAGCAAAGCAGCACTGGATGGAGAAGGAGCATCCAGCCACAGCCCCAAAGAGAGCACTTTGAATACTAATTATAAGGCTGGAATTTTAAATTAGGAAGACTTGGGAGATGGCTCAGTCAGTAAAATGCTTGCCTTACAAGCAGCAAGGCCTGGATTCAGATCCCCAGCACCACATTAAAACAAAAACAAAAACAAAAACAAAAACAAAAAAACTGATTATGGCAGTAAAATACACATCAGTAATCCTAGCACCAGAGATACAGAGACAGGAGGATTGTGAGGACTTCTTGGCTTCCCAGCATAGCAAATCAGTGAGCTCTCAGTTCAGTAAAGAAACCTTGTCTTAAAAATAATGTGGTGGAGAAAGATCACAGAAGCATCTCTCTCTGTGTCTGTCTGTCTGTCTGTCTGTCTGTCTCTCTCTCTCTCTCTCTTCATCATTAATTATCGTTTCCCTGCTATGCAGTAAATTAATGTCTTGAGTTTATTCCCCCTTAACTGGAATGTCCTGTCTTCCAACCAACATTAGCTTTACGTCACAGACAGCCAGCTCAAGCTACTACCTGGTAAAACTGAAAGTTCAAACCTTAGAGCGCACACTGTTTCTGCATCTCTCAATGGTTCCCAGCCCAGTTTGTCTTATCTTAGCTTCATTCTTTTGACTTTTAAAATGTTTTTATTTGGTTATTATTTTTGAAAGAGGGTCTTGCTATGTAGCCCAGGCTGGCCTTAAACTTGAGATCCTTCTTCCTCAGCTTCTTAAGTCACCATGCCTGACTTAGCTTCATTCTTAGTCCAGGACCTCTCCTGTGACAGGCATCGGTGGTAATACCTGTAGGCTCATGCCCTGCTTTAGTGATCCATCCATGGTCACATGCTGCTCACAGGGAATGCCCCAATGGTTTCATCTGTTCATCCATGAGCCAATGATAGCCAGTGAAGAGGACACTGTGAGTAGCTAGCCTGGTTACATCCCTTCCTGACTGTAGTTCGCAGGGTAGACCCCTGCTGCTCTCATCAGAATGTGTGTGTGATAGTTAAAATGACTATAGTTAAATGACTATCGTTCTATAGTTAAATAGAACTTAATGATTCTAGAACCACCCAGGAAGGAAGTCATTTGGCACACCTGTGAGAGATTATCTAAATCTGGTGAATTGGGTAGGAAGGCCTACCTTAACTGTGAGGGGCACCGTCCCATGGGTGAAGATCCTGGAGTAAAAAAAAAAAAGGAGGAAGCAAGCTGAGCTCCAGCATTCACCCCACTCAGAGTCTTACTGCAGATACAACCCCCAAGAGCCAGAACATAGGAGGGCATGCTACATCCCATAGTCTCCTGGGCGAGCACACTACACAGCGCTGTCTCCTGGGCACTCCCTGTCCATCTGTCCCTCCACCCTTACCTAGAGAGATTTGTCCTCACTTGAAACTTCATGAAGTATATCAAGAGCCACAGATCTGGGGAGGAGGAATGTCCTCAAAGCAGGAGGCGAGCTGTACAGCTTTTCCTGGAAAGACTACTTCTGTCTAGCACAGACCAAGCAGTGTATGAAGGTTACATTAACGAGGGTCAGGAATGTGGGCGATTCAAGCAGCTGTATTACAGAGAAGACCATCCCAGCACATCACTGGAGCTCCCTGTACAACTTGCTAGCAGCAAGAGTCTCCTCTCCCCTGGCAATCATTACAGATTACATAATCCAAGAGTTCTGTAAGTGCCCTAGTGCCCTGAATCCTTTAAGTTGCTTGTGCTTTGTGAGCCTCTGCCTCCTCCTCTTTCTCCTCCTCTTCCTTCTCCTCCTCCTTTTCTTCCTCTTCCTTCTCCTCTTCCTTCTTTTCTTCCTCCTCCTCCTCCTCTTCCTCCTCTTCCTCCTCCTTTAAGGAAAGAGTGTCTCAGTTGGAAGGAAAGAGCTACACAGCAAGCAGCCATGGCCTTTTCTGTCCTTTCTCCTGCCCCTCACTCCCCCAAGCAAAACCTTTTTCCAGAGATGCCCCTAGACGTCCCTTTAAAATATCACTGCTGTTTGTTTAGACAGCTATTCCTTAGCTACAAGGAAAATCTAGTTCTGACAAAGTAAACTATGATGCCACAACTAGCTGTGGCCAGTTTTAGTTTCCTCGACTTCCATATCTTTACACACTGCCACATCCCTCTTGGAGTCCAGTTGCTCCGAGCCTTACAGCATCCTGGTTCTTCACTTAACAGCAGACTATATTGCAGTTGATTATTGTTTCCAGGCCCCACCCTTTGCTGGGATTCCTAAAGTACCTAGTCACTCCTGAGGCTTCCAGAACGCTAGGATTACAGGAGGACCACCTCTAGGGGTTTTCCAAATCAGTGTGGTCGTATCTCCAGTGTAGCCTCAGGCATCATTCCAACACTGTCCTGCGGTAGAATGCCCACCTAAGCCGGGTCCCATACAGAAAGCAGCTTTCAGAGCCCTTTCCTGGCTGGCTGAGTAACTGGCTGGCTGGGTAGCTGGCTGGATGCATGCATGCATGCATGCGCGGACGGACGGACGGACGGACGGACGGACGGACGGAGCATGACTGTCCATCTACTCCACTAGAGACAGTCTGAGTCTCCCTATCTGTCTTCCTTCACTCCTCACACTCCCAGGCTGTCACTTGGCTTTCCTAAAAACCTCTCCCTTGCCTATGAAGCCCTCAAATTGCCTCTTTGGGTCCTTTGGCAGCAGCTAGCACTAGCCCTCTCTCCTAGTCACCTCCCTGTGCGCTGAACCTTGAATTGATACAGTGGGTGTGACCCTCAGGAAATTGCTCATTATTTGCCATTAGTGCCTCTGAGTGCGTTCCTTCCCATTATCCCATATCTTTCCATATTCATAGTCCTTCCTTCTCTCACTCCTCCCTCCCTCTTCCCTTCCTCCTTTCTTCTCTCTCTCCTGGGAACTGGTTGAACCAGAGTACAACCTGCTCATCTGCCTCCGGCGGCGGAGCAGCTGAGCTGAGACGTGCTGAGCAGGGAGCAGAGCAGCAGAGCCAAGGCTTGGGAGGCTAGGCTGGCTCGCTGCGCTGCGGGGCGCTGCTGAGGGCGAGCATTGGACCGGCCGCCTCCCCAGGCCCATGCGGGGGGCAATACAGCTCGCGGCTCGCTCATGAGGCCACTGCGGTGCGGGGGAAGGACCCAAGGCATCCCGCTGGGGCTGCTCGCGTTCTGGGTGACTGCTGCCCGCTGTCTGCAGAGTAAGTGCTTGATTGGGAGACCTCGCAGGTGGGAGCGACATGGCGGGTGGGAACAACATCTCTGGAAGGGGCGACCCCTATGGTGCTGTCGGGAGGCCACGATGATGCGGGCTAGGGTCATTTCATCGCTTCTAGGCTGGCGGGGCGCTGCTGGAGAGTCCTAGGCCGAGCCAGGACTCCTCCGTGCCTCGGTGCCCTGGGCCTCTGTGGCTGCTGTTATTAGAGCAGGAAGCCGTCCTGAAGATAACTCGCTCCCTGCCGGGCCCTGGCCTCCTGGGCAGCAATTTCTATTTTCTTTCTAGAAATAACCAGTGTGTAATCCCCAGGGCGCTCACCATCACCCTCTGGTGGTAAACCATCTGTGGGTTTCCTGGGTCCTATGGACCTCCCTTAACATGCGGCAGTCTTCCAGGTAGCCTGAGACTCAGGAAAAGAGGTCCTGGGGTTCACTGGAGCATGAGACCAGAGAAGATGCCCCATGAGGCAGCACTAGAAGCCCTGGAATGGTGACTCAGAATGTGGTACACATTGATCATCTTCTATAGACATGAGAGATTATAGTGCGATGTTATTCTTGTTCAAGGACTCTCATTATTACCATTCCCATCTTACGGATCAGTCAGTGGAGGTTTAGAGAGGACCAGAGAGTGGCCATTGGTGTTGAGGGGGCGGGTTGGGAAAGCTGGCTTTCGTCAAGCCCCTTTGTTCACAGATTCTTGGGCTCTACTCGCATTCCTAAGCATTATAAAATGAGAGCCACTTTTTCTGTGTTCTACAGTTGCTTCAACTGAGGCACGGGAAGGCAACACTGCCCGGACAAGGTGATTGACTACCTACCTAGTGTGTGGTGGAATCAAGGCTCACACAGCTTCTGGGTCTTTTCCTGGAGACCGGCCTTTGCGTTTGCAAGGCTCAGTAACGGGGCTGAGTTGGGGGTGCTGTGGCTTCTGCAGCGGGAAACCGGACTTAGCCTCTTGTTAGTCCATCGGGTAGGAATCTTGGCAGTGGCCTTTCTCATTGTTTCCCAAGTTCCAAGCACAAGTTTCTAGTCACTATCTTGCTCTTGGTACATCTGTCTGTCTGTGATGTTCAGGGGGTTAATATCCAGAGCCTGTCTTCTCCCTGCAGGGAGCAGGCCACAGTAGGTACAGGGGGATACTGTGGTTAACAGTTGTTCCTTTGAAGTGGCCTTTGGAGGAGGTAGCTGCTGCCTTCTGGGAACACTTAGACCTCAGATTTGGGGAAGGAGAGGACTCTATGCAAAAGAAACCACACTTACCTGGTCCAAGCAGTTGGATAGGAGCCACCATGACAGTGTGACAGAGAGAATACAGGATGGTCTATAGACATGTAAAGTGAAAGTTTGTGTCACCTGGTGACGGTCTCCCTCCTGGCTGTAAGCTTCAGGAAGGTCAGCTCTGTCCGCTCCGATCAGCCCTTAGTGTTTGCTGCCCCTTTCGAACCGGGAGCAGCTCCTCTCAAATGATGAGTGGGTTGTGTGAAGTGGGTATGAAGCTGCCGGGATGGGGTGGGCCTCTCCTCTTCTCACCAGCTCCCTGCATCCTCTACCTTCTCAGCTTCTGCCACAAGCGTCAGTCCGGGGCTGGTGCTTGGCCCCTAGCACTGTTAACAAGAAACAACAAATGTAAAAGAAGGAAGAAAGTGAGAGCAAGAGACTTCATTCCAAAAAAAAAAAGCCCGTGTTACAACATGCCCCCAAACACGAAATTCCTGTACTTGGAAGCTTTTGCTCTGTCAATGGTGGTGCTAGAGACTAAATATATCCCCTCAAATGCATTGGTTGAAACCCCTGATGTGCTGTTATTCCCCGATGTGGTGAGACTAGCCTCCTTGTCAAAGAGAAATCAGAACGCTTCCTCTGCTGGCGAGGACGCAGTGAGCAATTAAATAAGCCAGGAAGGGGTGTTCGCTGAACTATAAATCTCTTGCCAGTGAGAGGGCTCAGCAGGTAAAGACACTTTCCACCCATCCCTGGGACCTACACAAGATCAGAGGTCAGAGAGGACTGACTCCTGTAAGGTTATCCCGAGACCCGCCACAGAGTCCATGGCACCCAGGCGCCCACACAAATGATAAGCACACAAATGATAAGTAAATGTAAAAGTATTTTTAAATTAAATTAAAATATAATATGACTGTAGATGTAATGGGGGAGGGGTCTGGATGAAATACCCTGGATCTTGCACTTCCTGCCCTCCAAGACAGAGAGGGGAAAATAAATGCCCGGTTCTTATAGACTCTTACAGCAGCCCACACCAGAGAACTTGTACTGAGGAGTGCAGAGCTAGTGTCATAAGCACGTTAAGCTGTAGGTGGCGTTGTAGAGCCAGTTACTGGGTGGAGGCTGGAGAAGTTTTCAATATACTTGAAACACAGATTGGAGGGGGAGTTTTCCGGTGAGGGCTTACAGAGAAATCAGGAGTATTCTTAGACAGTGCAGAGAGAATTCAGGTCAAGTAGCAAAGATCCAGGCCGAGCTGCCTTTGTGCTTTAGTGTGTTGGGGAAGGTAGATGTCCATAGTGAGGCAGTTGCTTATTTAGCTGAGGAGATTTCTAAGCCAAGTGCTGGAGAAGGGGCTTTGTCACTCCTGGCAGCTCATAGCAAATAGAAGAGGAAATGATGACTTGAGCTGGGTGTGGTGGTACATATGATACCAGCACTCAGGAGTTCAAGGCCAACCTGGCCTCCAATATGAGCTCTAGGCCACCTAAGACATAGTGAGACCATGTCTCAAAAAAAAAAGTTGAATAACTAAACAAACAAACAAACAAAAGCCAGATCTTAAAGATTTGGATGTAACCTGCCTATGGTGTAAAATAATAATAATAAAGGTATATTAGGAAGAGAGTGGCTAGGGTGTGGTGAGCAGCCCTGATAATTATGGGTGTGAACTCAGACACTAATCAGCCACCCCAACAGAAACACTGCCAATGTGAACCGAAGGGGCCAGGACAAAATGGAGGAAGAATGTGGGTGTCTTAGGTCCTGCTTGACTGATTCATGGACCTATGCAAATGTAGACATGTTCTTCCAAAGTAACCAGGAATGAATAAGAGATTGTCAGGGCTGCCTTGGTACAAAGGAGAGAGAAGAGGACATAGTTTCAGTGTCAACTGCTCTGACAGTGGACACAGGCCACCTGGAAGAATGTCAGGGGTCACCTTAGTGTGTCAAAAGGCAAACCATCCAACTGTAGAATCTAGTCTTAACAGTATGTCTTACTGAGCTTAGAATCCATCATCACCCCAGCATCCCTTCAGTTTCTTTCCAATAAAACGATAAGCTCCCTGTGGTGGTGTGTGTGTCACCTCACTGCATTTTGGGATATGTCACTTCTGTAGTTCCCAGTGCACAGCCAGAAAGAGCCTTGCTTCAGGATGACATATCCCTGACATCTCACCCACATCTGCCTTAGAGGACTTTTAACCGAGACGTCAAAGTTAACTTTAGTGTTGATTCCAGAATCGGTTCAGATTTTCAAGGCTACTGAGGGAAAATAAATGTGGTTTTTAAGTAGAATGGATACAAGTTTGGGAGACCAGAAATGGAAGATGTAGATTAAATATATGCCCAGAAACTTATAGAAAAGATGAACATCTACCTTCTCTCTGTTATGTTGGGACAGCAAGATGGTCACAGCCCGAAGGCCACATGAGAGACCACCCTCATCAAGAAGCACAGATGCTCTGGGCCTGGGTTTTCCTCCTGGAAAGTAAAAGTTGAGGAAAAGTAAAGTTATGCTATTAAGATGGGGATACATCCTGAGACTTGAATTATCAGCTGATCTCAGTGTGATGAGAACATCTTACAGGGTGCTCACGGGAACCAAGGTGTCTCTGATGTCACCAGGAGATATACTCTCATGGGTCACAATCATGCATGTGGTCCATCGCTATATGGTATGTGCCTATGTTTACCTAGAGAATTTCTATTTACTGATTCCCCATTTTAACTGGCAGGGTGTTGAGTGGACGAGGAAGCAGGTGTAGACTCACTGAGAACTGGGCTGGTGCTTGGCAGGTCTGAGGCTCCCTGGACTTGGCTCCCCCAGAAACCAGCATTAAGAAAGGAACATATGGGCATTGTTGCTTAAGGCAGTCCCATACATAATGGTTGGTAAGTAACCCCACAGTTTACTGATTCTAGCAGGCTGATACCTAGCCTACTAGATATCAGTCAGCTCTCAGGGGACACAGAGATGACTAAATGGATCCGACAGGGAGCGACAGACACAAGGCATGTCTTGTCCACATGTCCAGCCAGCTGAGAATGCATGCTGGTCTCTGCCTGCTGAGGAATGCCATAGGAGGTGGCTTAAGCCTACCCCTTGCTGACCCAGAGAAGGCCTTCTGTGAAGAGTCCCTAAATGGCAGAGAGAAGTCTCCGAGGCTCAGTGCAATCCCTGCGTTCACAGGGCCAGGACAGTGAGAAAGGCAACTCAGTGCTTCCCCTGCAACTTGCGTACAAAGACAGGTGCAAAAACAAACCAGCCAACCTGGTAGAGGACTAGAATGCCTGACTGACGCATGGTGGTAAGCAGTACTGGCTGCTCTTCCTGAGTGTCGGTTGCCAGCGCTCACATGGCGGCTCATAATCACCTGTAACTACAGTTCTAGGAAATCTAATGACCTCCTCTGACCTCCATGGGCACCAGGTTGCACATGTGATGCAGAGACAAACATGAAGACAAAACACTCATACACACAGAATACAGTAAAGCAAATAAGCAATTTTTCGACAGAAAGACAGGTGCCTATGCCCTACCCCACACCAGTAAAACCAGCACTGCCAAAGGCAGGGACCAGACTGTGTGTGGTTCTGCCTTTGAGTTTTTCCAGCTAAAGTGTGGCCAGGCAGAGCACACTTCTCCTAGACAGTGTCCATCAGTCTGGTCCTAGGGGAAGAACTGGCCAAGAAGTACTGAGGTGTCTCTTACATTTGTTTCTCAGAACACCCGCCATTGTGTCTTGGAGTCTCAATTGTTGTGTGGTTTGAGCTACACAGACTTTAAAGACTGTCCTACGGGGTTTAGAGTAGGGAACAAGTCTATTTTGCTTTGGTCTCACTTGTTTCGGAAGTTCTTGAACACTTACTGCCACTGGCCATCAGGAGCTGGAGGTTCTGAGGGACCCCCTAAGAAAGTCTAATCTCAAGAGGGTGAGTTACATCACTAGCACTGGGCATGAGACTGGGGCTCAGTTTGGAGTGAGAAGGATTGTTTTAGTGAGGAAGCCTTGAAGGCTAAGTAGGTTGGCAGAGATAGCTTGAGCTGCAGGAATCATGGGGAGCCTCCCGGCACTAGGCCAATGACTAGATCATTCTTCAATTGTACTAGACTTTATGCTTCTGTGTGTCAGTCTCCTGTTGCCTACAGGACTGTGTGGTACTTTCCCAGCTCAGCAAATCCATCATGCAGAAAGGTCACTTGCCAATTGCACTTCTCTCAGAATGCATGTTATCATTAAGCAACAATGCCCATATGTTCTGTTCCTTTCTCAATGCTGGTTTCTGGGGGAGCCAAATCCAGGAATCTTCAGACCTGCCAAGCACCAGCCCAGTTCTCAGTGAGTCTACACCTGCTTCCTCTTTCACTTAACACCCTGTCAGTTAAAATGGAGCTTGGGAAGGTCATGGATCTTGGGTGAATGTTGTTGGGATAAACCCTAGTGCTAGAGATGGAGGGAGATGTAGCCCTGGACACAGTGCTGGTGCCAGGACCTAACAGGAAGCTCTTTTTGTCTGCCCTCCTCTACAGACAACCTAATGGTAAGAAGACTTCTGCCCTAGGCTCGAGCCAAGGCCTGGAAGCACAACTCCACCATCCCCTATCCTTTCCCCTTCATCCAGCCTTGGACATTCTTTGTGATGATATTTCAGAAATATTCTTGAGCTAGAGTTTTTCTCCTTTGTGTTAGATGAGTTAGACAGAGTAGAGACTTGAGATGAAGGTGCTGAGAGAAATTATCCTTTGGGGTATAAGGTATATTA
Source organism: Rhabdomys pumilio (assembly GCA_030674055.1). Lineage (NCBI taxonomy): Eukaryota > Metazoa > Chordata > Mammalia > Rodentia > Muridae > Rhabdomys > Rhabdomys pumilio. The sequence continues at coordinate 79,364,347 of JANHMN010000006.1, read as the reverse complement.
GGGGAATTGTTGAATATCACGAAGTGCCAGGTCTCTAAAACCAGAAGGGCTTCAGTTTCAAATTAGACAAAAGGAGCTGTCAGAATTACAGGTTTGGGGGCCTGGAAGTGAGGCAGTCCCATATATAATAGTTGATAAGTAACCCCCACAGTATGTGCATGTGGCTGGGTTGCCTTTGATTCCCATGTGGCAGAGGGAAGGGGGATGGTCTGCAAGGCTACAGCAGACATTTCCTGTCAGCTCCCCACACCTGCTCCTGGAAAAAGGCTGCAGCAGGTGTGGCCTGATCTGTAAGGCAGCAACTCCTGATATAACAGGATTAAAGTTCAATTCAGTTCAGCAGCCCCTGTGAACTGGCCCGGCAGACAGAACAGGTCACACTTAAGACAATCCTTGAAGATAGAAAAGGGCCCTGAGACCAGGGAGTGGTAAGTTGAGCTGAGTTAAGATAATAAGGCCCACTGGGGACTGGCCCATAGTTTGGGTGATTGGAGCTGAGGGTGAAGAGGAATCATGGGAGACAGAGGTGGAAAAGAAAGTTGGAACCAGCATTGAGGCCTTCCAGAATCAAGGCGATTTGCGCTTGAGAAACTAAATACCTCAGGATCATGACTCCTGGAGACAAAAACCAGAGAGGCAATGCATTCAGCCTCCTGCCCACCTTCCACAGCTGGACCACTTAGGCAAATCATTCCGAATGGAACTCAAAGTTGAGGTGTGGGCTGGTTGTAAAGAACTCTGCTCCAGGCCTCTCCCAGCTTCTGTTGGTTGCTGGCAATCTCTGGTGTTCTTTGGCTTGTGCACTGTATCTCTGCCTCCACCTACCTGCCCATGGTGCTGTCTCTCTGGATCCAAATCTCTCTTCTTAAAAGGACACCCCATCAATTGTGTCCAGGCCAGTTGAGCCCACTCAGATGACCTCGTTTTGACTTGATGGCCTCTGTGAATGCACAGTCTCTAAAGATCACATACTAAGACAGATTAGGATGCCATCATATCTCTGGGGGAAACCATTTAAACTTTAACAGGCAGATGAGAAGGGTGGAACTCTGGGTAGGGCACGGGTCTTGGAAAGCTTTTTCAGTGTAGCCTGTCACTCCCCCAGCCCTTGGCAGGTCTGTGGTCACTCACTGCTCCACATCTGATGGGCTCTAGGAACATACTTTATTAATCCACCAGAGGATGAACTTAACGAGTGTCATGGATAGAATCAAAGCAGCCCTGGATGAAAGGCAAAGGAGGCTCCGTGCCCCTGGAATCAGTTGTTCCTGGTCGTCCAATTCTTTTGCCCACAAGGTGGTTTTCTTTGACTCATTGACTGCCAGGCCATAAAGATCTCTAATTACCAATGTGGAGGAAGCGGCTGAGAGTGCTGAAGGGATCTGCAGAGTCACCCCACTAGGGTGCATCAGCCAAGACAGCCATAGACTTCAGCAAAGTGTAGTATACAAGAACTAGCTGCCAAAGTGGGAAGGTGCCTAGAGATGAAGCTAAAAGCACCGAACAGTGTAGGCTCCTACAAGATAGTGGGATCTGTGAGCCCATAGATGGGATGTAGGGGTTTATAGGCTAACCTGACAAAGACAGGCTGGAGATGGAGAGTTGCTAGAGTACCTGCCCCCCATATACAAAACCCTTGGTTCAACCTCTAGCTCAGTCTAAATCGGGCATGGTGGAGTATATGACTATACTCTCTGCAGTACAGAAGCAGAGGCAGGAAGATTCGGAGTTCAGGGTCATATAGTGATTTGAAGGACAGAAGGATATGGTTCAAAGCTATATGGTGATTTCAAGGACAGCCTGGACCACATGTGAGCCTGTCTCAAAAAAGCAGGGGTGGGAGGAGACAGAGGCCAAAGGCAAATCAGAACATATGAGCTTCCTCAAAAAAGAAGAGGAGCAAACTGTGGAACTGAAATGTCCTGTCATTCAAGAAATAACTAGGTGCCAGGAGCAGACTGGTGTGCTTAGCTGTCTGAATAGCTTTGTTCCTTCTGTAAGGTTTCCTGTAAAGGCAACTTTTATTCACCTGCTCTAACTGTCATCTTGGAGGCTTACTGCCTCTGTCTGCTATCCTAGGTCTAGTCCTGGAAGCTTCTAGCCTCCCTTCAATCTAATCTAGGCCTAGAATGTTTTCAGCCTCTGAGACTTGCTACTGAATAAGCTCACACTTTCTAGTTCTTCCTGATCTCTCGCTGGCTGATTCAACTCAGCTGTTCTGGCTCAAACTCCTCTCCAAGCTGACTGATTCAATCTGGCTTCTCTCGGCTTCTCCCGGCTTCTTCTTAATTGTTCTGCTTGGCCTCAAACTAACTCTGGCAATTTGTTCTAATCTTCTGGCTCCTTCTCATTGTTTGGCTCATTCTGTCTTCACCTGTGTATAGCTTGTTTTCTGTCTGCAAAAATGTATCTGTACAATTGTCCCAGTAAAACTGTTATGAAATATAATGGGGCAAGGGGATACCTGGCAGGCCTATGCCAAGGTATGCCCCTGAGTACTTATGTCATGCAACAGATCTGGTATAAAGGTTGGGGGAAGGGAGAGGCATGAGGACGAGCCATGAGGGTAGAGAAGATGGGGGGTGAGGGAGCACAGAGAAGGACAGAAAGGGGGAGAGAGATAATGTGCAGAACAGAGAAAGAGAGAGAAAGAGAGAGAGAGAGAGAGAGAGAGAGAGAGAGAGAGAGAGGAGTATGAGAGCTGGGGTGGTGGGCAGTCCTTTTATATGCAGCTTATACTTGGTGGTGGTGGTAGGTGGTGATGTAAGCCATTTGTATGTCCCTGGGAGGAGCCTAGTAGAATTGCCTGTAAGCCATAAAACCTGCCTTCTTTTTTCTTTCTTTCTCTCTGCACTGCTCTCTTAAGTAGCTTCCTTTTCCTCTCTCTTCTCATGAGAGTTGGGCATAGCCTATTCTGCCAAATCTTTCTCAGATTCATCACTTTGTCTGTCCCTCAGTTAGATGTCACTTTCAAACATGGGAGCTTCCCTCTGCAAACTAACTTTACCTTCATTGTTTGAGATTAAAGGTGTGTACTAAGGGCTGAGCCACACCACAACTAGAAACAGGTTTTCTCAGTAAATCTCAGTTTTCATAATGTGATCAAATATCCTGTAACAGCTTCAACCATGTGCCAGTGTGAGCCAATGGGCAGAATGGGATTGTAACTAAGATGGCTGCAGTCATGTCAAGCTAGATCCTCTACTGGGGTCTTCTGCGCTGTGTGTAATCCCCGTCTTCCACAGCTAGCATTTGTCCCCTTTACCCCCTCCCTTTGTTCCATCTGGCAGATACCTTCACTCCCTGTTCCTGTGGTAAGGCATGCCCTGGCAGAAGAGGGCACAGAGCTGACCTCTTCTGTAAGGCTGCTGAGTGTCCTTGTCAGAGTCAGGAGCAGAAGTTTACCTGTTTTCCTTGTTTTAAAAACTGTGGGGATTTTGCTGGGCATGGTGGTGAGTTCCAGGCCAACTGGGGTAGCATAATGAAACCCTAATTCAAAGGTGAGGCCTGGAGTGAAGGTTTTTCCTGGTATGTTTGCTGCAGTCTGAGGTGCAGAGCACAGTGTCTTTCTGCTGGGATCTTCACAGGCAGGACTTCTTTACTTACCCTTTACTTCTTGGAGCATGGAGTTCTGGGTTTGGCAATTGCAGCTTTGCTTTGATTCCTCCTTACACACCGGGCCTGTGAAGTGACTATAGCCATTGTATCAGTCACCATTACAGATGAGGAACAGAGGCCTAGTCTGTGGATCGGCCACAACTTGGCCAAAGTCACAACAGTAACAAAGAGTAGGCTGGTATTGGAACCTACCTCTGTGAACTCATCTCCTTTAAAGGACTTGACTCCCTGGTGGGATTCCCTGGGCTGCTATCTGCAAGAAAGCAAGGTTCTGAGCTCTCTGGGACTCACACTTAGGAGCAGGGGCATGCATACTTGCATTCACACAGGGCTCATTGCTTATTTCAGTCATAGCAAGGGAGGCAAATTGGGTCCTGAGGTTCAGCCATGAGGGCCTCAGCTGCATTTTTTTCCCAGCTTGGCCTTGTCCAGCATTCTGCACCGAATACCTGTAAGCCAGCTGAATAGCCCATTAGGGGGAGGCCACTGCTCAGTAAGTCCTATCCATGTACCAGTGTGCTGCGAGATTCTTGGGGTGCAACATAGACCAAGCAGGCTAAACTACAGTCTAAAGGGAGAGGGATTTACAGTAGTCTCACAGTGAGCTCATACAAGGCTGAGAGGTGTGGTAATGGAAAGCCTTGGGAGACGCTGGGATAGGCTTTCCAAGCAGGCTTCCACCTGTTTACTATCAACAGTCAAGCTGAGTATAACTTTTGTACACACCCTGACGACTTAATGTTATCGAAGTTCTTTATCTTTGCCAGTCTGATAAGGCCAGAGTCATTGAACTTGTCACCTTTGGTTTCCTAGAACTGTGATATGGGTCTGGTGGCCACAGATGCTGTTCATAGGCAGTGAAGGTTTGCTATGTTGGAGTGATTTATTGGGATATAAATTTTGAGCTTTGTTGAAGGGGGCAGCCTGGTACCCTGAAGGGGGCAGCCTGGTACCCTGCATGAAAGCCTGTCTATGTCCAGAGTGTTTGAGTGACTTCCCAAGGTCATGAATCAGCAACATGTTGGGGACTCCTGAAGGGTGAGCTGAACGTTAGTTTCTTAGTTACCAGATACCTTAGTTAAAGATACTTTTTGTGAGCACTCACATAAAGATGAGGTACCCCTTAAACTGTGTGAGTATGTCAGCCATTAGCATGATTCTTAGCAGCTACAACAGCCAGCCAGCATTTGGTTATCTTCATCCAAAGGTGTCTTCTAAATTCTAGCCTTGCCTAGGTGGCAGACACTGGCCAGGACAGGAGTATGTATTTTAACTGCTGCTTAAACTTGTGTCATTCTTGGTCTCCTCAAATTGTCAACAGTTTGGCAAGCAGGACCTGCACGCAGCCATTTGTCCATCTTCAGAGCCCACAAGCTCCAACAGGCACAGTGCCAGGCCCTGTGCTGGGCACTGGAATGTTCAAAATGAGAATCCCCAAGGCTACTGATAGGTTGGTGGTCTCCCAGCACACTTGTCTGTCCATGACCTCAGCAAACACACAGAGTGCAAATGTGTTACCAGCTCTCTCTCTAATCTTACAGCAATCACTGCTCGTATCTGAGGTCAGAGGCATAGGAAATACAGATAAAGAGATGATAGATAAGACAGTTACAAACCCGGCAGAGCTGGAAGGAGACCCCACCTTCCCCAGTGACTGGCTGTGTGGGAGTGTTGTTGATTCTCATTTGAAGAGTCAAAAAAAAAAAAAAAATCAGGTTTCTCAGCCTTTTGTCTAAGACCAAGTGGAAAAGAAAAAGGGAAGTGTAGAAGCACAGATCAATAAATCCCATGCGGAAGGATCAACAGTTTGAGGCCAGCCTGCACAATATAAAACTGTCTCTCAAAAAATAAAATTAAATTAATAATTTTAAATGATTTCGGGTAAAAGCTTGACATGGTTGTACAAACCTGCACTCCTAGCACTTAGAGGGAGAGTGAAAGGGATTACTGCAAGTTCAAAGCCAGGTATATAATGCAAATTCCAGGCTAGCCTGGGCCATACGGCAGAACCCCACCTCGCACAGCAAATGAATAAATAGCTAGACTGATTGATTGATGATAGAGGGATCAATAGATTGATAGACGATGGGTAGACAAATGATAGATTGAGAAATGATATGTGAATGATAGTAGATAGATGATTTATAGATTACAGATAGATAATAGAGGATAGAAGGATGACAGACAGATGATAGATATATAGATGATAGATAATAGATGAATGATAGGTTACAGATAGATGGATATAGTAGGTAGAAGACTCATGGGTTATAGGTAGAGGATAGATAAATGAAGAGAGTAGATAAACAGATAGATGCTAGATAAATACTAATAAATAGGTGATAGATAGTAATAGTTGTTGATAGATGCTACATATATCCCTACATGCTTAGATACTAGATAGATAATTAGTAGGTAGATAGATGGTAGGTACTTACATATATACATAGACATACAGATAGACAGCTTGTAAACTGCACCAAGCATAGAAAGCCTAGATTCTAGGCTGGTAAGAAAGCTCAGCAGATAAAAGCACTTTGTGCAAGGTAGAGGACCTAAGTTTGATGCCCAGAACCAACTCCCCCCCACACATACACATTCTCTCTCTCTCCCTCTCACTCCTCTCTCTCTCATTCCTCTCCCTGTCACTCCCTCTCTTCCTCTCTCTCTCCCTCTTTCACACACACACACACTCAGACACACACACACACTTACATACACTCACACACTCACATGCACACAAATAAGTTAAAAAAAAAAAAAAGAACCCTTACTACCAGTCCTGCCCTCCCACACACTGGTTGTTAGAGGAGCCTGATCTTCCCAACAACCAAGCAGCAGCTCTCCTGGGGCGGGGTGGGGGGCAGGGGGTGGAGCTGGCACTTCTCATGGCCACTCACATATTCACTGATTCAACAGACATTGCTGGGTCAGCCACCGTGTACTCCAAACTGTGCTGAGTTCAGGAGTCCGGCCTCCAAGGCTGACCTGGAATTTGACCTCAGTTTTCTTATTTATTCCAGGAGCCTGAACTCTGCCGTGTGTTCTTTGTTAAAGGATAACTAACTGTATCACACCAGCCTGAGAGAGAATGGCCAGCAGTCATGAGTGGTCCTTATGCTATGTGTTCTTTGTTAAAGGATAACTAACTGTATCACACTGGCCTGAAAGAAAATGGCCAGCAGTCAAGAGTGGTCCTTAGTGAGCTAAAGCACTCCAGCCCTGAACAACTTCTGAGATTTGCATTGCTATTCTAGCTTGGGGTGAAGGGCAGCTTCCTGAAGGAGCCATGAGACCTAGCAGAGGCAGCTTTCAGCAGAGTACAGGGTCCTTTGAGGAAAAGCCCTAGAAGAGGCTGCAAGCTGAGCTCTTAGAATTCCCATCTGAAAGGAAGGTTGGCCAGTCTTTAGACGTAGAAAGGCTGAACTCCACCTGAGCATAGCACCAGGCCACGCTTCTGTCCAAAGGTAGTCATGGGGCCACCACAAGTGGTGGAGCACAGGATTCAGGAAGTCCAGTAGCTCCGGGTGGTTTCCTTAATTCTGCATTTCAGAGAGCTCACCACTGACCCTCAGAGGGCCCCTCACCAGTCTGGCATGGTGACACAAGCATCCATGTTTCTCATTCTTTGGCTTTGAAACATGAGGGTGTAGGGGGAGATATTAGAACAGAGGCATCCGGCTGGCTCCCGCCAGGTTCCCGCACTAAGCTCATCACCAGCAGGCAGTCTCTGTTGTGCCAGCCAGGGCTTCCCTGAAATGTAATCAGTTCAAAAAAGCACTGAAAGACAACTTAAAGAACATTTAACAGACCTGAAGAAGCTCCCATTTGGGCCAAATATAAGCTAAGTTGTTGGACATTCTACATGATAACAGGGTATGACAGAGTCATTTCAAAGAAATAAATCCACATGTCTACAGGAATACTAAAAAGAACACGCTCGGGGTTTGAAACCCATAGGAAAAACAACAATACAACACTATCAACCAACCAGATCCCGCCCCCCCTCCCCCAACTTCCAGGAACTTAACCACCAACCAAAGAGTACACATGGAGGGTCCTGTGGCTCCAGATGCATATGTAGCAGAGGATGGCCTTGTTGGACATCAATGGGAAGAGAGGCCCTTGGTCCTGGGAAGGCTTCATGCCCCAGTGTATGGGAATGGCAGGAGTGGGTGGGTGGGTGAGCATCCTCATAGAAGCAGGGGGAGGGAGGATGGGATAGGAGGTTTCTGGAGGGGGGGAACTGGGAAAGGGGATAACATATGAGATGTAAATAAAATATCCAACGAAAAGGGGAAGGAGGAGGAGGAGAAGGAGAAGGAGAAGGAGGAGGAAGAAGAGGAGGGGGAGGAGGAGGAGGGGGGAGGAAGAGGAAGAGGAGGGGGAGGAGGAGGAGGAAGAGTTGTTCATCCCTCTTAAATTTCAGACATGGGCTCCCTAAGTAGCTTGGACTGGCCCAGGACTTGTGCTGTAGCTCAGGCTGGCCTGAAGTTTCCCATGCTTTTGTCTCACTTTGCTAAATTCTAGGAATATGGGCCACTGTGCTCATCTTGAGAAATAGCTTTCTTTTTGCACTGGGCTGGGGCTGGGGGCCATGCATACCATGTTGCATGTTTGCAGTCAGATTCTTCTATCTTGTTTGAGACGGGTCTTCTTGAGAAATAGCTTTAATTTTTTCTTTTTTTTTTCTTTTTTTTTTTTTACAGAATAGTACCAGCCAATAAATTTAGAAGAAAGGTAGAATTTAATGTTTCGTAGGATCACAGCCATAGCCGTCTATGAAGTAGCTAACAAAGGTGAGGTGCGGCTGTAAATGCCAAAATCTCCAAATGCACCGAAGTTGCCCAACAAGGTGGCCATGTGGTCTCTAGAGAAAAAGGTGACGTGTCAGTCACAACCCAGGTGCTCTGTCCAACGTAACTCCCCAAGCCACCGGACAGACTTCTAACGTTTGTCTTCTGGGTTGGTGCAAAATGAAAACTTCACTTTTTACAGTGGTCTCACCTTGTTTCCAAACAAATGTAAAATGTTTCAAAATATTGTCATGAAAGTCTCATGCCATTTCTTTCTTTCTTTCTTTTTTTTTCTTTTTTTTTTTTTTTTTTTGTTGTTGTTGTTTTTCCGAGACAGGGTTTCTCTGTGTAGTTCTAGCTGTCCTGGAACTCACTCTGTAGACCAGGCTGGCCTCGAACTCAGAAATCCGCCTGCCTCTGCCTCCCAAGTTCTCATGCCATTTCTAAGGCGGAGAAGCTTTGCTGGATTAAAGAGGATAGCGAGGCATAAGGACCAAGTGCAGAGAGTGGACTCCGTGTAGGAACGCAATTCTGTGAACAGATAAGGAACTTTGAAGACACACTGGCACTAGGAAGTAGCATCATCCATGGGGCCAGGCAGATGGCTCAGTGGGTAGAGGTGCTTGCCACCAGCACTGACAATCCATTTGATCCCCGGGACTCACATGGTGAAAGGAGGGAACTGACTCCCACAAGTTGTCCTCTGACCTCCATGCATGCACCATAGCACACATTGCACATACACACACAGCCACATCTGCAGATACATTAACATGGACTACGAAAATGGTGTTATCCCAAAGCTAAATCTCAGGGGCGGATGACAGTGTGCGTGTGTCTGAGAACACCTGCTCTCAGGTGGAGTCTCAGGGTGCCTGTAACGTACTTTTTTATGGTTCACTTTCCAAGATTGCCCTCGACTTCAGATGCCAGACAAAAGCCCAGATTGGGGCTGTAGAGATGGTGCATCTGTTTGTTTTTTGTTTTTTGGGTTTTGTTTTGTTTTGTTTTGTTTTTTGTTTTTTTGTTTGTTTGTTTGTTTGTTTTGGTTTTTCAAGACAGGGTTTCTCTGTGTAGCCCTGGCTGTCCTGGAACTCACTCTATAGACCAGGCTGGCCTCAACTCAGAAATCCGCCTGCCTCTGCCTCCCAAGTGCTGGGATTAAAGGCATGCGCCACCACCTCCCGGTGTGTTTCTACATGTTTTATGAGCTGTCCTAGCAGATTTTTTTTTTCACAGAGTGGACCAGGCAGTTGAAAGCATAGGGGACAACCTGGGACATTTTAAAAACAGATTTGTCTTTGCTTTGTGTGTACGCTGTCTGCATATATGTCTATGCACCATGTACACATGGTACCACAAAACGGTGTCAGATCCCTTGAAACTGGAGTTACAGATGAGAGCTGCTTCCTGACTAAACCTCTGACCTCTGCAGAAGCAGCAAGTGCTCTTAACAGATGCACCATCTCGGCCGGGCGGTGGTGGCGCACGCCTTTAATCCCAGCACTTGGGAGGCAGAGGCAGGTGGATTTCTGAGTTCGAGGCCAGCCTGGTCTACAGAGTGAGTTCCAGGACAGCCAGGGCTATGCAGAGAAACCCTGTCTCGAAAAAACAAAACAAAACAAAACAAAAAAAAAAAACAACCAAACAAACATGTAGAAACACTTTCCCATTCACGAGGAGCTTACACAGGCTGCAGGTAGGCACCAGGGAAGACAGACACAGGAAATGTGGTGTGGAAGGTCTTTGGAACTTTTGCCCTTTCTGGGTGAGCTCTCCTGTGGGCATCTGTGTGTTTAGCTCCCAGAATACTGTCCTTTAGGTGTTTGCAAACGATTCTCCATGTGGGCATTGATGACTGTACGGACCACTGGGAGAAGCTTACCCATCAGCCCCCTCCCCTCCCTGGATGCTGGAAGAGAAGCTCAAAGCTCTAGCATTCCAGCTACTCCTTACCTTTCCTGGTGACCAGTCCCATTCCTGAAACTATCTAGGAGTCGTTGGTTTCCAATTGTGTCATGTGTATACAAAGAGACTCCCTGTCATTCCCATTGCTTGGGAGAGTCCAGGGTCTTAGGAGCTGAGTGACAGGATATGGTGGCAGAAATCATATATATATATATTCATTCTTTCTTTCTTTTTTTTTTTTTTTTTTTATTTTGGTTTTTCGAGACAGGGTTTCTCTGTGTAGTCCTGGCTGTCCTGGAACTCACTCTATAGACCAGGCTGGCCTCGAACTCAGAAATCCGCCTCCCTCTGCCTCCCAAGTGCTGGGATTAAAGGCGTGCACCACTGCCTGGCTTGTATATGTATAATATGTATATGTATATGTATATGTATATGTATATGTATATGTATATATTCATTCTTGCATGATCAAACTAGAGGGAGAGAGTATATGCACTCCCGTTTCTTGGCAGAACCACTCTAGATAGCCATTATTACCATTGTAACATTTCTTTTTTACTGTGTTTATTTATTCTGTGTGGAAAAGGCGCTCATGCTCAGTGGACAACTTGAAGGAATCTGTCCTCTCCTACCATGTGGGTCTCAGGGACTGGACTCTGGCCATCGGGCTTGGTGACAAGTCCTCTAACCCACTGAACCATCTCAGTGGCCCTCCTACCCATTTTTTAAAGCATGAAATCCCAGCCACCCTAGAAAATGGGTACAAGGAAACTGTTCTCAGTGGCAGAGGACAATAGAAAGGGTCTGGAAACATTTCGTGTTGGGTTCCCTACAACCGACAGTGTGGACCCAGGGTAGCCGGGCACCAGAAGATGAGAGAGCTAAACAGGAAAGAAAGGTGGGAACTAAGGGTCTTAGTTAGGGTTTCCACTGCGGTGATAAAACACAGTGACCATACCCAGCTTAGGAAGGAAAGGGCTTATTTCATTCACTCTTCAACATCACAAGAAGCCAGGGCAGGTGCTCGAGGCAGGAACCTGGAGGCAGGAGCTGAAGCAGAGGGGAACCCTGTGTACCAGCTAGCCCATGGCTTGCTCAGCCTGCTTTCTTCTACACACCAGAACCCTTCCAGAGGTGACACCACCAACAGTGGGCTGGACCCTTTCAGATCAATCATTAATCAAGAAAACGCGCTACAGGCTTACCCACAGTCTAATATGATGGAAGGACTTCCTCAATTGAGGTTTACTCTTCCCAAATGACTGAAGCTTGTGTCAAGTCGACATTGAACTAGGCAGCACACCAGGCTTGCATCCTACCCCGTTCACTCCCCTTCCTTCTCTAGCCTCCCTGTATGTAGGAGGCACCTGTCACACTCTGTCCCCTTCACTGCCAGCTACTGGCCTCCTAGTTGAGACATGATCTAAATGTTTGAGCTTCGACGTCAGCTGCCCATGTGTAAACCTCGGTCCTGCAGAGTGATCCTGGGCAGGCTTTTTAGTCACGATGAGCCTGAGGCTTAACCACTGATAAACTGGCAATGGATTATGGGAGACTTCAATAGCGTGGGGCCTGATGCACGATGTGTACTGTGCAACCTAGTACCTATTTAGTACGTGTGAAACACACCTGTTCAACCCGGGCCCTGCTGTTCCCTTACACACTCAGCAGATATCTCTCTGCTTTATCCAACCCCACAGCCACACCTGTTCACACATTTGTTCATTGTGCTCAGGCCCAGGTACTTCCTAAAGCAAGTCCTAAACCACCCTGTCCTTTTTAATTCCCTGTCTCTCTCTTTCAGTAACCACCCGGCGGCCGCTCTCATTCCCACTCTTACCCGTTAGCTCCCAGGCTGGTCTCCATGGAGATATTAGCATCATGTCTGGGCTTAAGGTACTCTGCAGTTCCCAAGATGCCTGAATTCCTAACACTGTCAGTCTGGACTCCTGCTCAGTTCTCTAGCATTTCATTCTAAACCCTGCCCAGGGTTCCTTGCCTCCCAGTCCTGGCCACTCTTAAACACATCCTGCACACCCTCAGCACAAAGACGCCAGAGCTCTCTTCATCTCTGCCAAAAATGTCTACCTCATACTTTCCTTCACAGGGGCTACTTCTTCTTGCTTGCCCATTGGGTCTGAACTCAAATGTGATTTCCCCAGGGGAGTCTTCCCAAACCATTGTATCCACCTCCGCTACTCACAGTTGTCCTTGCTTATCATCGTCAGTGCCCGGGCCACTACCCAGCACCAGGCTGTTCTGTCTGTCAGTCCCTAATGTTCCACCCCTCGCTGAATACAGAACAGAGCTGAGGAGCTGTGTCTGTTCACTTGGAATGTGTTTACTATAGGTGCTCAGTCCATGCTCATGAAGAAACTGATGTGTGCCCTACAGGTCAGGGTGTGTCACTGTACATTCCACAGTCGGCCATCAACGCCACTGTCCAAGAAGATATCCTGCTGTCAGTGGACTTCATCTGCCATGGCGTGCCCACTATTGAGTGGACGTACACACCTAACTGGGGCGTGCAGAAGATTGTGGAGTGGAAGCCAGGGACCCCAGCCAATGTCTCCCAAAGCCACAGAGACAGAGTCTGCACCTTTGACAATGGCTCCATCCAGCTTTTCAGTGTGGGTGTGAGGGATTCTGGCTACTACGTCATCACTGTCACAGAGCGCCCGGGGAGCAGCCAGTCCGGCACCATCTTGCTGCATGTGTCTGGTAAGAGAGCCCCAGGGCTCCCTAAGCTACAGGCACAGGTGGGCGACACTGTAGTCTTAAGAGAGACCTTGCCTTCCCTCCTGTCCCACCCCAGAGATCCGCTATGAAGACCTCCACTTCGTTGCTGTCTTCTTTGCTCTGCTTTCTGCGGTGGCTGTGGTGTTAATCAGCCTCGTGTGGGTTTGCAATCAGTGTGCGTACAAGTTCCGAAGGAAGAGGAGGTACAAACTCAGAGGTAATGCTCCGGGCTGGGTGGTAATCCCTTCATGCTTTTGAGGCCAGAGGTGGCTCCTGTGACCTCATTTACACTGAGAAACCACCCTGTGGCAGATTCTCAACCTCTTGCTGAGTGTGTGCATGTGTGCATGCATGCATGTAACTCAGAGGTCAGTAGTAGGTGTCTTCCTCAAGCGTAGTCCACCCCTAATTTTTGAAGCAGAATTTCTTTCTGACCTGGAGATCACTGATCGACTAGACTGGCTGGTCAATAATCCCTGGAATCTGCCTGTTTCCATCCACACCCCGAGTACTGGGATCACAGATGTGTGCCCTGGAATTTTTTCGTGGGTTCTGGGGCTCTGAATTTAGGTCTTTATGATCGTGTATTTAACCAAAAGGGGTTGTTGTTGACTTGTCTTTTGCTCTATAGAAAGCACCACTGAGGAGATTGAGATGAAAGATGTTGAGTGTTAGCCAAGACTGCGCCCAACTACATCGCTACCTCAAGAGAAAAACAGTATTTTCCAGTCGAAGGAACAAACCGAGCCAATCCTTGCTGCAGTTTTCACACCCCTTTCCTGATGACACAGCTGGAAGATAAAAAAGCTGACTGGATCTGGAGGTGATGGCTTACGTATATAAGCCAGTTCTACGACTTGCCTGTAGCACAAAGAAATATCTGAGGCTTCAACCAGGAACTTTCCTTGGTTGCAGCTTCAGGGTCATGCTGACCCTTAACACAGACAGGCACCTGCTACCACTTACAATACAGCCTGCAGTCCCGCACTGGCCTGTTGAAGGAGTTCCTGTCTCCAGAGCCAAAGTGTCTGCAGAGGGGCTGATGTGCAGCTAGCACTGGAACATGCTCTCTGTTCTTCTGTGCTCCGGTCTGTTGTGCAAACTGCGGCACCCTCCTCCTCCCCATCTTACATCCCGTAAAGGCGAGCAAGCCTGAGGCTCTGAGACAGTCTGATGAGTGGAGTGATCTGTACCTTATGAGGAGCAGCCAAGTGCTCTGAGAAGGGACCAGCTTTGGGCACAGTGAGCAGAAGACATCGATCTCATCCTCCCTCATACAAAATTAATTGAGTAACCTAACCTTGGGTTACTACGAGAAAAACATGGCTTAAGTTAACTAGGGGTAGCTGGATGACAGAAGTAAAATCTCTATGGCTTGATCCAGCTTCACCCTATTCAATCACCAACACTTCAAGTCTCCAGTCAAATCCCGGGCAGAGGAGCATGTGGTATTCACCTACCTCATATTGGCATCAGGAGAAGCCAGTGTTAGCCTAGACCTCTGGGAGGGAGTAAGAAAAGCATGCAAAACCTTGAAGGATCTGGAAAGCTAGTTGAGAAAGTGCAATATTGCATAGCAAAGATTAAAATGCCCTGGGACAGGGCTAGAGAAGCTTAGAACCTAAGAGCACTTGCTGTTCTTGCAGAGCACCCTAATTCAATACCATGCACCCACATGGTAGCTCATAACCTTCTGTAACTCCAGTTCCAGGGAATGCCTCCCTCTTCTGGCCCTCATGGGTACTGCATGCACACGGTGCGCAACTATATGTGAAGGCAAAACATTCATACACGTGAAATAAAATTTAAAAAATAAATCTAAACAAGTTTGTTTTTTCAGTGACCTGGGTTATCAGGGCTCCAGCTGAGCTGGAGTTGGGTCTCTGTTGGCCTCAGCTTGCAGACTCTCAGACTGTTGTCAGGTTTACCTGAAAGGGTTTTCTTCTCAGTTTCCATTTGGCAAGCTCTAGCTGCAAGCATCTACTCCCTTCTTGCTTCTGATGCACAGTGGCAGCTCAAAGCCACTGCCACTCCAACTACGAAGCTGGGTTCAGTGGCTGTGTGCAGGGCCTGGGCTGCAGATCCATGCATAAAAAGGTAAAAATGTACTACAGTATTCCTTTTCCCCCCCTTTCAGGTCCCCAATGCCCATATCTTTTTTACTTCCCATATGGCAGGTAAGGAATTGTTATGAAAATTCCTTTTCTTGGGGAGACAAAACCATTGGCTACCTCTCCTCCTCAGGTCCCAACAACAAACCAAGGTGCAACAACCTGTTGTGTTGTAGACAGAAGATTATTTTAAAATGTGTGCTTCCCGTCGGGCGGTGGTGGCGCACGCCTTTAATCCCAGCACTTGGGAGGCAGAGGCAGGCAGATGTTGAAGGCCAGCCTGGTCTACAGAGTGAGTTCCAGGACAGCCAGGACTACACAGAGAAACCCTGTCTCAAAAAACCAAAACAATAAATAAATAAATAAATAAATAAATAAATAAATAAATAAATAAATAATGTGTGCTTCCAGAATTTTTTTTTAACCATGGGCACTTTATTTTTTAAATTTATTTTATGTATGTGAGTACACGGTAGCTGTCTTCAGACATACCAGAAGAGGGCAGCGGATCCCATTACAGATGGCTGTGAGCCACCATGTGGTTGCTGGGAATTGAACTCGGGACCTCTGGAAGAGCAGTCAGAGCTCTAAACCACTGAGCCATCTCTCCAGTCCCCATTTCCAGAATTTTAACAGTAATTCTAGAGTCCTTGTTCCCTCTGGAAAGGGGGGAAACTAGGAGACTGCCATGCCACATACATCAGTGGTGCATACCTTGCTTTGTAGAACATACTGGTGTCAACTGGGTCTTCTCAGAGAGCATGAGCTAAGAACCTAAGAAGTGTATGTTGTGCTCATATAAGTTTTCTGGTATTGGGCTGGAGAGATAGCTCAGAGGTTAAGAGCACTGTCTGTTCTTCCAGAGGTACTGAGTTCAATTCCCAGCAACCACATGGTGGCTCACAACCATTTATAATGAGATCTGGTGCCGTCTCCTGGCATGCAGGCATACATGCAGGCAGAATGCTATATAGGTAATTTTTTAAAAAAAATCTTAAAAACAAATAAATAAAAGTTTTCAGGTGCAGTTTACTGGCAATGACAGTAACTGCCTAAGACAATCTCAGGCATAACTGGAAGCAATACACAGTGAGGCACAGATACAGTGAGGTAAGGTTGCCAGGATGTCTTGGCCAGTACAAGAATGTAGAGACACAGCCAGAGGAGGACACCATTCAGAATGGCTGAAGAAATGTAACCATGGGCAAATGGCAAGTGGAGTGCCACAGAATGATGACAGAACCAAATGTCATTGATGGGGTGGTGTCCTAGGGTTTTATTGCTGTGAAGAGACACCATGACCACAGCAACTCCTGCAAAGCAAAACATTCAATTGGGGCTGGCTTACAGTTTCAGAGGTTTATTCCATTATCATGGCAGATAACATGGCGGTGTATAGGCAGACATGCTGGACATGGAGCTCAGAGTTCTGTCTTGATCCACAGGCAACAAGGAGAAACTGTGTACACCGGGTGTACTTTGAGCATATGAGACCTAAAGGCCCACCCACACAGTGATACACTTCCTCCAGCAAGGCCACACCTCCTAATAGTGCCAATCTCTACGGGTCTATGGGGGCCAATTACATTCAAAGCACCACAGGTGACCTTCAGAAACAGTTGCCTTGACAACTCCCATGGTAGCAGGGCAGTGAAGGCTTTCCTCCAGCTGTCATTTATCAGAATTGGTGTATTTTGCTGTTTCCTGACATCAGACACCTCTAGAGTTAACTGAGAAACTACTGTTACCACAACTACATCAAGTTTCAGTCAGAAGAGGGGTGGATTGTCAATATATGTGCTTCTGCATGTGACCACCATCTCAGCTGCCAATCCTTAAGGACAGCTGGAGTCATGCTTTCTCTTGCCTTTCAAGAATCTCTAACTGCAAAAATAATGCTTCTTGAAGTTGGAAGATACACAAGTCCCCAATACAGTGAGAGTTCTCTCTCCTCAACCTCACGTCTCACAGTATCTTTCTAGACAAACATATACACAAGCATGTCTCTACAATACAGTACACATTCCAATGGTCATATCCACCCACCCCTTTCTCTGTAATTCTGCAGCTTGAATCTGAGTGCTCATACATGCTAGGCATTCTCCCGCTGGCTATATCCCCACCCATGGACTCTGTTATACACATAATCTGTCTGCTTTTCCAGATATGTCTTTATGATTCTCCCTATTAAATTTCACTCTTTCCCCCTTGCAAAACATAATCCATAGCATGAATACATTTTGTTTACTAAAACCCCTTTTCTTTTTTCCTTTTTTATTTTGAGACAAGGTTCCCCCTACGTAGTCCCAGATGGCCTAGAACTCATGCAGATCGGGCTGAACTTGAACTCTTGATCTTCCTGTCTTCCCTAGTCCTAGGATCACAGGCATGAGCCATCACACTTGTTTCACCTCCTTTATATCTCAACTTGTCAAATTTCAAGTGGAATACAGTCAGCTCTATGAAAGTTTCTATACAGCCAAAGACAGTGACCATTAACAGGGAAAACAGAGACTGTATTATGTTTTTGGTTTCTTGTGCTTTTTGAGGAAGTTCTTAACCTGTTCATGTAGACCCAAGTGAGGAAGAAGATAGCTATGAAAGCACTTCACGTCCCAAACACCCCAAGGACCCCAAGTGAAGGGAAGACTGCTCCTGTGAGGGGTCTTGGTGAACTGCAGGGACAGGGATGGCCTGGTGTGGTCAGTGAATCTGTGTTGTAAGATGTTCTTAGGTGATTTTTAAAGAAACAGCAGGAGTAGCTGACTTGAGACGCAGCTCATATGAGTTATAAGAAATTCACAAAATACTTGGAGATTTTTAAACACAAAGTTTATGTTAACATTAAAGATTTTTTTTTAAAAAAAAAAGCAAATTCAAGCCCTTAAGTTAGTAATATTTTCACGTTAGCTGTATAAAAAAGTGTACTATTTTACATCTCCCCATACTGCATACTATAACTGTACATACATTTTTCCATTCCAAAGTTCTCATCACTTATAAAGTGAGAGAATTCAAGCTGAAGGTAAACACGTAACTTTTAAACAGGGCTCCTGTGAAAGACTGGAGCACCAGTGCACATGAGTCTGTGCTCAGTACTTATATGGAAGACATCTCTCCCTTGTGCTTGTAACTGATCTGCAAACACGCAAGTCAGTATTTCTGGAACTTGTTCTGGAGAAAATCATAGCAGACAGGGGCTCAGGGCAGACATAAGCAGCTCCATTTTATAAACGAAGTTTCGGCCCTCCATCTTGTTCCATTGAACCTCCTTGAATGGTCCGCGGAGATGACTCCACTTGCTGTCTTGTAAAACATCACTTTTCGGAAGGTCTTTGCACTGGTTACGGGGAAACTGAACCATAATCTTGCTGCCGCTCTCGGGGCCGTTGCGAACTATTGAGGAAACCAACATCAGTACATCCACTTTGCAACTTAGAGAGTGAGAGAAAACCCTGCCCTAGAGCTGAGATGATCTCATACGCAAGTGTTTCAAGAGCAGCTCAGAAGAGGAACACATCCCCAACCCTGCACCTGAGAGGTGCCGTCTGCAGGATCAGGAGTTCAAGGTTGGTTCTGACGACACAGTAAGGTCAAGGGCAGTGCTTCGATTCCAAAATATTAATTTATTTATTACTTTATGCACACATATGTGTATATGTGTAAATGCATGTGTGTATGTATGCACATGTGAAAGTTAGAAGACAACTGACAACCATATCAGTTCTATCTGACAACCATGTGGGGCTTGTGATCAAACTCAGGTCCTCAGGCTTGGTGGCGAGGGCCTTTTCCTGCTAAAACATCTTGTCAGACCTCCAAATGCTAAAGTTTTGCACATACCCACATTCTAAGATGATCTAAATATTTTTAAACTATTATTTGCCCTATAAATTAGGCAACATGTGCCAGATGTAGTAGCCTATGCCTGCAAGCCAAACCCTCAGAAGCTGAGACAGGACTGAAGCTGGCCTGGCCACAAAGCGAGTTCAACACCAGCCTGCGTTATATAGTCTGAAGTCAGCCTAACTCCAAACATGACCTAGTCTCCCACAGAAAGAAAAGAGCAAAAGAAAGAAGCCTCGGTTTTGATAGTTTTAACTGATGCATAACTGATGATAAAATTTAATTTTTTAATTTAAAAAATGTTTTTTTGAACTTTCCAATATTCTTAGTTATAAGAACAGAATGTTTTCTCAGTAAGTTCTCACACACGTTTCCCTGTCTCCTTGCCCCTCCCCACTTACCCACACATATATACAAATATACATAACACAGTGTAAACATGTCAAATCATTACAGAAATACATGTGCCTCCTACGCACATTTAGTTATATTAAAGGAGAATGTTAAGCATTACCTCCCATTGGAGCAGTGCAAAGTACCTGAAATAGCATAGTCTCCACTTGGCGAGGCCACTGTGATGGCAGAGGCATTGCCAATACTCTCGATGGGTCCAAGTCCCACATGATTACTGAAGCTGAGGACCTGCCAGCCCATAACCTTGGCAAGCTGCTGAACCGCATGCACCTGGTGCTGTGACATCTGTGAATGAGAAGATGGGACTGAATCACAGGCACACTTTGGTGAGCTGATGTAACTGTAAGCTTGCTGGGGTTCTCAACCTCCTGCCCAGGTTGGAGAAATTCTGTTGATATGACCACTAGAGAGGAGGATAGGACCCCCCCCCCCACCTCCCACTGCAGAAGCTGCGGCTGCCTAGTGCTGGCTGTGTCTACCAGCAGCTTGAGTGCAGACTCAGGCCCTAAGCCTGCCTGCTGCAGTTTCCTGTCTCCATCAATGGCTGTGCAGTAACATCAAGGCTGCAGTGTTCCAAGCATCTTCCGTTTGCCCTTCGAACACAGTCTCACCCTACTCTCTGCTGGGGAGACTTCACATCATTTTACTATGTTCTCTGGCTTCTGGTAATGGAACCATCATTGTGGGGCTACCCAATGCAGCCAGCAGAATTTTAAGGAACACAGTGGGTCAGATCTTGTGCTCCTGGAACTTGTTCCTGTGAGGCTGGCTAGGTCAGCTAGAGCTCATGACAAAAACTTGCTCACCTGGTCAAGGCCAGAGACCTCACTAAATGACTGCTGGGTTGCCCACCTCACATGGTCAGCTGACTCTTAGTAAACAGCATCCTGCTTGTTCTTTCCTCTCAGCCGGCTGGAATGCATTCTGCCACCAGCAGTAAAGGCAGCAGCGCCAGGGCACCAGTACTACCACTGCCTGCTTCTCTGGTCCCTGTCCACTTGCAGACCTTGGTCTTTAGACATGCCACTCTCTCTGAGACACTCCAACACATCTGCATGTACACTTCAGCTAAGCAAGCCCACTTAGGATGTAACTGATGGGGGCTGAGTCAGCTGTGTTCCTCACAGATGCACCTGATTACCTGGCATCAAAGAGGCAAATCCTCTATGAGAAAACCGAACCTGGAGGAAGGTATTAACATATTTTTTCTTAATTTGTGTGAATAATCACTATTTTACATTAGATTAAACCCCTCCCTTTTCTGCCACAATTCATCACTTTACTAACTAATCCCAACTCTAAGGTGGCCAACCACTGCTTCTCTTGCACTCGTGTTACCAAACAAGTCTGTGGAACAGGGACTAGAAGCCAGCACTTTCCAGTGTCCTTTCACAGGACCAATCCTTTCCAGGGCCAAAGATTAAAAAACATTGTACTTGCTATGTCTAATGGTTGTCTATGTATATAGGATGATGACTGCAGTAGTGTGCATCTGTCCTCTGCTCTCTGCTCTCCTTGGGCTAATACTTGCCCCTTCCTGAAGAGAGGCTATTCCCCGACAATTGTACAAATAAAACCAGGACAGATTATGAACCAAAAGTGTGTCCTGGAAGTAAGTGACAAGGCAGAAAAATCAGTCTCTCCTGTAACCATTACAGCTATTGCTTGCTCAGTTTGTTCCTTAAGCGATGAATGAAACTAGGGACTTAAGGCCTGAGCTGTGGCCAGACATGCTGCACGCTTGCAATCCCAGTAACCAGGAGGCAGAAGCAGGAGGACTACTGGGCTACATAACTCATTCCAGGCTAGGCTGAGCTACACTGAGGCTTATCTCAAAGACATAAACAAAAGTCCAACCAAAGCACAGTGCGCAACCTACCTGAGACAGAAGGAAGTCCTGTAGCTCCTGCTCCTGATGGGACAACGTGATCACCCGCCCATCTCTGTGCACAACACGGACCTGCTCAACACCAATGTTCAACTGTAGCTGGATGGACCTGCAGACACACACTCTAGTTGGTACAATCGCAACTTTACATCATGTTAACAGCATGCACAAAGATGCGACAGCTCTGATGACCTAAACCAACTTTTATGTTACAGGTGAAGGTGGCTTCTTAACATCCACCAAATGAAATCCAAAGCAGACTTCCTCAGATTGCAACAGGCACCTGCTCCACAGGAGGCTAGTCAGTCAGGTGACTGTCTTCCCTTGCAGTTGTCACAGCAGGACATGCATACAGGAGCATCCCCTAGCCCCCAAGCGGTGAGATATGTGGGCCTGGCCCTGGTTTAAAATGTAGGCAAGGGCTCTTTACATCCAAGCCTGAGGACCTGAATTCAATCCCAGGTCCCTACATTGTGGACAGAGAGAACCAGCTTCTACAGACTGTCCTCTACATCTCTCTGCACATCTACCATAGTATGCATGCACACCAACCCCCAGATAAGGAAATAAATGTAAAACACATACTTAGTTCCTTTCCATCACATACTTTGACTCCCTGCATCTGATCTTATGCTTGTTTACTCACTAAAATTGGCACACTGAAAATCAGTGTTGCACAGATTTTCTGTTCCTCCTTCACAAGGGAGTGACTTTGCATGTCACAGTGCTTTGTCATGGTGGCCAGTTTGCTCTGTCTAAAATAAAGCATCTAAGCACTTGCAGAGCCTGGAGAGGCAGGGCTGGGACTCTCAGACCAACAGGTGCAAATGTGCCTTTATACTGCAGTTTCTAAAGATGGGATATCTTGTTTTGTAAAGCCCATTCTGGCCTTGACCTCACTGTGCTCTTCCTGCCTCCACTTCCCAAACTCTGGAATTAGAGGTGTGTACTAACACACCCAGCTTTATTATAAAATCCAAGCAAGTATTCTGAGCCATATACCTTGCTCAAGCATCTGTCTAAGAATGCGGGGACAAGGACGGTGCTGCTATTCCACAGACACACAATAGTCAACCTGGTTTAGAGGTATAATCAACTAATGGATCAGAACCAAGGACAACACCAGGCTAGGAGAGAACTACTAACTCTGACTACCCTCAGCAGACTGGGCTGAGTGTGGGCGTCCATGGTCCTCTCACTCCTGACACAACAGACATGCACAGCCTCTAGGCAGGAACTGACTCAGGCTTGGTATCTTAGCAAGTGAGGTAGCTTTCCGATCAATGTGTGGATGCTAGGCATGTTCGACTCATCGCCCACAGGCTGCCATGTGGCCAAGGATAGCCCAACACAAAACCGTAAACATGAGATTGTATGTGGCTTTTAGAAGATTTGTGCATGTACGCCGCATATGTGCAGGCACCCTTGGAGGTCAGAAGAGAACCTAAGATTCCCTGTAGCTGGAGTTACAGGCAGTTGTAAGCCACCTGATTTGGTTGCTAGGAATGGTTTCTTCTCTGGAAGAAAACTTTAAACCACTTAGCCACCTCTCCAACCCCTTACCTTTTGTTTGCAAACATGCTATAGGTGATATAATTTATAGAAATTCATGGCCTACAACAAATAACCCTGAGGCTTGCAGAATCCCTTGGAAAAGGATGCAAACAGCTCCTCAGCAAGCTGTCTGTGTGACTTACTGGTGATACTTACTTGCAGATCTGTTCATAACCCTGAGATGTGATTAGAACTTTTACACTTGACTCATATACATCGTTGATGTTTGACCAATGGGCCTGGATCTGGGGGTCCTCAATGCGACTTGCCAAGCTGTCAATGGTTGCAGCAGTTCTTTAAAGGAAAATTTAAAAATCATCATATAGAATGAAAGGATTTCAATTATGTATCAATTTTATATACATTTAAAAAATATCTAATTTTGCCTACTTTCCGACCATACCACCATTTGAAAGACGAAGGTTCTAGAGGTGAGTTGGTTCTGGGAGCCCATGCATATGCACTGCTGTGTGGTACATAGCTTTGTACCACAACACACACTCGAACCACCACCTCATTCATCTTTAACTTCTGTGTCACATACTTCAAAGAACTTAACTTTACAGTCAATGAGAACATTTAAGGTAACAATACATTCCCATTAGCAGAGTTTATCACAGAAGTCCATAAAGGAAAGCAGACCCTCACCAATACAATACTGTAGTGTTTCTAAGAGACTTCTGTACAAGTTACTTATTTTACCCCAAGACAAGGCTTTTCTATATACCCACCGTGAAGCAGGAACTAAGGGACTTGCAGTATGAGCCCAAGCTCAAACCCATCTCCCACACTAGCTCTCCCTTTCTTCCACTGCACCACAGTTCTCTAAAACCTTTTCCTAATTTACTTTCCTAAAAGCTGAAGGATACAAGTCTCTACTCCTGCTGGGATGGTAAGCCAATATTCTAATAAACCACTGTAAAGAATGGAATCTGCCTCTAGGAGAAGACAGGTCCTTGTCTCTTTCCTGAGAGGTTAGTCAAGTGGGGCAGATCAGGGACCTAGCTAGTAGATCACTCCTAGGAAGGCAGGCTTACCTTAAAATACTGTGTGCTTTCCCAGAATTTCTTCACCCTGGTGTAGTCCCCAGGAGCCACTACAAAATCTGAGGTTCAGCTAGGTCTACCCGTCTTTTTCAGACCTGACTCCACAGATGTAAGGATTTCTTTTTCTTCTCTTCCCACCCCCCTACCCTACCCCCAGGCGCTGGCAGGAACCTGGGTGTGTTTTTAGTTCCCTAACAAGCATCCCAAGCTTCCTCGCTCTTTTGCTAAAGTCCTGACCTCTTACTGCCTAAACAGCTATGTTCTCTCTTTTTTTCTCTCCTTCTCCACGCAGCTGGGAGACTCATACTTGCCTGCCCTGGGCTTTCCCTTTTAAACTCTACTAAACTGTTTTAATCGTAAAAGGGGACGCTGATTTCCATGTACCACACTAGATGGCTCTGCTGGGACCCCCTCAAGACTTCTGGTAATACTTTCATGCTGTTTAATATTTTTTTTCTAAATTATTTATTTATTTACTTATTTTATGTGTACTGGTGTTTTGCCTGCTTATATGTCTGCGTGAGGGTGTCAGATCCTCTGGAACTGGAGTTACAGACAGTTGTGGACTGTCATGTGGGTACTAGAAATTGAACCCAGGTCCTCTGGAAGAGCAACCAGTGTTCTTAACACTGAGCCATCTCTCCAGCCCTCCTGCCATTTATATTTTAATCCGCAGAAAAAAATAAACCTATCCTGGCACCTCTAGATAGCATCAGCATGATAAGTGGAGGAAGCCACTGAAAACAAGATATCCACAAGCACTGTCACCTGCTAAATGACAATGCTACAGAACCTTTGAGACAAGAAGAAACAGACCTCCTCCACAGTGTCAGTGTGGAAGAGAGGGCAGATGTTAACACAGGAAGATGCACTTCCCCCTCATCACGTCAGCCACAGGCAGTGAGGCTGGGCCAGCAGCACACACCTTTACTAGCAAAGGCAGTTAGAGACAAGGTAGCTCTCAGTTCAAGGCCAGGGCTACTCAAAAGAAAAAAGCTAACACAGCCTTGGGCTGTTAGCTTTAGCTGAGCAAACTAACTATATTATCTAAGCCTCAACCAGCTCATCAGGAAAGAAATAAAAAGGGCTTTAATGTTATTTGCCCCAAGTAACAATTAAGTCAACATGTGGTGAGGCCTCAAAGACTGGCTGCCAAACAAACACAAAGGGAGGAGAAAAGTTAGTTTCCTGGCTATCAGCCAGCTGTCTGGACTGGTTCTGGGTAGTGTTAAAAACACAGCATTCAACTAGATAGCAGGATCTGTACCCCAACACCCCTCCCATCCACTCCCACGCCCCTCAACTGGACAAGACCCAGTCTGTCACCATAATTTTTCTCTTAGCCACTTTCTGCTAACATGTACCCAAAATTAACATAAAGAGGACAGAATTTTACAGAAAAAGAATAACTTTCTTCATCCTTACCTGCTCCTTAGAAAAATATGCTTTGCTTGTTTAATTATTTTTTCTAGGAGTCCTTCTGTGGACTGTATTGAATTAATTTCATTTTTATCAAAAGCTTGAGGTCCTGAGAGTCTCATCCTTTTGTGGCCAAAGGGAGCACTTGCTGGGTGTGGCATCACGATGGAACTCAAGGTCTGTTTATGAAACTGAAAAAAAAAGCCACTTTTAATAACCAACATTCATATAATAAACATAACAAAAATGTTTAATCAAAGGTGGGTTCAAATTCTTTTTGGAAATAGTGAAGTAATAAGTAAAAGGTAATCTTGCCAAATGTAACAGTAATGCCTTTAATTTTAGTGCTCAGGAGGCAGACACCAGCCTGATCTACAAAGGGGTTGCGAGTCAGCCAGGGCTACACAGCGAGATCCTGTCCCCAAATCATCATCATCACAATCACCTTGATACAGAGAGAAATGCACTCAGTGACCATGTGCATGATTCAAGTCTATTAAGAGGTGGGCTCCTTTGAACTGTAAGTTTTATCTTCAAGGTTTAAATTACAAAGCATTCTTCATTAAGTCTCACCTCGTCTCATGATCAGATAGTTAACTGTCCTAGACTGCCTGGCAGAACCCCAAGAAACATGTAATGGTGGAATTGAACTGAGAGCCTCACCCCTCCATCCTGAGGGAAATCCTCAGGCTAAAAAACACTGTCTTTTATACCATTACAATCAACAGAATGTGGGGCTAGGGGTGGGGGTGATAGGAGGCTGGAGTCGGACAGCCCAGGCCTCCCCGCCAGAGCCATCCTTCTCTGTACAGTGGCACATGCTTCCCATGGTAACTTAGAACTTGCTGTGTGTCCCTAGTGCTACAAGATCTTCTGGGCCCAAGGACCATGTACTGATGATGTCCGGCACACAGAGGCTCCTTCACTGCACATCCCTGAGCCTCAGCGGAAGGAAGGCCCGCTCACTGCTCTGCTGTGCTCACACTGCAGAGCCTCACTGGAGTTGGTACCTCTCTGATCAGCAGGTGCAAGTTGTGCTCCAGGACGTAGAGGTGATCCTCCTGACCAGGCTTCTCTGTAGCACCTTTCTGGGACTTCTTATCATCTGAGGAGTGGCACAGAGAAATGGACAACTGCAAGCCTGTGTAGAGAGGCAGGACAGATGCAGATAAGCCAAGGACTGGACAGAAACCATCCTCCCAAGGGACAGTCACAGCGCATTCTCAAGAATCTGAAGTGGGCCATCAGGCCCCACATGAGCACCTTGAGTCCAATGGCCTCCTTTACGTAACGTGATAAATCCTCACAGGCTTGGACAACGGTAATATTCCACAGACTACACTGTGGCTCTGATCCTGAGCTGGAACTCAAGAAGACTGGGAACAACTCTCAATGCTTGGTTTTTACAAACACAGAATCTTAAAAACAAGCTTTTCTAGTTACGTATCAACAAGAAGTTAGGACCTAGTTTTGGCAGGCTTTCTTCCCTGTTCCTAAAAGCATAGGGCAGAGCTGTTCGTGTCAACCCTAAACTAACAAGTATGCAGCCATTGATAACTGATTTCTAGGTTAAGCTTGACTGCTTCTGAACAAAAATTTCTTCTACAAACTAGGAATATTCTATTTTTTTTTTAAGTTGGTACCTCATTTAGAAAATGCAAGTATCCTTGAAACAAATGCCACTTGACAGCACTGTTGCTGCCTAAAACCACAGCACCACAATTTTTAACATATACCATGAAAGCCTAAGATGCCATCCTCAGGTCACAGAGCAGAGTGGGCAGCACCGCTGGCTTTCCTGGCTGCCATGATGCACAACACAGCCTCTACCTGAGGCCACTCCTACAGCACACCCACACCATAAAATCCTGCTTGCAGGTTTTAGCGGGCTGCCTGCTCTTACTTGGAAAGGGCTGAGAGATGATCTGGTTTTTCACCACAATGTGAGGGATCTGAGACTTAATCTGAACGGCTTCCCGAGAGAGCTGTGCAAAAATTTCCTTACAAAGAAGAACATTTTGTGCTGCTTCTAATTTTGTCTGCCAGTGTGGGGAACCTGAAAGACAGAAGGCATGTGTATAAAGCCATGTTCAGCCAGATCATGTATATAGCTGCACGAACAATGACCTCACTTCATAATCAAAGCTTCAAAGAATACTGCTATAATTTCTTTTTTTTTTTCTTTTTTTTCTTTTTTTTGGGGTTTTCAAGACAGGGTTTCTCTGTGTAGCCCTGGCTGTCCTCGAACTCAGAAATCCGCCTGCCTCTGCCTCCCAAGTGCTGGGATTAAAGGCATGCGCCACCACTGCCCGGCACTGCTATAATTTCTGTTCAAACAGAAAGTCTCACTTTAAAAAAATTCCGCAATTTCAGAGATGCAAACAAGCTTTTGTTCATTTTCACCTGTCTCTCTTACCCTTTCCCTTTCCTACTCAAACTCTTCTTCTAAAGCCTCTTTCCTGCATGCATGTGTGCGTGTGTGTGTCAGAGTTTGTGGTTGCTCATATGAGCATGAGGCTATTTACAGGAATCTAGGCAGCTATCAGTGGCTACACTTTAGAGGGCCCGAGGTCCTAGTGAACACAGATAAGCACTGGAAGATCCACGCAAAGTTAAACATGTAGGCTTATGTCTTCAAAGGAAGACGCTTACCTGTCTTCCCCTGGAATGCTAGGCAAGGGTAGTTGACGACCTGGTGATCCTCTGCTACCTACAGAGCCAGGTTCCACCGTATGCTCTAGAACACTGGTTTGCTTATCCCGGACCCTGTCCCCCTAAACCTTGAAGATTGCTTTTAAGTCCATTAAACATCAAACACATCCTTATGAGATGTCACTTGTGCTTTACATCAGCCTAAGTGACTTCTGTGTTATCTTAGGGCTGGACAAATCCTGACACCTACAGGCATTATGTTTACCTTAGTCAAGTTCCTAGACCCTAAATCTTGGGCACTGTTTCTGAGTCAACAGTACCCATCTTTATAGAAGAAGCCATATGTACTTTGTAAAGAATTTCAATGTAAACATGTCTTAAGCTTTGTTGTACACATGGCACTGAGTTACTTGTCATCAGAAAACTTTGATGCTGTACTTAAATATGGTTAAAATAAACTGCCTGGTGTCAGACTCTACAAGTTTGAACCAGTGATGTCAACCTGAACAGAGTTTCAGTCTTATTCATTTGTATAATTTCGATGCTGGCTGCAATGCCTGCAGGGACTCCTGTCTGCATCACCTTGCCTAGAAACCATTAGCAGCCCGCAGTCCTTCAGTAAGGGTGAGGCCTTGTGAGCCCCTCAACCACCCACAGTGGAATGATGGGGCCCAGTCAGGTACAAGTCTGCAGCAGGTAACCACAGCCAGAATGCATGAGTACACGGCTGTGCCATGCCCAGAAGACAGTGCTTCTGAGCACTCTTCCCCAACCTCTATATTCTCAGTGTCTCCACTTCCCATGATATTCCAAGCCCTGGAGACATTGAACATCTTCTTTTACACAGAGACACCTAGTATACATCAACCTAAAAAACATATAGCTATTCACTAGTGCTTTATTTTTAATAAAAAGTACATTTCCAGAAGCAAGCATGGCATTTCAGGCCTATAATTCCAGCATGCAGAAGGCTGAGGCAGAGGATTATGAGTTTAAAGTCAAAGATTGTCTCATAAAAACCAAACACAGATGGCAGCTCTTTAAGAACCCGCACCCACGCTCTGGGGTATCTTTCTTGCTGAGCATCCTCCTTTCTTAACTCTCACTGCTTAAGACATCTTCAATAACCACCAACTTCCTATTTTTTTCCACCCCAAAGGTCTCCTTTCCTCTCTCTTTACACTTGGCTTTCTGAGTATGTGAGTGTAGAATGGAGTGTAGACACCATGACATACCTGGCTTGGATTTGGGCAAAGGTCTCTTAAAAAGGTTAACTGTGCCAAGATCACCAATGTCTGGAGCCTGTTTCTGAATAGAAACCTACAGAACATGAAAAACGTTAGCAAGGTGGCCTCAGGGTAATTGCCAAGAAATAACTTGAAAAACTCTAATCAGTACCTTGATGTATGCAGACCCCTCTAAATCACTAGGAATCTGGACATCTAGAGGACAGTAATCTTCGGGTATCTTTTTATCCAAGTCAATGTCTGTATTCTTTATCACTTCAAAGGTACCATGATGGGGAAAGAGAGAGCCTAATTGGGTATTAAAGATCAAAATAATTAACAAATTAATACAAATCATCATGTATAACACTTTACCCCCCACATCACTAAAATATGAATTCTTTCCATTGGAAATGCGCATGCTGAGAGGGAGGCACTTGGAGGCCTAGGTGGGAGGGTCAAGAGTTCAAAGCCAACACTGCCTACATAAGACTCTATCTTGAAAATTCCCAGACAGACCAGTCTTACTGTAGCAGCTACACTGAAGAGAGAGTTCAAAGGTTTAAGGTTTGGAGTCCAGGGAAGATGGCTGAACAGTCCTGCTGGGTGAGTCAAACCAAAAAGGAAGTAGAAAAGAGGTAGAGACAGGTGAGGTCTACAAAGGGATTCCAGGCCAAGGAGAACCACACAATGAGATCTT
Organism: Rhabdomys pumilio; assembly: GCA_030674055.1. Taxonomy (NCBI): domain Eukaryota; kingdom Metazoa; phylum Chordata; class Mammalia; order Rodentia; family Muridae; genus Rhabdomys; species Rhabdomys pumilio. The sequence goes on along the minus strand of JANHMN010000006.1, from coordinate 79,334,430 downwards.
GTCTACAGATAAAACCAAACGACCTAAGACTTCGTGAGCATGGGGATGCACACCTGCACCCGTTTTAAAAGACATCACTGTAACCTGACCTCTACAGACTACACACTATTCTGAGTTTTGATAAAATGAATCCAGCATCAGAAAGACAAACCAACAGTGCTCAGAGTACTATTTTCAGCCAGCTCCCCTACTTTGATGTGCAGCACCTCTGTGCAGGTCAGAAATCTAAGTAATGGTTACATTGTTAGTGGAGGGTTAAGTGCAATGCCTGTCTAATAAGAAGAGACATTCAGGATCTTCTTGCAATTAAAGAGAGCAACTAAATTCTTCCATAATCTCAAGGAATCAGCCCAAAGAGAAATTAAGTGTTTGCCCATAATTACTTTGGGTAAAGAAGTTACAATGTTTAAAACCAGAAAGCACCAATTTATCTTGTAGTGGAACTCACATCAGTGCTGGGGCACTGACCCCAGATTGTATTTTAGTAGCAGCCTGACTTTGGCACAAGGAATCTGCGACATCTTTACTGCTGTTGTCAATCATCGCAGCAGGACTTCTTGGCCACCTCCTCTGGACTCCAAACCTCAAATATGCTGCCTCTGAACTTTCTCTTCAATGTACCTGCTACAGTGCGACTGGCCTGTCTGGGGATTCTCAAGATAGGGAGGGTCTCATGTAGGCGAAGTTGGCCTTGAACTCTTGACTCTCCCACTTCAATTTCCAAGTGTTAGGACTCCATCCAGGTGTGACACCAAGCTCTGCCAAGAATGGTTTTGGCTTATGGGTAAAGACATTAAACATCACTGTCCAACAGGGAGCTGAGAAATGATCACGGCAGGAGGCTAGGAGACATCACACAAAGCAGTTTCTATGGTCAGATATCTGTACCTGCACTTCTGTAGCTCAGGTCGCCCAGGATCTTGTCTCCCACCTTCCTCAGTTTCCAGTGTTGCCGTAGTCTCAAGAGCTCAGAATTGAAGTCTCGCTGGAGCTTATTTTCCTGGTTCTCAGTCACTGACTTGGTCAGTCTTTCTGCCCCCTTCAGTAGGATTTGAGCTGCTCCAGCAAGGGACTTCTTCTTAGAGATCAGCTGTAGTGTCTGTGGACTCTAGCAAAAAATAATGTAGCATGTTTTCTATCAAAAATGAGTTCCAAATTATCTTAGATACATTTAAAACTACATATTTTCTCAAGCAGAAAATGTTTCACGCAAGGCGGTGGTGGCGCACGCCTTTAATCCCAGCACTTGGGAGGCAGAGGCAGGCGAATTTCTGAGTTTGAGGCCAGCCTGGTCTACAGAGTGAGTTCTAGGACAGCCAAGGCTATACAGAGAAACCCTGTCTCGAAAAACCAAAAAAAAAAAAAAAAAAAAAAAAAAAGAAAATGTTTCACTTGGAAGAAAAGTTGTGATTAAACAAAACACACACACACACACACACACACACACACAAAGAAAAAATAGGGATGACAGTTGGCCTACTGAGTTCCATCCCCAGAACCCACATTCAACCCAGTGCAGCAACATGTACCTGACATTCCAATCCCAGGGAAGGACAATTCTGGAAGCTTGCTGGCCAGTCAATCTGGTCAACTAATGAATTCTACCTTCAGAAACAAAAACTGACTCAAAAATATAAAAATTCAGAGAGAACTGAGAAAGATATCTAGGGTAACTTCTGACCTCTACATCCTTCTATGCACATATGTATGCGCACACACACACACACACACAAATACATACACAAAAACGTAATGAAAAAATGTAAAAGAAAAATGAGCAGATGGTGAAGTAACATACCAAGACTTTGAAAAAAATTTTTCCCTTGCAAAACTTTTTTTTTTTTTTGGTTTTTTTGAGACAAGGTTTCTCTATATAGCCTTGGCTGTCCTGGAACTCACTCGGTAGACCAGGCTGACCTCGAATTCAGAAATCCGCCTGCCTCTGCCTCCCAAGTGCTGGGATTAAAGGCGTGCACCACCACTGCCCAGCCGCAAAACTTTCTTTAAACAATGAACATAACTTGTTTCTTGGCAAGCTTACAAAGTGACCTTAAGCCAAATTACCACAGTGGCCCAGAAATGAGAACTCACAATACGAGCAATACACCACTTGGGGCAAACTAGACTGGAGCCCTGTCCTCACCATCCAGTTCCTACCTGTGCATGCCTTTCTGTGGCACCCATACTTCACGTTAAATTCCACCCCCTGCTTAGATGTAACTACGCAAAGGAACCAACATCTATATGGCACACATCAACACCAAGCTTACAACTGACACAAGACCAAGTAGGTGCCTCCAGTACTTCTGCAATCATGACTGGTATCAGTCCGAAGCACTGCATTAACTACACTTACTGACGAAGCTGTTGAAAAGTGACTGCAGACCGTGTAGACACCACCAGCTTCGTGTTCCATTGAGTAGCTACACTCCACATGACAAGTCTAACAAGTGCAAGTCGTCTGATGGTAGAGTGTCCAAAAACAAAGCAACGTTTTGCACAACTAAGTTTCACAAACAGGCCCAGCCTTCTGCAATTATACTGCTCTGAATTCTCACCGCCTCACTTGACCTCACAGACTGGCTAAGTTGGTCAGGCCTGGATGGAGAGAGGCCACATTCATTCTCTAGCTATATAAGGAGCCAGATTCAAAGCTTCTCCTCATCTGTGAAGTGTTCAGTCCTTATATCTTTGCCAGGACTTAATTTTTCTCTTTCCTAATACTAATACTCCTTTCTTATGTGTGTCTGAGCATCTGAAGAGGTGGGGGTGTCAGATCTCCTGGAGCTGGAGCTACAGGCAGGTTTAAGCTTCCTGATGTGAGTACTAAGAATTGAACTCAGGTCATCTGTAACAACAACATGTGTTCCTAATCACTGAGCCATTGCTCTAGATTGTGGATTTAACTTTTCAACGAAGTAAAAGGGAGCAAAATGCACACAACCAAACACTGGTCCTAGGACTTAAAGATGTTCAGTTAACGGGCACATGTACCTGTTTGGGAGGAAGCGCATCCTGAGAGACGGGGTCCAGAGTCATGAACTTTTTGTCCCTGACAATACTGAGGACATCATAGAGAACACACATCTCCGTGAGGGCACTTCGCAAATTGTTCCTCACCGAGTCCCAAGGCCACAGAGAAGGTTGGAATTTTACCAACCCTGAAAAACAGAAAGGAAAACCAGAAACACACGTGCACTGGTTACACAGAATACAAGGCAGAAGAAGGCTCATAGAGATTTAAAAGTGTGAAAAGGAGAAATGAGTTCTCTTACAAAGTGCCCCTCCTTCACCTCCTCCTCATACCTGAACTGTTAACGCTTAATACTCCTTTTACGGCAAAACAAATGCCAGTCTGAATTTCCACAGGCCCAAAACTGTCATTAAGATATCTTAGGTAGGCATTCCAATCTTTCTGAACCTAGGGCTTCATTCATCCCAGATAAGCACTGAACTGTATCTCCAGGCCTATGCAAGCCTTTAAAATAACCTGCTTCCTTCCAACAGTTAGAACTTGAATACATGTAGCAAACTGCTGAACTACAAAACAACTGGCAAAACCCCCAATGGCCTACGACACCAGCATTACTACTGGCTTCATGAGTACATTTTCCTTTTAATCAAGTTTTAATACATGCTCACTCTATGGAGTTCATGATAAAGGATCAAGGAGTGAAAGTCAAAAGTTTTCTTTTAATCTCAGGCCTGACTCTCCTCCCTCCTGAGACATCACCATTCTTAACAGTTGGGGTGCACCCTTTCAAAGCTTTTCCAGCTAATTTAACACATACTGCTACTTGCCCGTTCCTTTAGTTGCTATGTCCTTAGAGATATCTAAACCCAGAATATAGGACCTACTCATTCTTTCACACAGATATTTGGAAGCCTGGAGGCAGCCATTTAAGCCTGTCACTTAATAGACAGGTCAGATGGTCAGATGCTTCTAATGATGGAAATATTGGATTTTTTTTTTTTGGTTTTTCGAGACAGGGTTTCTCTGTGTAGCCCTGTCCTGGAACTCACTTGGTAGACCAGGCTGGCCTCGAACTCAGAAATCCACCTGCCTCCGCCTCCCAAGTGCTGGAATTAAAGGCCTGCACCACCACCGCCTGGCGGCAGTATTGGATCTTAATACACACTTATGCTCTATAGTTCTTTCTGGAGGTGGGGGATTTCATGGATCAAATATGATACACATTTCAAATTTTGCATTTAAAACTGCTGAGCTAATCTGCTCTTCCAACACAGGTTAATAACAATGTTGGGTTTTTTTTTTTCTTTTAAGATTTATTTGACTTAATGTATGTGAGTACTCTGTCGCTGTCTTCAGACACACCAGAAATAAAAGGGCATTGGATCCCATTTCAGATGGTTGTGAACCATCATGTGGTTGCTGGGACTTGAACTCAGGACCTCTGGAAGAGCAGTCAGTGCTCTTAACCACCGAGCCATCTCTCCAGTCCCCAATGTTTTAACTTTCTGCCAAATTTATGAAAACTGCATTTAAATTTTTATTTACTTATTGAAATGGTGTCTCACTATTAGCTCATGCTTTGCATAAATCTGACTTCCTCTGCCTGGCCAATTGCCACACTAGACACGAACATCCCCACTTAAACCGACTCTGTCACATCACTAAATCAAGAACTGTGGTTTCGAAATTTTTGCTTCTTTGATAAGAATCAGAAATCCAGTCTAGTTGCTTCTCCAAATTTCCCTTTCAGTTTTGTTTCCTTATAATTCATTCACCTCAAAGTTTCAGTGGTAATCTTTTAAGTATCATCTGTCTCCATCTAAAATCACCCCCAAAAGCTTTCAGCTGTTCAAAAAAAAAGGCGACTGCCAGGCTGTACATGACTCCTTATCCCGACTGGGTCGGCCTTCCAACTGCTGTCAATACTTCTCATTACAAGTGGGGGACTGCTAGGCTCAAGGGCGCCCACCAAAAACCACACTTTACTCCTAGGGGAGACACTGGGACAGAACCAGCAATGAGGGCGCAGCCTCACCCTCCTCGTCGTCCTGGTCGGCCCCCGCGCCCCCCCAGTCCGGCGCGTCGCTGTCAGGCCCCGCCGCCTCCTCCTCCTCAGAGCCGGAGCCCTGGCTGAAATCGATGCGCTGCGCCAGGCGCGCCAGGTTCTGCGACATAGACAGCGGCTGCAGGTACGTCTCGGTGCCATCAAGGCCCACCTCCTGCACCTGCTTCTCGCAGGCCGACTCGATGCTGATGCGCACAGCTCGCACGCCCGACATGCTGGCGGCGGCCTGCGGGCGACCCGCCGGAGACGCAGAAACAGAGCACGGACACAGAAAGCAGGACACCAAGCTCCCCGAAAGCCCGACGCGACGGCCCGGGCGGAAACCAACCACCACCACTGCCCCACAATCCTCCGCGCAGCGTCTCGCGGAACGCTATGAGCAGGCGCGGAGGGCCAGCTGCCCGGACACTTCCGGTATGCTGCACGCGAGAGCCGGAAACTTCCGTCTGATGGAGGCGCGCCGCAGCACTGAAAGTAGTGTGGGCTGATTATGGAGATAAGCTGGGCATTGTAATTTTTGTTTGTTTGTTTGTTTAGTTGGTTGCTTGGTTTTTGAAATAACTTATTTCTTGTTGACCTGATTAATTTGTTGATTGGTTATTGAGACACACAGCTTCTTTGTTAGTTGGTTAGTTATTTGATTTTTGGGACACTCAGCGTACCCACCATACCACTCCCATTGATTCAGTCTGGGACCCAGTCCATGGGATGCGTCCACTCACTTTCTCGGTGGGTTTTCACTTCCTAGTTAAGCCTCTCTGAGAACATACTCCCAGAGTTATCTCCTCTAGGTTATTTCACATTCAGTGAAGCTAACGATGAAGACGTATGTACCGTTACTAACAGTTACAAGTAAGGGCTTTACATTTATGTAAACACTCACAAAGACACCGTATAATTCGCAGCTGTTGGAGTCTCTCTGATTTCCAGTAAAAAGACTGAGTCAAACCGCTAGCAGCACTACCATCCAGACTGCACCAGGTGTCTTATACACTCCAAGAACACTCAGATATGCCTACACAAAAGATTGCAACTGATTGTCCTGGCCCAGTAGGCACAGTTTGGGCCAGGACTTGGTGCAGACCACTGTGACTAGTGACTTAATGACAAAATGGAGAGCTATGTTTTCTCCTCACACCAAGTGGCATACACTCACACTGTTAGTATTCTGTCTAAACTCCACCTCCACAGTTACCTGGCAACAGCCGGGTATGCTCCTCCCCACAGTTACCTAGCAACCGCCAGGTAGGCCTGGCCCACTATAAAAGGGGCTGCTTGCCTCCTCCTCCTCTCTCTTACTCTCTTAATCTCTTACTCTCTTCCCCTTTTCACCTCTTGCCTCTCTGTCCCTTCCCCCCTTCCTCTCTCTCCACTTGGTCATGGCCGGCCTCTACTTCTCTTCCCTCTCTCTCTCTCTCTCTTTTTTTTTTTTGTTTTTTTTCGGGACAGGGTTTCTCTGTGTAGCCCTGGCTGTCCTGGCACTCACTCTGTAGACCAGGCTGGCCTCGAACTCAGAAATCCGCCTGCCTCTGCCTCCCAAGTGCTGGGATTAAAGGCGTGCGCCACCACCGCCCAGCTTTTCTCTCTTATCTTTCTACCTTCTTCTCACCTTTGCCCTATCTCCTGAATAAACCTCCTCCCCCTTGGAACCGTGTGGTCTGGAGTGGTCTGTTCTGAGCTGCGGTCGGACTTCTTAAAAGAACTAACACACACAGTCACAGACATGTACACACACGGACAAAAGACACCTGTCTTTAGCCAAACAAATGGCTGTGACTGGCCCAAATACCCCTTCTTGGGCTGTATGAGCAGACTACTCCTCAGGTGACCCACCAAAAGGCATTCTCCTCATGGTGGTAGGATGTCAGGTCCAGCCATGCCTTTTACTGAGTGGCCTTTCCCTGCTTACTCTCAACATGCAGGCTGTACCAGAAAAAGCAAGGAACACTAGCTGGTTGGCAACAGTGCCCCACAGCTTGATAGGTACTAAACCCCCTACTTCTATCCAGTGATTTTGTTTTGTTTGTTTGTTTTAAGAGTTTCTCTGTGTAGGCCTGGCTGTCTTGAAACTCACTCTGTAGACCAGGCTGGCCCTTGATACCACTTTGAGTCTAATCTTGGGCTCCTGAACAACCTTGCCTTGTCTAGAAATCATTTGTCAAGTCCTTTGGCCTTGCTTCCCACTACAAAGTGTAGATGGAGGCCTTAGCAAACCTGTCTGACAGCTGTAGAAGCTGTAGTCTGCAGAAGCCTCTGACTTACTATTGACAATGTCCACAGGCCTGCATCCCACTGGTACTGCTGGTGCAGCCACTAAAGCTTTGGAGAGTCCATTTGCTGGAGAAGATGCTTCTTTTTTTTTCCCCCCCACTAGAACGGGTGATTTATTGAAGGTTTGGTCCAAACACTTTATAAAAAATACAAACCAGCATGAAATTCAACCTCATGGCAAGTCTGTCTTCACAGAAGACAAGTGAGTGGCCCCCTGGAAGGGGCAACAATTGCTCCTGGGAAGAGGCCTAGAGGGCACAGATGCCATGGCTTCTCCTTTGCTCTTGGCCAGTAACCCATCTGTTCCCAGGTCTTTGGCTTTGGTCCTCAATGTCTCAAGGATTTGATCCCCTGAAATCCCAGTCCTCCAGGGGGAGGAGACAAGACCATCAAAGCAGCTATGGTCCTGGGTGCCCTGGACTGCCTGCAGCTCCCTTGCAGTTTCTCTTCAGCCTGTGGTAAGGGGGGCAGTCACCTACAAGGGTCACCTCAGATCCACTGACTTTGCACATCAAAGCTTCATCATGTCTGCCTGGCTTGGCATCGCCTGTACGGTGGCAGGAATCCCTTCAACAAAGAATCTTGGGAAGGGCTCTGGTTCCTTGGGGTGACTGCGAAGGTGCACTTGGCTCACAGAACTCACAGGAGATGGAGTATTGGGAGCAGCAGCAGCAGCAGCAGCAGGAGAGACAGGGTGCTGGGCATGTGTCCTCCCTGCCACCCAGATGTACCACTGTCTCCAGGGCTCCCAACAGGATGAGCTGACTCCGACCTTACTGCTCTCTTTGCAGAGAGACACCTGGAGTCTCAGGCACCGGCCAGGACTCTCCGGAGTTGGCACCGAGATGTAGTAGTAAGTCTCTCCGGGCAAGAACTCGAAGCCCAGCGAGAAGGGTGTGAAGCACTGGATCTTTTCTGAGAATTGAACAGGGCCAAAAGGAGCAAAAGGTAGCGGGCATTTCCAGCGCTGGAAGGCGTTTGCCCCCTCTGCTGTACAGGCCTCGTAGCCTGACCAGTCCACCATGTATAATGCAAAGGTTTCTGGGCCCTCTGGGGGCCCTGGGCTTTCATAATGTGGGCAGAAGATGTCTAGGTAATTGTTGAGGCCCAGCTCCACCACGGCATCTCCTCGAAGCAACCTGGGGTTAGTGGAGTTCTAGTAGATGGGGCGGAGGCTGGAGCACCCCTGCAGGCACGAGCCGAGCAACGCGGCCCAGAGCACAATCCGCAGCAGGGACAGCAGCTGCATCGCCCCTGAGGTCCAGTCTGGTCTGGCCCGACTGGTCCCGGCCCACTTCTCCGTCCAGGCGAGAAAGGTACACAAGTGGAGGGGGGTTGGAGGGTACCGAGGAGATGCTTCTTGAGTGATCCTAGTTGGGCCCAGTGTCCAGAGTCTGAACAGCCCTCCAGATGCCCTGGTTCTCAAACACTCCTAGCAGAAATAGTACCCCAAGTAGTTGTGACCACGGCACTGACAGCTGAAGGAAATACTGAAAAGTTCCAAGAGTAGTTAGGGCACAAAGAAAAAGGGAGGTGGAAGCATTAGAAAGTTTCATTTACAATGTTACTACCCATGCACACTGGCACTACCCACTGCTGTCAGACACTGAGGGAAACAAAAACTGCTAGACGCCAACTTTTAACAAGGAAGTGGAAACATTAGAGAGCTCCAGTTACAATGCACCCCTCACCCTGCCCACAACACTGTCAGCACTCATTACTGTCTGACATTGAGGGAAACAAAAGCTTCTGGAGACCAACATTTAACAAGCTTGCCTGCCCAGGATTTCCATCCAGGCAGAGCAGAGAGCACTTAGTCAGTTGAACCCTGAATAGTATCAGTTCTTCCACTTGGCAGTCTGCTCTCTGCAGGTAAATGTGTGTTTATGTGTGCCTGTGTCCGTCCCTACGTTTGCGTAGGTGCTATGGAGACCAGAAGAGGGCACTGGACTCCCTGGAGCCAGTTGTGAGCTACCTGATGTGGGTGGTAGGGAGTAGACTCAGGTCCTCTGGAAGAGCAGCAAGCACTGTGGAGCCATCTTTCCAGCTCCTGATTCTAGCTGTGATGCTTGACTGCAGGCAGGCTTTAAACCCACATTTGACAAGTCAAGAGCACCCGAATGTTCCATTGATGTCTGTGGGAAAGTCAAAGCTCATACAGGAACTATTACTATTATTATTATTATTATTATTATTATTATTATTATTATTGTCAGGCCATTGTTTTCAGAGAGGCCTAGTAGCCTTCCTGACCTCTCTAGAAACCTTCCTTACATTAGGATTAATACCTTGTAGGTGTGTGATTTCCTTAGTCTTGATATTTGAATCAAATTAAGGAAGTGAATCCATCCTCTCAGTGTGGGACCCCACGAGGAAATAAAAATTTTTATGTTCCACCCTTGTTGCATTTCTCTTCACATAGTAATATGTTAATCACATAATATTTGTTTGATTTCTCCAAGTAAACATATCCGAGAATCTAGTGACATATCTGGCATAGTCATCTACTTACCCAGCAAATATTTACTGTATGCTTATTTTTGGCACTGTGCTACAATGTTAATACATCCCTCAGCTCCAGAGTACAGGGTAAAGAGAATACTAGCACTAGGCTGGGGTGATAAGTGGATCAAGCCCTTGTACAAGTATGAAGATTAGAGCTTGGATCCCCCAGAACCCACATAAAAAGCCAGGTGGGTGTGGCAGCTCATGTATTCTAGTACTCACGGAGGTAAAGACAGGATTGCACTGACTAACTAGCCTACCTGAGTCAGCAAGTCTCAGTATTTAAGGTAGAGAGAAATCAAAGATACTGGGCATAACCTCTGGCTTCCATATGAATGTGCACTTATGTTGTGGACCTGGAAACATGTAGCACATATACATTCAAAAAGTAGTAATATTGTTTTTGTTGAAGTAAGGTATTAAAATAAACTATCAGCTGATCAGCTGGGCAGTGGTGGCCCAGGCCTTTATTCCTAGTATCTGGTCGTCAGAGGCAGGCAAATCTAAAGGTCAAGACCAATCTATTCTACAGTGTGAGTTCCAGGACAGCATAGACACTCTTGTCTCAATAAGCAAATAAATGAGAGAGAAAAGGAAAACAGTATTAAATGATTTTATTCAGTTTCACCTCAAAAATCATGTTTAATTAAAAATAACAGTTATTAAAAATAATACAAGGCATGTGCATTACAAAGTAAAGAATCAGAAAACATTTAGGGCTTAGTTCTAAAGAGTTCCTAGACCCACATCTTATTGCCATTAGCAAGGCTGGAAAGTTGATTTCTGGCTAATGATCATCACAGGTTCTATGATACAGAACAGCAAGGAGTTTTCTAACCATCATCACCATACACTAGCCACCAGCGCTCAGTAATAGTGTAATATCTTTTGAAAAGCACAAACAGCTTTCTTGAATGTAGTCACTTTGGGAAGAGGAACAAACAGGTCTCTGGACTCCCATCCCTCCCCACTATCCTGCAGAATCCATGTTGGGTCCTGGCATGAGATTCAAGTTTAGGTAGAAGGCACGAGGTATGCTTAAGTAAGCAGGTCAACCTGTGGTCCTGCCCACCACCGCTGTCTAGGCTCCTGTTTGTCCTGAGAGCTATGTGACATCTCTTTCCTGGAGACAAGTTCCTCCTCTGGCTGGCACCAGGCCTCAGCCTTTTCCTTCTCCTGGCATGAAATTCCTGAGGGAATTCCAATGTCTTGTGGTCCATTGTCTCAACAGTCCATATAGCCAAAGAAAGGGCAGGTACAAAGGTGTCTTAATCTTTAAGACACCACACACTAAGAGAGTAGTTTTATATCTCAAGATGGAGAGTGGCCGAGTTCAGTGTTGTGTTTTGTTGCTGTTTCTTTTCTTTTTTATCTTGCAGGCTGTTGTTGGATAGAGACCTAATTCAGGAAGAGCCTGGCTAGTCAATGTTACTAACATCTGTGGAAGGCAGCTGTAGACTTCTGAGTGTGAGGAGTCCCCCAAGTGCTGAAAACATAGTACACCGATTTCCAGAGTGGGCTTTTAAAACTCAGTGCAAAGAATCCACACTGTTGTGTCTAATACTCAGTAATAATCTCTTAGCCGTTGTGAGATGAACTTGAAAAATCTAGTAATGCCACCCAAATGTAAGTTCTCCCTAGATAGCAGGAATACTGGAAGGTCCCTGTCATGTTCATATCTGAGGTATGAAGAAAAGGTAGGCTTTGCTGGGCTATAGAGACATAAAGTTGGTTTATTAAAGTGAGCATCTCAATTAGTTATCTATGTTCCAAATACTCTCTTTCACATGAAAATGCTCAATAATACGGGTATCATATGTCCACATCCTTGCATTTCAAATGCTATAAAGATAGTGCTATGTTTAGTGAAATTACTTTTATTGGCTATGCGGTGGATTAAGGTAGGGCCTTGGCTTGCTAGGGAAGCACCCCTCCCCCTCTCTTTCTCTTTCTCTCTCTCTCTCTGTCTCCCCCTCTCCCCCTCTTTCTCTCTCCCTTCCTCCCTCTCCCTCTCTCCTCTTCCTCCTCCTGTTCTTCCTCCTCCTCTACTATATTTTTGAATTACTATCAGTTGCTGGGTTAGTAATTTAACCTTAGCTAACCATTAAACCAGCTGCTTTAATCCCTCCCAAAGGCATGGGTCTCTTTGGGCTGATCAATGCGGTAGAGGAACTGTGCAGGTGAGAAGTAGCCAAGATACTCCACTGTGTCTGGGGTGGTGTCATAGTGGTAGTGTCCACCTTCTCCATGATGACTGAAGAAATGTGTGTGCTCCAGTCGCAAATCCAGCCCCTAGGACAGCAGGCAGTCTATTAGTATGGATTCAAATTATTTTGAATACAGTGTATTTAAGGGGAAGGAGAGAGCCGGGCGGTGGTGGTGCATGCCTTTAATCCCAGCACTTGGGAGGCAGAGGCAGGCGGATTTCTGAGTTCGAGACCAGCCTGGTCTACAGAGTGAGTTCTAGGACAGCCAGGGCTACACAGAGAAACCCTGTCTTGAGAAAAAAAAAAGGGGGGGGGGGAAGGAGAGAAGCCTTTTGTTACTTTTTCTTAAAGATTTTTTTTTCTTTAAGACAGGAACTTACTGTGGCTGAGACTAACTTTAAACTCCCAGTCTTCTTACTGTATCTCCTGAGTGACAGATCACAGGCATCTACCCTTAAACCTGCAATTACATTTTTTGTAGTGCTGGTCCTTGACTCCAAGGCCTCATGCATGCCAGGCAAGGGCTCTACCACTGAGCTACGTCTGCAGCTGACCAGTTTTTAAGTAGGCAGTGGACTTGCACTAAGGAAAGGCAGGGATGCAGGAGGGTACAGTCAGTGCAATCCCTAGAATCCTATCTTCAAGGCAGCAGATATGAGCACCTTCCTGTGTGTCCTTCCAGGAAGACTTTCACCATTTTTATTCAAACGTCAGCTTTCTACACTCTTCCGAATATTGCTTATTCAAAAATTAACAATGTAGGGGGCTGGAGAGATGCCTCAGTAGTTAAGCGCACTGGCTGGATCACCAGAGGACCCATGTGCAATTTTCAGCCCCAACATGACAGCTTACAACCATCTGTAACTCCAGTTCCAGGGGATCTGACACCTTCTTCTGGCCTCCAGGGGCACCAGGCACACATGTGGCACACAGACTTACATGTAGGCAAAACATCCATACATAGAAAAGAAATACAACTTAATTTTTTTCTTCACAAACTCACAATATATCTTAAAGTTCTGCCTATGAGAGATTCAGTGCTTCGATTTCTTTGATACTCTGGCGTTCTGCTCAGGGCCTCACTGGGTCAATGGACACATTTCCAGTGTTTCTACCACTACAGAATGTAGTCCTCGGTAGCCTTTTAACTGATCACTGTGCAGCCTTGTAAAGATAAGATCTTAGAAGGCAGTCACTGGCTTAAAAGGCCCACCAGTCAGAACTTTGGCAGACACTCTCTGAATTGGCCCAGAGTACTTTTTTTCTGGCATGTAACATTAGGATATGATGCACACCAGCCAGGATGGCAAGAGATCTGAATCTTGTGCTTTTTTTTTTTTTTTGGTTTTTCGAGACAGAATTTCTCTGTGTAGTTCTGGCTGTCCTGGAACTCACTCTGTAGACCAGGCTGGCCTTGAACTCAGAAATCCGCCTGCCTCTGCCTCCCAAGTGCTGGGATTAAAGGCGTGCGCCACCACTGCCCAGCTGTGCTTTATTATTATTATTTTTTTTTTTTTGAGACAGGGTCTCACTGTGTAGCTCAGGATGGCCTGATCTCACAGTGATCCTACAGAATACTGGAATTAAAGGCTTGTTCCAACACACCCAGCTCTTTCATTGTGTAGTAGCACAGCTGCTGTGTTATTTAAAATGCCTGTTCTTTTACTTTCTTGAAGGGAAAGTCTGCTCTGCCAAATACTCTGTGTAGAAAGCCACATATCACTCGTCTTTCAGGATAATGTCCATAAACTGGACATGGTGGCAATGCTTGAAACCTCAGCACCTAAGAGGAAAATGTAGGCAGAAGGATCAGAAGTTCAAGGTCATCCTTGGCTACAAAGGGAGTTGGTGGCCTGGATTGATGTATAAGGTCAAGGGGAAAAAAAGCCAGGCATGATATAACATGCCCTTAGTGCCACCAATTGAGAGGCAGGGGCAGGTGGCCTGGTCTACATAGTGAGTTCTGAGATAGCCAATAACATAAGTCTCAAACCCTGGGACAACTGGTTGAGATGCCTATTTAACATATAAAAGCAGACCTAGCTGCCAGGTTCTCCTAGTGTCTTTCAGTCCTTATCAGTTACTGGGTATGGCTGCCATACCCTTCCCTCTACTCCAAACTCTCCAGCCCAGGGACTGGTCTGCCCTTCTTCCAGAGGCTTTTTCCTATATAATGCAGCCATTTTAGATACCCGCCTCTCCCCCCCACTTTTTTTTTAACCTTTTGCCTTCCTGGCTGCTGCACCTGGTTCCTCTCTCTCCCTCCCACCCTTATCTCCTCCTCACATGGCTCAGGGGCATGTCCACTATGGACTTTCCCAGATGTCCCTGCCTCTGGCTACGCTCAAGCTTTTATCTACAGTAAACCTTTTCCTCCAACATCCTCATGGTGCATCCTCAACAAAACTCCAAATTACCTAATTCTAAATCAATATATGGCTCGCAAGATGGTTCAGTTGGCAAAAGTGCCTGCTGCCAAGCCAAACAACCTGCGTTTGATCTGTGTAGTCACAGAGTAGGAGAGAACAGACTCTCACATGGTGTTCTCTGATCTCCACCCATTTGCTGTAGCATGTGTCACACACACACACACACACACACACACACACACACACACACACACACTAACAAAGTATTAAACGAACGAACATTCCACCGAGCATTTTCACTGCATATAAAAGGAAGAAGAAAGACTCACCGGGTCTTTGGAAACAAAAACTGGTAGACAAACCAAAGGAGCCTGCATCTCATAGAAGTGAAGCCATTTATTGACAGCTTCGTCCGAGTTCAGTGGGCAGGAAGAAAACTCTGCAGGCTGCAATAAGAAATTGTAAAACAGGAACACTGAATATTAATAAAATATAAAAAAAGAATAAAAACGTGTGATCTCATTGTTATGAGTTTTATACTTTTCATTGAGTGCACTTTGGTATCAGTCACATATGGCAGTTTTTAAAGGGCTAGCCAACCAACCTGTACAATCTAAAGCTTATTCCTAATTAAAAGGTGAGGCATTACTGTTTTACTTTCCACAGATGTACAGTCTTCTTGTACATGTTTTCCATTTTATGTGTGATTTTAAAATTTTTTTTTTTTTTTGTGATATTGGGAATTGAACCTGGGGACTTGAACACTCTAGGCAAGTACTGTACCACTGAGCCATAGCCCCAGCCACTCCCCATTCTAAAATATTTTTTCTCATACAGTTCTGGGGATTAGAACCAGGATTACCTGCCTTCTAGGTAAGTACTCTACCAGTGAGCTGCTCATCTTCCCCTTTCCAATTCCTTCACCCCAATCTTTAGATTTTCCTCAGTGCTGGGACCAAACCTACGGCCTTGCTCATCTAGTCAAAGATCTCTGAGCTCCTCTGTATTTGTCTGTATCTCATAACTGCTGCCAGAACAGCAAATGGGCAGGACAAGGAAACACGCCTCTAGAAGTGGGCAGAGGCATCCAAGAGAATAAAGAACTTTTCTGTTTTTTTTTTTTAATTTATTTATTTTATATATGAGTAAACTGTCGCTGTCATCAGACACACCAGAAGAGGGCATCAGAACCCATTACAGATGTGAGACACCATGTGGTCGTTGGGAATTAACTGCTGAGCCATCTCTCCAGCCCAAGAACTTTTTTGTAATAAGCTTAATCAAGAAGGTGAGAGAGCTTGTATAGGAAACTATAAAAATTGCTGAAAGAAATCAGAGTGGGGCGAGGAATTTGGTTCACCAGGTAAAAGTACTTGCCACGAAAGCATGGTGGCCTGAATTCCATCCCTGAAACTTACAACAGAAGAGAACCAACTTAAAAAAAAAAAAAAGAATTATTGATGTGTATATGCATGATGGGGTGTGCATATCACAGTGCCAATATTGGAGGTCAGAGGGTAACTCCACAGTGTGTTTTCTCCTTCTACCTTTAAGCGGGATCTGGGCATTAAAACTCTTATCTCTAGGTCTTCAGAGCAGGCAACTCTCAACCTGAGGACAGACTTTTAAAGGTTGTCGTCTTATCTCCACATGTGTACTTCTGCACTCACACATACACCATGTACAATAGTACAACACAGAAATTAGAATGGAAAAATACACTGCATTTAGGGAAGATAGAGATGACAGAAGATCAAGATGTCAGTGCTCTCTAAGGCTAGCTAAGGACTTGACCCTGTGCAGAAGGAGTCTTAGCATTACAGTCCTTGCCTCCTGGGTGTAAGGCCTTGGCTTCTATCTTATTCTAGAATCATTCTGGCGCTCCAAAGCAAAAACTAATAGCAAGACTCATTGTTGCTAGAGATATGGCTCTGTGGTGTTTGTGAGGTCCTGGGTTTGATCACCAACATGGCAAAGGGCAAAGCAGAGAAAATCAATGTAATTGCTATTTAAATGTTGGTCTCACTATGTAACTCTGGCTGGCCTGGAACTCAGAGATCTGTCTGTTTCTGCCTCCCGTGTCCTGGGATTAAAAGCATGTACTTATATCAAGCTACTTAAATCTTACTCATTTCTTCTTCTTCTTTAAGTAGAAAAATGCACCTAAAATCTCTATGAAATTTTAAAAACAATTCTGTAAAAGTGAGAAGTCTTCACGTTTTAACTTCTAAATGCACAGGTCTACTGCAATTGGCGGTGCCAGCTGCACAGACAGGCATGTTTTACCTGTTACTTTCCATTGCTGTGATAAACCACAACCAAAGGCAGCGTGGTAGGGAAGGTGTTATTTTATCTTACAGCTTACAGTCCATTGTGAAGGGAAGTCAGGGCAGGAACTGAAGCAGAGGCCATGGAGGGGTGCTCTTTACTGGCTTGTTCTCCATGGCTTGCTAGGCATGCCTTTTTATACCACACTGCCCATAACAAGCTGGGCCCTCTTGCATCAATGTTCATTTAGAAAATACCCCACAGAGTTGCCCCCAGGCCAACCAAATGGAGGCAATTCCTCAATTGTGGTTCTCTCTTCCCAAGTGACTAACCTATGTCAAATTGATAAAAACCTAATCAAAATGCATGTAGACCAATGTTACAGAATAGAGAGGCCAGAAACAAAGCATTCCATGGGGTGGGGGTGAGTGCAAATGATGTTTTTCTTTAAAAAACCGTATTTATTTTTATGTGTTTTCATGTTTTTCCTCCATGTATCTGTGTGTACCATGTGCATGCCTGGTGCCCATGGATTTCAAGATAATGAAAGCTATGAACCACTACAGGGGAATTGAACTCAGGACCTCTGAAAGATCAGAGAGTGCTCTTAATCACTGAGTCAGTTCCCCTGCCTGGGTGAGTGACTTTTCAACAAGAATACCAATGCCAGTCAAAGGGAAACTTGGACACACACATGCACAGAGGTGGATGAAGGTAGACTCTGTGTAATATATAAAAGTTAATATATAAAATGGGGAAAAGATAGAATGGCAGCTAAAATGCACAGAAAATGTACAAAAACACAGGAAATTTTCTGACATTGGGGTTGGTTATGGTTTATAGGGCCATAAGAAAAGTAAAAACTTGTACCATGAATGGTGGCATATATCTGTAATGCTAGCACTTGGCAGGCTGAGGCAAAAGGCTGGTCATTTTAAAGGCAATGCGGTCTGGGTAGTAAGTTTGAAGCTAGCCTGAGTTGTGGAAAGCTAGCTGCTGTGTCTATGCAGGCAGCAGACTCAGCGCTTACCATGATGTGGGCTTTCACTTTCCCCTTCTGCACGATGAAGGTGCCTCCCATCCCCACGGGCTTGTCACCATAGTGCTTCTCCAGAGTCTGCCTCATGCAGCTCACAAAGTTAAGTTCTCCTGTCCTCCTCTTGGCTTGCACGTTAATGACCTGGAGAGGGTGAAATGGTGTACATAACTGCATAAATTATACAACTCTATGTAGATAACTACCTAAACGAACCATTGTAAAATGACTGCCACCAGGTAAATATTCTTATTTGTTCAGCGCATAAAGATCAGAGTTGAAATGCCTCTTTCCTTTCAAGTCTTAATTACATCACATACACACCAGCTATATGTAACTCCAACAGTCTTATTCATGAGCACTGAACTGAGTACTATTCTGAACTCTGGAGACCAAGGTGGTTCAGAAAGTTTATGGGTTACTGGGCTTAAAGAGATTCACCTAGCAATGAGAGCTGAAGACACATTTCCAAGGCCTCACTTCCTGTAAAATTCTGGACAAGTTTTCCCTATGTTCTTGGGTACTTTTACACCCTATCTCATTTCTCAAGGCTCTCTCCTTTCACAATCTAGGTCCCCACTGAGATCAAGCAGGCATGCATGCTGCTTGTCTGCTTCTTGCTTTTGTCACCAACACTTCTAGCTCAGTGCACCTAGTTACCACCTGTAAGTAGGCCTAATCTTATTGCTTTATGCAGGTGATAAATATCCTAGATTTTTATCTTGTTACCTTTTACTCAGAAAAGTAGAGCAAACAGATGCTCTGTTTACTAAGTAAATATTCTTAACTTTGGGTTTTAAAAAAAGACTTTGTCTTTCCCTGTACTATTCTCAATCTTTTTTGTAAACTAAGTAGATCATATAAAAATGTTGACATTGGCACATCTGATTTTCTTGGGAGAACTCTATTGGATTCTATGGGAGAACAATAGAGCTCCTATTTAGCTCTCTGAGAAGATGTAAAGAATACCATGTTCTTAAGGGCATAATCACCTTGCCAGGTTGGCCCTCGCTGGCAAAAAGATTAGCCAGTAGTGCACATCCAAAATCGTGATATTTTTGGCTGTATTTCTCCAGCAGACATTCTCCATCTGCAGGATTTTCACAGGCAAAGTAACTTCCATTCACAGGTTGGTTGTGTTTACTTGCTGTTTGAACAATTGGCATGAACTGGAAAGAAAAAAAAAACATCAATGCTAAGTGCATTAATTAATGATTTTTTTCCTCTCAGAAGTTAGACTTTATCCGAGGTCTTTTCCACTATATTCACACATTGTAGTGGTGTTGGAGATTGCACCCAGGCCTTTGTTCATGCTAGGACAAGGCTCTACCACTGGCTTACATTCCCTGCCAAATTCAAATTGTACTCAGACAACAACATGACCACTCCTTAATGCCACTTCAGCAACAGCTTAACCTGTCTGTGGGGTGTAGTGGTTTGGGGGAAGGGGCTTTGTTCCTTGGCTGTCTGCTTCCCAGCTGCAGTAAGGTAAGCAGCTGTGTCCCTCCATGCCTTCCTCACTGTGCTATCTCCACAAAGGTCCAAAACACCTGGGAAGTCAACCCCGAATGGAAACTTCTGAAACTGTGACCCCAAGAATGTCTCCTTTCAGTTGTCTGTTGCCAATATTTTTGTCACAGCTGTGGACACTCAACACAAACGTGTCGTAAAATGCTTTTCTAATTTCCTTTTAGATTCATTTATTTTACATGTGTAAGTGCTTTGCCTACACATATGTGTGGCATACCTGGTCCTCACAGAGGCCAGAAGGTGGCATTGGATCCCTGGAACTGGAGTCACAATCAGCTGTGACCTGCCATATGTGTGCTGGGAACTGAACCTGGGCCCCCAGTAACAGCAGCCACTTAACCTCTGAACCACCTCTTCATCCCACTTATCTAAAAGGTTTACAGTATCTCCTTTTTGGAGACAGCCTCTTGCTGTGTATCTCAGTAAGTTGCTGTAAAGACTATCTGGCATGGAATTCACAAATTTAGATATAATTCTCTTGGTTGAATTCTGGGATTACTGTGTCTACCACACCACCTGATGAAATGTCTTATTTATTTATTTAATTTTTTTTTTGTTTGTTTTCTGGAATAGGATCTCATTCTATGGTTCTGGCTGGCTGTGCAGACCAGGCTTGCCTTAGATTTATAGTAATCCTTCTCAATCTCTCAAATATTAAGATTACAAGTATGAGGCATCACGCATGGCTCAAAATGTCTAATCATAGGTTTTAACTTTTTTTCCATCTTGCACACTGGGAAAATTCTATTCCTGCTTCTGCAAGAGAAGTTGTGTAACTTCTGAACAACACCCTATGATGAAGTTATAAGAGAATGGCAGTCCCATCCCATCATCATAAGATCTAGACAGTGGCATCTTACTATCATATGGCATATGTAGAACACACTATGTTTAATATAAATGAAACAAGGCACATCATAACACACCACAGATAGCATGCATGACTGGCACTAGTACTAGCAATTTACTTTCGTAAGTAGCCATTGGTTCATTCTGATGGTTATTTAGCATGTTTTGTTGTTGTTTTTGTTTTTTGAGATAGGTTTTCTCTGTTTAACAGCCCTGGATGACCTGGATCTTAGTACATAGACTAGGCTGGCCTCAAACTCATAGAAATCTGTTTGCCTCTGTCTCCCAAGTTCAGGAATTAAAAGCATACACCATCATACCTGGCTACTATCTGCTTTTTATCATGGAGTTCTCCCCATTGTTCCTCTTTGGATCCAAAGCGGCCTTTATATGACAGCAAGGATTTATAGGGATCCTATGATATGTAAGAAAAATCATGAGCCAGGTGGCAGCTCATGTCTTTGATCCCAGCACTTGGGAGGCAGAGGTAGGTGGATCTCTGTGAGTTTGAGACCAGCCTGGTCTACAGAGTGAGTTCCAGGACAGCCAGGGCTACACAGAGAAATCCGTCTCAAAAAAGAAAAACAACAACAACAACAACAACAACAAAATCATGAGACCTCCAGTGGACATGACAATCCAGAACTAAATAGGCAAAAATGACTGTAATGAGGTCAGACTGGATTACATAGCCAGATTCTACTTCAAGAAACAAGGACATACACAAACATACACACATAATAACATGCTACACACACACAACACACATAAATACATAATACATACACCACATATACACACATAATACATATAACACACTACACAAAATTCACACATATATATATATGTGTGTGTATATATATATAAAATACATGCAATACACACATATGTATACATAACACAAACAGAATATACACACACAGACATAATACACATACATACCATATACACATATAATATACACATATATAATACACATACACATTACATACATAATATATATATACACACTATACACATATACACAGAATACAAACACTACACACATAATAATGCACAGAGTACACACACATTGCACACATGCATACATAATACACGTAACACACACACACTGCACATACCACACACATACACAAATAACACATTACACACACACACAAGACACACATAGTAAATACATACATCATACATAATACACACATAATACATAAACACATAATACACATTACACACTGCACATACACTACACACAACACATACATAATACATAATGCATAATACACGCTCATAGTACATACATAATACACATTACATACATACACATATACATAATACATTACACACAATAATACATATAAACTACATACTATATATATGCACACACACATATACACATACACACATAATACACATTCACACTATACACATAATACATCCATGCTATACACATATATTCACATACACACACTACACATATATAATATACACACTACATACATATATAATACATACACACCACACACATACATACATACATAATATACACTCTATACTACACACACACACACACACACACACACACACCTTTTGGGTTTAACCTATTCTCTATAGACTCTGAAATAGGCACTTCATTAGCACTGGAGCAGTTGGAGTGTCCACTTGGGCCCAAATCTGAAGAGGAATCAACAACTTACAATTCACTCATAAAGAAGGTGGTTTTTGTTTTTTGTTTTCCTTTGAGACAGGTTCTCCCACTGTGACCCAGACTGACTTGGAACCTACTATGTGGCCCACGATGACCTTGAACTTGCACAATCCTCCTGCCTCAGCCTTCTAAGTGCTAGAACCACATGTATGAGCCACCATTCCCAGCTAAAAGTAAGTTTTTGACAAGCCAGTAAAAAGGTTATGAAAAATTCAAATGTCAAATGAACAAAATAAAATACTATAAAAAAAATAATACTATATACACATACTGACCTCAGAATTGAACCCAAGCGTCTGAAATGGACCTGCCCCTGCTCCAAGGATAAAAGCTCCAGGCAACTTTATTTCTTTTGCAATTTCATTTAGGTCATAAACCTGTAAGAAGGAAAAATTATTGAAGCTGTAACATATGAATTTCCTGACTTATTTTTTACAGCAGACCACCGGCTTCCTTGCCTGCCACACCTGCTGGTGTGAGTCAACCCAGTTTCTACAGTCTGTGAATACAGAGAATAAAAACATACTTACTTTTTTTTTGTTTACAAGAGGCAATAAGTAAGGCACACCTCCTACTTCTGCAATTCTAGTTTGCCCACAGATGCCTAAAAAACACAAGCCATCTTAAAAGCAGGCAAACATATCATTCACGTATAAAATTCCAGAAGACACTAATTTATTAGGAACACATG
The DNA here is from genome assembly GCA_030674055.1 of Rhabdomys pumilio. Classification (NCBI taxonomy): domain Eukaryota; kingdom Metazoa; phylum Chordata; class Mammalia; order Rodentia; family Muridae; genus Rhabdomys; species Rhabdomys pumilio. The sequence continues at coordinate 79,311,960 of JANHMN010000006.1, read as the reverse complement.
TAAGAGAATCTCAGTTGGAACTAGCAGAGATGAAAAGATGGAAGTGGTACCTGCTCTGGTCTGCTTTAACTGCCACCAACATCATCATTCCTGAGCATGGCCTCAGAGGCCAGTGGCATAGTAACAACTGATTTCTAAGAGAGCAGGGACCAACTTTTGAGTAGAGTTTCTAGAATTCATTTGCCTAATCTTTTAAAAATTCCCCCAGGTGGCATTTTCTTTTAAAAATTCTATTCTTTTTGGCATAAGTTGTATTTTTATTTTCTTTATAATTTATTTATTTCTATTTTATGTGCATTGGTGTTTTGCCTGCATGTATGTCTGTGTGAAAGTTTTAGATCTTGGAGTTACAGACAGTTGTGAGCTGCCATGTGGGTGCTGAGATTTGAAACAGGGTCCTATGAAAGAACAATCAGTGCCCTCGACTGCTAAGCCATCTCTCCAGCCTCATATTTTTAAATTTTTATAACATTTTACTTTGGTAGAATGTTGTTCTTCTTTTTTTTTTTTTTTTTTCTTTTTGGTTTTTTGAGACAGGGTTTCTCTGTGTAGCCCTGGCTGTCCTGGAACTCACTCGGTAGACCAGGCTGGCCTTGAACTCAGAAATCTGCCTGCCTCTGCCTCCCAAGTACTGGGATTAAAGGTGTACACCACCACTGCCTGGCAGAATGTTGTTCTTTAGACTCATGTTGAGAAATTTTTTTATAAGTTTATATAAATAAGTTTATACAAAAAACAAGTAATGATGGATAGATAACCTTTGGGTACTAGCAAGTTTCTATGTGTGTATTTCTGTAGTTGTACAGGTATTTTGTTGTTTGTTCTGTGCTAGGGAATTGAACTCAGGGGTAATAACATATTGTACTACTAAGCTGTCGTTCTCCTACTTACATTTTAAAATCAATGTCAAACTATTAAACTAATATTAAACTAAATAAATTAAACTATATATTGTACTTTTCTTACATTTTAATTGATTTATTGTATATGTATATATGAGTGTGGTGTGTATATGGTATATTCAAATATGTTTATATGCATATACTGCACATATATACCACAAGTAGAAGCCAGAGAAAGATTCTGGGTGACCTGCTCCACTTTCCACCTTATTTCTTGAGGGTCTTTCTCTGAACTTGAAGTGAGCCCCAATCTTCTGAGTGCTGGGGTTACAGACAAACATGGCTACATCCAGGTTTCTATGTGGGTGTTGGGATCTGAACTCAAGCCCTCATCCTTAAGCAGCAAGAGCTGTTACCCACTGAACCATCTCTCCAGGCCTTCTACTCACATTTTCCTTTATTACGTTTATTTATTTTACATGTGTGTGGTAGTAGGAGGTATATGTGTAGAGGTTAGAAAACAACCTGTGGAAGTCTTCCCCTTCTACTATGTGGATTCTTGGGATTGAACTTCTTTCATCAGGTGTGACAGCAAGGGCCTTAACCATGAATCATCTTTCCAGACCCATTACTTACATTTTTAGTATTATAACAATGCAGTGAGGCAGTTTGGGAGAAGGCACTTTTTAAAGCAGAGCAGAAACTTATCTTTTACTTGAGAAGTCTTTCAAGGTTATCATTAAGTGAAGTACATTTAATTGCCCTTGCTGTTATGCAGACAAGAGATGCAAAAAATTCTTACAAGAGCCTTTTGTGTTTGGGGAGGAGCTTGGGAGGTGCAGAAATTATCCACAGATTGTACATTAAGTGACAAGATGCTGATGGTTGGAGAAACTACTACAGAACCCATAGCTGTCCAGGGAATAGGGAAGAAGGAAGCCCTAGGTAGAGATGTGCCACACACAACTGGGGATTCTAGAGATCTAGGTGAGACAGAGATTTCAAAGGTGCTGGGTCCTGGTTAAAAGTACAAGATCAGATGAAAAAACTTGGAAAGATGTAGCAGGATATTTATTTTGCTACATTGTATTCGCAGTGGAGCTTGGTGATTAGGCAGTAGGAGAGGGGGTGGAGCTGGGAGAAGAAGAGAGGAAGAGGAGGGGAGAAAAAGAAGAGAAGGGAGAAAGACGGGAAGGGGAAGGAAGAAAAAGAGGAAGGAAAGGGGAGAAAGACAGGGAGGGGAGAAGGAGGAGGCTATGGGCCATGGAGACCCACAGATGGGTCAAAAGCTGTCCTGGGTAACAACTTATATCAAAAGATTAGATATTGGGTAACAACTCTAATTGTGTTGTCATCTTGTTGATTGAGCATTTCTAAGTTCATAAATCCTTTAGATAATCATTAAGCTTTAAGAGTCTCATTTCTACCCAGTACTTCGAGGATGGCAGATATTGTCTGGGGTCCAGCCACGCTTTGTGGATGCAGTGTGGAGGATTGGCAGAGCCACCCCCATGCTGGTGTCTCATGGGTGCCAGGGCCTGGGTATCTAGTTAGCTGGAGCCTCAGTCAGAGCCGAGGAGCAGCAGGGACATGGCAGCTGCCTGGGAACTAGCTGGACCAGGAGCCATTTTCTAAATATCACCTCGGAACAGAAAAATTCTACAAAGTAGGTGGAGGCAAGGGGAAAAGATCCTGTGAAACATTATAAAGTATCTTCTAGATAGAGAGAGGCAGCTTGAGAAACAAGGAAAAAAGAGTAATTTACTCTCAAAATGAAAACCAGAAACCACAGACGATTACAAGGGAGAGGAAAAAAGAAGTGATCTTAGTTTGTTCATTCACAAGTTTGAACTCTGGCTGGAGAGATGACTCAGCAGTCAAGAGCACTGGCTTACTCTTCCAGAAGACCTGGGTTCAGTTCCCAGCACCTACTATCATCTGTAACTCCAGATGGATCTGAAGTCTTCTTCTGGACTCCATAGGCACCAAGCATGCACAAGGTGCACAGTCATACAAACAAAGAATCCAGTACATATAAAATAAATGTTTCCAAAATAAGAGACTACAGTCAAGGACTGTTTAACCTGGAAGACTCCTACAACATTCAACTGAACTCTCCTATTTAATGTATCTAAGGTCCTGAGACATTATGGGACTTAGTCCAAGTAATGGAATGAATAGACACTAGGACCAGTGTTTTAAGCATTCCAAGCAGATTACTTTGTAACCAGCTATGTCAATTAACATAAAAGAAAGAGAAATGCACTACCCTATAATTCCTCATCGCCACAGGGCATAACGGAGGAGGTTAGACGTTTGAAACTCGCCTACACTTGATCTTGATTATGACTCACACTCAGTTTGTGTGGCCTCTCTCTGGAGCTAGGGCCTTGGAGTGCTGCTGCCACATGCATCTGACTCAAATGCTTGTTGCCCTGAGGCTGTTTTACTCAACCAATATTCATTTCCTTCCCTTAGTACTTCAAACTTGGCAAATTTATAGAAGGGGTCTAAGCATTTAATAGATGAATCAAATATAAGGCCTAAAGAGAAGCTTACTTAATTTTAAATTATGTATATGGCATGTGTATGTATGGGGCTATGTGCTCAGGAATGCAGATTCCTTCAGAGGCTAGGAGAGGACCTTAGATCCTCTGCAGCTGGGGTTACAGGCAGCTGTAAACCACTTGATGTGGGTGCTAGGAACCAAACTTGAGTTCTCTAAAAGAGCAACAAATGCTTTTAACTGCTGAGCCATCGCTCCAGCCCCCAAATACAGGCCTCTTAAGATATTTTGTGAACTTGAGCAAACACAAACAACCAAAAATTAAAGGTAGTTTTCACAAGTCACTCGAGGAATTAAAAACAAAATTCTTATCCTATTAAAACTTAGCCTACTGAGTATGTTGCATAACCAAACCACTGGGGGTTATAAACACGCCTGAAACACAGTTTCTCCATATAAGGGCCCACAGTGAAATCTGACCCAAAGAAACCGGGCAAAAATTGAGCCTGAATTTGTAATAACAGCTTTTATTCATAGAGGAAAATAACACTTGCTTCCAAAAAAGCATATAACTGAAAACCAAAAACTTTTTTTTTTAAACTACGTACCTTTTACAGGAAAGGTAAATGGCTCTTTTGTTAAATCTGGGCAGTCAACCACAGAGACCTGGACATCGGCAAAGTTGTCCTTTAGCCCCTTCTGCAAAACTAATAAAAGACACACGAAGGAGATATTTAACATTAGGTGAAAAAAACAGCCACCATATACTAAATCTTTCTTCAAAGCTTCTTTGTTATACTCACAACTTTAACTTACATTATAAAAAGGACAGAGGGGCCGAGGGCACATAGTATAGTCTACTATTGCCCTGCACCACCAACCCAAGAACGCTCTTTTCAAAAAAAAAAAAAAAAACCTTGAAATCTTTTTTTTTTTTTTAAGTTTACTTTTTATTTTTAACCCATGAGTGGTCTGCTGCATGTACACCTACATACCTGATGTGAGCATTGGATCCCATTACAGATAATCATGAGCCACCATGTGGGTTCTGGGAATAGAATGTAGGACCTCTGGAAGAGCGGCCAGTGCTCTTGACCACTGAGCCCCAGAATATTCTTTTTTTTTTTTTTTTTTTTTT
>JANHMN010000006.1:79225791-79307374 GCA_030674055.1 Rhabdomys pumilio | reverse complement strand
TTTTTCCGAGACAGGGTTTCTCTGTGTAGCCCTGGCTGTCCTGGAACTCACTCTGTAAACCAGGCTGGCCTCGAACTCAGAAATCCTCCTGCCTCTGCCTCCCAAGTGCTAGGATTAAAGGCGTGCGCCACCACCGCCGGCTCAAAATATTCTTATTGATGGATAAAATTAGATTTTGACATGCTCAGAAGATATAATGTACTCTCTGACACATAAATACCCATAATTACTAACTTTGGAGTGCTGATTTGAAGAACAGTGGCCCCCATATTTGAAAGCTCAGTCATCAGGGAATAGAAGGCGTGGCTTTGTTAGAGGAGGTGTGGCCTTGTTGGAGGAGGTGTGGCCTTATTGAAGGTGTAGGTCCCTGAGAGTGGGCTTTGAGGTTTCTCTCTCTCTCAGCCTGTTGCCTGTACACACGGATGTAAAACTCTTGGCTCCTGCCCAGCACCATACTTGTCTACTTCCCTTTATGATGCTCACGGACTAACCATTTAAAACTGTAAGCAAGCCCCAGCTAAATGCCTTTTTTTTTTTTAATAGGAGCTGCCTTGGTGTTTTCACTGAGTCCTGGGTCCATCACTCCTTTTGATACTGTAAGCTCAGGTTGTAAGTGTGACAAAGAAGCTTTGAAGGAAGGTTTATCATGCCTTTTCCTGGTGTCTCTTCACAGCAACTAACAGATGTAGGAAGAACCAGCCTGCATACAGGTGAGGAGGGGGACTGCAACCCCATAGGAAGAACAACATAGGCTGGCCTGACCATCCAGTTCTCCCAAAGTCTAGACCAACCAAGGAGTGTACCTGGTGGGATCCATGGCTTCAGATACATTTGTAGCAGAGGATGGCCTTGCCTGACAGCACTGGGAGGGGAGGCCCTTGGTTCTGTGGAGGCTGAATGCCCCAGAGTAGGGGAATGCTGGGTGGTGAGGCGGAAGAGTGTGAGTAGGTGGGGAGCACTCTCAAACAGGCAAAGGGGAGGACAGATGTGGAATGGGGTGGTGGTGAAGGGGTAACTGGGAAATGGGATATCATTTAAGATGTAAATTAATGGAATGATTAATAATAGGAAAAAAGTATGCCCAATAACCTGGCATCCCACAGCTCCTTGTCAGTGAAGAATGTGAAAGTCAGACTCTGATACCAATTAAGTAGCTGACAGCTTTGCCAACAAGAACAGTCTCTACCATGGTTAGGAAGGAACACAGCTACAATGCAAATATATTTCACACTAATATACATACATATTTCATTTATTTATAGTGTGTCCGTATGTGTGTATGACACACATACACATGCATGCACGCAGCTCAGTGCATGCCAAAGTGCACATGGAGGTTAGATAAGGATTTACGGGAGTTGGTTCTCTTCCTTCACTATGCTGATCCTAGGGATGGGACTCAGGCAGTCACACTTGCCAACTGAGCCAACTGAGCCAACTGAGCCACACTACCCACTGAGCCAACCTGTCAGCCCCAAGAGGATTATATTTTTAAGGATCAAAAAGAATAAGAAGCAAGCAATTAAAAAAAGCAAAAAGCAGGGCTGGAGAGATGGCTCAGTGGTTAAAAGCATTGGCTTCTCCTCCAGAGGCGTCAGGTTCAATCCCCAGCACCCATAAGAAGACTGATAACTCTGTAACTCTAGTTCCTAATGATCCAGCCTGGCTTCTGGTCTCTGCAAGCACAGGACACACATATGATATGCACACATATATGCAGGCAAAAAAGCAAAATGCAAGTAAATGTCTGACTCAGTTTCTTTGTGAACATGTTAACGCTCCGCCAGCAAACTATGAAAATGGATGGTTCTAGAGACTGAAGACATCACAGCTTCCAATGCAGACCTTCTGGGCTTTGTTTGGTGCATTTGTCTATCTTTTTCTTTCTCTAATTTATACTGGGGAACTTCCCTACATTCTTGTTTGAACAAAGTAAAAAAAGAAAGAAAGGAAAAGGCCGAGCATGATGGTGCATGCCTTTAATTCCAGCACCGTGGAAGCGAGGCAGGTGAATCTGAGTTCAAGGACAGCCTGGTCTACAGAGTGAGTTCCAGGACAGCCAGGGCTACACAGAGAAACCCTGTCTCAACAAACAAACAAACAAACAAACCCCCCAAACTAAAAACAAACAAAGAATCCACACAGGATATTTTAAGTAAGTGAACTGACAATCAGTGAATATTGTGCAAAGTATATTTGAGACTATGATCAATACTCAGGAAAAAACTAAATCTTTTATTTTTATTATTTCTCTATTTTCAATGTATTTGAGTGTTATGTCCACATATATGTCTGTGTACCACCTGTGTGTCTAGGGCTGAAGGAGGCCAGAAGCAGGCACTGCATCAATCTATGACTGACAATTACAGACAATTGTGAGCTACTATGTGAATTCTGGGGGATAGAACTCAGGTCATTTGAGCTCAGCCAGTGCTCTTAACCACTGACCCATCTCTCCAGCCCCAGCACACTGTATTTAAAGCTACATATATACCTCAGAGATCTTTTGGTTTTATTTCCTGGAACAGTCCTTAAATACTCAAGGCTAGGCAGGGCTAGTGGCACATACCTTTAATTCCAATACTTAGGAGGAAGAGGCAGGATGATCTCTGTTGAATTTGAGGCTAGCCTGGTCTACAGAGTGAGTTCCAGGACAGACAGGGATACACAGAGAAACCCTGTCTCTGAAAAACCAAAGCCAAACCAACCAAACAACCAACCAACCAACCAAACAAACAACATAAAAACCAATCACCAAAGCTCACGTCACTTTTACCTTCAGCAAGCTCCTCCAGACTTGGCATGTGAAAAGAAAACTCAGTGCAAGCCATTCTCTTTCCTCTCAGCAAGGCTGCTCAGACTCAGCAGCTGTTGGCTGACTACCACAAGAGCTCACAGGGCACCAGCACGAATTCTTGGCTCTGGAAATGAATGGTAGAGCTTAGTTACTTGATGAAGGCAAAGGCCATGGAGGTTCCATAGCAACAGAGTTCACTTACGTAAGGAGGGCAAAGTGCTCCAAGGCTCCACTCAGAGCTCAAACAACTTCCTGTCCATTCCATGTGAGCAGGAGCTCAGGGACCTCTGCCCTACTGTTCTTTCTCTCTTCTCCCTTTTGATCTATTTTTCTGTTCTCTGGCTCCCTCCTTTCTTTCCCTCCCTCCTTCCTTCCCCTTCCTCCTTCCTGGCAGTGTTGTGTGTGTGTGGAACCCAGGGCTTCAGCTACATCCCAGCCCAGTACTGTGATATGAATCTGTTCTTTATACTTTTTTCCTTTCATTTTTATTTGTTCAGTACTGAGATTGAGCCAGGAGCTCAAGTATGCCAGGAAAGCACTTTCTCACGAGTGCTATACTCAGCCTAACCTGAGCTTTTTAAACAGACAGTCTAAGAATATGAAATAAATATGAAATAAAAGACATGCACTAAGAATTACAAATAATTAATTGGTTTTGCAGATGTCTACATATGTGTATGCATATACAATCTGTACAGTCCACAGTATTGTATATGATAGATCACTTGACTGCTACTCTGTATTTGACATTTAAGCTAAAAGTTAACTGTCTTAGAGTTGTTAATTTGTTTTTAATATTACATTTTGTGTGTGTGTATATATGTGTATTGTGTGGGTGTCCTTGTGCACATGCCATAGCACACCTGTAGAGGTCACAGGACAACTTGTAGGACTTGGTTCTCTCTTCTACCAGGTGGATGCCAGGGACTGAACTCAGTCAGACTTATTTAAGTACCTTCACCCACTGAGCGATCATGCTGGCCTGACTACCCACCTTTATTATTTTTAAACAGAGTACAAATTTCATTCTAAAAGTAGATCTCATTAATAACAAAATACCAAAGTCTGGCATTATAATAATATAATGGGAGTTTGTTTTGTTTTTTCCCTGACGCTAAAAAATTATGTTGCCAAATCTCATCTATTTACATTTGAATTATTCTTTTTATTTGTCATTTTAATAAGAGAAAATTTTAGTTACCAATTGAAATGGAAACCTATGAATGATTAGATTTTGAAAGTCTTTTTTTTTTATTTTCATTTATAAATAAATATACTTACTTGGTAAGTACTTTTAATGTTCAATTAACCTGGTAACCTAATCAATTATAATCTTTTATTTTTGGTTGTGAGCCTAGCCTTTAATGGCTGAGCCATCTCTCCAGCCTATCAATTATAATCTTATATTTCCAAAAATGCATGGCAAAAACCCTTTACAAAAACTAAGCACATATATTCATAGATTGGTACTTACTCTCTGTTCACGAGAGGAACCACATAAGCAAGTCCAGTGAGATGGCTGGAGGGAATTCAGGGAAAGAAAAGAAGGGCAGGGAGGTGACAGGCAGGCCCAATCACAGCACAGGACAGTCAAATCACTGAGGGCATTCCTGCCTCCCAGAGCACCATGGGAGTAGCTAGCACTCAATACTGTTAATGGAACATCTCCTTAAGAATGGTTGGGTTTAAAAGTGCTCACACAGCAAATGAAAAGTGGGCCCTCAGACTGCTGTGGGTTTCTTTTGATTTGGTTTTCTCTTTAGACAGGGAATCCATACCCTGTATACATAATGGAATTCCTCCAACTCACAGCTCCCCCTGCCTGTGTCTCCAGTGAAGCAAAATCACTTAAGGCTTAAAAGGAGAAACTTTGGCCTGTGCTGAGAGTGGAACTCAGTCCTGCTGGAAAGAGGTATGTGCGTTTAACTGCTGAGCCATTTCTACAGGTTCATATGTTTCTTAGGCTCAGGATTTTTTAAAAAATTATTTCACTAAAAAGTATTTATTGTGTATGTCGGTGTGTTAGTGTGTTAGTGTGTGTGTGTATGTGCCACAACCCACATGTGGAGGTCAAGAGGACAATTTGCAGAAGTCAGCTCTCTCTCTCTCCATTATAACTCCTAAGCCATCTCTGGCCTACTATTTCTATTTTTGACCATACTTTCAGAACATATATATTCCATGAACATGCCATTGCACATATTTAGCATCTTATCTTTACAGTTTTTCTTTAAGATATAGGATCTCTACATTGTCTCCACAAGCCATCATCCTGCCTCAGCCTCCAAGGTAGTTGAAATAGGTGACATTTACTTTAGTACTTGACCAAACATTCTTTTTTATAGTCCTTTAATTATCTAACACATATACTCTTGTGTTTCAAATGAAATATAAGTAATTATTGAAAATGGGACCCAGCTGCTATAATCATACTTGAATCACTCTAAACATATTTTTCAATTGAATGTCTTTAATTGTTTAGAACTAAAACATGTTAATCTTCTTTTGAAATAGTTTAAGACTGGTATATTGCATACAGATAGAACTTACATACTCTTTACCCAGATGCCCCATGTTAATAGTTAACCACACTCTGTATCAGTCAACTGGCGATACTTCCTAATACATGAGATGCCAAATCTGCACAATAAACAGCATATTAATCTATTACTGCTTGTTTTTCTTTTCTTTTTTCTTTCTTTTTTTTTTTTTTTGTTGTTGTTGAGATAAGGTTCACTGTATGGCCCAGCTGCTCTGGAATTGTGTTCTTCCTGTTGAACCCCTTGAGTGGTGGGGTTCAGAGTATATACAGCCACACCTGGTCTTAGTATAGCTCAGTATATAGTGAGGAAAATGAAAGCGCTTTAGATAATTATGTAGTAGAATAATAGGAATTCAAATTAGATTTAAACCCCCCCCCTTAGAGACAGGGTTTCTCTGTCTAGTCTCTGTCTGTTCTGGAAGTCACAGTGCTGGGATTAAAGGTGTGTGCTACCAACTGCCCAGCAATATCCCTAATTTTATATTCCTCACTTCTTAAAAGACCAATCGGTTTGTTTTATATTCCTACTAAAATAGAGACAAAAGTCTAACCAGGGGAGTCTCCAGCCCGAATAACTGGTTTAGAAATGTAGATGTTCATGCAGATGACAGCGGGGGAGAACGTGTGTATGTGGAGAGGGTGGAGTTGGAGTCGGACCCAAAGGCAATAATGGTTTCCACAGACAGTCAGAGCTGCTCCAGCATAGCTTCCAGCCAGATGAAGGCAAATATTTACTTTCTTGATGTAAGTGGTGGGAGCCGATGGCTGAGAAATGGGGTAGAGAAAGGGTGAACGAACAGGAAGGTAAGTGTAGAGGGAGAAACAACACTGCAGGCAACAGACTAACTGTGGTAACCATGCTGACTGTCATTATTAAGGCCACCCTGTATTCAGAAACTGTCAGGCCCTTTAAACTCCCTCCAAATTCTCAAATCCTTGACAGATTTATATTGTACTTCTTATTGTACAGAAGAGGAAACACAGAATTTACCCCAAATCATTCAGTCGTTACATGGCAGAAACAGAATTCAAAAGCAGATTCAAGCCAGGCATGGTGGTGCACATGTTTAGTTCCAGCACTGGAGGCAGAGGCAGGGGCAGAGGGCTGCAGAAGCAAGAGGTTCTCTGTGAGTTTAAGGCTAGCCTGGTTTACACATCAAGTTCTAGGACTCTCAGGGCTACATAGAGAGACATGTGTAAGCAGCAGCAGCAGCAGCAGCAGCAGCAGCAGCCGCAGCAGCAACAACAACAAACTCCAATGCAGATCTATAATTCTAGAATGAACCCATCCCAAGCTGAATGAGCAGTGGAGAAACGGCCCCCTCAGCTGCCAACAGGAAGACTGTGTTCAGAGTGATCCCCTGCACTCAGGAGAACGGATCATGCTCGAGCGTCATCTTCCTCCTAGACTGGATTTCTCCTCTCTTCCAAGTGTACTGCACACAGTAGGCGATGTATTAGTTAATTGTTAAGTATTTATGATATGCCAGACGTTTATGATACACTAGCATAAGTATATCATGGGTTAAGCACAAGGCTGGTTTTACAGCTTTGCAAATAGTACAGTCACGTAGGACCCTATTCAAACAGATCTAACACACACCCAGGTTTTTGTTTGCCTTTTTGTTTTTCTCCGTGGTGCCGTGCACATTAGGCAAGCTCTCTATAGTCCAGTTATATCTCTAGGCCAACAACTTTACATTTGAAATGTGTCTGTCTATGAGAACTCAATGGACAGTAAAGTGCGAGCATGAATGCCCTTTTATCAGACCTTGTCACCCACTGAATATGGTGTTTGTCATGTTCCATTAGAACTTAGTCCTAGTGGACCTGCATGTGTGCAAGGCCACAGAAAGTCAACGATGCAGGATTCCATAGACTGTTGGCAAACTGCAAGGATCAAAAAGTAGAAGTAAGGCAACTGAGTACATAGCTACAGTACACAAATACATAGCACAGGCCACCCTTAGTCTGACAGGGAACTCGGTACACTGCAGGCTCAGTCACCACAACGAACCGACGCTCACCTGACCTGCAGTGTCTTCCCGCTTGCAGGAACGCCTTCTTTCCACTCTGGAACACAGGTTCAGTCCCTGGCCTGCCTTTTCTGATAGCTCCAGGCCAAGGGAAGCGCCTGGGTACCGCCCCTCCCGGAGGACCGCCCATTTAGTCCATACGTATAGACACGCCCACAGACGTGCCCTCACGCGAGATTTCGTCCTTGTCCTAGTCTGTCTCCTGGGCGCGGGAGCGCTCTTTTCGGCGCGACGAACGAGGTAAACGGTTGTTTGGGTTGTCTGCTCTGGTCTGCCTGGCGGGACCTCGGGGGCCGCCCGCGCGGAAACGGCGCTAGTGTAGGGCTAGGAGCGGCGGAGCGGGCCAGGCTCCAGCCATCCGCGGACCGCTCGAGACTCCGGGTGGCTGTTGAGAGAGGCCGAGGTGTTCTGGGCCTGGGTTTTTTAGTGACTTGCAAGAGGTCGTGTGCTGCCTGCCCTCATCTTTTTCCTTAAAAGGGTCCTGTCAGCCGGCCCACCGCGCATGTTCAACTCAGCTCACCTCGTGGCCCCCAAAGCTTGCACTCTCGGAATTTGAAAGTAGCATACAGGTGAGAGTGATTCCTAGATAGGAATTTACAGTAATTATCTTTGAATTTACCCACAGATGTATCGCTGGTGCAACCAGGCCAACCTTACATTTCAGTTTTGATGGGTTAATTTAGAAAAGCAGTTCATGTAGTGGATATTTTGCAATCTAAGGTGGTAGTCACCTGTTATTCTTACACTTGAAGGTTGTGATTAGTTTAACTCTAGGATTTGTGTAGCCCATAACTTAAAAGTTTTCTCTCCTTTAGTACGTATGGCCGTTTTACCTCCCTCTTATTTCTATACCACGTGCACGCTGTGCTCACAGAGCCCAGAAGAGGACGTCGAATCTTTTAGGGAGTCTAATCTTAGTCCATTGACAGTACTGCTAGGCCATCGCTCCAGCCATAATCTAAAGGTTCTTGTACCGTTTGATCAGTAACAATCTTTGAACCACTATCGACGTATCCCAACTACCCAAACTCGTTTTAGTGTCTAGTGCGCAGCCCAAGTTGGAATTAGAAATGCTATTACTGTGAGGCTAGGCGGTGGTTAAAGCCAAGTATGTTTTTTTGGGTAGATTTAGAGAGAAAAACCGCATTGGGATGTGGTTTCTTTGTTTTCACACAGATTTAAAGAAAACTGATTGTGTGAGGGTACTCAGGTAGACAAAAGATCCGTTAACATGGGGGCTGGAGTTAACTGGAGATTGTGAGCAACTCTATGTGAGTACTGGAAGCCAAACTGGAAGAGCAGAGGAGTTCTACTGAGCACACTCAAAGGCTTTGAAGGTAGATCAAAAATAAACTGTCCATAGCGGTTTCACATAGTGGTGAGGAGTATGTTAAACTTTTCCAGTAGAATGCTGTGTATGGGAAAGTGCATCATTGAAATTTGTAATTGCAGAAAACTGGGTAAGGCAGAGAAAAGTGATGTCTCAATCAGAAGTGAATTCTGTTGACTGCGTGGCATCGGATAGAGCTGGAGATACTGGAAACCAAAGGTAGGTAAGGTGGCTTTGGGAGTAAACTATAGATTTAGCCCAGATGTTCAATTTATTTTGAGACAGGGTCTCAATGGCTAGAGCCATGGCTGCTCTCACCCAAGATAATCTTGCCTGTCTACTTCCCAAGAGTTGGGATTAAAGGCATGGTACCACACCCTGCACTCCCATATATTTGGATGATGGGAAGTTATTTGTAATGCTTGTCCATAAAGATGTAGAAAAACCTCAACTAACATATTGGTTTGACTAATAGTTTGAATAAAACTGTATTCTTGCAGCTATCTACAACCTGAACATGTAGAAATGGAATATAGTCTAGTTTTCTAAGAAAACTACATTTTGGGGGCTATTTCTGCTTTTATTGGCCCATTTTTGTTTAGTAGGTAGATAGTGGAAGGAAGTTTCAGTGGTTAGGTGGTGCTTTTTAAAGATAAAATTGAACATTTTAGCCAACTATGTCTTGTTTTAGATATAATAGTAAGGACATAGTGGTTAACTGGTACTGAGTCCATTCTAAAATGCTGGGTATGATTGCGGGGGTGGGGGGGTGTTGGGGGGGGTGGGGGTGGGTTGATCTTTGAAGAAATCAAAGAATGTTTAACATGTTTGGATTTGTCGAGAGTGCTTTTGTATGTCTGTCCTGGTGCTCTTCTTAGTTCAGGAAGAGGATGTTGGAGCTGTGAAGGTGTAGGAAGGCATGGTTGTAGCTGCCTGGGAGCATGGCCTTGCTGCTCGTGGAGGATTATATCTAATGATATTCGGTGACGCAGTTTCATTTTTGTTTTAGCGATGACTCATCTGATAGCAGCTTATTTAAAACACAGTGTGTTCCTTCACCTACACAAAAGCAAAGACACCCTACTGTGAAATGTGTTACTTCACCTGCAAGTGTTGAAACAGATTCATCTAGTGACTCTTCTCTAGAACCAAGGCCTTTGACTTTAAAGGCTATTTTTGAAAGATTTAAGAAAAAGAAACGGAAAAGGAGGAAAAAGAGGAAATATAAGCCAAAATTAAGACCAAGAGGAAGACCATATGGATCAAGGAACACTAGAAGGTCACAAATAGATGCAAAACAAATTAAAAACAAAGGAGCTGTGTTTCCATTCTTAGAATCTGAAAGTGGAAGAAAACCTTTACCTTGGAAGCAAATTTTAACATATGAGGTGAGTGATTTTTTTTTTTTTTAAATGTAGGTGAATACATTATGTAAGATGGAGTGGCTTGATGACCATTCTTAATTGTCTGAGGGACACCTGGAACAAATTGTTACTTTAGTAGTGTCATCTATGTAGACTGCTCCAGTCCTCATCAGACATGCATCACTAGTGAGAGAAATGTGCACAAGTATACCAGTGTGCACACAGATTTAGGGAGTTACACTACTCCAAGGTCCTTATACAGACTCCCTTCATATTATCTTTACTCTGAAGCACACTCACTATACCCAACTTTGCAGCAGGAGTCAAACATGTCATTACAAGGTCAGCGGGTATGATATCACTTCTTAAGGCCCACTTTTAGAAGTACCCAGGAAGGGCTGGAGAATAGGATCTTGAAGTAAGCTGCTGGTCTTGTGCATTGTTAGCCTAGAAGCTCTTGCTCAAAATGGCAACGCCCACAATCTAGGCTATCCGTGTACAAAAATAAAGCAGTCCTTCAGTTTAGGATCCCTTCTCAGGTGATTCTGAGCTATGCCAAATTGATAATTAAAGTTAACTAGGACAAGTTAACTTGGAGAGAAAAGTTAAGCTGGAGAGAACCCAAGTACCCAGATACTAGTTAGGTTTTTCAAATGTTTGAGCATTAAACTGATTGCAGGTGGTCCTTGGTTGGGTTGTGTAATCAGAAGATTAATGTCTACTTTGTATTTCTTTGTGTGTGCATGTGCAGACATGGCAGAGCTTGCCAATTTGAGTTGTCTTCCTAGTCACCTTGTTCTTAGATATTGTCTTCACTACTTAAGTCTGGAATTACAGTAGAACCATTATTTCATGGTTTCTGTGCTTTCAAATCTGGTCCTTTTGATGAATAGGAAGCCATTGTCCAGCCCCGTGGTACAGTTTCAAGCTTGATTATAATTAGTATTTGATGTTTTACTATATAAGGAATTGTATGTTCTAACTTGCAGCAAGCTGTTGCAAGAGGATTTTTTCACCACATTGAAAAACTCAAGTATGAACACCACCTTAAGGAATGCTTGAAGCAGATGCATGCTGGGGAAGATTTGGAAAAGGAAGACCTGGAGAGCCGAAGATACAAGTATATGGATGATGATGGTCCGCTTTCTCCTATTGAAGAGCCATTGTAAGTTGGATCTTGAAGGGTACTTTGTTCATGGGATTTGTCATTTTTTAAGCTAATTTAAAGATACTATATGTTGAGGACTGATACTCTGTCTGGTTTGGCTTGCGCTGCTGCTCGGGTCCACGGGGACTGAGTCTCGAAGAATGGAGACAAGGGAGAGGTTCTGGAGTCAAGTCTCAAGTCTCCTTTATTGTTTCTCTCCTATTGGCGCATATTCACTCTTGTTCACTCCTCTTAACTGTATTGACTCATATACCTCTTAACTCTATTGACTGTATATATATTTTCCTCTTTACTCTTATTGATTTTTATTCACCCTAGTATAAGGAAATCTTGGGTATTTATAAGCACACGCAGGAGAACACAGGTGAAAACATTTTACCACGTGCACTATGTAGCTGGGGTCACTAAACAGCAAAACAAGCTATGTGGGATAAACAAGATATTTGTTAGAGTGTGCTCAGCTGTTGTAGGCTGTTGAAAAACCAAGTCTATCAGAGTAAATGGTTCCAGATGGCTGCAAAGATAACTGCTTTCTAGCCGCTTTCTGCTTAAAGTCGGCGCCCTACAACTATATAGCTTTGGCTAGAGTTGAACTCAGATTTACCTGCCTCTGTCTCTGTGCTAGGAGTAAAGGCATGTGCCATCTATAAAATGAGCATCCTATAAAATTCAATAGTAATAACTGCTGCTCTATTTAGGATTGTTTAATCTGAGGTATAGGCACAGGGTCACTTTTGGGAGGATTGTTTTTCTATACACTATAGGTTGCAGTGTTATCAGAATACTAGGTAAGATTTGTGACATCCATTTACTGTTACAGAACTGAAGATGAAGCAACAGATCCTCAGGCTGAATGTGATATCAAGTTGGTTGTAAGTGGCTGATTTTTATTCTATCTCATTTACAGAATGTAGAAGTAGAATTTTGAAATTGCATTTATTTAAGCAGTTTAGGCTATTTGATACCACGGTCTTTTTTTTTTTGTTGTTGTTTTTTTGTGGCTCTTCCCTCTTACCCCAAGTGTAAGGGGGCTCAAAGCCTTGTTTGCATTTATATTTATGACAAGGCATCATACTGCTAAGTTATAACTCTAGCTTTAAATATTTGTGTAGGGTATGTGTGTATTTGCATGTAGGTATGAGTACACATTGTGGAGGCTGAGACCACAAACCAGTGGATTAACCTGCCAGCACAGTCTTTGCTCCTGCTATTTAAGATAGCTTAAAAATGTCTATCTGTGCCTGGCTCCAATCTTAAGACTTTAATTTTTTTTTTTTTTAATTTCAGTATTGTGCTTTGCAGGTAAGAATACCAGGTGTATGCTTAGTGTCTGGGTAGGCCAGAAGAGGGTATATAGATAGATCCCTTGGAACTGGAGTTACACACATATGGTGGGTGCATGGAATTGAAACTTAGTCTTGGAAGTAAGAGAAGCCAGCGTTGCTTATTTTTTGCTCTGTTGAATTTCTGTTTTTTACTTGATGTGTGAGTGCTCTATCTGTACACCTGATTAATGGAAGAGGTCACATTATATGTAGATGGTTATGAGCCATCATGTGGTTGTTGGGAATTGAACACAGGACCCCTGAAAGAACAGTTCTTAGTGTTCTAAGTGTTCGTAACCACTGAGCCATTGCTCTAGCTCCTGATAAAAAAGAACGTTTAGCTAGTCTTGTACTGTCGAATGAGAAAGTAGTGCTGGTGTGGTGAGGAATGTATTTGTACTCACCCACCAGTCATTGGTGAATTTAGTTACTAGTTTTTCTATTAAATGCAGGAAGACAGTTGCTTCATAATAAGTTCAGAATTCTCAAGGAAGAGAGACTTAGAACAAGAGAAGATTAAGAAAGAATCTACATTCTCTAAAAAAGCCAAAGCCAAAGATGCCATACAGGGCACAGAAGGACCTGGAAAGGAGAGGAACATGTGACTGTCAAAGAAGGTAAAGAACACAGATGACTGCACATGCCAAATAGATCAAGAAACATAAGAATTGCTGAACCGGTCTGGGAAAGAAGATAAACTTGCTGGGGAGAAGCTAATAAATACTCAGTAAAGCTCTTTTCAGTGTTTGATTTCAGAGTAAGAAATACTATAGGGACTATTCTGTTACAGCAAACAGGATTTTGATTCTCAAAGGGAAAATGCTAACAAAATCCTATACATGTCTAGTTTCAAGAACCCCAACCTCTTCAGTGCTTACCCCAAACAAATTTTTTAAAAATTATTTCATTTGTGTATTTTGCCTTTATGCATATGTGTGTAGTGTGCATCCTGGTACCTGGTCAGAAGGCATCAGGGCACCTGGATCTGAAGTTATAAGATGATCATTAGCCAGCCGTTGTTGGTTATAGGAGCTCCACACCTACAAGAATATTTTTTTTTTTTTTTTTGGTTTTTCGAGACAGGGTTTCTCTGTGTAGTCCTGGCTGTCCTAGACTTCACTCTGTAGACCAGGCTGGCCTCGAACTCAGAAATCCGCCTGCCTCTGCCTCCCAAGTGCTGGGATTAAAGGCGTGCGCCACCACCACTCGGCTACAAGAATGTTCTTATCAGAGATTTTTCACACCCACAGACAGGTTCTGGCTGGGTATGTAAGTTTTGAATCAAACAAGTGCTTATCTTCCCCTAGGGCTGTTTTAAATTATTACCACTGTCCATACTGTATGACCACATACTGTGGACACAGCTTTGTGTCAGATTTGATAGCACTTGGGTGTGTTTTTGTTCGGCTGTTGGACAAAGGCCAGTTGGACAGGTGCAAAAATAAGATCCTCTTTTGCAACCCAGAACTCATTGTTCAGTATGAGTTTTGGTACATACAAGAAGGAATATTAAGAACACAGGTGCTATTGATGAGGTTAGTTCTAGCAATATCCTACACATATTATGTATGTGTACACACACACATACGTACATACATACATAGTTTATACTATAAAGGCAATGCGATAGATGAATATTCCTTTCTTTAAAGGCTTGTCTTGATTATGAAGTAAGAATTGGAAGATACACACGAATGGATGTTTCAGTTGTAAGTAGCACGTCAATTTACATCTTCAGTTTTCATCTCAGAATTATGTTAACTTTCAGTGATGCTAATTCTATGAGAGTTTGAGTGCTCCAACACTCAGTAAATCCTAGAACATTAGAAACATCTTCCATAGTGTGGGGAGTCGACAGAAGGCTACTATCATCCTTGCAGCCATCTTGAGCCATACACCCTGACAAGAGACTTGTTTACAACAGCTGAGCACACTCTGATATAACATCTTGTTTTATTTAGATAACCAGGATCTTCCCTTGGGAGTGTGAGACTTAAAGGCATGACTTAGAAGTGAGACATATAAAAGGGGAGGGGGACAGAAGAAAGTATCCAGAAGAAGAAAACTTGTAACTGGGAAAGAGACTAGCAACACAGAACTAGGGATAAGGACTTGAGACTTATTACAGCTGGAACCAGGATTTGGACTTGGGACTGGGAACTAGGGACTTGGAGAGAAGAAGAGAGACTGGAGAATAAAGGGGACTGAATCATACTCTGTCTGGTCACCATCATGTGCATCAATTCTCTTAATGAACTCAGGACTGGAGCAGCTTGGGGTAGTGTGGGCTCTAACAATCTAGCCCCCAAGGCTTTTGGCAGTCTGGGTTCCAACATTTGATAGAGCGGACCCCGACACTTTTATCTGCCTGATTTGTCTAGTGTTGGAAGCTTCTAGCCTCTGTACAATCTGACCTAGGCCTGGATTGTTTTCACCCTTTTGTCTGGTTTAACTCAGCTGGTCTGACTCATACTCCTCCAAACTGACTGAATCTGACTTCTGCCTCTAACTGTTGTGTTCTTCTGGGCTCCTCTTGGCTCATTCTGTTCATTCTAGCTTATTCTTTGTTCACCTGTTTTGTAAGCTCTCCTGCCCTCTTAAATTGCTTCTCTTTCCTCCTGATAGTTGTGCATATCTTGTTAAATCTTTGTCATTCTGCCACTCAATTTAGACATCACTTTCAAACATGGGGATTTTATCTTCATTGTTTAGGGTTAAATGTATGTGCTAAGAGTATGTCTGTATTCCAGCCATCATAACCATGTTGCTGGATGTTGAGGCCCACACTGACCCATGCATTGGAGCTACTGTGTTGCAGACTGTTCTGCCCCACGCTTTGGTTCCAAAATGTTGAGACCCTCACTGCCCGGCTTGACAGCCACTGTGTCCCACCTGAACTGCTGCTCTGGTCCGAGGGTCAGGGTCTAGCAAGAGACATGAAGAATGGAGACAAGACAGGTTCTGATCAAGTCTCAAGTCTCCTTTATTGTCTCTCTATTCTCTCATTGTCTCTCTTACTGAAGGGAAGGCCAGGGTATTTATACACATTGGCCACCTGCCTTGTAGGCTTGGATACCACATGCCTTGCAGGTGTGGATACCAGTCGTATGGCATGGATAGCACATGCGCCTTGCAGCTGTGGGCACCAAACAGCAAAACAAGATATGTGGGATAAACAAGATATCAGAGTGTGCTCATTTGTAGGTGGTTGAAAAACAAGGGTATATGACTCAAGATGGCTGCAAAGATGATAGCTGCTTTCTAGCCGCTTTCTGCTAAAAGCCAGCTCCCAACAGCTGGAGTGAGAGCTCAGCACTGTAAGAATATAACATTGGGCTTAAGGTAGGCAAATGTTGTAAGATTACTTTGTGATTTCCTTAACTTCCTATTCATAAATGTCCATAGAAGATGGCTGGAAAGCTTCACAGTTGAAATGATTATTTTTGAGGTCTATCCCGATGGGGCTTCCCTAGTAGCCAGACATCGTTGGAAACGCCTCATATAGTAACTTGTGGTTTTACTTGACTCACAGGACGCTTTATTAGGTCTGTGGGAAGGAACTACAAGACAGCTAACAACATGCAAAACCCATGTGTCAATTTTGTTTTTTTTGTCTTGTTTTTTACTTCAGGCACTGACATTTCCTTCAGAAAGATTAGAATTCTGAGTTTTAGGTGAGTTCTATCTAGTGACACTAATTTTGGGGAAATAGCTTACAGTTCAGATGATGAATTAAACTGTTCAACTGCTGAATGATCTAGACATGAACTAAAATTTAATTCTGACAGAACTGGCCATAGCTGTTAAGTAGGGTAAACTTTGCAGTTTTTTTTAACTGAAATGATATCCTTTTAAAGTCATGTACTATTCTCTAGGAATTGATATAAGAAGAGTTTTCAGAGATGTTGGTAAGTAAAACTAGATTTCTTTTGGCTTTTAGTATAAAAAAAATTATAAATCTCCAGGGATAACATGTAAGTTCTCAGCAAAAACATTTTTATGTGTGTACAAACTAGAAAGTACTTTCTTTGTGCTAGGCTAGTAAGTACATCATTCAAATGCCAGATCAAAATGATTAGAAATGCTTATTCAGTAAGGATAATTGAGTTATTTTTTAAAAGATACACCATGTACTAGTCCCACATCTATAATTCTAGGAGTTGAAAGTGGGAAGATCCAAGTTTGAGTACAGCCTGAGAAACAGGAAAACTCAGAAAAACAAATTCTTGGCTAGGTAGGTAAGTGAATATAAGTGGTACAGTTCAAAACCCTAGCAGCCAGACAGGTGTGATGGCTCAATCTGGAAGCTCTGACTTTAGTGAGAAACCCTCAGTGTTTGTTGGAGTGATCTGGAAGGTAGTCAACACCAGTGTGTGCAAGAGAACATTAACATGGGGGATTTTAGCTGAGATGGAACCCTTAAGTAGCTGAAAGAGGGGTCTACCCAGCCCCCTCAGCATGTGAATGTATGTTAACATTAAAAAATTAGCTGCTGCTTTAGTGCAGGGCTGAAAATGCTTTAGGATTTTGCACTGCATGGTATCTGCACTCAGCAGTTCTTTCCTGTTGAGTGTTCAAAAGACAGTGCTATAGAAACTCACTATCTGGCATCGTTGGTTTCTTGGCTTTGTGCATGTTAAACCTGGTATTTCTAATGATACAGTTTATTTCATATGTATGTACATATTTTTTTATGTAGTTGTGCTGGGGAGGGCATAGCAACTTCTAAGATTGATTTCAATGTGGGTCTTAATTAAAGCTTGGTTGCTTGATGAATGAACCATTCTTTTTCTTTCTAGGCTGTCACAAGTGAAGCCTACCTTAAAATGAATGGTAAGGCATTTTTTCTGTTTCTAGCAGTCTTTACTTGAGTAGATAACATGTATGAGACTTGGGAACTAAGCCTCATTCTAAGAATGGGCATTGTTGGTCAGTGTCCAGAACTGGTCAATGTGGCTAAAGTGATATACAGGTCATGCTTCCATCACAGCAGATAAATTACCGTGGTGACAATGAGACCTGTAACATTTGTCTAGTACACTCAAGAATGCAAAGAGATATTAATTCATTTTATAATACTTACTATCAATATTCTAGGTTCATAAAGATAATGAAGAAGGATCCCTAAAGTAAATTGAAAAAATACTCAAGTCTTCTGGTAAGATGTTAATTTTGAAACCACATGTGAGATGAGATAATGCTGAAATTTACTGCCTGGCTTAAAAAACACTACCTACCATAAATGATGTTGTGATGATGGGCAAAATGTTCAACTGCTCTGAATGGGCTGAATGAAAGCAGCCTTTCTGAACATCTATATTGTCTCTTTAGATTCCGTGTATGCAGACCTGATGACTCCTTTCCTTCAACCATGGGAATATTCTTGGATTCAGGGTTGCAGTTGTGCAGTCATCTTTAGCAAGATGAGCAAGAGATAGTCTTGCTTCGTGTAGCCCATCTGGGTCACAGTATTGTAGTTTTCAGGGTATCAGATGCAACATTCATTTCCCCCTAGTTTTAGCACTAACCTTGTAGAAATTTGTAATTCTTTGAAACCTTTCCTCCCACAGGTTAAGAACTTACACGTTGTCAATGACTGTCTTTAAACCAAGGACAGATAAAAAGAAAGGCAAGTAATAGTCATTTTAGTCACATTACTTGCTTTTATAATGGTCATTACCAAGGCTTTTAGAATGCAGTTTCTCATTTGCTGTGGACATGACCATAAAGAAAAATTCCCATTAGGTTTTCCATATGCTATTTGACTAGCAGTTAACCTGTTGGGAACATTTATTGAGCAGCAAATTAGGACCCAGTTACTAATGAAATGTAGATGGTTCTAGAATGCTCGTCTGATTGCTCCCATGTTCTTATTTATGTAGGGTTGAAAAACACAACTGGACAGACAGACTTTGAGAAAGGTATGTATATGGGAGGCAGGTAGTGAGGGTCATTTCAAAGAGGGCTTGTTTGGGCTGTAAAACCAAAAGCTCTTAACGCTGTGACCAAAGATTGATGTTCTTCACAGAGTAAATCCTGCACTTTTTTTTGATAGTGCTGTGTTTTTCTGAGAAGATAACATGGATTTCCCATGAATCACAATGAACTCATTGTTACTTTTATTTTGTCTTCTTGTAGGGCTATTTTCAGATGCCCTGGATGGACAGCAAAGGAATCAAATTCATAAATAAGAATTTATTTGACTTAATACAATAAATAATAAATACATTTAAAAAAAGAAGCTTTACACTGTTTGTAGGAAGTTGGCATGTATTTGGGCCTGAAATTTCTCTAGTGTTTTTCTGTAGAAAGAAAATTTAGCTGTTTGTACTTTTTTGTGAGTGAAAAGCTGGCTCCTGCTCACCCTTTTTCTTGCTTTGCTTTCTCTTCTCTTTGTTGTTTCACCTCAGCTAACTGCCTGTATAACCTGTAAGAGAAATTTGTGGAATTAGGTTGGAGCATGTAGCAAAATACTAAGAGCAAGGGAATGAAAAGATACCTTAGTGCCTTTTGGTGCACAAGGGCTTGGGCAGCTTCTCTCTCTTCAGGAAGAGAAACTTCATTCACACCCTTCAGGTGGCTTAAGGATGAACCTGAAAAGCAGGGATGATTGAGTTCTTTTAGGTTGAGTCTTTTTTAGTCTTCACTGTAAGGAAACATACATACCTGTAGGTAGCTTCTCTTTGGATACTTTGGTTTGAGGGAGTCGCATTTTATTCCAGATCTCTCTCTGTCTCTGGTAGGATCGGTCCATAATTGTAGCTGTAATATTTGAGAAAAACTATTAACGGGCTTCACCTAAACATTATCAGTTGAGATAATGTTATCAAGCTAATTAGGGGTTTACCTGAAGGTGCCACCATGGGTTGGTCCACACAAGGCTCTGAACAAGTTCCACAAACAGAGGTTTCCATTGAAGATAAAGGCAGAGCTACATTGGCCTAGGTACAAGGAAGTCATTATGTTTTTGCCAGCATTTGCCAGTATTTTCCTTTGCTAGTGCCAGGAAGTCTGGCTGTTGAGTGCCCAGAGAACAAACAGCCTGTACTAGCATTTTTGGTGAAGGCATTTACCTGAAAACAACTCTGTGCTTCATTGTCGTCTCTGTCTTCAAGGGTTAAGTTTGCAAGATCTGTTTCAGTGATGCTGATGTCACTAATACTCACTAGAGTGAGATCTGGTTCTTCCATTATACCATAGCCAGTTTCCGTTTCCTGTTTATAACAGAAGAGCTGTCTTAATGCTAGCTTAGCAAGGCAAGGTAGTCACAGACAATTCTTAGGACTGTGCTACCTCCAAACCTAGTCCTAACTCAGCAGGTCAGCTACCAGACAGACCCCCAAAACATTGGTTTAGACCCTTCCCATACCAACCCCATCACCCTTACAATTTTACTATTTTATAGGACCTATAATTACAATATCTAGTACCAATCTACTACTCAGTGAGTTGGATTAGAAATTAGCGTTCTAGCAATTATTTCACTATTAACTCCAGTCAACTGAAGCAGCAACAAAATGTTTTGTCATGCAAGTAACAGCCTGAATTAATTTTATCCATCACAATTAAAAAATACCTCTATCACTTAAACTTGGTTCAGCTCCACTCCATTACTGATTTCCCAAAGGAAATCGTCACAATTACTCACAATATTTCACTCAACTTCAAAACAATCTCTTAGGAGGCCTTCTGTCTTATCACAAACCTACACACATCTCATTTGGTCAACTCAAATAATCACCACATAAACTTCAAACACATTATTTTTCCCCTATAAGCACTAAGAAATTGAACAAGTTTATTTTCTGATATGTGAATGCGAATTGATCACTCAATTGGGATAAACTGCTAATATCCTACTTCTGGCTTCAATCTACTTCTCTACAGGTACATTACTGGGTACATTACTGTAACATTGGTATGGGGGCTTTGGAAACTGACACTTGACTAGTAGGTAGATAGTGGAAGTTTCAGTGGTTAGGTGGTGCTTTAACTGGTACTGAGTCCATTCTAAAATGCTGTGTATGATGGGGGGGGGGTTGATCTTTGAAGAAATCAAAGAACTGAAAATTGGAGCCCCTAATAAAGCATTTCCATGATAAGGGGTTTTTCGAGACAGGGTTTCTCTGTGTAGACCAGGCTGGCCTCGAACTCAGAAATCCGCCTGCATGCGCCACCAACGCCCAGCACGCTATTAACTTTATTATCACAGTATGAAACCCCACCATTTGTAATCTCTGGCATTTTTCCAGTCACAACAGTAGTGAAAATCACACGACTAAAGTTGGAGTGTCAAACTTACCCAGATTGGAATTGAGCTCTGAAATGGACAGGACTCAGATTTCAGTATGTGCTCTGCTTGTGCTAGCTGGCATATATTCCTTACAGCTTTTGAAGTTTCAGTTTTAATTACATTCTGAATTGGATTTTCATTTTGAATACTCAATGAATTAGACCCCTGAAGTGAAGCTACATTTTCATCTTCATTGAGTCTTTGTGACATTGTGACCGCTCTTGTCGACAGTTCTTCAAAACCCAGCATTTCTCCTCTGCTTTCTAACTGTTTTACTGAGCACTCACTAGAGGTGGAACCCCACGGAGTGCTGTGTTGCACGTGTAACTGATCAAAGAGAATCGTATCAGATGAACTGTAGGCTGGACTCAAATTCTCTGTTGAGGGCTGAGGATAGATACTTTTCTTAGTTTGTGATCTTTCAGAATAGTTCTGGTTTTCCATAACTTGGGAAGCACCTCTTGCTTCAATGCTATAAATACTGGGTAGATCAGCATGTTGGCTTTCCTGTGAAGAGAATTCTGGTAGGAGCTGTTGGAAAGTCTGTTCAGATCCTGCATTAAAAAAACAACAAAAAAACCCACAAAGTCAACACTGGATAGAGTCACATTTTTTTAAGTGAACTGTAAATAGGTTTTATGACCTATAGTTTTAGAAGGAAAAGTTGATGTGTATAAACATTCAATAAATGGTCAGCAATTTTCACAAAAGTCAAAATAATAGAACATGTGTGCGCATGTGCACGCACGCTTGCGCATAGAGCTTTAGAAAGATAGGACTACAGTTGGTCAGGTGGGACAAAAGGGATTTCTGATTGTGTGAGACTCAGTACTGTGCATATTCAAGTTAAGTATGTATTGTATTGTTTAAATAAGGGAACAGACTATGCAAAGAAACTCTGTGTCGAAAAAGCCCAAAAAAGTAAATAAAGGAACAGAGGGGAGAGATGAGAGGCATAAATGCCAAAGAGATGGGGGAGAATTTATCGTTCTCACCCTCAGTTGTAGCTTGAGCCAGGTTAACATCAACTAGTTTGTTCAGCCTTGAGTTAGGAGAATGTGAGCAGGCCATCAGTGCTGTGAAACAGATTGTGCTTGTGGATGACGCCTTAATGTGTTTTTCAGATGAAGATTCTGAGCTCTGCTGAGAAAAGTAAGAAAAAAAAGGCTGAAATACTGATCCTATATTACCAGTCAAATCCAACATAGTATTTTGAATTTTGATATTTTTTCTTACTTACAACTTTACCATTACAGTCAAGAGTTGTGATGATTAAAGAAACTCCATTCTGAACCAGGCACCCTTCATAGTAGTAGCTATTGACCTAAATTCCTGAAAGATGGGCTATCAACCTCTACTCTGCCCAGAATGCTGTAACTGCTGTGAGATAATGAATTCCTTGCTCTGGTTTCTATAAACTCAATGACTGATAAGTGGGATGCCTCCTTTATCAAGGTGTACAAAGAGCCACACATAGCTGAAAGGAGTGAAGCAGTTTTCTCATTCAGCTACAAGCTCCACAAGAACAAGATGACTGATCCCCACCTTTCAATCACCCGTCCATCAATACAACACTGAACTTTGATCTACCTGGTAAAAGTCTCCGTCTTCTTGAGAAGTCCCGGGGGATGAGAAGTCAAAATCTAGATGTGGTTCTAAGGGTTTAAAGAGCTGACGATGCAAGTGTGGAAATATGTGTTCCAATTCTGGAAAGTCAAGATCCACAGCTGGAACTTTAGGAGAAAAAAAAACCAAGATAACTTTGATTTTAAAAACTTCAATGAAGCCCAGGAAATGAATGCTAAGAACATGCCCATTAAGCATTTCTAATACAGCAGGATCACTTCCATTTGCTCTCCTTGCTCACAAGATGCAGTAAAAGTCCAATCACGACTGTTCTCCATATATAAGGCTTCCATGGTTAATTAGGAATGGCAAACCACATAAGACTACACGGGAAAACTTAGCTGTAGCTCTGAGCTCTTACTTTACTTCATTATCAAGTATCTTCCTTGTTGATGGGGCATATGTACTATTGTTGATGTGTGTACTATCTTATTTAATTTCAACTTCTTTTATATAAAAGAGGTAAATTAACTTCTCTATGGTCCCAAAATGGCAAATGCTCTAAATCCCACTGAAATGTCTGCACTAGTTGTAGTGATTAAAGGTAAAGGAAGATGTCCTTGTTAAGCTCTTCAAGCTGTTTTTGTTGCTTTTAAATTTAAAAAATTCATTTATGTGTGTGTATGCACATGTACATGCCATACATGCTTGTATGTAGGTCAGAAGTTAGTTCCTCCTTCCACCAATGTAGGTTCTGTGAACTCAACTCAGTCAGCTACGTCAAGGGTTGATAGCAAGTGCCTTTAGTACTGTGATGGTTTGTGTATGCTCGGATCAGGGAATGGCACTTTTAGACAGTGTGGCCCTGTTGGAGTAGATGTGTCACTGAGGGCGTGGGCTTTAAGACTCTCTCATTTTAGCTGCCTAGAAGCCAGTATTCTGTTAGCAGCCTTCAGATGAAGACATGGAACTCTCAGCTCCTCCTGCACCATGCCTACCTGGATGCTGCCATGTTCCTGCCTTGATGATAATGAACTGAACCTCTGAACCTGTAAGCCAGCCCCAATTAAATGTTCTTAAAAGAGTTGCCTTGATCATGGTGTCTCTTTACAGCAGTAAAAGCCTAATCAAGACAAATGCCAAGACATCTCACTGGCCCCTTTATATTTTTCAGTTAGTGCTCCCAAATACCTTGTCTCATAAATGCCATCAATATTATCTGTGGCACAAATAATTTGCAGGCCATAAGAAATATGAAGCTCAAACAATACTTAAAACTACAAAAGGATGAAAGATGAAAAGCTAGAAAAAGTTAAACAAATATTCTTTTAAAATATTTTACCCTGAAAGTCTTTTTTGTCAGGTGTCAAGTTTGCTTCATTTATATTGTTCTCTATGATCTGCTGAACATGTGTATGATCAGATGTACTTTCTTCCTCCGTGGGCAACAGAGAGTTATGAGCACCCAAGGAGTGCTGCTGCTGCTGACAAATGACTTGTACTGAAGGGACTGCACAACTAAGAGGACCAGTCTCTTCCTGTTTACTGATAGATTCTTGCTCTTGATGCTCTGTGTGTTCTGAAAATGACTCTGAAATTGAATGTAATAAAAATATTTAATTAACATTTATAATACAGTAATTTAATAGTATCTGGGTACTTCCTCACAAGTAAAATGTCATAGCAATATACATTGCTGAGATTAGTGAACCAAGATATCTGTTCAGAGGGAAAATGTGCCAGAATGCATACTTTGTCATTTTCAGAATATCACACAGTACTATATTCTATTCGACACAGATGCCTTTTTCTTTGTAGACTTGAGACTGTTCCTACCCCAAACCTAATAATCCCCTGGACACACCATGAAGAAGCTCTGCTTCCTCCATTACCAATTACCACACTGCAGTTCTGCCAGTGCAGCTCCTTCAATGTGTTCACAAAGTCTGACAGTACCTGGATCTGTAAGGCTCAAATCTGTGATTTCATAACTTAAGAAGCTTCCAGTAGAAACAGTTACTGATGATAATGGCTCCTGAGAAATCTCTTGTGTTTCAGCCTAAAAATTTTAAAAGGAAATATTAGATTATGATCATGACACATCTAGAAAAACCACAAATCATCTACATTGCCAGTTGTCAATTCTGAGCTCAGGTCAAGTGTAGGAACCTTCATAGTGACAAAATTCAGTACTAAAACCTTTTCATCATTGCTCAGAAATGACCATATACACACACACACACACACACACCCCGCCCCCAACACACACCACCCTTCCTTCTCTCACCACAGACAGACCCTAATTGTTTTAAGCTGTTTTGTAGTTTTGCTTCTCAGAACTATAGAGATCATGCACCAAGCAGACCAAAAGGTCTTCTGATGCTCAGATTTGGCTATTTTCATCATTGATCCACTTCCGTAGATCTCAGAGAACAGACTAAGTTTTTAACAAACTAAACAAATGCAAAACCAAAACTGCTTAATAAATTACACCAAGTAGTATTACTGACCTCATCATTTGGCTTCACAAGTGAACCCAGGTATGTACATGCTGCTGCTTCTTCTTCTGAGATAGCATGACTCAATACTGCATGATCTTCAACATCAGATTTCTTGACTTTAACTAAAATGTGAATTTGAAGGTTCAAAGTAGGAGTAGGGACAATTAAGACAAAGTAAATTTTAGCACCAGAGGGTGTCATTCTCTGCATTTCTATACCCTGTTTTTTATTTTCCTTCTTAAAATTGCCTTACCTTAGGCCAAAGGAAAAATTACCAACATTTATTGTCATCTATAATACTCACTAGGGGAATACTCATTAAAGAAAGACAGAAAGAAAATGTAGTCACACTAGTCAAGGGAAAAATTCTTTTAAAACATTTAAAATTAATTATAAAGTTGGAAGAGTCAAAAGTACATATCAAAATATCAAAACTGACAATGTCCTATACTGTTATTTCAACTATAACACAAAAAGCAGGTGCTGAACTCAATCCCTTTCTTATGAACCCTCCAACTGAACGTTTCTCATGTCCTGTTATGTTTTAACTGCAACTCATATACTAATTATCTGTTTAAATCAAGCTAAGATAAAAAGAAATCCTTGAAAGTAAATGACTTAAAAAGTCATTATTTACAATGAATAAAGTGGTATTGGAGCTTTGCTCAGTAGGTCAGCAAACAATATTACTGTTTATATGTATTCATTTAAAAGCAAGAAAACTGACTTTGGATGCCACTGGCTGGTGGAATAACTGACTTAAAATTCTTCATAATGTTTACGAGTATTATATATGAGGTCCTTTCTTACCACAGCTTTTAGAAGGTGGCTTTCCTACCATTGTATTCACAGTGTGGCCTACAAAGTTGCTAACTCATCATCCTACCATTGTATTCACAGTGTGGCCTACAAAGTTGCTAACTCATCATTCTTCATATACTCCCCATCATGGTATTCACTGCAGGTGACAGTTGGGCAGTAAAAAGATTTCCTTGCACTTGCAAGATCTTGCAAGTGCAAGATCTCTGTGAGTCTCAGCTTGCATAAATCAAGAGAGCAATTATGTACCACAATGATCTATTACTGACAGTCACCAAAGCTACTTACCACTATTACACACACCCTAACAGTCACCTTTTGTCCACACGTCCTTGTGGACACTTCCACTTCCTACATAACTTTTACCTGCTTCAGCACTGTCATGGCTTTTGCTGTTCTCTTGGGCAGGTGGTTGGTGACAACCAAATGGATCATGTGCCAGTGGGCTCCCCAGAAAACTTTGTTCTCTGCTTACTGAGACCCTTAATGGGTCTCGGTCTTGATAAAACTCTGCTTTTCCTGGGTAGGGAAAACAAACAAACAACAATAACAACAAAAATCCAGGTCATTAAATTTCCAGTTACTAAAATGGCCATTTGTTTTTAGATATATTCACTTTAGGTGTTTTCAGTGTTTGCCTGCCTGTATGAATTTACACTACAAATGCAGTGCCTTGGAGGCCGGAAGGGGCAATGGATCCCATGAAGCTGGAATGAAAATAGTGCTGTGAATGAGTCCTCAGGAAGAGCAATTAGTGCTCAACCTCTGAACTACCTCTCTAGTGCATAAATGGCTACTTAGTCATGTAAAATGGTCATATAGATAATAGGTTTTAAAAACCCAGCCAGCCTTTTAGTATAGCAAATATGCAGAAACTTAGAGGAAAGCTTCTAAAATATATGATGGGGAAAAATTTGGACCAATACAAAATATGGAACCAAAACAAAAACTAACTTTTAAAGTTACTCCTATTCTATACATGGAACAAAAGTAGGATGTTACCAAAGTAGAGTGTTGGAGGAGCCAAAACCAGACTGTTAACTCTAATTAGACAATCAATAAATTCAGAAGCAATAAAAATTCAGAAGCAAAGAAACAGTAAAATAAAAGAATTAAGGAGAATTATGCAGAAAGCAAAGACAAAAGAAAAGAGCTACAAAAGAGAAAAGGAAAATCAATAGAGATTAGTGTTTTCAACTTAATTACTAACCTGTGTCGCCTCTAACTGCCCTATCCATATGAAATTTCAACCAAGCTGTAGTTTGTGGATTAAAAATCACTGCAAAGTTTTCACTTGTCCCTCAAGCAGTTTTCATTTTGTTGGGATAAAAGACATTTTTTATGAATGACCTCGTTTAGCCAGGCATACATCTGTAATCCCAACACTAAGACAAAGAACCACATGTTTGAGTATAGTCTGAACTACACTGTGAACTCCAGACCGTCGTGGGCTACACTGCAAGACTCTGCTTCAAAGAACTAAAAGAAAATGCTAGGAATTACTGCAGCCATCCAAGAAAAACAAAAAACAAAGATAACCAGAACAGCCAGGATTGAGTGGGAAAGTGGGCAGTTTTAAGAGTTCAAAGAGGCTGGGCGGTGGTGGCGCACGCCTTTAATCCCAGCACTTGGGAGGCAGAGGCAGGCGGATTTCTGAGTTCGAGGCTAGCCTGGTCTACAGAGTGAGTTCCAGGACAGCCAAGGCTATACAGAGAAACCCTGTCTTGAAAAACCAAAAACCAAAAACCAAAAAAAAAAAAAAAGCAACAATCATTATTGCTTTATTTATTTGATTTTTTTTGAGATAGTATTTCTTTGTGTATCCTTGGTTATCCTGGAACTAGCCCTGTAGACCAGGCTGGGCTCAAACTTAGAGATCTCTAAAAAAGATTCTTAAACTCAAAGGATCTAATTATATTTATTTTGTTTTCTTTTTTCTTTTTTCTTTTTTTTTTTTGGTTTTTTTGAGACAGGGTTTCTCTGTGTAGCCCTGGCTGTCCTGGAACTCACTCGGTAGACCAGGCTAGCCTCGAACTCAGAAATCCGCCTGCCTCTGCCTCCCAAGTGCTGGGATTAAAGGTGTGTGCCACCACAGCGGCTAGTCCTACCTTTTTAATTAAAAAACAAAAAACTAATTTTCCTGTAAACAAGATTTGCTCTGGTAAATTCATCAAGAAAATTATCTGGTGACTTTAAAATTAGAGGGAGTTAAGAATTTCAGGAAGGAATTTTTTTAGGTGTTTGAACATAAAAGTAGTATGGTAAAAAATATCTGTTCTAATTGCTAGTAAAGCCAACATTTTAGGCATAATTATCCTATAAAAGATACAAGAAAAAGATCAAAGCCAGCCTGGTCTAAATATCAAGTTCCTGTCTAGAAACAAAAAAGTTCCACCCAGATACAGGAAAAGACTAGTGAGAATAGGTAAGAAAGGAAAAAGAGAACCAGGTCCCACCTTGAGGCGTTTCTAGATAGCAGGCATAAAAGAAAGCACTGTGTTAGAATGTGGGACAGCAAAGACTTTGTCACAGCACACTCTCCTTCTCCATATGTGAGAAAAGTTAGTTACAGTACACACTGCCTTCCACATGTGAGACAGTAAAGCTAGTTACAGTATTATATTTCTTTATGTCAAAAATGTAAGTACTTCAATACATTCTATTTTATTTACTATTGTGTGTATATATAAGATACGTGTGAGTATTGGTGTATGTGTGCCATGGCATGGTAGGTCAGAGGACAACTTTTAGGAGTTGATTCTCTATTTCTATCTGGGAGCCAGAGACAACTCCAGCTGTCAGGTCTGTGAACAGGAAAATGCTTTTTACTTGGTAAACCATCTCTCTGTCCCCAAATTTTTAATCATTTTTATGTAAACCAGTTTCTCTTTCTACAAGTACTTAAAAGACTATCTCTTGGATACATTTTAGCATACTGAGAAAAAGTAAAAAGCTAACAAACTAGTAAGATGTATTTTTTTATCCCCTTGTTTACCTGGCATGGAACTCTTGCCACTTGCTGGTGACTCTACTTCCTGTATAGTACTAAGCTCATGCTGGTTTAAGTCCAAAACACAGTTAACTTTGGAGACAGGTGGCTTTGAGGCTCTTCCACTCAGTTCTTTGCCCAGACTCTCACCTATCAGATCAAGAAAAGGTTATGAAAGTAAATGAAACTTTGTGAATATACAGCAAGCTTTTCTTCAGCCAGCTAGCTGCAAGGATAGGGTATAATCAGAAGATAACAGGGCTCATCTTACCACTGTACTCAGCATGGACATCTGCTGAATGTGGCTGCTCACTACCAGAGCTCCCCTGACCTGAGTCTCCCCAGGTAAGGCCTTCGATGTGAGGAAACCACCCTGTAAGCTGTTCTATCTTCTGCATTTCCAAGTCATTCTCACCTGTGGGATTCCTTGCCTGAAGAAACAGGGAGGGAAATGGGGATGTGGGTTAAGAAATCACGTAAATAAACTGTGAGATTTAAATCTCACTTAAGTCAGAACCTCAAGTGAATGACTAATTCCATCACTATAGCAGGTTTTCCCTGCATCTCTGTAATGGTCTACCTCATGGGCTCTACTTGGAAAACACCATAAATTTATGACTTTCTGTTGCTCTGTAACTACAAAGTTCCTATAACTGTTTCTACAGTGGTACAAGCTATTTAGGAAAAGCTAAACCCATATCCCCAGATATAGCTCATAAAACAATCTGTTTTATGTTGATAGATCAAAACTAGGAAATACTTTTTTCATTGAATGAGTAAAATTCCCAGTGCAAAGTACAACCAAGGTACAGCCCCACACCCAACCACTAGCTTCCTCTGCACCTGCTGACACATTAGACCTAAATGTTTCCCTTTGTCTTCTCCCCCATTACTTTTCCTTCAACAACTCTTAGGATTTTAAGTTCTAGATTCAAATGCCTCTTGAACATCTAGGTGCTGCAGAATTGTTTGCACTAAGGAACTTAAGAAGTGGCGTAAAGTAGAATAGACCCATTCTAACTAAATATATCTCTGAGTGACGACACCAGTCTTCTCAGCAACTCAATGTAAGAAGTGTAGGTCTAGCCTCTATGAGACTATAACCATACCAGCTATACCATTATGTCACAGATTTTGATTCATATACAAATGTTACTGTCACACTATAATTCTATTAGCCAGCCCTTTTTATAATTTTATCTGAGAACTCACTGCAACAAACTCATAAAGATGGATTTTTTTTTTTTTTTGGGTTTTTCGAGACAGGGTTTCTGTGTAGCCCTGGCTGTCCTGGAACTCACTTTGTAAACCAGGCTGGCCTTGATCTCAGAAATCTGCCTGCCTCTGCCTCCCAAGTGCTGGGATTAAAGGCATGCACCACCACTGCCCGGCAAAGATGGATATTTTTTAATGTTTACTGTATTTTAAAAATGACTCTATAAAGTAGATAATTTTAATTTCCATACTCCCAATAACTAAGGGGAAGGTAGGTTTAGGATTAAAATGGACTCAGGTTTAAACATCTATTATGTAATGCTGAAGTTTTAAATTCAGAACATACCTGACTGACATTAAAGAAATCTTTCAAAGTCTCTCTGTGTTTTTGGATTTGCTGCTGTAAGGCTGTCTGTCTCTGTACAAGCAATTCTTCTTGGGCTTTTTGCCTAGACTGTAGAGCTTCTCTTTGTACACTCAGCTGCTTCTGAAGACTCATGTTATCTTGCAGAGTTATGTCAGGCTGGGAATAACTTAGAAGTCTGTCCTGCAATCTTGGGATCACAGCATCATTAGAAGGAGCTGCATGCTTCTTTTCAGATAAAAACTCACAAATGCTTTTAGATTTAGTTTCTGCAAAAGGTAGTGGAATGAATGGATGCTCTACTTCCTTGGACTGAAACAAAGCAGGGAGGGAATGCTCAGGAGATTCACTTTTGTTTTGGCTCTTTTGTTTGTGTAAAAGCAGTTCTTTATGAAATACTGTTTCTAAGTCCAACTGCTCTGTCACGTTATCCTGAAGAGGCAGAAGAGGCTGTGAAAAGCTCAGATACTCATCCTGGGACCTGAGCATCTCAGTATCATCACTTTTGGCTGGGAAAGATTGTAAGGTCCCTTCAGAATTGGCAGTTGGCAGTGCTACTTGGGATGAGAATGGAGAGGAGCTAATTTGTTTGGAAGATACCCTTTGCTCCAATTTATTTAACCTTTGCAAAAGCAGTTCCTCTTGTACTTCCTGGCCAGATCTAATGGCTTCCCTTTGCATATCTAACTGCTGTTGAAATGCCTTTAAGTCATCATGATGAGGTTGGATAAAATGTTCAGCAGACATCTCTTCAAATTTACATGGTCTGGGAAACACCAACCCTTCTTGGGCTTTCTCAGTAGAATGAAAGGGATTTGTTTGTGCATGAAGGTGTTCTGGATGTGCAGTCAGATTATCCTGCTGAGTATGTGAGAAACTCAGTGTCCTGTCAGGCAACTCCAGCATCTCAGAATAACCCGAAGATATGGTGTCATTGTTGGCTGAACACAGTTCTTGTGCTCTTTCAGTGTCAGAAACAGGGAATGAAGCAAGTGAGTGCTGTGGTATCAGGGGAGGAAATGAACCAACCTGCTCTGGAAATATTTCTTCCTTCCTTTCTCTTAGTGCTTCTTCATGAGCTTCTTGTCTAGAGTGGATGATGGCTTCTCTTTGTGTAGCTAATTGTTCTTGAAGGGCTTTCAAGCTGTCTTGCTGAGGCTGGATGAGCTGGGATATCTTCAAAAGTCTATGCTGCAGTTCTGGTATCTGAAGACGGTTTGATGTTACTTTACTGTCACTCTCTGTTGAGAGAGGTGGCTGTGTTATGCCAGAGTCAGCAGATGGCAAGGACACACATGATGGTAGTCTTAATGAGGGTTTGAAGGACGAAAGGCCTGTCTGTTGAGAAGATGGATTTTCTGGAGTTTGAGGACTAAATTGAAAGCTCTTTTTTCCTGTGTCTAACCATTCTTGGTGTTCCTGCAAATTATCTTGCAGAGGGAATGTATGCTGTGAAAATCTAACTACTTTTCCCTGAAATCCTGGAATCTTAAAATGGCTTAAGGGATCTGTACTATCACTTTTGACTGATACAGACTCCTGGGATATTTCCCATTCAGTTCCTTGGGATGGAGAAGACAAGGCACCAGTCTGTTGAGAACAGAGTCCCTTTTCTATTTCATTTTGTTTGTGAGCAAATTCCTGATTTTTTTTCCTAGCACCAAGTATAACTCTCTGAATATATGTTTGTTCCTGGAGTGATGTAAAATGTTCTTGTCTTGGCAGGCTGTGCTGTGGAAAGCCATGAGACTCCTCCTGAACTGCTGGGGTGATCAAATGACTGGAGAGAACTGTATTTTCTTTCTTAGATGAACACAATTCCTGGAGCCTCTTAGGCCCAACTTCTGAAACTGCAGGAGAAGCATCTGAATGCTGAGCAACCACTGAGGAGAGTAAATTTACTGGCCCATCCTCACTGTCTTCTGAACATCTTTCTTTATGTAAAAGTAATGCTTTTTGAGCATCATGTCTAGGCTGAATCATACCCCTCTGTACAGCCAGCTGTTCTTGAAGCAACTTTAAAGTATTCTGGAGAGGTAGGGTCTGCTGTAGAACACCTGAAGATCCATCCTGAGCTTTTGAGATTTCAGACTGGCTTGGGAGTAGCCAGTTCTTGTTTGTAGGTAAAGGCTGTTTCTGGATTTTTCTAGATTGTGTATCAGTCGATGTTAGTGAACTAAATGACTGCTGAGCCACCTGATGTGGCCAAGAAGACCCAGCCTGTTCAGAACGTACAATTTTATCCAGCTTACTCTGTGTATGTGCAAACAAGACCTCCTGGGCTTCCCGCCTAGCCTGAAGGTTATCCTTCTCAACACTGAACTGCTCTTGGAGAAATTCTAAATTAGTATGCTGTGATGAGATGGGTTGTGAAGAACCCCAAAGCCTGTCCATATTGTCTGAGGAAACAGTGATATCACTTTTTGTTGAAGATGTCTGGATGTTTCCTGATTCAGCTGAGGCAGAGGACAGTGAAGGAAATATATTTCCAACTGGTGAAGGGAGGAATACTGGGAGACCAGTCTGCTCTTCCAGTTCTTTCTGTGAGCGCAAAAGCAGCTTTTCCTGAGCCTCTTGTCTTGCCTGAAGAACTTTCTTCTGTCGTTCTAACTGTTCTTGAAGAAACCTGAAGTCACCCTGCTGAGCTGTAACAGTCTCTGAGGATGACAAAAGATGATCATGCATTTGACTGTTTATAGACTGGTTTAAGGTTCTAAAGGGTTTCTGAATTGTTCCAGATTTGAGTTTAACTGGGAGACTAGTAAAAGGGTGTTCAGGTACCAGTGGGAGAAAAGAAGACGGTTCAGTTGGCTTAGAAGACATATTTTCACTATCTTCTGATGATATCTGTTGGGAATCTGAACTTTGACAAATTATTGTCCTCAGTGGTTTAGACACTTCATCAGCATCCTGTAATGTTTGTGGCCTAACATAAGACAGAGTCCTTGAAAGTGAATGAGAATCTTTAAGGATGAACTCACAGTCTCTGTGATTTGTTTCCACCTCAGAGAATTGCCACTGATGTTTCTGTGACTCCACAGACTGCTTAGCTAACATCTCTGCTACAGCTGTTTCTCCCTGCCTCTGTGGAATGTAACCCTGTCTTGGTACCTGAATATGACTCTGATTTAATGCATGGATCTGTGAGGATTGCACAGGTCGATATTTGCTAGGACTTAATTTCAGTCTCTGGCTTGGATCCCGATAGATTGAAGCAGCAGCAGGCTTTTGGGATTGCTGTGGTGGCCCTGACACAACAGAATCAGGTATCAGTGATGCGGCTGACATAAATGGGAATCTTTTTTTTAACACAGTTTGGTATTCGAGTAATCGTTTCCTGGCAGTTTCAACAGTCTGCTTGTGTAACCTATCAAAAACAAATAAAAAACAAGTACTACTAATTTGTAATTAAAAAAAAAAAAAAAAACCCTGCAGGTTCTCAAATTTTACACATTAAACTCTATAAGCAACAATCTAAGGCTGGCCATATTTACTGTGAAAAAGTACTAGCATTCCCACTGCCCTTGAAGAAAATGTGGCAATTTTTAAGAGAATCCCAATTAGATCCTTATACAAAACAAATAATAACTCCCAAAGATATATCACACTGTTTCACAGATACCTGTTTTGTTGTAAAAGCTGTTGTTGATAGTTACGAATCATCTGCCTGTGACAGTCTTCATCAGAAATCATAGCATGTGACATTGGAGTAGGGCAAACCTAAAAAGAAAAAAAATTAATTTACTATTTTCTACAGTGCCAGGTAAATCCAAAATCTCAACACACACCTTACTAATAAGCCTCATCACATTACACTGGCACAGCACACAAACTGAAGAGGAAATGTGTCAGGTTGGGTGGAACATAAATATTTTCTGGCCTCCCAATGCCATCCTACCTCAAGCTGATCAGCTTTCTTTCTTTGCTCTTCCAGTTGAGCTTGGAAACAATCAGTTTCTAACCTTAACTTCTGTTGCTCAATTTGTGCAAGTAATTTCAACTGCTTCTTCTTCTGTTCTTCTATCTCCATTATCTAGGTAATGAGAACACTATTGTTCTAACTAACAATAGACTTTCAAAAGTTCATACAGTGCATTAAAAAGAAATACATGTCATCACCAAAAAGGACTGATTGTCCATGAAATAAGTAGTCTTAGATCTGCCAGTGGTGTTGCAAAGGGGATTATGGGAGAACCAAGAGAAAGTGGAAAGAAGCACACAGCAGACACCTAAGGGGTAAATGAGTGTAAAGCAGAGACCAAATGCATCCTGTCTCCTGAATGTTTGTAAGAAAAAACACAGATTAAGACATGTTGTATAGGTCAAACAAAATTGCAGCCCCAAGGCGTGTTTACCTGTTTGCGCCTTAGTGACATTCGAATTCTGACAGCTTCTTCCTGAGGATGAAGCAGGACTGAACTCTGAGCCACAGTTGTGGCAGATGGAGACACAGCGACTGCTAAAAAATCCCCAAACAAAATTAGCATCAATAATTCAGAAAGATGACTCTACTACAGTACCCTTCTTTACCAGAAAAAAAGATGTGAAGAACCAAACAAGTTTGAGGCTATGACAAAAGTACCTTGTTCCTTTCCAGTACCCGCTTTGTAGAAAAATGGTTTATCTTCACTATTCAGTGGTCCAGAGTCTATCGTCAGTCTATCACTGTCCATGACTGTAAAAGACACCACTGTTATGATAGTGTCAAAGTTAAAGGGAGCAAATTAACAGGATTCAGATCAATCATTCTCCCTTGACATTCAGTGAAAGCTATGTATTCTTTTTGTTAGCCACACACATTAACCATCCAGCCTAAGCCAAGAAAAATCAAAGACTAAAAAGGAGCTAAAGAAAAATCAATGAATTTTTACTAGTATAACTAGATTCTAGGGATTATAAGATACAAATCCTATCATATCAAGTTAGCTTTTTTGCACAGACCACTCATTCAACCATCTATCATGGCATGATGACAAGGTATACTGTGCTGAATGACAAGAGGCTTCAAGGAGGTTGGCAGTTTGAAAGGAGGACATAAACATTATGTAACTGCCTGAGAAATTAAGAGAATTAAAAACAGGCACTACATAAAGAAAACAAGGGCTATATTATTAAATAAATAAGGATATTAGATTAGTGAGTCAGGTGTGATTTCTCTGAGAAAATGATCTTTAAGCAGTCACTGAAAGGTAAGGAAGGAGGTCAGGTGAAGGAAATGAACAGACTTATCCAGCCACTAACATGTATGAAGACCCTATGAGGGGAAAGAAAGAAAAATAAAGCAAAAAACCCACAACCCCTGCCCCCTACCCCCCACCTCCACATACTCTTTTTGGATTACTCAAGAAACTAGAAGACTCATAGACAAGTGGTGTAGTCAGTTGAAAGGGAAGAATGCTTATTCTATTCATGCAGGGTATTTTCAAAAGAATGTAATTAGATTCAACAGCAGCTTCCTTTTATTGGGATTCCAACACTGTATTCTCTCTACTTGTCTGCCTCCTGTAGCTTCTTCTACAGCTGCAATCCCTCGGGTAGTCATAGGTAAGTCTCCTTCTCATTGAATTCTTTCCTCTAAAAGAAACTTCCATTCTCATGGCTTTAAATATCTGACTTCTTGAATTCACTCTCTTGCTTTAAGCTATTCAACTAATTCAACAAAATCTGAGTAATTTTTATACACAAGGCGTCTTGAGAACAGAGGAATGAAAAAAATTCTTCAAGTTTCTCTCTTGCAAATGGGTTAGATATGAAGAAAATAAGCAAACTAAAGTAAGTATATTGTCTGTTGGTAAGAGCTATAAAGAAAGAGCCAGGTGAGAGAGACTGTGAAGAGAAGAGATTATTACTGGGAGAGCAGAGTCTATTCAACTGTGCTTTCTCAGCGAGGCTTTCTCTGCTCACTTTATTTTAAAATACACCCTTCTGCCCTCCCAGTAAGTGTTCTTAACCACTGAGCGATCCCTCCAGCCCATGTCGTAACTTTTGGCCTCTGTCCTTTGTTTTCTCATACATGAGTCAACTACCACCCTCCAACTACCATCCTCCCACTATCACTCTCCCACTACCACCCTCCCACTACCACCCCTGCCATCGCCTCCCGGCTGCCAGAAATGCATGCTGAAACCCAGGCTTTGAAGCTCTATCACTGTTCTAAGCCCCAGGTATGAGCATCCATCCTTTTACCAATGTGCCCATCAGTCAGAGTAGTGGAGAAAGCACCTTGCTCCTGCTTAAAGGATGCTGTTCTCTCCTCCGTGGTAATGGCTCCTGAGTCCATGCTTGGTATTTTACTCTCAATCTCACTGATGCTCGAAGTCACCTCACCTTCATCCTCAGACACGGATTTAATTGTCCAGAGAGATTTTTGACTTCGAATCTTATTTAATAATCTTTTAAAAAGAATTCTTGAGGGGACTTGTTGGGTCTTCATTGCCAAGGGCACTAAAAAAGAGAAAACTAACTTCATTACATTTAGGCAAATTGTGCTACCTTTATACTCAGTCACTGCTATAATTTAGCTAAAACAAAAGCACAGCTTTATTTTCAATAAAAGGTTACCAGTATATTCAACAATGATAACTTGTCTTAGTTTAACAATCAAGTATAATTTCTTTCAACTTAAATTCAAATTTAGACCATTTCCAATAGCATAATACATATATACTAATTTCAAGCTTAAATCTCAGGAGGATACTCTGCTTGCTAGGTGATGGCAGACTATACAACTCCCAATTGGCCTGTGACTAAGTTAGTGTTTGAGTCAAGCATTATAAGGTTTTATGTTCTGTGCTAGGGAATGGCCCAAACAGTTCTTAGCAGGCTACAGAAAGCAAAACAAAACAAAACCAAATTTTATAGCCTTCAGAGTAAGGACACTGCTTTCAAATCATTCTTGCTAAGACCTGAAGTGAACTTGTCTGTCACCATAAGGAAACCCTTTCCCTCTCAAACCGGAAACAAGTATTTTTTTCCACAGAGATGGCAAAACCTAACTACAAACAGAACTCACAATTCTCTACGGGACCAAATTGTGATGAAAGCACACAATGCTTTGGTTTAATCAAAGAAAAAACTAATACCATAGAAGTAGAAAGCTGGCAATTAGTACATTTTCATCCATATTTAAAGAAAAAAAAATCTAATAGAATAAAAAAGGTAGCAAATAGTTCAGCACACAAAAACTGCATATTCAGCACAGCAAAATTCAGAGATGTGTCTGTCCACTGTCTAGGCCACGGCACAACATCTGCGCGTGTAGTACCTACAAGGTTCTTTGTCCTTCCTAGTCAGCATATTCAAAAGGTAACTTAACTGCACCCCACCTTAATGCTATACAGTAAATTTACCCCATTCCTTAATTACAAACACACACATACAGCATATAATTAAGTAACATTTTTGCTTGGTTCATTCGGTTAACCATTAGTCTGTGACCTACCCTTTTTTACAACAGACTGACCATCCACCCACCCACCCATCCACGTGTATGTGTGTGTGTGTGTGTGTGTGTGTGTGTGTGTGTATACTAGGGATGGAACTTAGGGCCTTACACATGCTGGGCAAACACTCTACCATTGAGTTATACTGCCAACTTTTATTTGCAATTATTTTCAATGAGGGTTTAGTTTAAAGAGGGTAATAGGAATGCCTAGTCTTTTGTTGTCTTCTGTGGGAAAAAAAAACCTCCCAGGGAGGAGAGTCAAGGGCCACCGGCGGCGCCGCACTCCCCACTCCCCGGCGGGGAGGATCCCACAAGCACGCAGCTGCAGGGGTGGCATAGGCAAGGTTCCAGGGTTCCAAAGGCTGGCAATCTGGTGGCAGGTGCAGGAAGGCCCAGGCGACACAGTTCAAGGTTCCAGAAGCTGGCAGTCTAGAGGCAGCAGGCCCAGGCGACATGTGGAGTTTTCCAAAGCTTTTATTGTTCATGGTGTGGTGAATGGGTGTAGATGGTATACGCTATCCCCCAAAAGTCAGGGGTCTGGCTTTTTTATAGGGAGAGGGAAGAGGGGCGGGAATAACTTAATTAGCTACACCCCCTGGACTTTAGATAACTCATTAATATTTAAATCTCTGGAGGTGGAGACCTCTAACTGTGTCCTACGTGATTGACAGTACAGGTTAAATGGAGTTACCTCATCCAAGGCCTGACAGTCTTCAAGAGACAAACTACTGTTATTTTATCCAGAGCATTACCAAACTCCTGAATATCCTCTTAGCTCAGCCTCCTGAAGAGCTGAAACAGCTGTGCAGTAACACACAGCTTCCTAGCTTTTTATGAAAAGCTGGAAGACTGAGTAACATTAAGCCAGCTCCTAACTGGGATCAACAGGAAATATGTTTCTTTATGTAATGCTAGGCTTCAATTTTGGATAACCAGAAATATAAATAAAAAATTTCATTAAAACAATTAAAAACAGGGTGGGTAAACACTAAACCAACCCACTGCCTGCTAAGCACAGAGTCAAACAGTGTCTTATAGGTGAGGAGAGACTTGTGGGCTGAGCAGACAGGGAGAAGGCAGCTCTGAGCTCCCAGCAAGTTAGAGCCATAAAGAGCTAGTTCCACTGTGTAGGGTGCCTGCGGTGAGATGTAAACCTGAGAAGCATGACATAAAGGCAATCTAGGTAGAAAAGCGGAAAAATGAGCTCAGCTCAATGGTGTGGGGTGGTCTAAGGAGATACAGAAGTGAAAGAACAAAGTGTGTGGTCTGCCTCAGTTAACCACGATATCATCACTCAATTACACTGATTTATTTATTCACAGGGGAAGGGAATGTGAAGGTCAGAGGACAACTTGCAGGAGTTGGTTCCCTCCTTTCACAATGGGATCCCAGGAATCAAAGTGAAGTTGTTAGGCTTGGAGACAAGTGCCTTTACCCACTGAGCCATCTTGCTGGACCCATCAATCACTTAAGTTAGGAAGTGAAGGTTTCAGTAGGCAAGAGATGACTAAATTTAGTGCTGGATATGGGTGTTAAGTACCTGTGGGACAGTCAAGTGAGAAAGTTCAACGTTGAAGGTAGGGGTGAAGGGTAGAAGATCAAAGTTTGTATGCCTCATCATGATACATGAAGTATCCAGCAGTAATGGAACAAAATAGAATTTCTAATGATCCGGTCAACTCTAAAGATTGTTAACCTTTCAAATGACTTTAGAACTGAGCACCTATCTCACGTAACCTAAAGATGTTGTGACATGTGATTGGCTCTCTCCAGCAAGTCTGGACCTGCTCTCCACTGGCAGAAACAGACATGCAGAGTGGCACTGCTCCCATTAGTGTCCTTTTTTACACTTAAATTGAACAGATTTCCCAATTATTAGCTAATGACTAAAATGTTTTTCTGTAAGTTTTAACATTCAGCTTAGGTACCTGTTCCATTAGAACATATTTCAGTGTCTGGCACTTGAGGAGTCTCAGTTTCACCTTGATTTTCTCGTTCCATTGAAAGGTCCAGTTCTTCATCTTGGATCTGATCAGACATTGTAGGCAAAGGTTCTGGCTTAAGATGCAAAATCAGGTTTCCTTTCACCTCTGAATAAAGAAATATAGAGACATGTTTCCTTCTAATATGACTGAAGAAATACTTAAAAAAAAAAAAAAAACCACAAGAATTTAACTATAAAAAATTTTAAGTCTAAAGCATGAGGGCCTCTTTTATATAATAAGTCATTTAAAAATAAACAATGCATACAAATATTAATTCCCTACCAAAACATTTAAAAGCACTGTTGAAAATCCCTTACTCCTCTCTGCATTGTACATATCTTCAAAGGCAAACTCCAGCTCTCGCTGCCAGTCTTCCTTCATCTCACTCCGTCTGTATGGCAGCTCCAGCAGCTGTGGCGGCATCTGTGCCACTGTCTGCCTCCTACGGGCCAGGTCTTCTTTCTGCAGCTGTTTGAGTTCTTCCATTAGTCGCTCCTGGTTCTTCAACAGAATAGATTAGTG
Source organism: Rhabdomys pumilio (assembly GCA_030674055.1). Classification (NCBI taxonomy): domain Eukaryota; kingdom Metazoa; phylum Chordata; class Mammalia; order Rodentia; family Muridae; genus Rhabdomys; species Rhabdomys pumilio. The sequence goes on along the minus strand of JANHMN010000006.1, from coordinate 79,267,114 downwards.
ACAGCAGAGTCAAACTTCAGATAGCTCTATTAAATGTCGAGGGGAAAGCATGAAGAATAAGGTCTAAAACTACTCCCTTTTCCATTTGTTCTGACCTAAGACATACTATACTAATTTATATCAATAAATATCTGGTGAGCAACATACTGTAAATAGTATGTCGACCCTAGACTAGTAATGGGGCAAAATGGGTAGCACAGGTGATACTGCTGAGACCATCAATCTGAAAGGTGTCTGCCATTACCCATTCTCCTGGGAAAGGAAAGCCATGGCATCACTTTCTGTTTCACTGCCAGGGCCCCTGCAAGGTGCTATAGTTTAGTTCTCCCTGCACCTTTCAGGTCCTAAGTGATTGTGCTTTACCTGACAATACTTTCTGTCCACTCCACACTAATTCCCATGGGTAAAGGGGATTTGTGTATCTCTATGTGTAGAGGACATCTAACATCAAAGTTTAATCAGATTGTTTTAATAGACTTATCTGATTTAATTTTGATGGTATGGGCAAAGAAGAGAGATCAGAGAAACTTCTTCAGTTTGTGGATAAGCATTAGTTATAAAGATGAAGTAGTAGAAAAAAAACCAGAGGCAGCATATAGGTATGGCTGTGAAAGTAACCAGAGAACAGTGTATCATTTTATGGCTAGGGCATAGGGCAAAGGGATTAGAGACAAAAAATATAAAACTGGAGAGGACAGAATCCAAATGCCAATTACAACAGGCCCAGTATGAAATCCATTCCCAGACCAAAAGGTCTTAGGCCAAAGGCTCAGATAAGGCAATGGAATTAATAGGAAGATGCCATTGTTTTGGATCACTTGTTTGTTTCATCTTTGTTTTTGAAGACAGGGTATCTCTGTGTAGCCCTGGCTGTCCTGAAACTCATTCTGTAGACCAGGCCGGCTGCCTGGCATGGATGATTTTTTTATGTAAGAAATACTAGTCTAGAGAAAGAGGAGTGGCCTGAACATAATGATAGCATGTGTTATTTGCTATTTGAGCAAATGCATTATCCTGGCTCACTGAAAGTATTATATGTCACTCCATTAGTATTTTCCCTAATACTATGGTGAATTTATAAAACTCCATGCATATTCCTATGAGCTTTATGCAGTCCTCAGGAAAAAACTACGAAACTCAGCTCAGAGGGTGAGCTAAGACAGATCAACAACACAGAGGTAAACACAGGCAAGCTGTGGAAACTCATTTCTGTAGTCATTCAACATTGCTGCTTTTATGGAAGGACGGACTCAACTTAGAACCATTCCTCACAGTTTCTATTGTTATTTATCATAAGTTTAAGTCTTAGATGATAATGATTAAAAATTCAGACACTCGGTTAACTGAGTCATAATTCACTTCCATCTTATGAAAGCTAAAAATTTGAGGGAGGGGAGTCACAATCTAAACCCTACTATACAAGTAAACTTCCTTAGGATAAGCAAAACTCTCTCCGAAGGTGCTGGGTGTTTAAAACACACAAATGTAGTCAAATACAGAAAGTAAAGAGAAACATGCAACACGATGAACCATTTTCATGCTGTGCTACAAGAATAAGCAAGGACACGAGCCTACCTTAGAGTCAACACTCTAAGAGGCCGGTAAGTACTTTGTTCAGAAAATGTTTAATGGATCAACTGCACAGATTTATACAACACAATGCAATATAAAAACTACTACATCAAAAAAGTGTTTAACCTTCCCAGTAAATATGCAAAACAAACATACATTATGAAAACAGCTTTATCTAACCTGAGCTTAAAAGAGGATGGCAAGGCTGGAGAGACGGACTGCTCTTCCAAAGGTTCTGAGTTCAATTCCCAGCAACCACATGGTGGCTCACAACCATCTATAATGGGATCCACTGCCCTCTTCTGGTGTGTCTGAAGCTACAGTGCACCCATATAACTAAAAATATAAAAATTTAAAAGTTTTTTAAAACAGAAAAAAACAAGAGGTTGGCAAAGGATACTGGGATATTTTAATGAAATCATACTAATGAGATACTATATGATGGTTAACACTGTCAACATGACAACATTTCAAATCACATGGGAGATGGGCCTTCAGTGTGCTTGTAGGGAATTATCTTGCTTATGTTGGGGTTGAGGAAACCTGACCATTGTGGATGGCATCATTCCCTGGTTGGGTGCTAGACTGTATGTGAAAGGAAGCTGAGCAGCTGCAGGCATTCATGCTTTGTTCCTTCCTGGTGTAATGTGACCTGTTCCTGCTTCCTTCACTTGCCCTCCATGATGAACTGTACCTAAACTGTGAGGGAAAAGAAACCCTTCCTTAAGTTACTTTTTTCAGGGTATTTTATCACAGCAACAGAAAAAGACAATGAGATACTATATTCATACTCTTGGACTCTCAAGTTATTCCCTGAGAAGTCCTACAATGCCACCAACCAGCCTATCAACAGCAGTTACAGGTCACAGGGACATCAATTCTTACTTGGGCCAAGTGGATCTTTTTCATGGCGTGGGATCCCCGCACATGTGCCCTTTCAAATTGTTCCATTCTCTCTTGTGCTGCCTGTTTTCGTTGTCTTTCCAACCGTCTAGCTTCTTCTTCAGCAGCCAAATGAGCATCTGGCTAGCAGTCAATCAACACAATTTTAGATCTTTTTTAGGAAGCGTGAAACAAAGAAATAGCTTTAAAAAGTAATGTCATTAATAGAAAACTTTTTCTACTTACATAAAAATGAAATACTAAAAAAAGTTTTCTTGGGGGAGGGGGTAGGATGTGGAGGGATGGGTTGGGGAGGGATTCAAGACAGAGTTTCTCTGTGTAACTCTGTGTAGATGCATCAGCTTCTGCCTCCCAAGTGCACACTAAAGGTATGCACTACCACGCTTGGGAGTAAAGTTTTTAATGTCTACAATTATCAAAATATCTGGCCATAAAATGACCATATTATTAGTATAAAGTCTTATAAATACATTTAAAAACACATCAGGTTTTTTTGTCTATTCAAAGATATTACTCCTTTTGTTTGTTTGTTTTCCAAGACAAGATTCTCTGTGGAACCATGGCTGTCCCAGAATTCTCTTCATAGACCAGGCTAGCCTGGAACTCACAGAGATTCACCTGCTGCTGGGATTAAAGGTGTGCACTACCACTGCCCAGCTTTACTTCATGGTTTTTAAGAAATTCCTCTAAATGGCAATTCAGATTCAACTAAGAAGGCCAGAATGATGACTTACACATAACCCTAGTTTCCTAGAATTCATGCAGAAACAGTGACTATGCCACTTAACACAACTTGTCACTCTTATCTAAATACTTACTTTCAAATACATACACTTTGCTTAACATTTATTTTATTTTAATTATGTGTATGTGCATGTGCCCTGGGAGTCCAGAAAAGGGTATCTGATTTATTAGAGCTGTAGTTAAGGCTGGTTATAACTAGTTTACTGTGGGTGTTGGTACTCTATAAGAGCAGTAAACACTTAACTGCTGAGCCATGTCTGCATCACTATAGGCAGCATTTTGAATGAAAAGCTTTGTTTTTGTCCCCCCCCCCCCCCTTTTCTTTTTCCGAGACAGGGTTTCTCTGTGTAGCCCTGGCTGTCCTGGAACTCACTCTGTAGACCAGGCTGGCCTCAAACTCAGAAATCCGCCTGCCTCTGCCTCCCAAGTGCTGGGATTAAAGGCGTGCGCTGCCGCCGCCACTACCACCACCACCCGGCAGCTTTATATGTCAAAGTCTATCAATAAACTGAAACAATATTAATGAAAACATTAACTTTATACATAAGATTAACTCCTCCCAGAGTTGGTGTGGTAGCTCACTCTTGTAATCTTTGTTCTAAAATATTAAGTTTGAAGTCAGTGAGACTAAAGTGAAACACTGTTTCACAGAAGGAAGATAAAAAGCTCCCAAATACAGAGACAAGCAGGTGAAGAGACTGACAGTGAAGAGGAAGAATTACACTAATCAAATAAGCATCTTTTGAGACAGAGAATACTTCTGCAAATCTAAATAATGCCAGGTGCAGAACAAAAATAGATTAAAGAAAAATTATAATGAACACAGATCATTAAACAAAATAAGCTATTAAGACAACACTTCACTTCATTCAGGCCATGAAATTTCATGAAAAAAGTTCCTATGGAAATCTCCCCTCTTGAAGATGAATTTAAAGCAGAATGTCAATTTTGATAAATTAAAATCATAAAAGGGAGGAAAAAAACTTCAAAACAATACACAACATACAATGAGTATGCATTATGGAGAAGGGATGGCTTATGACCATCTGTAAGGGAATCTGATAACTTCTTCTTTCTGGTGTATCTGAAGACTGCTACATCCAATCTACAGAAAACACACACACACACACACACACACACACACACACACACACACACACACACACACACACACACTGAGGGAAGAAAGTCATTCTGATGTTGGTACTTTATAAAAAGCAGTTTAATTAACTTTATCAAATGCTATGTAGTTTGGAAGCAATAATTTTTCCTCTATAAATTTATTCTGAATATACAATCAGGTATAGATATAAATGTCCAAGATTATTATGTTTCTATTATTTAATAAAGTATGAATTTGGATTGGGCTGTTAAAAATCCTGTTTTTTAGGGACTGAAGAGATGATTCACCAGTTAAGAGCAATGGCTATGCTTTTGGAGGACCCAGGTTCAATTCCCAGTACTCCTACAGCAGCATACAATTGTCTGTATTTCCAGTCCTAGAGGATCAGATTTCCCTTGTTCTGGCTTCTGTAGGCATCAAGCATGTGATACAGTACACAGACATACTTACAAAGCAAAACATCCATAAAACATTAAAAAAAGCTGGGCAGTGGTGGCGCACGCCTTTAATCCCAGCACTTGGGAGGCAGAGGCAGCGGATTTCCGAGTTCGAGGCCTGGTCTACAGAGTGAGTTCCAGGACAGCCAGGACTACACAGAGAAACCCTGTCTCGAAAAAACAAAAAACAAACAAACAAAAAAACCGCAAACAACTATTTTTAAATGTTTGTGTGTACATTTATACATAAAGACAGACTGTAACTCATATAATATTAATCATTTTGGTTTTTGGTAGGAGTATCACTGATGTTTCTCCTAGTTTACCTTCTATATAAAGTTCTATTTCTATAGAGTCTATTTTATGACTACAAGTTTTAAAACCCACTTTATGTTATAATGAAGCATATTTTGTACAATGTATGATAAAAATATATTTATCATTTTAAAAGACAGTCATAAATATTCATGGATTTCTTCCATTATATAGGACCACCATATATCTGACACGAAAATTCAAAGCACATTTAGAAGGCTTTGTGTTTTCTACAGTAGTCAGTAGGATTGTTCAAATTTTGAGAACTAGCCATACCAGACATAGAATGAAGATAAAACTCAACTGAGTGAACACAGACATACTCAAGTGAGATCACAAACAGTAAGTCAATCACCTGCTCTGTATCCATCTGTCTACTCACAAAGGTGGAAATATGATGGTAGGTGGAACTGTTAGTTTTCAATGAAGGAATTCTGTTTATGTCAATGTTCTGGAAAATAGGAAATAACATACAGTTAGTTACAATTTCAATTAAAACAAGATCCAATGCAAAAAGTAAAACTGTTTTTTTCTTATTTGAAACAATATTTTGCTATGTAGTCTGAGACTGGCCTGGACTTATGGCAAGTCTCCTGTCTCAACCTCCTGAGTGCTGAGATTACAAGGTACACTGCCAAAAAATTGTGCATTAATCTATGCTATAGTTTGTTCCAAAGTTTGTTTTATTTTAATCCCCACTGGAAGATGCTAGGAGGGAACAGGTAGAAACTTCAGGGTTGATTAGGGCAGCTCTTCTAAATGAACAGATTCATCCTTTCAAGTGATTAATAGATCCCAAGGCTAATTGTTTCTAAAGTCAATCTGTCACAAATGCCAGCTTGCTTAGATATCCTTGTTTGTGGCTTGGATGCTCTCATCAACTTGTGACTGCCAGTAAGACCAACAGCAGATGCTGCCCATTTGTCTTTTCTCTATGAATTACTTTGCCTCTTGCACTGTATTATTAGAAACAGAAATGCATGAAAACAAGACTGGTGTTAAAATTTGCTTCATAACAAAAGAAATCTTTTCAAAGTTAAATTACTTCATGTTTTAATAAAAAAAATTTCATTTTTTAATTCTTCAAATACCTTCTAGATATCTGTACTACAGTCAGTGTTTCTATTTCAGTTCAGAAGTTCACCCTAACTTCTCAGTTATTTAAAGAGACATTTAGTTTTGCTGTAGCACCCCCTACACTCTTTACTGGGGACTTGAATCCAGGGCCTTGCAAATGCTAGGCAGGTGCTCTCCTTCACTGACTGCATCTTTAGAACTCAGAGCACTTTCAAATGTCCTGAATACAAATGTACTTATAAGACACACCAAATCAAGTTAGAGCACAACTAATTAAACAAAAATTCCACTATGGCTCATCATGAATTAAGTTCTGGTCTGGAAACACTAGCTAATATTTAAGTACACTAATTCCACAAGTATCAAAACGATGAAATAAGCTACTTCCCTGTTTCTGTTACTTTGGCATAAAGATAGTCAGACCATTACAATTCATTATGTATCAACATATAATTAAATCAATCATACTAAACAAGCGATTTCTGAGTGATCACCACGTCTAAGCTAGGCATTGTAATAAAACAGAAAATAAAATAAAGTAACAACCCCTGCCTTCAAGAAACTCAACACTTTTTGTTTTGTTTTTGTTTTTCGAGACATGGTTTCTCTGTGTAGCCCTGGCTGTCCTGGAACTCACTCTGTAGACCAGGCTGGCCTCAAACTCGGAAATCCGCCTGCCTCTGCTTCCCAAGTGCTGGGATTAAAGGCATGTGCCACCACTGCACAGCTCAAAGTAACACTTCTAAAAATGAGTTCTTAATGAATTGACATTCTGTATGTAACCTAATAAAAGTCCCTTCACAGAGAAATGCCAACAATTTCTTTGAGTCTTTTCTGCACCTGGCTCTGTCCCTCAGCTTTCTTATGAAAAGAAGGCACAAAGCTATTTCTATGTTGCATGGTCACGGTGACAATTATTGTGAGAATGACGTGTCTGAGAAAGTGCCTCTTAAACCACAAAGCAGTAACACTGATGAGTGCAGAGGGAGAAGTATAATTGAGAATTAGACACAGTTTTAACATAGATGAGAAGGAAAAACAAACAGGACCACCTCCTAAGAGTCAAATTACCACCAATCATTATTAGTTAAAACACAACTTCCAGTGAACTAGACTTTAGAGTTTAGTCAATTAATACAATTAATACTGTCAGTATTGTTAGGATGACTTGTAAATGATTTTAAATTGCCCAGTTAACATCAAGCTTCCAGTCTGAGTTCTGCTCTGCTGTAAGCTAACACTGGACTTAAACTATCACAGTACAAGCTAAAAGCAGAGCTCAGCAGTACCTGAGACTGGTTCACCCATCAAAGGGGGAGACAAATATCCAACTATGACAAGTCCCATAACTACATATACATAAAACAAGCCTGTTTTTTTTTTCCTGCATCTAGTACTATCTCTAAAGGCAGTGCAAAAAAGAAAGGTCATGCCTAGATACCAGGGAGACAGAAGCAGGCAGATCTCTATGACTTCGAGGCCAGCCTGGTCTACATAGTGAGTTTCAGGGCAGCCAGAACTACATGGAGAAACTCTGTCTTGAAAAACAACATCAACAACATTAAAAAAAAACCAAAAAAGAACAAATCTGCTTTTAAATGTGCACTATACTACAGAAGACACTATGGTGTGTACAGCACTGAGGTTTTCAACACTATGGCTGTTCATATTTGCAGTCTCAAGTGTCTGACTAGAGTACCTTAGTCAAGTCTAAAGAAGGGGATTCATGGAAGCACTCAGGAGGCAGAGGCAGGCATATCTCTAAATTTGAGGCCAGCCTGGTCTACAGAATGAGGTCTTGGACTCCTAGGTCTACACAAAGAAACCCTGTCTCAAAAAACTAAAGAAGAAAAAAAGAATACAATCACCCAGATCATCTGTGTGTGTGTGTGCACGCGCGTGCACACGCGCGCGCACACACACACACACACAGAGAGAGAGAGAGAGAGAGAGAGAGAGAGAGAGCGCACATGTGCGCGCGCGCAAGCAAGGTGTGTTGGAAGATCCAGAAGTGGGGCTGTGTATGTTCACAGGGAGCCAGAGTCATTTTCTGGGATACAGAACAAAGAAGCACTTGAGAAACATGAATACAGAGCCAGCTTGAAAAGCCTTCCTTCCACTGAAGAGGATATGAACTTCCAAGAAAGATAAAAAGGAATAATGACAATAGTTGTTTGTAGCATAATAAAATCTAATATCTCCAGAATGATATTCACAAAAATGAAAGAGACTCTACCACCACTGCCAAAAAGAAAAAAACAAAACAAAACAAAACAAAAAAACAAATTTGCCATCCTGGAACTGGTAATTCTATCCATCCAGCACTATAGAAAACATTCTTCTGGGGCTGGAGAGATGGCTCAGAGGTTAAGAGCACTGACTGCTCTTCCAGAGGTCTTGAGTTCAATTCCCAGTAACCACATGGTGGCTCACAACCATCTGCAATGAGATCTGGTGCCCTCTTCTGGTGTGTCTGAAGAGAGTAATGGTGTACTCATAAACATATAATAAATAAATAAATAAATAAATAAATAAATAAATAAATCTTTTTTTTTTTTTTTTTTAAAAAGCATTCTTCAAGAAGCTAGAGGCTGGCTTACAAATACTAAAAAATATAATAAAAGCAATAAAAAAGCGTCCTGGGTTAAAAAGCTGCCTGTCCTTTTAACTTCTTGTATGGTCCTGGGGGAGTGGCTGAAATAGGACATTTCCACCTGGGCCTCAATGGGTCATGGCAGATGGCTCAGTGAGAGCAGGGAGGCTGACAAAGCCTGCCACTCATGTTGATCATATGGACACAAATACATGATACAGAGTCTCTTACCACTATTATGTTTTCATGCTTTTTTAAAAAAGCTTCTACATAAAACAACTAATTTTGACAGTCATCTCTATAGCCACTCCAATGACCACAAAATGCTGATATAAATAAGTGATTCTTTTCCTTTTCCTTTTTTTTAGTTTTGAAACAGAGCCTTACTATGCTCAATAGCTATCCTCCTGCCTCAGCTTCACAAATTCTGGGATAGCACGTCTATTCTAATACTCATACAATTATCTATAGAACAATTAATGTAACTTTTCGGCAAATAAAGGCTATAAAAAAGTAAAAAGCAGAACGGTCAGTAGCATGAGAGAAACCAAAACCAGTATGCTTTGCAAACATCAATTGTTTTGAGACCACTGTGGAAAACTCAACACATATGGGAACAACAAGGGTTAGGTAACACTGAGCAAAATGTCAGTACTGTTATCTTTTTTTTTTAACAGTTCTTAAAGACATACATTAAAGTATTAATAGGTAAAACAACATCTAGGATTTTAAAATACTCCATATATACTTGTATATTATTTTTAAACTCATTTAAACAAAGCTCTAGGCAATTCACCTCAAAGGGGGATGGGACAGGTGGTGGCAGCCTGGCCACTTTAGCAGATCTCTGTTTTTCCACAAGCACTGCTTCCTTTCGAGCTTTTATGTGCCTTAAAAGAAAAGAGATGCCACCAATTAGTCTCTCGGGTAATACCTGTTTTCACCAAGAGGACCAGAAATGCATTTACTTGATACCAGTACAGAGTCATAAACATAAAGCCAGAGACTCATCTTCTAAGTGAGTCCACACCCAGTTTGCTGCCTGACAAAGCATACATGTTTGAACATGTTTACCAGCTACAAGAGGCTTATATAAAGACAGAAGGGTCAACAGAGAGGGTCAATCAACAGTTCTTTACAATAAGAGCAGAACTAAAATGTTAAAGATAGGCCACTGTGTAAAATGAGCAATACAGACCACTAACAATATGCAAAAGTTACTAACGACTGAAGCTTTCCAGTCTACAACTGTAGGTGTGTGCATGTGTATGTGTGTGTGTTTTGAGACAGTCTCATTATATAACCCTGACTGGCTTAGAACCCAATATGTACAGAACAGGCTCGTCTTGAACTCACAAAGATCTTCATGCTTATGATTCACAAGCACTGGATTTAAAGGTGTGTGCCACCATACCCTGCCCTAAGACTTTTGTAATGCTCTCAATCACACAAAACTTTTTACTTTGTTTTTACATCAGAGACAGTTTTTGGCTGAACTGTCCATACATTAAACCACTCCGTACTGCATTAGTGAGCACAATTCAGAGTGCCATGGATACACAACCTTGTATTTGGTATTCACAGCCTTCCACACACCCTCTTTCTTGCCACAATGATTTCAGCTGAAAATATGGTTAAGGTTATTTTGTCACCTGGTTTTCTGTTTCATTAACATTTCTTTTTGATTTTTCTGCACTTTTAGGGCTTCTTTATGCCTCACTTCTGCTTTTCTTTTTCTTTCTGCTGCCCGACGAGAAAGAGCATCCAAGTCAGGTTCCTAGAAGTATATATTACTTAAAAATTCATGTTATAGAAGAGGAACAGAAATGTGTCTACTTGATATCAACATCTTACCTTGCAATTCCATCATCTCTTCCCACAGTACACAATTATTTCCCAAAGCATGGCAATGGGACCACCACCACCATGCCACAGTACTAAACATCTAACTTCCTATAAAAACATAAAATATCAAGCTAATCTGCACAGGGTTAAATTAACCAATAACATACTTTATTTAAACTAAAATGCCAAATGTATAGTAATACAGTTGGTTTTCTAGCCTTCAAAAATCATATGGGTGTTATTCAAATGAGCTAGGCCTGGGAAAATGATTAAACACAAGGCCAACAGTGACACAAAAAGGTAAAAAAGTAAACGAAAAAAGTTAGAATGCAGGATTGTTGGTACAAACACACAAGCTAACATCTCTTCCCTTCTTCCTCCGCCCCCTTTTACTCTTTATTTGTTCTGTTGTGTAGCTTTGACTGACCTGTAACCCACTATATTTACCAGGTTGGCTCTGATCTTAAGAAGCCCTTCTGTCTCTTTTCCTGGGTTTTAGATTACAGGCATATATGTATACCATGGCTGGCCAAATGACTATTTTCTAGCCATAAATTACAGTAAGCAAGTCAAATAAACTCAAGGAATTATCTGAAAACACTGAACTCTAAGTTGCCTTTAGGAAAATCATCAACAAAGACAAGTGCATATTCAGTCACACATATTTAGAGGTGTCAGGAATGAATTTGAATTTGGAAAGCTGAATTTATCCCCTGAATGTGTCCAAACTGCTTGAGACAAACAATTTCTGATTGCATAGATTACCATCATTTTATACAGGCAATAACTGGAATAATGTTAAATTATTATTATTAACCAGAAGAAGAAAGGTATGTTTGGCATGATTTACAAGGCAACGGATACGCCATTATTCTCATGGTAGAGTAAACTGATTTAAAAAATAAAGGTCAGCTTGCCTCTCTACACATTAAAACATGTTTATCATGTAAGCAGTCAATAAATCAATTTAATATAACCACACTGTCTCCACCAGTGATCAGATAAGCTCACCACTCACATTTTCTTTAGCCTGTCGATGTCCATCTCCCATATGTCTTAAACTTGCCAAATACAGTTTTTCCAAGTTCTGTATTTTCTGGCTTTGTGCTTCTTCCCATTCTGCCCTTAGCTCCTCAGCCAAATGAGAAACCTGCTGATTTCTCCTCTGTTTTATGCTTTCTCTTATCTGCAAGGCAATGCCCCTTTCTTGTTCTCGAACCTGAAAGATGAGAATTTATACAAAATACATGAAGGGAGTTTAAATATTTAAAAAAAAATTTAACTGAGAATAAGAATGCAAATGAATTCTCTTCAGGTCTACCATTCTCCTAAATACTCATTAGACCGACTATGGTTAGCAAAAAAAGTTACACTGACAGAGGAAAAAAAAAGGGAGAAGCTATTTAGAAATTTTTTACTGCATTCATTTGTGTGTATTTGTGCATGTGTGGTGGTGGTGGTGGTGGGGTGTGTGGGTGTGTGTGTGTGTGTGTAGCACAGAAGCCAGAGACAACCTGCGTGAGGGTCCCTGCTTGAGGACCTGGATTGCCAAGCTTGACAGTAAAATATGCTTACCTACTGAGCTATCTCAGCAGCCCTCAAAAGTATTTTTAAAATTAATCAAATATTGTTTCATCTACTCTACCTCCAATTACACATAAGATGCTAAGAGTAAGATGATTTCACAAGTTTCACAGTCAGGGTTAGATGGGAGCTCACTCTCTAGACTACATCACCTCTGATTCTAGGTAGAAATCTATTACATGACTCACAAAAGCTTAACTTTAGATTGCTAGAAAGGGAAATCTAAACTTTCCTAATAAACTTGTCTTAGATGCTCATATTAGTAAGTCTGTTTCATCTTTCCAATAGTCTCTTCCAAATTCTTTTTGAGCTTCCTTTTCTAATGTTCACCAACTATGTACCATTGAGATATGAGACAGAAAGATTTTAACAGTCAGAAATTGAGAAATATTTCTGCAAAATAATGTCTTCTGGACATAACAGAAGTGTTGCAGGCATAGATCTTGCTGACACAAGATCAAGTAAGTCAACACTCCTGAACGGAGGGAGGGTTCACGAGACAGAGCTATTGGGAGCTGACAGCTACTGGGGAACAGTTAGTTTTCTTCAGCAATATGGTCCAATAGTAAACTGCCCGTGTTCCAATGGATGGTACAATGCAGATGCAGGCAGAATTAAATGAACTCTGGGTTATTAACAAAAAATAAAAAGACAAGATATGACGTAGGGAAAATAAGAGAGAAAGTTGGGAAGAAAATGGAGGGAGAGAAGAGGGGTGGATAATGATCTAAATATATTCTATCCACAAATACAATTATCAAAGAATAAAAAAAAATTAAAAATATATAGATCTTTAAATAATTATTTTTCAATACTTGGGTTAAGCAATATCTTTTAATTCTTCTCCAATCCACTTACCAGCTTATTTTTCAAATGTAAATAAGCAAGAACCAGGGCTCTTTCAAGGATAGAAAAAGCTTGTAAATGCAACACTTTGTTTACAACAATCTAATCCAAAATATATGACTGATTTGTGGAAGATAAAAAATTTAAACTCCAAGTAAACAATACCTGTAGCAATCTTAGTTTTCGTCTTCTTTCATAATCTTCCTTCAAAATGAAGGCTTCTTCATTGGGACTCAATCTCAGCTTTCCATTTATTACCTTTCTTTTCATTTCTGAGTATTGTAAATATAAAGGATCTGAATTGAAGAGAAATAAGCAACAGATAAATGTCTATAAAATATATTGCTGCTGGGCGGTGGTGGCACACGCCTTTAATCCCAACACTTGGGAGGCAGAGGCAGGCGGATTTCTGAGTTCGAGGCCAGCCTGGTCTACAGAGTGAGTTCCAGGACAGTCAGGGTTACACAGAGAAACCCTGTCTCGAAAAAACAAAAAACAAAACAAAACAAAACAAAATTGCTGAAATACAGCAACAATTAAAATGATTTTAAAACTTCATGTTAATATTTTTAACATTTGAAGGGTAATATATATTTCCTGTATCCAGGAAAACAAAGTTGAACTTAGCTCCAGTTCTGAATCTGCTCTTTAGATCACTGGCTGTCAGATGGATGAGGAAAATGAAGCCTGGGTAGAATCCCTCACAAGTTTGTCCCCATCTACAGATGACTAACAATAGTTCAGTCCTTACTTCTTCCCTGTCTTGGCATTTCCATAGTTTATTAAGCAGTTAAAAGATGTATTGGCATCAAACAAATGTTTTCACAAGTACAATTTAACACTGTACCTAATAAAAATAAAAAGGTAACTTTAAGGGCCCCTGGTTTGCTGTATATAATTTGATCATTTAGCACCATTAAATCTCATGGAATATTATCAATCCCCTGGGTTTCGTTTAAAAGATTCTTCAACAATTACAAACACATATTAGTTAGGGGGTTCTACTGTTTCAATAAAACACCATGACCAAAAGCAAATTGGGAATAAAAGGTTTATTTCATCTTGCATTTCCACATTACAGTCCATCAGTAAGGGAAGTCAGGGCAGGAACTCAAATGGCAGAAACATGGAAGCAAGGAGCTGATGCAGAAGTCATGGTAATGTGTTGGTCGCTGGCTCGATCAATCTACTTTCTTATCCCATCCAGCATGTCCTGCCCAAGGATGGCACAGCATAAATGGATCTGGCCCTTCCACAACAATAATTAATCAAGAAATTGTATTACACATGTTACTATAGGCAGATCTTATGTGAGCATGTTTTCAATTGAATGTTCTCTTACTAATGACTCTAACTTATGTCAAGGCGATATAAAAGTTTTTACGAAGTTTTTTTTTTAATGACCATTTTTAAAAATCCCTATATGCTAATTATAATGGCATAAGTACTTAGATTCCTGGGTCTAGTCTGGGTGTTCTTGATCTCCACCCTATACTTTTTTTTTTTTTGTCTCTGTAGTTCTGGGATGGAATTCCAGGCTTTGCACATGCTCATGCTTCCACTGTGCTACAATCCCCCTCCTCTTCTCTAGAACTTAAGATTTTTCTTTGATGTGCTCTTATCTAGAGGAATGTAGTATGTGAGAGCTGGTGTAACTTGAAACTCTTTCCAAGTAATTCTGCTATCAACCTGTTCCCATGATCACCACTACCAAAAAGTATACACTTAGCATCAGCACACCATGATCTTATCTGAGATGAGTGCACATCTCTCTGGTCTCTCTACATTGACGAGGCAGGCAAATTTATTATTGGATATTTACAGCTGTGAAGTCAGTTTAAGCTCAGATGCATCTAAGGAGCCATCTTCTATGAATGAGCTTTACCTACTCATCTCACCTCGAATACAGACTATCTATATTCATACAGGGATAGCTTCTCCTTTAGTTTTTCATTATTATTTGTCTTTTGTAGATAGGGTCTTAATAACTGAGTGATGGTAGCTATAGTTTTAAAAACTCTTAATACTCAAATATAACAACTTAAAAATACTGTTTCAATGAAGTGCTTGGGCAACCTAGTAGAAACACCTTTTCTGCAGAGAATTCTCCATCATAACTGTGGTCAGGACAAGTATGAACTTATTCATCACCTCCTGTCTTTTGTCTAAAAAAAACTGTCTTGCATCCTATAAATAATTAAGGGTGGACTGAACGCGATCCAGTCATGACTACATCCAAGAGGATAAATGTCAAACAGTAGTAATTGCTTGAATTGAAAACCTTTTCCAATAAACCTCACTGACATTCTTAAGAAAAAACTCCTGAGGATGGTTGAGGCGCTGAAAGAGGAATATTTTAAGTTGTTTTCCATAGGAGAAAAGTATTCCTCCTACACCTATTAAGTCGTATCCTGTTACCTGGTTTGTTCACTAGTCATTTCTATCCACGTGGATTAAGTTCTGTTTTCAGTGTCCAATAATGATGGACACAGTAGGACTTGATAGATTTCATTCTGAGGATTAGGCAGTATCTGACACACAGTAAGCACAAAATTAATAGTAAACGTGGATGCAAGAGCCGACATTGCCATTCATTAACAGAAGGCAGCACCCAAGTTTCAAATCCCTTGGGTCTTGTTAACTTTATTCCGTGTAAGGGGAGTAATAGCTACCACTCGTGGCTGTACTAAATGTCTGGTTTAATTACTTCCAAACCGCCGAACACATTCTAATATAAGACTGACGACAACCATTCGTTACTATAGTTTCTTAAGGCAGGGTCTCACTATGCTTGTTGCCCAGGCTGGTCTTGAACTCGACACAATCTTCCTGTTTCAGAACTTCACTGCAAGTGCTGGGATTACAGGGTGAACTAACAGTCCCAGGTGGGGCTGCCATTTTTTCAAAGCTGAGTGTAAGAGGGAAGAGTACCAGAAGAGCTACGGGTGGCGGATGCCACAGAAAGGCCGAGCTCTCTGCAGGACCGGCCTCGGGGCGGTTTAAAGGGCCGGAAGGTTCGCCAGCCTGCTCGCGGCCTGTTAGAAGAACCCTGACGGGCCTCCGTCACTCACCTGACAGCGTGTGTGGTCGGACCTCACGACACACAGGCACCCGCACCCGGCCAGCTACCCAGCAGCCGTTTGAGTACCTGTGGGGCAGCCATGGCCCAGCTCTCGTCACTTCCGTCATTCAAACGGCCCGCCAATGGCGGGATCGGACAGCGGGAACCAGCTTGGGCCCGCCTCCGCAGGGGCCGCCGGGAAGGCCGCGCCGTGCCAAGCCCCCGCCTACCTCCAGCCCAGCGCAAGCGCAGCCCCGCCCACATGCACGCACGCACGCGCAGTCTTGCGCAACGGGCCATTATCCCTTTCAACTCCCATTTGCTCTGTGGTGTTATGTTTCCGGCAGTCAATTCTGGGTCGGGTTCAGCACCAGAAGGAGGATGTGTGAAAAAGATTTGAACCAGGAACCGCAGCAGTTCACATACTACACTCTGACAACGAGACAACTCAGGCTACCTTTATTTATACATCTATTTTTTCACGTAGTCTCTTTTAAGAACTTCCTACGTTCAACCAAGTGCACACTGTACTTCTCAATCGCCACGGTTTCCTTCTAACCCGTGAACTGTATCAAGAAAGATGAAATATAGATTCAACAAGCGGTTAACACCTAACCCTGTACACTGGTACATAACCAATTGCGGTTACAGTATAGAGAGGTGATAAACTACATTCCCGTGAAATTCTGATTTAATTACTGACACCTAGCGTCTCCCCTTAGGAAATCTAATTCCTTTAACGCCCAGGGCTCTGTGCAAATTAGTAGACGGAGTCAGTTCCACATCTTCACTTGGGGTACCTCTGAATATTCCTGTTAAGTCTTGGAACCAACAATCCAGCAAGACCTTCTTAAGCTTTTAATAATCATCTAACTATTGTTTGGAACAGGTCGGTGGGGGCAATTGTAGGAACTAAGTTACCTTCCGGAGAGAACACCTGATACCCCGATCTGGGACCCTGAATCATTAGAGTCATAGCTTCTCTTTAGCTTGGTGTACCCAGACCAGGTCCTCTTGTTGATTCAACCGCATCATTATTAACAAACACAGAAGTAGTGACCTATTCCACTCCCATGGTCCTCAGAGACAGACAAGAATGAATCACAGTCTAAACTTTCTGATTCTAGGGAAACATCTGTCACAGATAAAGTGAAAGTAAAAACTGCCAATAACAAAGCCAAAAATGCAAACCAAGGCAAAAGCGAACCAAGCATTTCTTGGGGAAAGGCCAGGAGATGCTACTCCAATATCCCACAGGTCTTTGCCATGTGAGGACCCAACTCCTCAGGCCTAGCCATAAGGAGGGAAACCCATGTGCATTACACTCATGCACCATTCCCAGCAGAGGCTTGGCCGCTGCCAATGTGTTCCCTTGGTCATAAGTCCAGAAAAGGGGAGCTCTCTGATGAGTTGTGAAGGGGGAACATTTATCTTTTCAATTGTTTTTTAAGCACATTTAGTTCAGTTATCTGACACCCCTCTGTTATTTCCTGACTTGATGACTGGACAATTATGTGCTCCATCCATCTGGCATTTTGGGCAGAAAGCCTTCAAGTGGAAATTTGAGATTGAGACATGGTCTGTTTTGAATAGGAAACAAAGAGGAATCAGAGAAAGCACAGTAGGGTGGGAGGGTGTCAGGCTATACATCGTGACCCTGATACCCCGATCTGAACCCTGAATTATTAGAGTCATAGCTTCTCTTTAAAGTTTTGATCTGTACTACCGTAGGCCACGCCACCCTGGGGTTCCAAAGTGGCATATTCCTTTTACCTAGCACCTATTTCCTGTCAGCTAAGGGCCTTGCTGGAAGTGTCACTGGAGTGCCTGTCTCCTTGTACATTTACCATGGGAACTGGACTTCTATCTCAGTTTGTTCTCTGGGTTTTCAGAGGAAGTATCCTAAGAGCATTTTCCAGGGAAGAGATAGACACTTGTGCTTTGGCAGGGGAGGCTGAGGCTACTCAGCTATTAAAAAACAATGACTTCATGAATTCTTAGGCAAATAGATGGTACTAGAAAATATCATCCTGAGTGAGGTAACCCCATCACAAAAGAACACACATGTTATGCACTCACTGATAAGTGGATGTTAGCCCAAAAGTTCGGAATACCCAAGATACAACTCACAGACCACATGAAGCTCAAGACGGAGGAAGACCAAAGTGTGGATGCTTTGGTCCTTCTTAGAAGGGGGAACAAAATACTTACGGGAGGAAATATGGGGACAATGTGTGGAACAGAGACTGAAGGAGAGGCCATCCAGAGACTGCCCCACCTGGGGATCCATCCCATATACAGACACTAAACCTAGACACTTGTGGATGCCAAGAAGTGCTTGCTGACAGGAGACTGATATAGCTGTCTTCTGAGAGGCTCCACTAGAGCCTGACAAATACAGAGCCGGATACTCGTAGCCAACTATTGGACTGAGCACGGGGTCCCCAATGGAGGAGTTAGAAAAAGGCCTGAAGGGGCTGAAGGGGTTTGCAACCCCATAGGAAGAACAACAATATCAACCAACCAGACCCTCCAGAGCTCCCAGGGACTAAATCACCAACCAAAAAGTACACGTGGAGGGACCCATGGCTCCAGCTGCATATGTAGCAGAGAAAGACCAGGTTGGGCATCAGTGGGAGGAGAGGCTCTTGTGAAGGCATGATGCCCCAGTGTAGGAGAATGCCATGGCATGGAAGCAGAAGTGGATGAGTTGGGGAACACCCTCATAGAAGCAAAGGGAGGGGGGACGCAATTAGGGGTTCCCAGGGGGTGCGAAACCGAGAAAGGGGATAACATTTAAAATTTAAATAAAGAAAATATCCAATAAAAAAATAAATTAAAAAAATTGCCGCATTTTATTGGTTAAGTGTGAGGGCCAGCCCAATTCAAGTTAGGAGGAAGTTAACTGTGAGAGACTTTGTGGGTATCTTAATCTACTGTGGTGTCCATAGTTATACTTGGTCAGTTCTTTTCCCAGGGTCCATGGAGACTCATGTGAAGGCAGTTTGCAGATTTTTAAAATGTATGAGGTCTTCTGCTTAGGTTTTCTTTCTTATTCAGAACTTTGTCCTTTGATACAGACCCAGCACCCCCAGGGCACAGAATATGGCCAAGAAAGACAATTACCATCCTCCAGCTTCCTTGCTACTGTGACTGCCTCAAGGATGGGCACATGACCTAGTGGGTAAACCACAGTGGTTTGCAGAAATTGTTCTTACAGGAACCAATACAAATGAAGACGTTCTTCTTCTTTTACTTCAAACTAAAATATGAACCTGAGAATCAGGTGACTCCACACAAGCTGATCTGAAAGCACAACTCTGACTTACGCCAGGGAGCACCAAAAAGAAACTCTGTGTTCAGACTCCTAGATGCATCTATTCTTGAGGTCACAACACACCTGGTCATTCTGTATTTTTCTGGCGGGAACTCTGAATTTAAGATGCTTTCCATATAGGATTTTGTGTTTTGTGAATCAAAAGAGCCTGAAGTTTTGTTTGTGAAACATGATCTCACTGAATGCTCTGGAACTTGACATATAGACAGGCTTGCTTGAACTCACAGAGATCCTCTGCCTCTGCATCCATAATGCCGAGATTAAAGGCCTGTGCCACCATGATTCGTCAGGCTACAGGTTTATCTCTGTAGACATAATATCTGGTATCAGGTGATAAAACAGAATAATGGTTGGATCCAGAGTCCAACTTCATGGATGTAAATTTCTACTTTACCAACTCTGACCCTGTTCTAATTCCTGAACTTCCCTAGAAGTCAGTTTTCTCAACTCAGACATAGTAAAAGTGTTCCAAAGGTGGCTGCGAGCTTTAAAGCTGTTAGGACAATGCCTGGCATAAAGTGTGTGACACATGCTACTTTTTACATTTTGCCTTTTAATACATTCTTTTATAAAACTTGTTTTGGAAATAGAAAAATCTCTCTGTGTGGCCCTGGCTGTCCCGAAACTTGCTGTGTAGACAAAGCTGGCCTTGAACTCACAAGAGATTTGCCTCCCTCTGCCTCCTGAGTGCTAGGATTAAAGGCATGGCCCCTGTATTCCACAATGCTTTGTTTTTTGACTGAAGAAAACGGAACATAAACTTTTAAATATGTGTTTTACTACTCTGGTTTTGATTTTAATTATGTCTTTGAACTTTATAGGTGTAGAGAAGGTAGGTATATTTAGCTTCTAATGTTGTCCACCCACTGGGAATAAGGTTGTGTGTCTTTGAACACGAATGTGCACCTACATATGTGTGTACATACGTGTGGAAGTCCAAGGTCAGTGTCTGGTGTCTTTTTCTATGGCTCTTCACCTTGTCTTTTGTAACAAAGTCTTTCACTGATCCCAGAGCTAGATTGAGTGGTAGTAAGACTAACGGTTCTTTAAGGGATATACTTGTCTCCACACACCCATTCCCTGTACCTACAACACCGCCGTGCCTTGTTTTTACATGTGTGCTGTGGATCTGAACTTAGTTACTCAGAGATATTTTATTCATTGGGCCATTTCCCTGGCCTTGGAGTAAACAATCACCATTGGTCAGAGGAAGCATTGTGACATTAGTGTGGCTGGTTTCTGTGTAATGTTGCCTCTCTTCAGGATACTTCAAACTGGCTGAAGCCAGTTTGGCTTGGAGCATTGGTTACATTAGCATCATGTGACCACAGTACCTGGCAGGCAAACTTAATGGAGGGAGGAAAGATTTATTCTAGTTTACAGTTTCAAAGGTCTTTAGTCCATCATGGCAGGGAAGGCAAGGAGCAGTTCATATTTTGACGGACAAGAAGTAGAGAGAGTGAAATGGGAACAAGTCCAGAATGCTATTCTCTCAAGGACTCACTCACTGTCAATGATCAAAGGCCCCACTTTCAAAGGTTCCCAGCTAGCACCGCCATGTGGAGTCCAAACATTGTAAGGTGACAATACGTTCAAATCACAGCAGAATCATTTCAGATGGTTTCACAGGCTGAACTCACTTTACTCTCTTACCACATCCAGGGTAAAACCCTAACATTTAAGTTGGGGGGAGTGCTCATAGTCTTGTGTATAAAATCAAAAGAATGTCAGATGTAGTGCACTCCTGTAATCTTGGCACTCAGGATGCAGAGGCAAGGGAATCACCACGACTTTGAAGCAGTCTAGGGCACATAGCAAGTTCCTGGCCAACCAGGGATGTGCAGTGAAATGCCTATTCAGCAAACAATGCAAAAGAAAAATGATCTTGCAGGAACAGAAGTAATTGAAGAGCTTCTGTCTGGCAACCTGCCACTCTGGCTCTCTCAATATTAGCAACACAATTGGCAGTGGCTGGTGGTGAGACTGAATGTACAAGAAAATATGGGCCTATCCAGAGCGTGCCCCACCTAGGGATCCATCCCATCTGCAGACACCAAACCCAGACACTATTGCTGATGCCAAGAAGCGCTTGCTGACAGGAGCCTGGTATAGCTGTCTCCTGAGAGGCTCTGCCAGAGCCTGACCAATACAGATGCTGATGCTCACAGCCAACCATTGAACTGAGCATGGGGACCCCAATGGAGGAGTTAGGGGAAAAACTAAAGGAGCTGAAGGGGTTTGCAACCCCATAGGAAGAACAACTATATTAACCAGACAGGACCCTCCTCCCCCAGCTCCCAGGGACTAAACCACCAACCAAAGAGGGACCCATGGCTCCAGCTGCATATGTAGCAGAGAATGGCCTTATCTGACATCAATGGGAGAGGAGGGCCTTGGTCCTGTGGAGGCTTCATGCCACGGCATAGGGGAATGCCAGGGCCGTGAGGCAGGAGTGGGTGGGTGGGTGGGGGAGCACCCTCATAGAAGCAAGGGGGAGAATGGGATAGCGGGTTTTCAGAGGGGAAACTGGAAAGGGGAATAACAATTGAAATGTAAATAAAATAACCAATAAAGAGGGGGCGGGGGGGGGGGGGGAGATGGGCCTAAACACTTCCAAACTACAAATACCATTTTAAAGTCACAGTACAGGACCAAAGCCATTTACTTGAGTAAGAAATGAGAAGCATGGGCTAGAGAGATGGCTCAGCCGTTAAGAGCACTTGCCCTTCTTGCAGAGAACCTGGGTTCCATTCCCAGCACCCACATGGTGGTTCCCAACCATCCCTAAATATAGTTCCCCCTTCTGACTTCTGCAGGCTCTGTGGACACACATGGTACAGATACATACATGTAGGCAAAACACACAAATTGAAAAAAATGAGAACCATTTTTCCATCATTTATGACTCTTTGGCCTATCACTCCTATGACACGTATCAAGATCATTGCTTCTAAGCTGCGAGTGTGTGGGCTGTTAGGTACTTGCTTACAAAGACAGGGAAGGCTGGACAAAAAGGAAAAACATAATTTACAACCCAGGAAAGTATATAGTCAAGTGGGGCTGAGTAGAGTCAGCAATAGTTTTGCTTCTGGATTCAGATGTCGGTCTGAACACCTGCTTTACCTGAAATTAGCTTCTCTGAAGCTCTTGGGGATGAAAGTATCAACTTTGACCAAGCATTCTCTGTGCCAGAAATTCCAATTCCATCTAACAGTAGCCGTAAAGACAACATTTTAAAAACTCACGCTGTGAGGCTGGAGAGACGGCTCAATGGTTTTGATCATTTGCTGTCCACACAGAAGTTCAGGGTTCCATTTCCAACATCACTCACAGGTTATCTCTCAGCCATCTGAAAGTCTAGTTCCGGGGGATCCAATACTCTCTTTTAGCTCCTGTGGGACATACATCCTTGCAAGCAAAACACTCATATACAAAAAATAAACAAATAAAAATGCCCTCAAACTGTAAAATTCAAATAGACTGCAATCATCTTAGTTAGAAGCATAATTATAAAAGCCCACAGTATGATTTGTCCACCATTCCCGACCCAAGGCAGGCAACGTCTGTTCTAGCATTTCTGCTACTAATTATCATCTGACCCACTTTCATTCATCTCATGAGAAACAATCCTGTTTGCATAGCATTTTTTCCATCTAAAATTATCTCCGAAGTGAGGCTGGAAAACACAATGTGAAATCATCATACTTGAGAGGCAGAGGCAGGAAAATTGTAACTTGAAGCCGTTTGGCTGTGCCACGCCATCCTGCTCTACACAGTGAGAGGCAGCAAAATACATCAGCAGCAAAATTGTTTTCCTTGCCCACGAGCATTAGGAATAAGTTACACATATTTAAACAGTTGCTGCTCAAAGTGTAGCCCAAGGCCAGCCACTTGGAGAGCCACTTGGAGATGGTTGGAAAGTCAGGCTCTCAGATCCTGCTTTGATTTGCTGCACCACAATCTGAATTTTACATGTTTTTTTTTTTTTAAAGTGCTAGGTATTAAACTGAGGGCCTCATGCATGCTAGGTAAATATTCTACCACTGAGCTACACTCCAAGGACTCAGAATCTATATTTTAAATAGATCTGTTCATTGTTTACAAGCACGTTAACATTTGAGAAGTCCTGACACATGCAAAATCCCATGGTAAGTGATAAGCCTCTGTTTTATTATATATATATATATATATATATATATATATATATATATATATATATCATATGATATATATATATCAATAGATGAAAACATGGCCACAGTATTAGTTCTTATTATGACAGATTACTCAGTACCCATCTCTTCTTTCCAGATTTTAACTCCTAAAGTCCTTCCGGTCTTCCAACATCATCCACATACCTGTCCACTCTATGTCTGATGTGATAAAGCTTTGGTTCGAAGAGTGAGGTGGTTTGAATATGCTTGACCCAGAGAGTGGCACTATTAGGATATGCAGTCTTATTGGAGTAAGTGTGGCCTTGTTGAATGAGCATGGCCTTGTTGGTGGAAGTGTGTCACTGAGGGGGTGGGCTTTGAGACCCTTCTCTTAGTGGCCTGCAAACAGTCTGCTCTGGGTTTCCTTTGGATGAAGATGTAGAACTCTCAGCTGTTCCTAGTGCTATGCCTGCTTGGACGCTGCTATGCTTCCTGCATGATGCTACTAGACTGAACCTCAGAAGTCAGCTTTAATTAAATGTTGTCCTTTATAAGAGGTGCCTCATGGTGTCTCTTCACAGTAATGGAAGCCCTAATTAAGACAAGAGCATCATTGGGGAATCATTTTTGACTTGACATGTTCCTAAGTGAAGAACACTTGAGGATGATATTTGCATCTTAGGAATGGTCTGACCACCATTATTGCCCTGTGCTGCCATCATAGAACTACCTTTTCTCCTAGCTCAAAAGGTGAATCTTGAACCTGAATGCCTGCTGGCCCCCAGGAACCTTAGGTTTGGAAGCCTAGAAGATAAAGATTAAATACCACTATTGCTACCAACAAGATTTATACACAGAAAACCTTTTGGACTTTCTGAGCATGAGTTTTCTCATTTTTCTCATCACTAGGATGGGCTTGATGGTGATAATTCAGCTCTTAGGGCAATCACTGGAGAACTAGAAGCACACCGTGATGGTTTTGTTTGTTTTATGCATACACTAGAATCATGCACACTGACTGCTTGGTAGTGGTTAAATTGGGGGGTGGTAATGTGCTTAAAAGAAACACTTTTCTTCTGCCCTGGGCCTAGTGGTCCAGGGACATCACAGTATGTTATGATATCCTTAGCTCTTTAGTAAAGCCAAGGAGATGCAGACTGAGTATGCAGACTGAGTAGATCCCTAATGCAGGACTTGGGAGAATTTCCCAAAGTAGAGCCTAGGAACACAAACTTGGAGGAAATGGGGGAGGTAAGGGAGCATGAATGGGGAACCCAGGAAGTGTTACCAAAGAGAATAGATTTCCTTTGAGACCTGTGTTCCAGTTTGGTTGTGCCTATCTGCTTTGAGGTACTGATCCTAAACAGGCACTGTGACTTTTGAGGGAGAAGAGACACTGTTGGCATTTGTGCCTTCTGCTCTTCGGCCTGTGAAGAGCCTGAGGCACTTGGGTGTCTGACTTGCCATGGACATTCCTGAGATGCCCACAGTGATATAATCTTAGTAGTCTTATTCAGGTTGGTGAAGTTCAATCTCTAGGATTCACAGGCCTAGGTCCCTGTCTGAGGATTTCTATTGCTGTGACAATGGGGCTGGCTTACAGTTTCAGAGGTTTAGTCCATCCATTATCACCTTGGTGGGAAGCATGGTGGCACGTGGCAGACATGGTGTTGGAGAAGGAGCTGAGAGTTCCACATCTGGATCTGTAGGCAGCAAGAAGGGAATGCCACACCGGGCATAGCTTGACTATCTGAGACCTCAAATTCTGCCCCCAGTGACACACTTCCTCCAACAAGGCCACACCTCCTAATAGTGCCATTCTGTATGGGCTTGTGGGGGCCATTTTTATTCAAGCCACCATGGTCCTGATTACACTTTAAAACGTATCTTTAAGCTTTATAACTGGAAAATGAGAGGATCTAGTCTCAGTTACTGTCTTGCCTGTGTGGTGGAGGAAGACCAACTGTAGGAAGTAGCATCAGAGCTTAACACACATTAGCCCTGAAGATTGAAATATTCACCACTAGAGGGTAGACAAGACAAATTTTGGAATGTTTGCTAGCCCTGAAGATTAAAATATTCACCACTAGAGGGTAGACTAGACAAACTTTGGAATATTTGCTCACATATTTTAATTTCAACGTGTGGTTCTAGGGAATTCAACCCAGGGCTTCATACAGGAGGTGCTTGCTCTGCCCCTGAGCTACATCCTAGGCCCAGAATTCCCCCCTCTCTTGTGAAACCACCCCCTGCTTACAAAGAATGACTTAATGTCACTGGCATCAAGTCTACCATGACATTGCCATCATTGTCTAAATGCCAGATTATCTAAATATGTCTAGAATGCCAGTTATGCCTCAGGGAGCACACAGGCACACGTGCACATGATACAGCCTAGCATCGAGTACCTGTTGTGTGGCAGGCACTGCACTGGGCATTTCATCCACTCTGTTATCTTTGATCCTTTCAACACCTGTCTGGTGCAGATTTTTAAAATTAATAATCTCATGTAAATTATTAACAGAAGAGAAATTATTTAACAGATGAAGAAACAGACTTATAAAAGTTAAATGTATTAATATCTTTTTCAAAGCAAGCAACTAATAGGTAGTCGAGTTGGGCTGTCTGTTGACATGTTTGTTGAAAGGGCTGAAATTAAATGAGGCATCAGCTATGATCTCTCAAGGGGCTTCAGGGACCACTGCCTGACAGCAGTAGTTTTAAG
Source organism: Rhabdomys pumilio (assembly GCA_030674055.1). Lineage (NCBI taxonomy): Eukaryota > Metazoa > Chordata > Mammalia > Rodentia > Muridae > Rhabdomys > Rhabdomys pumilio. Next base: position 79,240,798 of record JANHMN010000006.1, on the reverse strand, counting down.
TGGAAGAAATAGTTCTAACCAAGTTCTGCTTGTTGGAAGATGTAATCAATAGCAGTATTGTTATTATGAGTTAAAAAAATTTAGTGTGTGTGTGTGTGTGTGTGTGTGTGTGTGTGTGTCTGTGTACATATAAATGCAGGATCCCATGAAGTCCAGAAGATGGTGTCAGAACACCTGAAGCTAGAGTTATAGGTGGTTGTGATCCATATAATGTGGGTGCTGGGAATTGAACCTGGGACCTTTGGAAGATCAGTCAGTGCTCTTAACTGGTGAGCCATTTCTCTAGTCCCCTACACTGCTAATTTTTAAAAAAGAACTATGCAGGATGAAACATGGTTCCTTAATAGACAGGGTATGATTGTCTTCTTACATTCCAGAAGTTGTGCCCAAGGCAATCGACTCTGATCTGTGCCCTTATACGGTGCTTTGCTGGATGAGTGTTGCTACTGGAGACTGAGCACGTTTGATGAGTTTTGATGTGTGATTCAGAGTCCAGTGGCATATTTGCTGGTATTACTTTTGTTTGGTTTTAGAAATTTTTTTATTATTTTATTGTATGTACTTGAGTGTTTTGTTTATATGTATGTCTGTATTGCATGCATATCTAATGCCCACAGAGGCCAAAAGAGAGTATCAGATCTCCGGGAACTGGAGTTACAGATGACTGTGAGCTGCCATGTGAGTCCTGAGACTCAAACCTGAGTCCTTTGGAAGAGCAGTCGGTGTTTTTAACTGTTAAGCTGTCTTTCCAGCCCTGCTGCTGTTATTTTTCTGGCAGGTTCTTATAATAGGTCTTACTGCCCTGAAACTGGCTATGTACACCAGGATGTCCTTGAATTCATAGATATCCTCCTGCCTCTGATTCCTGAGTCCTGGGAGTAAAGTATGCACTACCACACCTGGGGTGACATTGCTCTTTAATAAGCCTGGTTTACAGTAAAGTATGGATACTGTCTAGCACTTCGTTTTGTTGTTTGTTTGCCAATCTGTGTTCATGTGTAACGTAAGGCTTTTTCCTTTCTAGTGAGACCATGAGATCCTAAAGTACCAGGATTATTTAATAATGCTTGTGAGTAAACAGACTGATATTTCCCTGTGTTATAAATGGGGCATCCAAAGCACAAACATCATGTCCACGATCCTGCATCTGGAAAGCAATGAAGGTGGGGCCTGCTTGGTGTTGACCCCCTTTCCTTTGTGAGGTAAAGGATCAGAGGGCTGTGGAAGCTGGCCATGCAGTTGCTAGAAGGTTCAGAGCAATCTAAGGTCTGCAGACAAAATTTTCCTTCTTTCTTTTTTGTGTGGTGACTCAGATAGGAGTCCTGTAGGCTGGCACTATGGTAAGTAAGCATTTTTAGTAGGAAGACCCTGGTCAATCCCAACAGGTTATAAAACAATATTCACATGAGATACTGATTACTGCTGAGCCTCTAGATGTCCATTCTGGGGACACCTTCAGCATCTTCTAAGATAAGAGTCCAGGTATCTGTATTTTTTTTAAAGGCAAATTAAAGACAAAAACAAAAGTATACACACTCTTTCCATCTTTCCCCAGTTGAATCATAAAGGGATAATGAGCATCGAGAACTTGTAATGTGCCTAGTAATTACTTAAAGTGCAGACAGAGGACCATAGCATTGGCTGACCAGAGACTTACTAAAGATCAACACAGGCCCAGATTCACATCCACTGACTCCACTTGGCATTTTAACAAGATCCCAGAAAGATCAGTGTGCCAAAGAGAGAAGCATGCTTTCCATACTTAACCTTCTTGGCTTCATTTTACTTTTAATACAGAAGGTATTTTTTCAGAGTGTGTGTGGGATACTAAAGCCCAGGGAGGGTTAGAGCTTGCCCAAGGTCAGTAATTATACAAAATGGATTTCAGGTAACTCTAGAACCCATGTTGGTAACCTACACACAAGAGATTCTCACAATTCATCATATGGAAGCTTTACCTGGGGAGCTTATGAAAAACTGACTCCTGAGCTTCTCTCTGAACTTCTGACCCCCTTCTGCAGCAGAGCACCAAATCAGCCTCTGTTTTCCTCATCCATCTGGGGACTCTGAGACAAGATGCCACAGAACATGTTCGCAAATCCTGCATTGTATTATACTCACCGAACGTGCTTGTGGGGAGAGAACTACTCTGCATTTTTGAAGAACTTCAGAGTGAAGTCTTGGCTGACAAAGAGTTTTCTATCAAGTCCTTGACCCAGATGCCCCTAGAAATCTCTCAATGTAATCCCAAGTTTTGGGAGAAATGCAAGTGCCACTGTAGTATAACAGACACATCAAAGTCGGTTTTTTTGTTTTTTGATTTTTGGATGCTAGACAGATACAGAGTTCAGGTAAGGAAAGACCTAACATCTATTCAAGAACAAACCCCAAACTTTTATCTTTCACGTGCTACAAAATTAAATACAAGTGGCAGTGTTGGTTACCTTTTAAAATTTTTACTACGATTTCATGTATATTTTAAACCACTGGATGGCTGTAACTTTTGCTAGTTAACTGTATATCCTTGAAAATAAAGCCATAGCAGTCAGCACAGCAGAAAGGCCTGTGTACTACTGAACCCCTTAGGACGATGACCAGTAAAGAAGATAAACATTAACAGCCATGCAGGTGCTGATGTACAGCTCAACAGAATGTGTTGGAGAGCATATTTTGTTTGACATGTCTTCCAAACAGCTCACTACTGTGTGTATCCCATTATGACACACACGCATGGTGCACATACACACAAGCATTTACACTCCCTCTATCATCTGATGGTTGCCACAGCTGAGCCACGATGAACACAGAACAGAAAGTGAGCTACACGGAGAAAGTAGAAAGAATAAGTAGTGATGAATTGTTTAAGAATCACCACCCCAAGCCCGTTCCCTAATTATTTTGTTTAACAATTCGTACTGAACATTAATCACACTCCAGGCTGTTTGGTAACCACTTAAGTGGCAAATAGGAGTTTATCAGCTCAAAGTATCATAGTCTCCTGAAGCTGTGCAATTGGAGGAGGAGGGGGAACACACACACACACCCACCCACACACACACACACACACACACACACACAATTTTAACACATTAACACAGTGAAGAAGGCTCCACTCTAATATGCTGTCCACACGGAGGGAGTCTAGGGCTTGGTAAATGTGGAAACGAAGTGTAAGCTCTCATCTCTGGAATGTTTCCTTGGAGTCAGATAACTCAGTGTGACCAGCAGTCTCTGGTTATTCCAGGCTTATAGATGAAGTAAAGTCCGGAGAGAGTAAAGACCTTGCCATGGTTACCGGAGGATGCTGCTTTATGAGAGCCCTTCTTTCTCAGAATTCACAGCAGCATCCTTTTATTCTTTTGACCTTGCCCCTTTATTTCCATGGTTGAGGGTGACAGGAAGAAGAAATGAAAATTCATGCCCGAAGAAAATCTGACATAGGCAGTAACACCTCTAATGACTGCTGCTGTGTTACAGAAATTCCATTTGAAGTCTTGGGAAAGTGTCTGGTAATTTTCTAGAGAAGTGGGTGGCCTGGGCAAGGCTGAACAGATGATTTCCTTTTATAAAGTCTACAAGAGACCTGTATATTGTGATCCCACCACAGTCTTCTCTCATGATGGTTCAGTTTGTGCACTGGGGTCTCTGTTGTGAAGCAGGATTCTAGATAGAGGTAAGGTTTGGTAAGGTCCTTAACGTGTTAAGAGAGATGGAACCGAGGGACAGAACACAGCAACATCCGTGCCCTGAAATTGTCAAAGGACACGTAGCTTTTTCCCGACTCATGGAAGATCACAGCGCTTTAGGGATGGGGTCAAATTTGATCCTGTGTATGTGTGGTCTGTGCGCTTCTCTTGTTGAATTTAATGCAAAAGAGTTTTCCAGACACATAGGGCAGGCATGCATAATAACAAACGAGATTCCTAAATCTCTCTCTAGGTTTATATTAATACAAGCTCATTTCCAGTCTCCGTGTCTAACATGGGCCAGCAGTGAGGTGCATGCTGATGAACCCAAGTCTTTCTGGAATACTTCCTGTCACTGAGAAGAGGGGAAGAGATAAGAAGCCCCCCACTTCTAGCTCTTGTCATCACTTCTGCCCAGTTTTCATTGGCTAGAGGAGCCCACAGCTTCTCATAGATCAGCAGGGCAGGCTCTGAACTTCTTCTCACAGGATGTTTGCTTCATATTTGAATAATCTGTGGATAGACCAATTCAGACTAAAGTTAAGTGGTTAATACATTTAATAAAGTTAAATAGTTAATACATTATCTTTCCTGGGAAATATTTCATTTCAGTTTTGCTAGAGTGCTTTAACTAAGAACACACTGTCTTGCTAGTGATGTATGAGGTGACTCACTGGTAGGTGTGGCATTTTGTCAGGGAGCCTCCGAAGTCTCTTCCTCATCTCTTCCACACCAACTTTGTGGTCCAGTCTGAAACACAGTACAGGAAGCTTAGCAGTCGGTGACATCTGTCAAGCTGGCAACTTTCAGTGTGACAGTGGAAATCTGGACCTTAAATGTTTGCACTCACCCCAAACAAAACAAAACAAAACAAAACAAAACAAAACAAAACAAAACAAAACAAAACAACCAAACCTAACAATTATAACATTAGTTAAATTTTACCAATACAAAAGTCCATGATAGAGGCTAAAGAGATGGCTCAGTGGTTAAGAGTGTTGATTGAGTAATAAATGCATTTTACATTAACAAATATTCAAACACTGTAAACAAACCAAACAAACTCCAAGCCACTGGTACTTTTTCTCATCAGCCTATAAACAAATTAAGGTCAGTATCAAATCTGTTCCATTTTATAGTCCTAGAACCTAGTACTGCCCTGTAACTGTAGGTATTAGTAAATTAGTTAGTGGGGGGTGGGGTGAGCACGTGCTGATCTTGAACACACACAAACACAAGCACAGAACTAAAAAACAATAAAAACAAATGAATTTCTCTTCTTCTCGTAGGTCTTAGGCCACCAGCCCATGAGGGTGTACAGAACAGAAGCTGTGAGCACGGTTTAGATGGCTGTGATTGTGATAAAGGAACTTCCGGGAGTGAGCTTCAGTGAGAGTGCTGCTTCATTGTTCCAAGGGTTATAACACTGATTGGTTATAACACAGAACCTAATTATCATATGGGCAAGAAGGGTTTATTGATTGGTCATAACACAGTCCCTAATTATCATATGGGTAGGGAGAAAGAACAAGACTCCCATGCTGAATCATGTAGCACTTGCAGAAAGCTCTCTGTAGGATTTTCTTCCAAGTAAGGTCAGGCATCAGTGTTCAGAGATACTCTCCAAACAAAGTCCCGCTGAGGAAGAGAATCCTCCATTTTGAACCAAGCTCGGAGAGCTATCGGGCATGGTGGACTGTGACCTTGGCAGTTAGGTTCTCCAACAATCTAAAGAAAACCCATGAAGGAGACAGGTCTTACTACCTCCCATCTTATGGAAGGTTTAGAAATTGAGGCTCAAAGAGCTTAAGTGACTAATCTAAGGTCACACAGGTAAGCACTTTAGCCAAACTCCTTCCAGGGCTCTCTGAATAGTTCTGGTCTTTCAGTCTCTGGCACAGCCTGAACTCCTGGTAACTGGAGTTTGAATCAGGCAGTACAACAGCATGAGACTCTGGAGCAGGGATATCCACCATGACCATCTATGTTTGGCCCACCTAGCTGTAGTATTTTGCCCTGGGGAATGCCTGGCAGACGAGCATTCATAGATGTGGAGGCAGATTTCTTTCTCAAGGGCTCTATTTGTCCTCTCTGGTTACATTTCTAATCTCCACCTTATTCTTTGAGGGCTTGTAGCCCTCGCTATGGAAGCAGGTTTCCAGGGTTACCAGAAATTCATGGCTGAAATCTTTCTCTGGTTTCTGAGTCATGGTCCCTGTCAGCGAGGATCTTGACTTCCATTATCTTCATCTCCTGTGTTTCTGGCAACACTTCCCTCTTAGCTCTGTTTTCAGGGAAACTGCTAAGTACAATACCAGGAAGTTGCAAAATAAATTATAGGTCCGATGTCTTTAGTGACAGGCCTAAAAATCCCTACTCAGGAGCCAGTGGGCAGGATGGTGTCATGGTTATTCTTGGTTATCAACTAGAACACATCTGGAATTAACTAAAACCCAAGTGACTGGGAAAACCTGTGAGGGATTTTTTTTTTTTTAATTATATCATTTTAAATGGGATACCCACCTTTAACGGGATCTTCCGAGGTGGGGAGATACACCTTTAATCTGGGCTACACTTTAGGCTGGCAGCCTAAATAAAGAGCATGGAAGAAGGAAGCTGGTTCTCTTTGCCTACTTGCCCTCACTCTCACTAGCAAGTCCATTCTTTCACGATTTTCTCAATTCATACTACTTTTGGTTTCTGGCATACACAAAAATCAACTGAGCCATCTAGCTTTGTGGATGAACAACTCCTGGATTCTTGGACATTTCATGGTAGGCAGCCATTGTTGAACTAGCTGGAGCACAGCCTGTAAGCCACTCTAATTAATATATATATATAATATATATTATTGTTGCTCCAGATACCAACAGTAGTCCAGGCTGTGTAATTAATTCTGAAAAAAAAAAAAAGCAGTTATTCAGAGGGAGGAGAGCCATGGAAGGAGTCAGGCTAAACTACTTATCTGTGATCTTAGATCAGCCACTTAGCCTTGTTGAGCCTCAATTTCCATATCATGGAACCATACCTTCCATAACATGGGAGGTAGTAAGACCTGTCTCCTTCATGGGTTTTCTCTTTTAGTTATGTGTCTATGTCTGTGTGCAAGATCAGCAAACATTTCCTGCTACCTCCAATAACCAATTTTCTAATACCACTTACAAGGTAGTATTAAGTTCTAGGAATATAAAATGGAACAGTCTTAATGCTGACCTTAAATATGTTTATTAATATGTAATATAATCATATATATGACAGATACTATATATTCAAATACATATGAGAAAGTATATATACATACATACACATACTGGAGCAACAAATGTCTATATATATACATATATATATATATGTATATATATATGAATGAAAGCAAGAGCAAAAGGGGGGTTTATTTTACAGTTCTGTTTCTCTAGAGACCCCTTACTAACAAAGGTAGGAACTGCTTCACTCGTGGTACCAGCAGAGCTGGTGTGTGTGTGGGTGTGTGGGGGGCTCTACTTAGTCACTTGCTATGTGTTTTTGACTTAGTCACTGCATGGACTCCACCTTGATTTTACTTGCTTAGTCTGTGAGATGGAGAATAGTAAGTGCCTTATTACAATAGTTTAGGAGACTTTGATGAAAGGATGTTATCAAGCAGGGATGCTCAAATCTGGTATGCAGAGGAATCAGGTGTAAGAATGCAAGTTAAAATACAGGTGTGTGCGCACGTGTGTGCAGGGTGCGCATGCATTGCAGAGCAGAGGATGGCAAATGTCATCCTCAGCGGTGACATTTTCTTGAGACAAGGCATTTTCTTGGCTAGGAAGTAAGCCCCAGGGATCTTTCAGTGTCTACTTCTCCAGCTTTGGGATTATAAATACATATCCTTATGCCAGCATTATTACATGGGTTCTGTGAGGCTAACTCAGGGCAAACACTTTATCAACTGAGCCAGCTCGATAACTCTAATATGTAGGATTTTTAAGTCAACATAAACCAGCATGGCTAAAATCAGGCTTGGGGTGCTGATTTCTCCTAAACCCCTAAATGATATAACAAGGTTGAGAACCACTGACCAAAGACACATTAGAATATTGTGGGGCCACAGTGTGCAATGAGCACCTGGATGCCAAGGGGAGTGGGAAAGTACAGAAGCATTTCTAAAATTTCCCAAATCACCCTTCCTGATATTTAAAATGTGTCACAAAGGCGAGTCTAAACACAACATTTATTGTCCCCCCCCCTTATTACAGGAGTAATAAATGGTATTTGCGGACATAAGGTTAGCTCACATCTCAATACTTTTCTTGGCTGACATTCAGGCTGATTTATAGTGCCAAGGTCTAAAGGCTTGAAAAAATCCCAGCATCCTATTGCTCCAGCAGCTAAATTAAACCTGATGCCCAGAACCTGCGTGAGCAGAATAATGAACCACACTGCACTCCTTCCAAGCCCTGCCAATGGGGGAGTTTTGTAGGGCAGGAGGAAGCCACTGGGGATGGAGAAGCTGTGTTATAGAAATAAGTCACTGCAACCACTCACCATCAGGAAAATTATTGTTTGGGACACATGAATTTACTGTTTCGATTTGCCTAAAGTTTGATGAATTCTCAACACAAAGAAAGTAAGCAAAGTCTAGTCACACTCAACTTCGTGTTGTTGAATTGCGTCCGTGTCTAGAGCCTATATGCCACTCCGAGTACTAGACGGTCTCAGAAAGGCTTTGTCCAGTTATACAACTGGCCTGAGAGATTCTCATCTTCAAAATGATCAAGTTAAAGCCACCCAGTGCTCTGTGGTTTTAAAAGTCTTTTATATCAGTCATTTTACCCTTATAATTGTAAACTGAGTAACATCTCCATTTTCAATCTGTGAGAATTTGTGTGCTGTGTCTAAGGTCTTGTCATAAGGGACATAGCTGGAAGGTAAATCTATCTTTGGACTATTGCACTTATTCCTGACTTAACTTTAGAAATTTCTTCAAAAACACTAATACCAAGGGACTGAAGAAATAGCTTAGCCTTGCAACCTTATTAACCTGAGTTCAATCCCTAAAGCCCACATAAAAAGACAGCCATGGTGGTATGTGTTTTAAATCATGGCACCAGAGAGGCAGATACAGGTACCTCCCCAGGACTTTCCAGCCAGTCAGCCAGTCTAGCTTTTGTGGGACAAGATTTCTCCTGAAGAAACACAACACGCATACTTACTCAACCCAAATAGGGAACCCATGGCAGACCAAAACCAGATACCACCAAAGTCCAACTTGGAGTTCCTTACAGGAATATGGGTGAGGGGTTACTTACAGGAGCAGACTCAGAGATAGTTGCATCACCAAAGCCCACCCCAGCATGGGGATCACAAATCTGGGAACCTGGAGCACACTGCACAGCCTGCAGGCAGCCCTTGGGGAATGTCCTTTCCAGATGCCTCAGCTAGTTTAAACCTCTTCCAGGCAGCTAGTATGGTCTGAGAGTCTTTGCAGCTCAGATTTCTTCTGTCAGCTTTCATTGTTTACTCTGACAGGGAGGGGCCTAGCAAATCTGGTAAATTTCGGGAATTTCCTGAAACTATTTTGAGTTGTTTTAACTTCCTGCTTAAGAAGCTTTCTGCTAGATGGCAACTGAATGTTATTTTTTAATCTCAGAGGAAACTGTTATGTGGCTAGGTCCGAGTTCAGTGACAGACTCTTCCAAAACAAGGTGGATGGCTTTTAATTGTTCTCTGACCTACACACGTATGTGTTGTGGGTCTGGGGTCTTTCAGAGATCCTTCCACCAGCCTGACTCAAGTTTTGGTTTTAGTAAATTAGAGGCTTTTATTAAAAAGAGACCAATCCAGAAACAGTTCTCTAGGTGAGGCCCTAGCTATTGTTAGTCAAAGGATTGATTATAAAGGCAAAACCACAAAGTTACAATATTGGGGAAGCCAAATTAACTCATATCCTGTCTGAGAACCCACCATCACCCACTGTGGCCCACTGCTGCCTACCACTGCTGCTGCCCCTGCCGCTGGCATTGAAACTGCCACGGCAGGAGGGGAGACCTGGGACCGCAGCTACCTGCCTTTCGTGGACTTCCTTCTGGGAGCTGTAACAGTTTGGCCGTTTCTGGCCAAACCAGAGACCTATGGAACACCCAGTTCCATGGAGGATGTCAGCAGAGAAGGAAGAGGTCCACCTGCAGACCTGGGTATACAAAGGGTACTGACAAGAGAGAGATAGTGCAAAGGATGTAGGGAAAAGTTCAGAGTGATGTGTTAGTCACAAGGACCATCTTGGGCATATTTCTAGGTTTATCTAGAGTCAGTTTGCCCTAGGAAGTCACTAAGACCTGACAAACAGATGTGAAGATTCTGACCAAATGTAACATCCACGTTTTCAAACCATCTTACCAGTTTCTTATTTCTGGGACAGTCTCTGAGATACTGGGTCGGCAACTGCAGGAGAGTGGAACAGATCTCCTTTTAGACTGGGTGCTGGCTTCTTTAGTCTGCACCAGGTCCCATGTGCTCAGTCTAAGGTGGTAGGAATGTGCAGCACGTGCTTTCGGTCTCACTTGGGACTGTTACATACAGTCACATATCTGAGTGCTCACTGTGGTTTGCATGTGAAATGCCACTTAGAACTTCAAGTGTCACTGGCTATCACTCTGTTTTGGAAGGTTGTGAAATCTTTAGGAGGTGGAGGTTATCAGAAGAAGTGAGCATGGGGGATGATGTCCTTGATGGTTTTTAACCCAGTCCCATGTTTTGTCTCTTCTCTATTTATTGTTCTGTCAAGATGTGAGGACATGAGGAGTCCCAGCTGCTCATGCCTTCCAGTACTACAGAGCCTTTCACCATGGAGCCTTCCACCACCATTGTGAATTGTTTCTCCTCAAACTGTGGGCCAGCATAAGTCACTTCCTTTCTAAGTGCTTTGTGTCAAAGAGGAAAGGAACCAAATACACTTATTGTTTAAGATTCCAATGAATCGCCTCAGAATTACTGCTGGACAGAGGATGTGATTCCCTGTCCATGTGAGAAGAAAAGAATGTAGTTTTTAGAAGAATGTTTGAAATTTGTCCAAGTTAAAAAAAAAATCATAGTCAATTGCATCCAATTGCTTGCTCTCAACCCCAGCTGGATAGGAGACTCAGCCTTCTAAACGACAAACTAATACAATCTAAGTGGCATGGGTCAGTGACATCAGCCTTAAAAAAGCAAGCTTTCCCATTTAGTTTGCTTGGACCTAAATTAAGTTGTTTGGGGCAAAGATTATGTGTTATCTAAAGAGAAGGCGAATCATTACTTTTATTAATTTTTTTCTGAGTCAACATTTGAGGAAGGAGCCCCTATTCTTTGTTAATATTTGAATTCAAATGGTATTAATAGAAGGAATACTTAATTGGGAGAGTAATTATGGAGTTGTACACAGTTGCTTATTTTTACCAAACATTAATGAACCTGTAGCTGTATTCTGCCTTCTGACATGAAGATTAGTGAGATGCTTTTGCCATCCTCGAGGCTTCTAATCCAGCAGAGAGACCCCAGAACCCCCCTTTAAGTAGGAGAATTGTTTCCACATCTGGCGATCAGGGCAGGAGAAAGATTCAGAGTGTAGCTGGCAAGGACTATCCTTTTGTTCTCTCTCCACTGCTCTTTCCTCAGTAAACTCCAGCCACACAAGGGATAAGACCTCAGTGAAGCAGTTGAGAGTTTAGACCCTCACCCTAGTTCCAGTTCACTGTTTCTGTTTAGTGTGTGTGGTTGGATATGTGATCTCCTAGCTTTCCCTCCATTAGCCGCCTATTGCCATTCCTCCCTACCATATGGGCTGCCCCTCTGGACCATAAGTCAACGTAACCTTTTTCTTCCATAAGTTGCTTTTGGTCATGGTGTATATCACAGCAACAGAAAGATAACTCACACAAATCTCTTTTGTATCATTCTTGAGATATACAGACTCTATAAGTGGGAGATAATGAGATCTCTACCACCAATGATACTCTTCCTCTTGTATTTCCTCTCAGCGCTTGCTTCTTCTCTGTTCTGGAAGATATGAACCTTTATTGTACAAGTTTTCAGGTAGGGCATGGAGTATCCTGTCTGTGAAGCTAATGACTATGCTTCCTTTGTTCAGATCTTGTTGAAAATATTACCACATGAACATGCCTGTTTCCCTGCCGTCAGTCAGCTCCATGCCGCTCATGTTCACGTTCCTGTGGAACAAGAGATTGTGGCGTACTCGGCCATCACTCTGAATACTCACTTGTGTTACACAGGCCTGAAAATCTGTTGGCAATCCTTAGCTAGGCGAGCGTTAAAGCTGTGTTTTAACTAGGCTTTCTTGAGTTAATGCTGTGTGTAGTTTAGTACTATATACACTTAACAAATGAATGTTTGTTTAAAAATGATTCTTGTTTCTTTACTTCCCAACATCCTCAGCTCCTCCTACCACCCCCATCACTCAATCTTTTTGCAGAAAATACTTAAAGTTGCCTAAGTTGCACGTTCATCAACTTTTCATTGCTGCATCAAAATACCTGGGGGTAAATATTTATTTTGATTCACAGTTTCATAGCTTTCTGTCTATGTTTACTTCAATATACTGTTTTGAGGCCTGTGACGAGGCAGAGAACCACACAGGCTGTGAGGGAGGCAGAGCTGCTCACTTCAAGGTAGTCAGGAAGCAAGGAGAGTGGCCCTGGAGACAAAGCCTCTCCTTCAATTACATACCATGGTGACTTTCTCCTTCAAATTAGACCCTGCCTCCTGAGGCCTCTACCACCTTCCCACAGTCTGTTAAGCCACGATAGAAAAACAGGTTAACCCATTAGTGACCTCAGAGCCTTCACGTACCTCTGAATACTGCCACATAGAGCCAAGTTTCATACATAGTTGTTTACAGGGGCATTAAAGATGCAGCCTGTAACTCAGGAACCCCTAAAACACAGTGTCTATAGGAAACAGAACTCATGTGCACAACAGTCTCAGGCAGTCTTTGCCTTCGGCCCTGCACCATGGCCATATTTGTACCATGATGAGCTGTGTTCTGTTTTCAATGAGACTGCAGTTGGCCCTGGAGAGATTGTGTAGGCAAAGCATGAGTGAGAGAAGTGTTTCCTGAAAGCCAGGACACAGCTTGGTGGAACAGCACTTTCTTAGTATGCATGAGGCCTGGGATGGTTAATAATAACTTGACAGGATCTGGATACCAAAGAGAAAGGCCTCTGGCCATGTTCCTTTGTGAGAGATTGTCTGGATTAGGTTAAACAAGGTAGGAACACCCATCCTAAATGTGGGTAGTACTATGCTGTGGGATAGGGTCCTGGACTGCATAGGGCTGTATACAAAGGAAAGTAAGCCTAGTACCAGCATTCATTTCTCTCTGCTTCCTGACTAAGGACATAATGTGACCAGCTGAGTCATGTCCCTGCCATCAAGAAATCATTCTGCCATGGTGGACTACATCTTAGAACCGTAAGCTAAGACAAACCCTTCTTTCCTTAAATCGATTCTATCAGGTCTGTTGTCATGGCAACAAGAGAAGGTTCTAGGTTCAGCACTCCTCCCCCCCACCCCCCCCACCCCAATCCCCCAAAAGATAGTGAAAGCTTGGAAAATCAGCTGAAAATTACTGTGGCCAATGTCTGGAGATTCTAGTTCCTTTTAGAAATTAACCTGACTAAAATCAGGACCTGATTTGACTCTACTTTCTATAGAATATCCCAAGTCTGGAAACCTGGGTGAGCTTAGTATTGTTATTCCACAGGTTACCTACATTCTCAAACAATACACTGACTTTCCAGATAGTCTTTCATGTACAATACCTCTAACTTTAAGCAGCGAGTGCAGTGTATAATAACTATGTAACACAGTGGCTAAAGCTTAGAAATACAGGGCAAACAGCGCATTTGTCCTCTGTCAGCAACTATACTCCACAGTTTATTTTGAATAAAGGTACTTGTTGAAAACCAACTAACATAGTGTGTTAAAATGAGCTTATTCCATTTATACACTCTTCAGATGCTCTGTAAACATGCCAGTGTAATCATGTGCATGCATTTGGAGGTCATGTGTAGATGGGTGTATGAACACATGAAGTCTAGAGCAGAATTGTGGGTGTCTCCTTCTATCATTGTCTACCTTATTGGCTCAGTAAAAGCCTCTCACTGAACTGGAAGCTTACTATTGGCTATGCTAGCCAGCCAGGGATCAGTAGTGTACCTCCTGTCTTTGGCTCCCAGTGTTGAGTTTACAAGCACAAGCCTGACTTTTATATCAGTGCTGGGATTTGAACTCAGGCTCTCATGCTTGCCCAGTCTTTATAACAGGCCAAGCAAGAGCAATACTTAACGCAAGTTCTGTAGTTCTGTTTCCTGTGCTGTCTTCTAGTACAGCCAGATAATGTTGCCCTAGATGCAGGTCAGGTTGAAGGCATTGGGGGAAGTAGAGGCAGAGAGGATACCAATCATCCCATTGGCTTTGCTTTAGTTCATCTTGCCACCCTGATTCCTCTCAAGAAATACTTAGGGAGTGCTTATGTTGTTATAATTTTGGTCTAAGTTGAAAAAAGCCCCATCAATTTCCCATCACTAGCTTGTGGCAGCATGGGAAAGTTGTGAAATCCTGAGCAGAGGAGGCCATGTAAGAGGGAAAGGTCATGGTGGGCATAGTGGGATATAGGCGATCTCACTGGCCTACTCTCAGGTACCTAGCAGCTGCTTACATCATCATCTGCTGCTGTCAGGTACACCAGATGTGTGCTGCAGATAAAAGGGCCCTAGCCGTTTCAGAGCCTGCACACTCTCTCTGTGTCTCTGTCTCTGTCTCTCTTTTTCTCTCTTTCTCTCTCTGCCTCTCTTTATCTCTTCCTCTCTCTCTGTTTGCCTATCTGCATGGGAACACTTCTCTGACCTCGTTCTCTGAGACTGGTGAACTTATATGGGAGTTGCTCCCAAGTAAACCTGCTTTTATACTTATAAATTTGTCAAATGTTTATACTTCTTAAATTTGTCAAATCTTAAATCAAGATTTGGTTTATTGCATCAGCACAGAAACTTATTACCTGAGATAGAAACCTATTAGGCACGCATGTCCTTGAATCTTACATCACATGTCTGTTCCAAGATTTCTAGTTGTCAGGAGGTGAGCATCTTTGCTCCACACATGCTCCCTGGCATGATAATCTGCTTCATTGCATCCAGAAATGCCTGAAATCTTGAAGACTAGGAGCCCAAGTAAACCTTTCCTCCTGGAAGTTGATTTCCTCAGGTGTTTTTGTCATAGCAATGAAATCTGTGAGCCACACATGGGGTTAATTGCTAGGAATGTTTAATTGAGTTAAGTAAACT